>JARQOC010000007.1:230339392-230939392 GCA_033576535.1 Allobates femoralis | reverse complement strand
TAATATGAGATTCTGGAGAATTCTGCCAGGGTGTCCATGACACCCACCAGGGACCTCTCCACATCGGTGAGACATAATATTACATCATCTACATACAATCCCACCACATGGTCCGTATCTCCCACATGGACGCCATGTATGCTTGGATTAGTTCTAAGAGCCTCTACCAACAGCTTTATTAACAGAGCAAAGATATCCAGCGAGAGAGGGCAGCCCTGCCGGGGGCCATTAGTTATCATAAATCTGTCTGAGGTAAAGCCAGACGCACTCACCACCACGTTCAGATTAGAGTATAGGGTCAATATAGCCTTTTTAATATTCCCCAGAAAACCAAACTTATTCAGAACCTCACCCATATAACCCCAGTGCACTCTGTCAAATACCTTCTCGGTGTCAAGTGACAGCAGTACACCGGGGAGTTTATTAGTCTCCATTATCTCAAACAAATCTATTACTCTTATACTGCCGTCCTTGGCTTGTCTCCCAGGGACAAACACAACCTGGTCAGGTGCTATTAGAGACGGAAGGACAGACATTATTCTGGCTGCAAGGATTTTAGAGAATATTTTTAGATCACAGTTTATTTTCAAAAATTGAAAGTTTTTAGGAGGAAAGAAGCTAAAGTTTTGATGAAGCAATGATAATAAGTGTTAGAAAAACTGTCTGGGCCCGGAGAAGAGGACTTTCTAGTAGAACAAATTATTTGTTCTATTTCAATGATGGATATGGGAGTATTTAGATCACTTAGCTGAGCTGCTGATACATTGGGGAGTGAGATTTTTTCTAGGAAGTTACCAATTTCTCGTAGATTAGGCTGAACTGTATGAGGATCCTCTTTTAGGTTGTACAATTAATAATAAAATTGCTTAAATTCTTTAGCTATGTTGATCAGAATTAGTACTTTAGTCCTATCAGGTTTATTGAAGTATGCAGTCCTATTTCTTATCTCCCTTTTTTTGATTCTCCTAGATAAAATCTTCCCTGCTTTATCTCCCATTGCATAATATATTGTTTTGGACTTTTTAAGAGCTTTTTCGTACTGAAATAAAAGTAGAGCACGCAGCCTCATTCTATGTTCTATTATTTTTTGGGACATCTGTGGCGTGGGGTTCTTCTTGTTGATTTGTTACAGATTGTTAATTTTAGTTAATAGGCCTGACACTGCTGGCTCTCTTCTTTTCTACTGGTGCCATCATAATAAAAATATCTCTCCTGTATGCCTTGTGGGCTGACCATGCCACTTTGTCTGAAGTGGAGTTATTATCATTTATGTCAAAGAAGTCTTTTAACTTGGTCTCTATTAATTCAGTGTTTTGTTTCTTGGTCAGTAAAAAATAATTTAAACACCACCTATTAGCTTTGACCAAAGAGTCCTTATCAGATATGGTGAGCGAGACAGGAGCATGGTCAGACCACGAGATCACACCTATCATTGCCTCAAGCGCACAACCTAGAATTCTATCATCCACAAAAATATAGTCTATCCTTCTATAGGAATTAAATCTAGAGGAGAAATGGGAGTAGTCTCTCTCAGAGCTGTGGGGATATCTCCAGATGTCATGTAAGTTATATTCTGAAACCAATGATTTCATCTCTCCCCTAGAGGTACATCTGTTTGAGCAATCAAACACGGCTGTCATGGGGAGTTTGAAATCTCAACAGACAATTTTAAACCCTTTGGTGAATGCTTGAACTCTCTTAAGTGTTTGTCTGATAAATGAAAACTGGTGCATATTTGGGCCATATAGATATTCAAACATGTACCTAGTGTTGTTTAAAGAGCAATTAAGGAAAATAAAACGCCTCTCCGAATCACTAGTAGTGTCATACATATTAGAGGTTAGTGAGTCTCTTATAAAAAATAACCACTGCAGCTCTTTTAGTCTTGTTTTTTGCAAAAAACTCATTTGGACATCGAGGGTTCTTTAGCCGAGCATTGTCCTGTGCCAACAAATGCATTTCTTGTACACAAATTACATCAGCAGTTTCTTTGCAAATATTTTCCCAAAAGATGGATCTTTTACCTGGCGATCTCAAACCATTGGCATTTATAGATATAACCTTAATATGCATTGTTAATACTATATATTTTTTATGTGAAACCATTGCTCTTAAATGAGTGAAAAACATGGAGAGGACATACAGAGGGGAGGAGGGACAAACAAATTTGCTTGTATAAACAAATGAAGGGTTATCAAACCTAAATTTTTGCTTCATCATAAGAGGAAGTCTCCTTACAGTTCCAAAATCAAGCAAACAGTAAAGATAAAGGAAAAAAGTGAAAAAATAGTTTGAAAGGCAACTTTGCCTGGTTTCAACATCGCCATGGAGGCACCAGACAAAGAATAGAATGCAGAAAGCAGAGACAGTTCTGCAGTAATCAATCATGCCATAAACCAGTCTGGATCCAGTTTTTTCTTTTCTGTGCCTGAGGAGCCCTTTTGTCATTCAGATATATAGCTGAATATTCCATTTTAAATCTCTTGCTTTCTCAGGAACGTGTAGACAAATATAGAATTGTCCCTCAAGACTTTCAATTCGTGGGGACCCCAGTGGGACTTTTATTCCTTGTTCTCTGAGGGCTGTATATATGGCATATACTCCCTCCTCTGAGCTAAAGTACCTGCCGACAAGTCAGGGAATACCTTCAGGTGGGCCAAATTATCTGGAGGTTTTGGCCTTTTCTGAGGCCAACCATAAAAGTCTCCTTTATTGTATAGAAATGAATGTGGGCAATAACATCTCGTGGTAAATCTGGGCTGAGGCCTTTTGGTTTCGGAATCCTGTGTATTCTATCCACAATTAAGTCCTTGCTGTCTGCAGAAGGAATCACTGTGTGTATGAAGCTTTGCAGGAGACTTGGCAAGTCTTTGTCAGGAGTAGATTCATCAATCCCTCTAATGAGAATATTATTCCTTCTGGACCTGTCCTTCACATCTAGGGTTTTGTTGTGGATTTGGGAAACGTCCTTTTCTTAAGCCTCATTAGCATCTATTAGTTCATTATGAGATTTAGTAAGTTCTGCCAGCTTCTGCTCCAGATGATCTATTCTAGTTCCCAGGTCCTTCAGCTCTCCTCTGAAGTCTGACTTAAACTCAGCTATCATTACTTTCAGATCCGCTTGGAGCTCTTGCCTCATGAACTTTAGCAAAGCCTCCATTGTTTTCTGTGTAAGCGGAATAATTGTCTGAGCTTTCTCCCCCTAATTCTGAGACTACTGCATGTGAGCCACATTGTGATGAGCAGGAAGAAGAAGCTGGGGAATGAGAAGCTGCAGCCATTTTGGAGGCTGTATTCAGTACCTGGTCTCTGCAGTCACCTTCCTTGGGGAGCCCCTTCTTGCTGACTTTCCACACATCATTGGAACCACTGTGTCCAAAGGTCACCAGGTAACTTATTTAGGGCTTCCTAGACCGGGTTTTCCATCTTGTTGTGCCGAGTTGAAGCCGAGCTCCTGCACTAAGCAGCCTGTGCCATTCAAAGCTCGGACACGCCCCAGATGCCAGTGATTCTGAGATTGTTTTTTGTGACATATTAGACTTCATGTTAGTGGTAAATTTAGAACAATATTTTTCGTGTTTATTTGTGAAAAAACAAAATTTTTGCTAAAATTTAGAAAATTTTGCAATTAACTTTTGAATTTTTATATCATCAAACCAGAGAGTTAAGTCACACAAAATAGTTAATAAATAACATTTCCCACATGTCTACTTTACATAAGCACAACTTTGAAAACAAACATTTTTTTTGTTAGAAAGTTAGAAGGATTCAAAGTTTATAAGCAATTTCTCATTTTTCCAGCAAAATTTACAAAACCATTATTTTAGGGACCATATTACATTTGAAGTGACTTTGAGGGGCCTATATAACAGAAAACACCCAAAAGTGGCACCATTCCAAATGCTGCACTCTCAAGCTACTCAAAACCACATTCAAGAAGATTATTAACCTCTCGGCTGCTTCACAGGAATTAATGCAAAGTGGAATAAAAAAAGAAATACATTGATATTTTACATAAAAATGTTGCTTTATCTTCAATTTATTCACTTTTACAAGGGATAGCATAACAAATTGGATGCAAAAATTTGTTACCTAGTTTCTTCTGAACGTGCCGATACCCGACATGTGGTCAGAAACCTCTGTTTGGACAAATGGCAGGGCTCAGAAGGGAAGGATCGCTTTTTGAATTTTGGTAAGCAAATTTGATGGAATCTTGCATATCCTGCACCCCTAAAGGTAACTTTACACGCTACAACTTTTCTAGGAATTTCACTGGCAACTTACTGGTTGCAGTGAAATCATGGACACATTGTTCCATTTGTACACAGCAACAAGATAGAACAATGTGTCCATGATTTCACTGCAACCAGTAAGTTGCCAGTGAAATTCCTAGAAAGGTTGGCGCGTGTAAAGGTACCTTAACAGCAGAAACTCCCCACAAGTCACCCCGTTTTGGAAATTGGACCCCTCAAGGATTATATCTAGTGGTATAGTGAGCATTTTAAACCCACAGGTACTTCACAGAATTTGATAACAATAGATTGTTATATTGAAAATTTTCTTTAACATGAAATTTCTCAGTTTCAGGCTATGTGCACACGATCTGGAGACACTGTGTCCTGGACGCAGTATCTCCTCCCCTGCACATATTACCAGGGATCTACATGGATGAATGCAGCCACCGTATGACCTCGGTCAGCATTTGGGGTACTGCGGCTTTTCCCTGCATTCACCCAATGAGATCACCTTCCACAGCACTAAATTGACATGCTGTGGACAAACGACAGCACGGAAAGCCACACAACATGTCAGTTAATGCTGTAGAGAAAACAAGCACAGTGGAAATGGGATTCCTGTAAATCCCATCCACTGTTCTTGTACAGTACAGCGCAGTGGTTTAGACTTAGTGATAACACGCTAGGTCCAAACTGCTGCAAATACTGACTGAGTGAACATATCTGTAGGCTGACTAGAAAATAGTGGTGCAATTTTGTGCTTCCAGAAATAAGCACCTGCAGAAAAAAACGCAGCAGAAAAATGGTTGTGCCAATGGTGAATTTCTGCTTCATTTTTTTTCATGCAGATTTTGCTGTTTTTTTGAGCAATTATTCATTGTTGTGACTGTGAATAAAGCTAGGTTAGACTGAAAAAAAGGGTTTCAAGATGTCACAATGTGATGTGGGGCTCACCTGTATTTTTGGTCACCAACCCAGGTACAGCAAGCAGGTACGGGCTGCTACCTACCCCCACCAGCTTAGTTTTACCTGGTTGGTAATCAAAAAATAAATTTTTTTATTATTACTTTATTAAATTTTTAAAACAAAAAACGTGGGGCTTCGCCCTATTTTTGGTCCCAGCCAGGTACAGCATGCCAGCACTGCTGCCATCAACTCTAGCTGCCTAGTTTTATCTTGTTGGAAACCAAAAATATAGGGAAGTCCTTTTTTAAATTATTTCATGAAATAATTAAAAAAAAGCAACAAAAAACGGTATGGGCTTTGCCATATTCTGGTTTCCAGCCAGGTACAACTAGGCAGCTGCTGGATGGAATCCTCAGCGCAGGGTGGCTCAAGCTTTCTGGCCCCCCTGCTGCAAATCACTGCCCGCACTCATAGAAGCACCTTTTTCTGGTGCTGTATCCGACTCTTCCATGTAGCGGTGGCAGCGTGGGTAATATGGGGTTAATGCCAGCTTTGTATTGGCAGCTGGCGCTAAGCCAGAGAGAGATTCATATCATCAGGACAATATTAGAGCGGCTATTAGGAATATCTCATAAATAGTAAAGATTACACAACTCAGAGAAAAATATTTTTATTAAAAAAACACAAACACATATTTAGATGCAATCTTTATTAGTCTGCGACATCCGACATAGTCCAGTGGGCAGTGCCTCAATGATTTTTAGTCTTATAGCATATGGGGGCATATGGGGGCAAAACAGATCACCATGAAGACCACAGATAACCCCTGTGTGACCCCAGGATCGTGACCTGTCATGAACTCAGTGAGTTCATGAGCCATCACGATCCTGGGGTGACACATGTGTTAACTATGGTCTTCATGATGAGCTCCAAAACTGATCCCCATGAAGATCACAGTTAACCCCTGTGTGACCCCAGGATTGTGATAGGTTATAAAATCACTGATTTCATGACCTATCATTCCCCTGGAAGGGCACACAACCACAGGGGCATACACACAGGGGCGTGCACACCGGGGCACACCCACAGAAGAGGCATGCCCTCAGCATGTAGACAGAAGGAGAGGCACGGGCAGCGGGACCGGAGGCAGGTAAAAGAGGTGGGATTGAGGGGGATTTGACTGAGGGATTGGAGGTAGCTGACTGAGGCACCGGAGGGGTACAGGGGTCTGCAAACTCCATCCAATCTGATGTTTGAAATGTTAGATCAGATGGAGGCGGTGTGAGTGGGTATCAATTCAGGGGGTCCGAGGCTGTTGACACTGGAAGGGAGGAACCAGAAGGGACTGTGAGGGACCGGGGATGGTATCTCTATGCAATCTGACGTCTCAGATTGCATACAGGTGCTGGAAGGTGGCGGGGTTTTTAGCAAGCCGCAGGCATTTTTGGATGTTCCGGTGGAGGGGTGCAGGCGGGAGGGAGATCAGGTGGTCTTGGGGACCCTAGTGGTGAACATTTCAGTTTTATCCAATATCCGACAATTTTTTACTTTTGCAAGAAGTAATATGGAAAAGTGGACTCCACAGTTTGTTATTTACTTTATTCTGTGTGTTACGATACTCCATATGTAGTCAAACAATCTGTTTATACAAACGGCAGAGTTGAAAAGAGATGAAGCAACATTTGGTATTTGGAATGTACATTTTGCTAGAATAAATTGCAGACACCATGTCTAATTTGCAGGGCCCTTGAGGTATCAACACAGCAGAAATCCTCATAAGTGACCCCATTTTGTTAGCTAGAGCTTTAAAGAAATTCATCTAGGGGTGTGTTGAACATTTTTGTTATGTTATGTTTTAGTTATGCAATTTATACCGGACATGGTAGTACTCCATAAGTAGTTGTACATTACTGTTTAAGCAAACAGCAGAGATCAGATGGGAAGGAGCACTCTTTGGATTTTAGATTGCAGATTCCATTTTTGAATAGATAGTGATCTAAATTAACTGAGCCACTGAGGTTCCAGATCAGCAGAAATCCCCCAAAGTGACCCCATTTTGGAATGTTCACTGCTTAAAGAATGAATTTAGGTGTGTAGTGAGTATTTTAACTCCCCCCATGGGTGTTTCACAGAATTTTATAACTTTTGAGAGTGGAAATATAACTGTTACCAGTGGTACAGGAATGACTAATAGGGATGTGAATCAACTGTATAACAGATCACCGGTTTACCGTGGAGGGGCATGACTAACTGCCTACCAGAAATTGACCAGGGTGTCTAATGGGGAGGCTGGACTTGGCTGTTGGCAGACACCAGATACCATTCCAAGGATGTCCCCAGGTCCGCGGGAGCCTACACTAATGTGAATGATGGAGTAGAGCCTTTGTGGGGACAAGATGACATGTGCAACTGTCACCCATGGTATTTTATTAGAAGTATTATTTGGATATATATTACTTGACCAAGGTGTGACACAATGATTTGATGCTAAATTCTGTGGTGTAGTTAGTTACACATAGCCTTTTATAATTATTTGTATGGAGTATGACACTATTATTACCGTAAATGGTAAGCCAATAAAGATGTGCAGCCCAAACATGATGTGTACTCAGGGGGCCAAGGCCAAATAAATGGCAGCTCACTCCATAGCTATTTGTGCTATCTGAAAAGATCTTTCCTGCTTCTTCTTTTGGAGCTTTTTCCTTGTATTTTCTAATGATTCTGTTGTTTGCACAACATGATAGATAAAATACAAAGGCCATTAACACAATAACTCTCTGACCTTTTTTTCCATATTTACAATATTACAGTTCATTTTATGAATATTTTCCGTCAAGTTTTATAAGCAAGAATTTAAATGAAAAAAAGTACCTTCAGGAGGTCCATCTGGGTCATCTTCAGTTCCCTTGGGCTTTTTGGGTTTTTTATCTGTGTCATCAGAACTTGGCTCTATGGAGAAGAATGTAGTATCAGTTTAAAATGATTAGTGATTTCATTTTTTTATTTCAAAAAGAAAAATGCTAAACTGATAAAGTGCTTGTATGTATTCAAAACATAACTGTTGGCCCTCTCAAGACCTTCTTTACTCCTCCACACTTACTACTTCCTCACCCAATCGTCTCCAACACTTCTCCTGAGTCTCCCCCGTTCTCTGGAATAATGTGCCCTATCATGTCCTATTACCGTATATACTCGTGTATAAGCCGAGTTTTTCAGCACAAAAATTGTGCTGAAAAGTGCCCCCCTCGGCTTATACACGAGTCACTATACAGCTGAGTGGGGGGGGGCCGTGTCCGGGGGCTGGAGGAGGCAGGGGGAGGCTGCACTATGAGCGGCCGGTCACGTGGGGCCGCTCATTAGTGCAATGCAATATGCACGGCATCCCCCTGTCCATCAGCGGCAGGGGGAGCCGTGCATATTACATTGCTCTCCCCCAGTAGTTTATACAGGCCCCCCGATCCCCCCCCCCCCCGTAGTTTATACAGGCCCCCCGATCCCCCCCGCCCCGTAGTATATACAGGCCCCCCGTAGTTTATACAGGCCCCCCGATTACCACACCCCCGTAGTTTATGCAGGCCACCCGATCCCCCCCCCCCGTAGTATATACAGGCCCCCCGATTCCCACCCTCCCTGTAGTATATACAGGCCCCCCGCGCTCTATATACAGGCCCCCGGTTGCAGCCACAGACCTGTAAGAGAATCGCTTTCATACTTACCCTCCTCGCTGTTACCCGCGCTCCTCCGGTCTCCTTCCCGCTTGTACCCGGCGCGTCCACAATGACGTCATTGTGGATGCGCCGGGAAGAAGCTGGAAGGAGACGAGGACGCGCGATGACAGTGAGGAGGGTAAGTATGAAAGCGATTCTCTTACAGGTCTGTGGCTGCAACCGGGGGCCTGTATATAGAGCGCGGGGGGCCTGTATATACTACAGGGAGGGTGGGAATCGGGGGGCCTGTATATACTACGGGGGGGGGGATCGGGTGGCCTGCATAAACTACGGGGGTGGGTAATCGGGGGGCCTGTATATACCACACTGCAGGGGGCTGCTGCCTGTATATACCACACTGCTGGGGGCTGCTGCCTGTATATACCACACTGCTGGGGGCTGCTGCCTGTATATACCTCACTGCTGGGGGCTGCTGCCTGTATATACCACACTGCTGGGGGCTGCTGTATACCACACTGCTGGGGGCTGCTGCCTGTATATACCACACTGCTGGGGGCTGCTGTATACCACACTGCTGGGGAGGCTGCTGTATACCACACTGCTGGGGGCTGCTGCCTGTATATACCTCACTGCTGGGGGCTGCTGCCTGTATATACCACACTGCTGGGGGCTGCTGCCTGTATATACCACACTGCTGGGGGCTGCTGTATACCACACTGCTGGGGAGGCTGCTGTATACCACACTGCTGGGGGCTGCTGCCTGTATATACCTCACTGCTGGGGGCTGCTGCCTGTATATACCACACTGCTGGGGGCTGCTGCCTGTATATACCACACTGCTGGGGGCTGCTGCCTGTATATACCACACTGCTGGGGGCTGCTGCCTGTATATACCTCACTGCTGGGGGTTGCTGCCTGTATATACCACACTGCTGGGGGCTGCTGCCTGTATATACCACACTGCTGGGGGCTGCTGCCTGTATATACCTCACTGCTGGGGGCTGCTGCCTGTATATACCACACTGCTGGGGGCTGCTGCCTGTATATACCACACTGCTGGGGGCTGCTGCCTGTATATACCACACTGCTGGGGGCTGCTGCCTGTATATACCACACTGCTGGGGGCTGCTGCCTGTATATACCTCACTGCTGGGGGCTGCTGCCTGTATATACCTCACTGCTGGGGGCTGCTGCCTGTATATACCACACTGCTGGGGGCTGCTGCCTGTATATACCACACTGCTGGGGGCTGTATACCTGTGCTGGAGTCCACCCTCGGCTTATACACGAGTCAATAGGTTTTCCCAGGTTTTGGGGGCAAAAGTAGGGGGGTCGGCTTATACACGGGTCGGCTTATACACGAGTATATACGGTATCTGCCACACTAGGAACTTTCAGACGGAACATGAAAGCCCATCTCTTCAGGAAAGCTTACAGCCTGCAATGACCATGCTGCCACCTCAACAACCCCCAACCTACTGTCTCCCTCCCCAATATCATGTTGAATGTAAGCCCTCTCCCCTCTGTACCAGTCTGTCATTGTTAGTTTACTGTAATTTATATCTGTATTTTCTATATATGGATTTTTTAGATGATCTTTTTGTAGGCACTGATCATTTTATTTCAGGTAAGAAGAATACAAACATAAGAAAAGTCTGATTTGTTAAAGAAATATGCACAAACACCAGTCAAGGGTGTCCTGTAAAGGTTGAGTACACCGAGTTATATTTTTTTTCCCCCTGGAATATACCACCATTATCCTCTGCTTAACCAATCAATAGCTAATAGGAATCTCTGTCGTGTCAAGTATGAGGCACAATAAGTGACAGACCAAGTCTTGGGTGGATAAGGTATAAAAATCCTATGTTTGTTCATTGTCATGAGTGAGAAGTGAATCTGCCGGCATGGCTAAGAAATTCTATTTACATCAAAATTATTCAAAGTAAATTGGTGTTTTATAATGTGGTTTTGGGTCACTCCAGAACCCCCCAAAAATGAAATGAAAATAAAATACAAATTTTTCAGCTCATCTATCTCTCAACAGTAGTCCTGCGTCCATTTTTCTTTACCATCCTCTCCAGATTTTTGTGTCATCTTCTTCACTCAGAGGTTAATAGATTTAAGATATCACTTGGCAGGACATATGTGGTCTACCTAACGTCAGAAGCCCCAGCGCTGAGTGAAGAGGATGGAAGAGGATGTGCAGAGAACTGGACACGGGGCTGCAGTGTTCAGACAAGTGAGTAATTTTTTCCAGCCCTCAACAATGACCAGCTGCTATTTTGTGGAACTTGCACCAGCAATTAGAAAAATCTGAATATTGTATAATATTAAATGCAAATTCAATTTGCCTCAAACAGATTTGCTCATCTCTACTAGTCATGTTAAAATGCACAAAAAATTGAGTTGCACACCTTTTGTACATCCTTCCACTTCCCTGATTTTGACCCTTTTTTGTTTTACATGTCATGCTGCATTGCTCCATTGCAGTGATTGCATTCACTAGAGATGAGCAAACTTGTTCAAGTTCAGGTTTGGGCAGTGCAGCTGAACGTTTTGGTGCCGTCCGTGACACCGAACTTGATCTGAACCTCAATGGAAGTCACTGATTGGCAATTCAACTCTACGCCCACATGTAGCCAGCCATAAGTAAAACCCTTCTGGGGGTGAGGCAGCTACTGTTTTTTTTTTTTAATTAATTTTTGACATACACTACATCCAATAGCTGTGCTTTTAAGCTCTGTGCAAGCTAATCATAAAGTACCTGAACTTCAAACCCAAACAGGTTTGCTCCTCAGTGGGAAGTTCAGTGACCCACATCGAACTGAACCTTGAAAGGTTCACTCATCTCTAATATTCATATTTCTTGATTTTGGAGCACAATATTTAAAATCTTTGCTTGCACAGCAAAAGGATGTTTCTCCTGTCTTATCTGGGCGCTTTCACCCCTCCTCATAGATGCTGGCAAACAGTCTCAGACACTGCAAAGAATCTAGGAGGAGGGTTGACAGTACAAAACAGTCTTATCGTGGTGTTACATGCAAGGATATCCTGAACGATATCCTTACAAAAGTCACGTGGTAGACATCATACGAACGATATGTATATATCGTTCGTGCATTGTCACACACAAGGATATCGTTAACGATATCCATTTTGGCATTGCACCAGTATCGGAGAGAGATTTTTCCATCTGATGCTGAGCAATGCCGTTACAATAATATGTCAGCGCTGTGACAGCAGCACTGGCACAATATTGTATGTAAAATAGTTTTAGAAACTTAAATTTATTAGTTCTGTGTGTGATTTTACAGGTAAAAGCAGCTGCTGCAGCTGTGTGCTACATGTCGGCACACAGCAGCAGCGGCTATGAAGCCGTTATTGTATGGGTTAATAATATTGTGCCACATGGCCCCATGGAGTGCCCACACTCCCCTGGATCCATGTAGCACATTACATTTTCACCGCAGGGGTTAAAGCAGTGAGTTAACAGAAGCCGCTCATTGTCGGCTCTGCTACTTCCATTCATAAAAAGCCGGCGACTACTGTAATGTTACAGTGCGCCGTGAACAATTGCTAACTTGCTTCATGAATAGGGAGGTCTCCGAGGTACTTAGGCTAAATGCGTACAGTACCTGTCTCTGTCCAGCGTGCTGATCTCCTCAGCATTAATAACTATTGGCCGCGCAACAGAGTTTCAATGTGCGCAGCCCATAGTTATTAATGCTGAGGAGATCAGCACGCTGGACAAGGACAGGTACTGTACGCATTTAGCCTAAGTACCTCGGAGACCTCCCTATTCATGAAGCAAGTTAGCAATTGTTCACGGCGCACTATAACATTACAGTAGCTGCCGGCTTTTTATGAATGAAGTGGCAGAGCCGACAATGTGCGGCTTCTGTTAACTCACTGCTTTAACCCCTGCGGTGAAAATGTAATGTGCTACATGGATCCAGGGGAGTGTGGGCACTCCCTGGGGCCATGTAGCACAATATTATTAACCCCTTAATCTCTGGAATCATAGCCGCTTTTGCAGCTCTGTAGCGACATGTACCACAGAGATGCAGAAGTGGCTTTGACATGTAAAATCACTACATAAAAATGTTTTCATAAAAGATTTAGAATAAAATGACAGCGGCAGAAATAGAAATCTTTTGAATAATATCGTTCAAAAGGTTTCACACTGAACAATGTGTCACATCGTTCAGAGGTTAATTGGACGACGAACGACAGATTTAAGGTCAGGATCTCAAATCTTGGTTGAACAATCTAACGATCTTTTCATCCTATATCGTTCGTTTACACGCAAGGATGTGCAAATGATATCCTTGGAACGATCACATATCTGTGACATTTCAGGGATATCGTTCAGGATATCCTTGTGTGTAAACCCACTATTAGACACTGCAAAGCATGTAGGGGGAGGATTGAAAATGCACGGCCTGAGAGAAAACTTTATAGAAACACACATTTGAAGTACAAGCAGAGATTTCACATATTGCCCTCCAAAAACATGTGGATATCTCTACAATGGAGAAAAGCATGGAAAATAAAAAAAAGTAACAGAATCAGGGGGGGCTTAGGGATTTTTTCAAATTATTTAACTCAATATTTTTGAGCGAGTGACATGTGACATGTCTTTTATAAGAAAGCAGATGTTTGAAAAATGAAAAAAAGAGTGCTACAGATTGTAAGAATTGTTTCCTAAGGTAAATACCTGAATTGATTAAATAAAATAAAATGTTTTGATTATCTTACCATTGGGCTTAGAATCAGGATCACTATCACCATCCTCTGGATTTTTTGGCTTCTTGGGCTTTTTTGTCTTGTCTTTAGGTGTTTGATTTGGATCTGGAATTGTATAGTTTAAATCTAATCAATGCATTTTAGGAGAGATTTTCCAAGCTAAAAGAGACAGAATTGTAGACCTATTTATGGCATGAAAAACTGACAAATGGTGTGTACCACATTTGCCAAAATTTTAACATACAAATTTGGCGCAGGGTTAACTAGTAGGCTATGTAAACTTTGACTAAAGTTTAAAGTTGCATCAAATTTATCATCCAGCATGAGACACTATTACTTTTGGTGAATTTTCTAACTGTCTAGGATAAATTTATGCAGACTATAATTTAGACAGGATTAGTAAATCTGTTTCTTTATATTTTGTTTTGCATGTGCAGAGCCAGAATCTTCTAAGCTAGAAATCCAGCAGTTCAATGGTTCTGGTACAACCACAATTTGCCCCCTCCTTAAATTTCAAGCAAGTCTGTTAAATGCAAAACTCAATTTAAACTACATGTACAATCCATATAAAAAGGTATAGATTTCCTTTCTTTAATTGTACAGAAAAATAGTTTTAGTGAAAATGCAATTGAGGACTGCTCTGTGCATTTTTTGTGGCCAATGGCTCAGTGCATTGTTCTGCCCTCTCACCCAACATGTCATGAAACTCCTTTAGCTTGATTGACAGCACTCACTTGCCAATTGAAGACCTAGTCCACCCCTTCCACACTGACACCAAAGGAGTGAACAGGGAACGCAAATATATGCATAGTATTAGTGTAAGCGTGCTCACATCCCTCTCTTCTGTCTGAAGCCAGCAAGTACTGTAGACAAGAGAGAGGAGTGACAGTATGCCTGCTGTATGTATGTGCATGCTTGCCAGTTTGGCTCCTGCAGTGTCAGTGTGGATGTGCAGGTTAAAGGATTCAATTCAGGCAATGCTTGCCCTGGCCAATCAAGTACTGTCTGTCCAGGTAAGGGTGGAGGCACACTAGCATGCATGTAAATTGGAGCATTTTTGATGCAGGACATTCATGTGAGTGCATTCCATATGGTCGTGTGAGGGTGGTGCGAGTGTAGTGAGAGTGCAATGAGTGTAGTGTGACTGTGGTGCGAGTGTGGTCCATGTGCAATGCATTTCTAACAAGGTCTTTCTCATGCTATATATAAACTGAGAAAAGAGTAGAGAGTATAGCTAGATAAGACTTAACAGTTTCCTGCTGCTACTTCTGTGGCCGCCTATTAAGCTATTTGCATATTCACTGCACTGTCAAACTAACAGCCAATCACAGACGGTCACACTCTGTGGGCGTGATTCTTAATGTAAGGCCAAATTACACCCGGCCATTAAAAATCTCCACGCAACCCTCCACAATCCTGGTCTTTTACTAATAACAGGGTAAGCAGCGAGCTAACTCCTGGGGCTCCTGTATGAGCCACTCATTCAGGAGCCGCGGTGATCTTGGTGCCGGTCATCCTTGCTATAGTAACCGCTTGTTTGGTTACTATGGCAATGGTGTCAGCAGTGACGTCACCGCTTTCCACCCGCAGACTCTGCTCATTCAGTGAGCATGGGGTGGCAGTGTTCTTCCTCACCGTGCTTTGTGATGTAGCAGAGCTGTATCATTTGAAGAAGAGAAAAGACAGAAGAGAGGAGACAGAAGACCAGTATCGTGGAGGGTTGCGTGGGGGTAATACAGATGGAGTCTGTAAGTGTGTCTGTATCTTTCTTTCTAATAAATTATTTTTTTTCTGTGTCGTGTCTTTTTTAACCCTTTATTGGAGATTCTTAATGGTTGGGTTTAACTTGGCCTGACATTAAGGATCTCAGGGCTTAATACCAGCTGGTAAAACAAAGCTGATTTTAACCCCTTATTACCAAGCATGCCACGCATCACCAGGGCCATTGGAAAAGCCTGGTAAAGCGCCTGGAAATGGCACTTCTTATAAATGCGCCATTTTCAGAGGCAGCTGTGGGTTGTTATTCTTTAGTGTGGGGGGCCCTAAAACAATGGGCCCTCACCCCACTGAGAATACTAGCACTCAGCTGCCTAGTTTTACCTTGGCTTAAATTAAAAATAGGGTGGGGCCAACTCATTTTTTTCCAAGCAAAGGTAAAATTAGACAGCTGAGGGTGGGAGCTCGCAGCTTTCTGCTTTCATCTGGCTAGACGTAAAAATACTGCGAAGCCCCACGTGTTTTTTTTTAAGGTTCATTTGTTTAACACCCTATGATGGCAGGTTGGTTGCCATACATATGGCAACCAAGCAGAATCACTGTCCAGATTGAGGAAATACAGTCTGACTACAACAGCCATTCACAGAGGCTCTCACAGAGTATGAGCGTCTGTGATTGGCTGTTTGTCTGGCAGTGCAGTGAATATGCAATTAGCCCAGGAAGTAGCAGTGGGAGTCTGGTAAGCCCGATCCAGCCTATCTATCTATCTATTCTAACTTTTACCAGCAGGGGAAAGCCCATGCTAAAATATTGCAATGTGCTGTCTGGGTGCGATCTTTTCTTGCACCCATAGACTTTCATTGGCCTCTCAATTTTTCTCGCAATGCACACATGCACGTTTCACACCATTGTGCCTTCACCCTAAGGGAGGTTCACATCATGTAGATTCAGGGGATAGGATGGTGCACAGAGCCTTTGGCCACGCTAAGTTTACACCGAGCTACCCTAACTTGCATATGAAATAAAACATTGTGAAATGTATCTGTCAGCCATGGCTGGAGTTCTTACAGCTGCCTCTCTCAGTCTTGTAAGCGGTGACTGTACATGATCTGGGCACACCTGCCTGACTGAAAAAGTTAATTTTTCTCCCGGCAGCCACACCTTCGGTAAGACGGTTAGACAGCATTGTAATGCTATTTGTCTGCAGATTAAGCCTATATTTGGATGTAAAAGGATGCTTCCCAAATTGTCAGGTTCCCTTAAGACTAATTAAAAGTACAGTATATTAAAGGGAATGATTCACCTTTTTCACTGATTAGAATTGGTTAATGAAAAATATTAGAGCTGTGGTGTAGCGGGGTTATACACAACTCAACATTTCAGCTCTGTAGATCTGCAGCAGAGAAAACTGACTTTATCATAACTTCTGCACTCAGTAAACTAAAGTGTAAAGTGATACATCGCTGCAATTAGGGTCTCTGACTCTACCTCATGCTGCTGTACCTGCAGGTATTTAAAGTACTATACAGTTTTACACTATGCATTTACTTTGAATTTGTAATGTGGCACCCTGCTCACGCAGGAAGCCACAGATCTCTCTAATGCACAGCTGGGTTTCCACAGCAGGTACCTACTACATACAACACCTTACACCCCGGCACAGTAGGGTGAGCTCCACTTGCCGACCTTAGGCAAGATCCCCTATAAATACTGCTGCTAGGGGCGGAGTTAGTTAGAGTGTGCAGACGCTAGGAGAGCTGCAAAAACGTCCTGGTGGTCAGTGCTGTGATTAGGCTCGAGTCAGTGACCCGGAGTGGCCCTTCTACATCCTGCAAGCTTAAGTGGGACTGAAGGCAAGAAGCATAGAACAGGAACTTGAGGGAGTTCGTCCCAGGAGAAACACCGGATATTGGGGATCCGCACCTGTGGGATGCTATAGGACCACAGAAAACCCCGTTACACCGTGGAGGCTTCGGCTACCTGTTTTCCTATGTGGGTCAAGAGAGGGAGCCAGACACAGCGGGGTAATGCCGCAGTGTTCAGAGAAGGTAACCCAGAGACCGCACAGGAGGAGAGACAGACACTACAGTCAGGAAGAGAAAAAACGCAAGTCTGACTGCAAGCAGGCTCCGCTTCAACCATCATTACAGAACAGAGGAGGCCTTATACCCACTTGATGTGGGGACCCACTGTGCAACCCTGTCACCCGTCGGTGCCCTGGACCATTTTACCTGCTCAACATCAGTAAAAGGTAAAAGAGACTTTGCTGTGTGCGTTTATCCTTCTTCTCCGCGTCCAGTGCCCCTCATAGACTGTCCCAACACTCCCCATACAATCCCAGCTCCACTTCAAGCTGCCCCTTCCCACTACGCTGCCCCGAAGGTCCAGTCCTGCCTGCGGAGGACTATACCATATTAGCCGCGATTCCATCTACCTCCGGCAGTCTGTGGCGGTGCTGGTGCAGCTCACCAGAAACTGCAGGTGGCGTCATGACAACAAACTTGTATATAATCCCTTTATACATAAACTCCCTTTTCAAAAGCTACCCCAGGACACGGAGTCAAGCTCGGCCGCCATCCGCCGTGACAACCGGAGAGCTAACCCTTGCCGCCTGACACCCGAGTACCCCAAAGCCTGGGCGCGACAGTGTATCTTTTTCTGGAGTCACAAACAGGATCCCGTGCCCGGTATTACTGGGTACTGTATGCCGTATTGTTGACCACATTGAGTGACTGTTTAAACTACGCCGCCATTACTGCACCGATGAGGGGGGAAAAAGGGGGCGTGCCACCTTGTTGAGCGCAAAAGTGAAACCCGCCCCTCGCTCAGCCGAGCATTCCCAAGCGCCGCGGCCTAGTCCGGAAACTCCCGAACCGATTAACTCTTTACGGACTGGCTGTAATTCACAAGGGGGGCCTCCAACATGTCGGCCTCCTCCAGCGATGACGACTGTGCGTACCATGAATCCCGGAATTATGCCAAAAGATCTATGGCTGCCGCCGGTAACACTACCAGCACCTCCGGCGCCCCGGTGCACTCGCCCCGATAATGCCGATGTCACTTCCATACATCCTGGGGGCCAAGTGGTTGCCCCAGTATGACGGACGCCCCGATACATTGGATGAGTTCAAATGAAAAATCAACAACGTCCTAGATATATATGCGATGACCGGCCAACAATGTGCTGCTGTGGTACTCGGAAAGTTAACCGATGCAGCAGAGAAAGAAAGTGCGTCTTGGTCTGCTGTGGAATGCAAATGCGCCTCTGCTATATTTAATAAACTGAGAGCTACCTTCGAGGAGTGCAATGAGGCTGATATACGCATGCGCTTTCATCACTACTACCAGAGGCCGGGAGATGACATAAGAGCTTATGCCTGGCGTCTGGAAGAAGCATTGCGTGCCCTGATACATGTCAGCCCCACCAGTGTACCCGACGAAAATAAGCTCCTCATTGAACAATTCACTCGGGGACTGCTATCCCCCGAGGACAGTAAGACTGTAAGTTGGTGGTCATTGAGCAATCCCGAAACTGACTTCAACACTCTGAAAGAGATGGCCATCAAAGGGTTAAAACCGGTACAGACCCATGAAGCTGCTATTAAACGGCGGTGCAGTGGTGAGGTGCAGGCTACTCCAAAACCATTACCCGTGTCTGCAGCCACGTACAATGTACAATCTGCTCAGCCTGACAAATATGATTCCCTGTGAGCTGAGATGCATGCTGAGATGCGCCAGATGAACAAAAACATTGCTAAACTAATGGACGCTATGCAGTTACAGCAAAACCAACAGCCAGCATCAAGACCTCAACCCAAGCCTCAGCTGCTGATTCAACTTGCTGACAGCCCAGAGGATGTACCCTGGATGCAAGGGAAGCAAGCCACAGTGTACCGAGGGATGACCATCGACCACTACAGCTCCACTGGGCAGCCCATCTGCCGCCGCTGTACCCGCACCGGACATCTCGCTAGGAGCTGTCCTTTAAACGGGCAATCCCTGGGGGCCGGGGACAAACCTCAGGACTAGATCAACAGGGCCCAGCCACCTGGTACAAGACCTTTATTGGACAGAGGCCGTTTCTGTCCATTGTACTGGATGGCATCCCGACACCTGCTCTGCTGGACAACGGGTCACATTTGACCACCATCCCCTATATCCTTTATAAGAAATATTGGGCTGATGCAGAACTGAAACAGCCTGAACTAGACCTTACCCTTAATGCATCTAATGGTGAACCACTCACTGTGATGGGAGTTAGAGAAGTGCCCATAAAGGTGGGGAGGGTGGAATTGCAGAACCAAGTAGTAGTAGTAGCAGAAGCCAATAATGCAAATGATCCTTATATCATACTAGGTACTAATGTTGTTAGCAATTGCATGGAGGAAGTTTTGTCTTTGCTTCAACAGATTGCAGACACTGCCAGACCTGGTCAGAGGAAGGTCCTTCAGCATGAGATCAGAGCCATCCTGCACCAACAACAGGTAACAATTACAGGTGGTGAAATTGGTAATGCACGGGTGACAGACACGTTGCCTATTGTGATTCCCCCAATGAGTGAAATGATGATTTGGTGTGAGTAGCTATAGGTCTGAGAGGGCAGGACTATCAAGCATTAGTGGAGCCCGTCAGCACTGAGCACAGATCTACACTGTTGACAGCCAGGGGGGTGGTTGACGTACACAATGGGAGAGTACCTGTTCGCATCTTAAATTGTGGCAGTGTGGAGGTGAAATTACCCAGGTATACCACCGTTGCTAAATTGTACACAGTCAGCAACAACAAGATCCAAGCAGTGCAACCCAAACCCCACAAAAAAGGGGCAAAACTTGATCAAACAATTGGGTCACTGGAGGATTGGTGCCAGCAGCTCCATGTCAGAACTGACACCACTCCTGTGTATGAGAAGCAAGGTGTGTACCGGGTAGTTCAGGAATTTGAACAAGTCATTAGTAAGCATCCACTTGACTTTGGTAGGATAAAAGGGGTCCAACATCACATCCCCACAGGTACACATCCACCAATAGAATAAAGGTGTAGAATCCGGTGCCACAAAATTTATTTTTATTTTCCAAAAATTAAAAATCACACATTCTCCAGAGGAGCTTCTGGACGCGTTTCGTGGGTCTAGCCCACTTAATCGTCAGTGATTACACATCCACCAATCAAGGAGCGGCATAGGCATATTCCACCTGTACATTATCAAAAAGCCAAGGAAATGTTAAAGGACATGAAGGACGCAGGGGTTATACGAGATAGCTGTAGTCCCTGGGCAGCTCCATTAGTCCTAGTCAGGAAAAAGGATGGCAGTATGAGAATGTGTGTAGACTATAGGCAAATAAACCGCTTAACACACAAAGACGCTTACCCGTTACCTCACATAGAGAAATCCTTAGCTGCGTTGAAGTCTGCCAACTACTTCTCTACCTTAGATCTCACTAGTGGGTATTGGCAGGTGTCCGTAGTCGAGGAAGACAGAGAGAAGACGGCATTCACAACACCTATGGGCCTATGTGAATTCAACAGCATGCCCTTTGGACTATGTAATGCACCTGGAACCTTTCAGCACTTAATGGAGAGTTGCTTGGGGCATAAGAACTTTGATACGGTGCTGCTCTACCTGGATGACGTGATCGTGTACTCCAAAACCTACGAAGAACATGTCACACATCTAGGAGAGGTGTTTGAATCTCTGCCAAATACGGGATGAAGCTAAAACCATCAAAATGCCACCTGTTAAAGCCAAGAGTGCAGTACCTGGGACACGTAGTCAGTGCCGAAGGTGTGGCCCCTGATCCAGACAAGGTAACAGCAATCAAAGAGTGGCCAGAACCCAAAACCATCAAAGAAGTACATCAATTCCAGGGTTTGGTGGGCTACTATAGGAGGTTCATCAAGGAGTACACCAAGAAGGCTGCTCCCCTGCAAGACCTCCTAGTAGGCCAACCCACGAAGGGCAAGCCAAAGGATTCTCAGTGGAAGTGGGGTAAGGAACAAGAGAAAGCGTTCCAGATAATGAAAGAAGCCCTGACAGGAGAAGAAATCATTGCTTACCCGGACTATAACCTGCCATTCCTGCTGTACACAGACGCCAGCAATGTGGGACTCGGAGCCATCCTTTCCCAAAAGCAGGACGGCAAGGAGCACATGCCGAGCGCATGGCCGTGCGCTCGGAATTTTTCACCAGCGTCGGCATTGAAGTTTGTGTGAAGGCAGAGTTCACTCGCGGTCATAGCCCCAGCTATGACCTGGAGTGAACTCTGACTGTCACAGTCAGTTGTTAGCCTGCTGTCCCTCTGCATACACATCTGTCTATGCAGAGGGATGCAGAGCTGACATTCCTTGCCAGAGAACCTCTACCAGAGATGTAGCTGAGATGTGCGCTGGGTGGCTGTGGGAAAGTTCATGTGAGTTCATGCTGCATGAACTCACATGAACCATGACAGCACCGCAGCTACTTCAAATAAACAGCTGATCTGCATCAGCTGATCATTTGAACTAACTGGCAGGAAAGCCAGCGGTGAGTAGACTTCACCGCTGGCTTTCCTGCTCTGTGCTGCGCTCCCCGCTCCCTGATGCCCCTCATCGCTCCCCCCCGCCGCCTCCCGTGCCTGAACTTAAGTTAGGACTGGGCGGGGGGAGCAGCTCCAGGGAGCAGGGAGGGGTCATCAGGGAGCGGGGAGCGCAGCACAGAGCAAAAAAGCCAACAGCTTCCCCGCCCTGGTCCTTCGCTCCCCACTCCCTGGTGCTGATCTCCCCGCCCGGTCCTAACTCCCCGCCAGCTTTTAAACAATCATGGCCACATTTCAGCCTTTTCCTCTGCCCCCAGACCACTTTATAGGGTTCTATTGGTGAACAAACTGTTATCGAACATAACATCGAACTGCCGGACTTGAAGCTAATTTTTCGCATTGTTGAATGACTCAAACACCACCCAAAACAGCTCAAATTTGAGATTGGCGAACATTTCGAATCGAACATCGCTCATCTCTACTCATTACTGTTACAAGTTATCAGGTGTGCATGGGAAACAGGTGTGTTAAATCTAGTGTTATCACTCATACTTTCTCATACTAGTCACTGGAAGTTCAACATGGCAAAGAATTCTCTGAGGATCAGAAAAAAATAATTGTTGCGCTACATAAAGATGGAATAGGCTATAAGAAGATTGCCAACCTGAGCTGCAGCATGGTTGCTCAAAACAGCTGTTGCCCTGGTCAACCAAAGAAGTTGTATTCTTTTTTTTTGCAACCAATAATAAAATAATGTATTACCTCCATTATCTGGATCGTCTGGATCATCAGGATTCTTATTTTTCTTTTGATTTTTCCTTGAATGTTTTTTGCTTATTTTGGTCCCCTGTACACTTGTTGATGTTGAAGAGAATGAGGAGGAAGACATATTTTGTTCGGATTCTGAAAGCAACATTTAGCAACAAACTATGAGTCTTCACAATTTGTATACAGTATGTAATCTGTACGCATACAATGCACAATCATGTTATAGATTGTTTTTCATATTAATAATATACTTTGGCTAGAAATGTATTACGTAATATAACACCAAAACAAAAAAAAATATTTTAATACATTCATTTTGCTTTTCCTTGCTAGATTCTTCATCCCGTTTATGGGACATAATTGTGTTATAACAGTTTAATAATTGTTAATGTGGTTACTAACTAGCTATACTTGATGTTGAGAGATGATAAGAGTAAATACATTTTTTGCTTTTTTGCACTTTCTATTTTTCCTACACTTCTTCCAAGATCCATAACAGTGTAGGGAGAGGCCATAGTGTGAAAAACTATGGACTGGGGCAGAGTGGAGTGACACTAAAGGTAGGGACAGTGCGGCAGTTAGAGTTAATAAGGGCAGCCAGTGTGACAATTATAGCTAACAAAGGTGGACATTGTTTGTGATTACACTGAAGAGCAAAAATGTTTAGAACGTTTGACTTTCAGGCTCCCTTTGTCACCATCCACTACAGCTTTGAGCACAAGACTACCTTCATTTTATAAGCAATCATCTTGGCTATCTCACTCAGAAATTTAACTTGCAACTATTTTAAATATGATTAGTTATGCAGATTCAGTATATATCTAATAAAGGTGGACAGTGTGTTCATTATAGCTAGTAAGGGCAGACAGTGTTTTAGATACAGTTAGTAAAGGTTAACAGTGTAGTGATTATAGTTAATAATGGCACACAGTGTGGTGGTTATAGAAAATAAGGGCAGACAGTATGGTGGTTATAGATGACTAGACAAGAGTCTGATTCTATTGTGTCGGGCGATTGACACACTCCCTGAAGAAGTGCCAGGAATTGGCACGAAACATGTTGGGGTAAACCTGGACAAGTACGGACCCACTTTCTACATCACAAAAGGGTGAGTGCTTATAACTGGATCTCTGTTGATTTTTCTGCTCCCTTACAGTGGGTTAGGTCAGCACTTAGAGTGGTTGTACTTGGTTTTTCCTAACAACCCTTGCTGTTAGACTCTAAAAATTCCCCTTGAGAGTGTTTTTGATCTGATGATTGATTTGTTGATGCTTCACTCTATTGTATATCTGCACTTTAATGGGTCTGACCCTGGTCCTGGTTTGTTTTTTCCATCCACAACTCTCTAACCTTCCCAGCCTTATACTAAGGTTGTTTGTGACTCCAATTGGTTTTTAATCACCATTGTAAATGTATGTCCAATAAAGTAATAATGTTTTGTATATTACTTTTGGTCTTTGGTGAATCTTTTCCACTATTGGGTCTAAAACACCCCCTCGGTGATCAAAATTAAAGAACTAATTTCCTTTTGAATTTTAGTATCAACGAGTTTTTTGACATGTGAAAAACTATGAAGTTACTGTGCTCTCCTATGTTTGTTTTAATATATCTAAAACAGTCCAGAAAAAAGAGGGCACTCACCCATTTGGTGCTTCTTAGGAATTTATTCCCTTTTCAGGGTTCCGTTCAGGATTCCATACAGTACAATGGAGGGAGGGGGGGACGTGGAGGGATGCGGACAACGGCCCGTTTCGTGCCCTGAATGGCACTTCTGCTGGTCCCTGGTGCCATTCAGAGCGCGGTCACATGATCGCATTCAAACAGGAAGAGCGGGGAGGACGCTGGTATTAGAAGCCGCAGGGCACACAGACGCAGCAGCTGGAGGACCTGGGTGCCTGGAGACCGAGGGGTGAGATGGATCACTGCTGGGGGGGGGCTCTGTATACATGGGGAGGGGGGCCTCTGAATACATGGGGGGACCTCTTCATACATGGGGGGCCTCTGTATACATGGGGGCAGTGAGACAGCAGGGGAGCTGTATACCACTGCTGGGTCTGTATACCACTGCTGGGCCTGTATACCCGTCCTGGGGGCTGTATACCACTGATGAGGGGCCCTCTATACCACTGATGAGGGGCCTGTATACCACTGCTGGGGACTGTATATCACTGATGAGGGGCCTGTATACCACACATGAGGGGTCTGTATAACCACTGCTGGGGACTGTATATCACTGATGGCGGCAACTGTATACTAGTTATGGCGACTATATACCAGTGATGGCTGCTATATACAGGGATGGTGGGCTATATACAGGGCCGGACTGGGACCAAAAAGCAGCGCTGGAAAACAGGCCACACCAGCCCACACACTATATAACCCATCAGCCCCGATCCGTAAATGTTGCTTTTACGTTGTCATGAACCTCACCACTTTCTTAAAAGAGTTATTTGAAGAGCCACATGTGAATGGTGCAGCAAAAGGAATAATCAACCACAGCTCCATTTACATGGTGCTCTTCAAAGCTCCATTTCTCAGGATTGTGGGGTTGCAGTGGTCAGCCACATACACACACAGCCAGCCACACACACAGCCTCAGACAGCCACACAGCCTCAGCCAACCACACAAAGACATACAGCCAGCCACACACAGCCAGTCACATGGACAGCCACACACACACAGCCACATACACACAGCCAGCCACCCACATACAGCCACACACATACAGCCAACCACATGGACAGCCACCAGCCACACAGCCAGCCAAATAGACAGCCACAGCCAGCCACACACAGACGCAGCCAGCCACATAGACAGCCACACACAGCCAAAGCCAGCCACACAACCAGCCACAGACGCAGCCAGCCACACAGCCACAGCCAGCCACACACACACAGCTACAGCAAACCACACACAGACACACAGCCAGCCACATAGACAGCCACACACAGCCAGCCACATAGACAGCCACACACAGCCAGCCACACACATACAGCCATATAGACAGCCACCAGCCACATAGCCACAGCCATCCACACACACAGCCAGTCACACATACAGCCACAGCCAGCCACAAACAGCCAGCCACATAGACAGCCACACACATACAGCCAGCCACAAACAGCCACACACTGATACAGTCAGCCACAAACAGCTAGCCACAGACAGCCACACAGCCACAGCCAGCTGCACAAACAGCCAGCCACATAGACAGCCACAGCCAGCCACACACAAACAGCCTGCCACATAGCCACACAGCCACAGCCAGCCACACACAGCCAGTCACACGCACACAGCCAGCCACAAACAGCTAGCCACATAGACAGCCACTGCCAGCCACACACAGAGCAACAGCCAGCCACACACAAACAGCCAGCTACACAGACACACAGCCACACACACGCAGCCTGCCACACACATACAGCCACAGCCAGCCACACACACAGCCAAAGACAGCCACACACAGCCACAGAGCCAGCAACATAGACAGCCATAGCCAGCCACACACAGACACACAGCCAACCATACATCCAGCCAGCCACACACAGCCACAGCCAGCCACACAGACACACAGCCACACACATACAGCCACAGCCATAAACAGCCACACACACAGCAAAAACCAGCCACAGACACAGACAGCCACACACAAACAGCCATCCACATAGACAGCCACACACAACCACAGAGAAAGCAACATAGACATCCATAGCCAGCCACACACAAACACACTGCAAACCACACAGCCAGCCACACACATACAGCCACAGCCAGCCAGCCACAGCCAGCCAGCCACACAGACACAGCCAACCAACCACACACACAGAGCCACAGCCAGCCACACAAACAGCAACAACCAGCCACATAAACAGCCACCAAGCCCCAAGCCACACAGCCCAGCCACCACACACAGACATATAGTCAGCCAGCCACAGCCATGCAGCCCCAGCCACACACAGACACACAGTCAGCCACACACAGCCAGCCACGCAGCCCCAGCCACACAGCCCCAGTCACACACAAACAAGTGTCTCAGATGATAGTGAATGTGCCTTAGATGATAGAGAAAGCACCTCAGATGATAGTGAAAGTGCCTCATATGATAGTGAAGGTGCCTCAGAATCTGCGGCACTTTCACTAATATCATCTGAGGCTCAGATGACAGTGAAAGTGCCTCAGATGATAGAGAAAGTGCCTCTGACTGACAGTGAAAGTGCCTCAGAATCTGATGCACATTCACTATCACTATCGTCCGAGGCACATTCACTATCATCTGAGGCACATTCACTATCATCTGAGGCACATTCACTATCATCTGAAGCATTTGCACTATCATCTGAGGCTTAGATGATAGTGAATGTGCCTCAGATGATAGTAAATGTGCCTCAGATGATAGAGAAAGTGCCTCATATGATAGTGAATATGCCTCAGATGATGGAGAAAGTGCCTCAGATGATAGAGAAAGTGCCTCAGATAATAGTGAATGTGCCTCAGATAATAGTGAATGTGCCTCAGATGATGGAGAAAGTGCCTCAGATGATAGTGAATGTGCCTCAGATGATAGAGAAAGTGCCTCAGATGATAGAGAAAGTGCCTCAGATGACAGTGAATGTGCCTCAGATGATAGTGAATGTGTCTCAGATGATGGAGAAAGTGCCTCAGATGACAGTGAATGTGCCTCAGATGATAGAGAAAGTGCCTCATATGATAGTGAATGTGCCTCAGATGATGGAGAAAGTGCCTCAGATGATAGAGAAAGTGCCTCAGATAATAGTGAATGTGCCTCAGATGATGGAGAAAGTGCCTCAGATGATAGTGAATGTGCCTCAGATGATAGAGAAAGTGCCTCAGATGATAGAGAATGTGCCTCAGATGATGGGGAAAGTGCCTCAGATGATAGTGAATGTGTCTCAGATGATGGAGAAAGTGCCTCAGATGATAGTGAATGTGTCTCAGATGATGGAGAAAGTGCCTCAGATGACAGTGAATGTGCCTCAGATGATAGTGAATGTGTCTCAGATGATGGAGAAAGTGCCTCAGATGACAGTGAATGTGCCTCAGATGATAGAGAAAGTGCCTCAGATGATAGAGAATGTGCCTCAGATGATGGAGAAAGTGCCTCAGATGATAGTGAATGTGTCTCAGATGATGGAGAAAGTGCCTCAGATGACAGTGAATGTGCCTCAGATGATAGAGAAAGTGCCTCAGATGATAGAGAATGTGCCTCAGATGATAGAGAATGTGCCTCAGATGATAGTGAATGTGTCTCAGATGATGGAGAAAGTGCCTCAGATGATAGTGAATGTGTCTCAGATGATGGAGAAAGTGCCTCAGATGATAGTGAATGTGCCTCAGATGATAGAGAAAGTGCCGCAGATGATAGTGAATGTGCCTCAGATGATAGAGAATGTGCCTCAGATGATGGAGAAAGTGCCTCAGATGATAGTGAATGTGTCTCAGATGATGGAGAAAGTGCCTCAGATGATAGTGAATGTGCCTCAGATGATGGAGAAAGTGCCTCAGATGATAGAGAAAGTGTCTCAGATGATAGAGAATGTACTTCAGATGATGGAGAAAGTGCCTCAGATGATAGTGAATGTGTCTCAGATGATGGAGAAAGTGCCTCAGATGACAGTGAATGTGCCTCAGATGATAGTGAATGTGTCTCAAATGATGGAGAAAGTGCCTCAGATGATAGTGAATGTGCCTCAGATGATAGAGAAAGTGCCTCAGAATCTGAGGCACATTCACTATCACCTGAAGCATTTGCACTATCATCTGAGGCTTAGATGACATTAGTGAAAGTGCCTCAGACAGTGAAAAATGCCTTGCCTTGTGCCTCCCTCGGCTTGCTGTCCCGCACTGGCAGCTGACAGGTCACAGGAGCGAGGAGGAGACTGTCCGCTGCCGGCCCGGCCGCCACTGCCTTGTTCAGGTCAGCTTCCACCACCTTCTAATGGCCAGCGTTGTTATGGCGTTTCTCCACCCTCAAAGAACGTGCTGTCGCTGTGTGATTTCGTCACACAGCACAGCACAGCACTGAAGGATATTGTGTGGTCCGCCCTCAGCCGCTGATTGGTGTGCGTCTCAGTGCGACTTCACTGTGCGACACTGCAACTGGCTCACTCTCATTATGATGCATAATACCGGCGGGCGGCGCGGCGGCATTGCCGGCAACTTGGCGGCTGGCCCCGCTCCCCGCTATACCGGCAGGCGGTGCAACGGCATTGCCAGCAAATTAGCGGCCGGTCCCGCTCCCCACTATGCCGGCGGCCGGCGCCGGCCGCAAAATCATTTATACAGCCAGACCGGCTGCGGCGGTAGGAGCGGGCGGCCCCCGCACCCCGCCACCGGCCGGCCCATAGGGAGAAGTCCCGGTCCTGCCGCCTGTCAGTCCGGGCCTGGCTATATACCAGTGATAGAGGGCTTTATAACAGGACGGTGGTCTGCTGCATTGGTAGTTTACTGTTTCTATTTAAAATACAAGTTCAACATTTTATTCGTATCTATTTTCATTTTTAAAATTTTTCAGTACCAGTAGCTGCTGCATTGTCCACCCTAGGCTTATACGCGAGTCAATAGGTTTTCCCAGTTTTTGGGGGCAAAAGTAGGGGGGTCGGCTTATACATAGGTTGGCTTATACACGAGTATATACGGTATTCTTTCAATACGGGCCAAAAATATAAACTTTTGTGACACACTTGTAATGTCAATATTGTCACTGCACCTCTAGATAAATTCATTGAGGGGTGGTTTGTAAAATGGGTCACTGGGTCACTTGTGGGGGATTTCTACTATTGTGGCACTAAGTTGCCAATGCAACATGGCACCCCCAAACAATTCCATCTAAATCTGAAATCCATTATGGCGCTCCTTTTTTGCTGAGCTTTGCATCGTACCTCAAAAGTAGTTTTCAATCACATATGAGGTATTGGTATATTTAAGAGAAATTGCACAACAAATTGTAGGGTGCATTTTCTACTGTTGCCCTTGTGAAAATACAAAATTTGGAGCTAAAACAACATTTTTGTGGGAAAAAAATTGTTTTTTTCTTTTCACAGCTCAACGTTCTAAAATTCTGTGGAGTACCTGGTGGTTGAAGGTGCTCACTACACATCTAGATAAGTTACTTGAGGGTCTAGTTTCCAAAATGGGGTCTCTTATCACTGTTTAGGCACATCAGAGGCTCTCCAAACACGACAAGGTGTCCGCTAACGACTCCAGACAATTTTCCTTTCAAAAACTGAAATGGTGCCAATACCCTTCTGAGCTCTGCCAGCAAACGGTAGTTTTTCAATACACATGTGAAATCAGCATACTCAGGAGAAATTGCAAAGTAAATTCTATGATGCAATTTTTCCTGTTACCCTTGTGAAAATTCAATATTTGAGGTTAACGGAACATTTTTTTGGGAAAAAGTAAAATGTTAATTTTTCCATCCACATTACTTTAGTTCCTGTGAAGCACCTGAAGGGTTAATATACTGCTTAAATGTGGTTTTGAGTAGTTTGGGGGGTGCAGTTTTTGCAATGGGATCACTTTGGATATTTCTGTCATATAGGTCCCTCAAAGTCACTTCAAATGTGATGTGGTCCCTAATAAAAAGTGGCTTTGTAAATTTTATTGTAAAAATGAGAAATTGCTGATGAACTTTGAACCCTTTTAACTTACTAACAAAAAAAAATGTAGTTTCATAAATTGTGCTGATGTAAAGTAGACATGTGGAAAATGTAATTTACTATCTTTTTGATATAACTTATATATATCTTTGGTTTAATGGTATAAAAATTAAAAAAATGTTAAAATTGCAACATTTTCAATATTTTTACCAAATTTCTGATGTTTTTCACAAATAAATGCAAAAAAAATCACCTAAATTTACCACTAGCACAAAGTCTAATATGTCACAAAAAAATAATCTTAGAATCACTGGGATCCCTTGAAGTGTTCCGGAGTTATAACCTCTTAAAGTGACACGGGTCAGAATTGAAAAAAAATGGTATGGTCAAGAAGGTGAAAACAGGCTAGGAGGTAAAGGGGTTAAGTGTGTGGACAACGTTTGGTTAGCTGACCACTGGTAGATGTTGTATATATGTCTGGGCACTTAGTGTAGCTTTGAGTGACTCTGTTGGGACTGGACAACTGTGGAATTGACAACTTACTGACTTTCCATTTTGATTACAGGTTGATTTTATCTTGGATGTTGAAGCAATGTTTTTTAATATTATATGATTAAAGAGGACCTGTCACCCCCCCCCCAAAGATTTCAATCTAAAGGCTGCACTGAATGCAGCATGTATGCTGCATTCAGGCTAGGGTACCCCCATGTGTTTCTGATGTCTTAATATTAAATACAGCCTTTTAAAATGTGCACAACAAAGTCATGAGGGCATTACCAGTACATGAGTCAGCTCCTTCCCGGGGGCTATTCCCGCTTCCTGCTTCTCTGTTCCTCCCTCCTCCCTCTCCACACCGCCTCCTCGATGCCTTGTCAGGTACCTTGCTCTGCGCCTGCGCCTCCTTGTGTGTTTTCATGCAGGCGCAGTGTGAGGTGTTGCTTCTGTTGGCCCCGCACTCCTGACCGCCTCCCGCCCTGATGTCAGCACTTGTTCCCGCCCTGCTCCATGTATAACACGGAGGAGGGCAGGAACAAGTGCTGATGCCCCACAGTCCTGTCCCACCTCCCACCCTTATGTCAGCACTTGTTCCCAGTCCTGCTCTGTGTTATACATGGAGCAGGGCGGGAATAATTGCTGCAGACAGGGAGGCAGGCAGGAGCAGGAGCAAGGGACTGACAGTAGCAACACCTCAGCAAGACGCAGGCATAGAGCGAGGAAAGCTGACAGGCATCAAGGAGGAGGCAAGGAGAGGGAGGAGGGAGGAACAGAGAAGCAGGGGGCGGGAATAGCCCCCTGGAATGAGCTGACTCATGTGGAGCTGGTAATGCCCTCCTGACTTTGTTGTACACATTTTAAAAGGCTGTATTTAATGATTAAAACAGCAGAACGCATAGGGGACCCCTTGCCTGAATGCAGCATGCATGCTGCATTCAGTGCTGCCTTTAGATTGAAATCTTTGGGGGGGTGACAGGTCCTCTTTAAAGTTATGTTCAGTAAAACGCACCATTTGCTGATATATTATAGCATTTTGCATCAAGCTTTGTGAAGGCAAGCTTGAAGCGAAGCGCACATTGTGTGCGTTTTCTTTCTAGGTAGAGTATACTTCATGGCAATGTGCATTATGTGAATTTTTATTTGCTATCACTCTCTGTTTATCAGTATGTACCAAAGGGGCTTCAATTTACACAGCACTTGCTACTTTGGCTTGTAGTTTTTGAGTATCTGTTCTCAATGCTGTAATTACTCACAGTATAACCCTATATTGATCTACAGTACTCACATGAGAGTTTTGTTAATATCACTTACCTACCTTTAATATTTTATATTACTTATATTACTATATATAACTTGTCTAAAAACTTGGCTAAAAACTTGTCAAAAAACTTGTCTAAAATACTTGCTAAAAACTTGGCTAAAAACTAGTCAAAGAAACTTGTCAAACTTGTCAAAAAAATGTCAAAAATGTCAAAAAAGTTGTCAAAAAAACTCGTCAGAGAAAACAAGAGAAAAGGAAAAAATGGTATAATGTGGACAGTGAAACCAGATATATTAGTATAGGTGCCAAAAGATTAGGTACATGATCCCCTATGATTTCATTTTTATGGTTTTATTATGACTGTTTTTTATATATATAGTATTACATGCCATTGTAATAAGTTTTTATCAGGCTCTCGATTGTGATTCTTATATGTTTTGGATTATTATGTGTTTTTATATATAGATATATAATGGGCAGCAGTGAAATAGTTACTAGTAACAAGCTTTTGTAATCTGTCACAACCATTATCCAATCTGGGGTGGGGGGTAGGTTTATAAGAAAGAGGTAATCAGGGATCCCTCATCCACTTGAGAAAGACGCATCTGTGCGTCGAAACGCGTTGTGGCTTACTGGACCCCTGCTGTTCGTGCAATAAATTATTGGTAATTTAATCACCAACCCGTGGTTTCTTTAGCGCTCCAAACCTCTGACACCGCTTGTTTTCTATCTTTTAATATTTTATATGTCTGACTTTTGTATGTCAGTTTTTATGTTTTCAATGATTATGTTATCCAATAAAGTATATATTTTGAATTGCTTTTAGGTCTTACAAATTTTCTATATAGGTATTCTTTAATTTATTGGTGCATTTTGTCCTCTTATACACAGCTCCTTTATAATCATATAGGATTTTTCAATAAATTATACATTTTCTTTTAGGATAGTGAGTTCCACTTGAATTTTTTCTTGTTCTTTGGAATATGAACAGCATGACTTTTTTTTTTTACATTGAAATGATTAAGGGATTTCTTTGAAATGATTTGTGAGCACAATTTCTGGCATACATTGAAGCGAACCCACTTCAAACCCAACTAAAAAAAAGCATTGTGTGAGTAAATCCTTAGAGTAACTAGAGAAGTGACCTGCTGAGTCAGTATTGAAAATAGATGGAGTCTGTCATTAGTCCCAGAGAGGCGATATTACCTAATCACTGAACTCTCTTCTCCTTCATTTCACTGATCAGTCAGTTTCTCCATACCTAGTCTCTCTCTAGTCAACATTTCGGGCATTTCTCTATGATGTGTCATGGATTTTATAAAGAAGAAACAATGAACCTAAAGGTGAATTATATTATTTTGGAATATTTGTTATAGAATGGCTTATTAACTAAATCAAGACAGATTTCTTATCTTTAATATTATTCTTCATTTTCAAATATAGAGACTCATCCTTATAGTATTAGGTAATCTTTGTAAACACGCTACCTTCTTTTTCTTCTTCTTCTTCTTCTTCATCAACTTGCTTCTTCTTCTTTTTAGGCTTTTTTGGCGACTTTTTTGATGGTCGTTTTTTATCTTTTGGTGATGACGGCTTCTGGTTGGGATCTAAAATATATCAAATTAGTGCAAAGAACATTATTTAAAGCATTGGCTATTTATTTATTTTGCATAAAACCAAGATTACAGTATTCCTGTACCAGTATGGCCACAAATATTACATCGATGTATCAATTTGTATTGTTCGGGAAAGCCTCTGAGTTATTCATACACAACTGTTTATTATTTCCCAAGCAATAAATATTTAATTTGTAGTGTTATCTGGTTAAACAATATGATGATTTTCTAATTTTGTATTAGTCACATCACCATTTACTATCTAGGTGCTTATTCAATGCAGAAGCTTGTGACACATGCTTCTTAGAAATTAATTAACACACATCCTCTTCCATATTTACCTGATCTTCTTCCGTGGAATATTTTTCTAAAAATATAGAAAGACCTACAAGGATTTGAGTTAAACTTAACTAGATCTTGATACTCTGGCACATAGATCTGAGTCATAGTCAACATGACTCAAATCTATGTTCTTTGGGGCTTATTTTGTGCACCCAAACATGCCAATTTTTTTAATAAAATACCTTCTAGGTCATCTTCGTATTCTACTATAAACTTCTTCTTCTTCCTTCTTGGTTTTTTAAGTGATGAGTACTTTGGATGATTTTTTTTTCTTTTTTGGGGATTTTTTTTTAGGGCGTTGAGATGGCACATTTCCCTCGTAGGGATCTAGATTAAAGTGAATAAATGCTCTTATTTCTAGAGTCAACACGACTGAATATAAACAGTCAACCATGCTGAAAATAGATGTGAAATTTCAATATTTTAAACACATCAATAAATCATAACAATAACCTCATCATCATCATCTCATCACTGTCTTCTAAATAAATTCAATTGAACTATTTTAAACTTTACAGAAATCTTAGGCAGTGTATATTCCATATCCAGCATTCCTAAAGCAATGGAGAGACATTTTTATGTCAGGTCAAATTTGAGCAAATAACCTTAATGTATTTAGACTGATTTTAATTGTCATGATGCGTTTTTGGTGAGCTTATGTTGCTGTGTATTTTTGCTGCTTAAAAAAATGCAACTTTTATAGTTTCAGCAAAGTGGATGGGATTTATAGAGATCTCATGTCAACTGTGGTTTTCTTCACAATCCATAAAATGACCTGCCGTGCAGGTATGCCAGATTTTACATGCAGATTTTCTTCATAAATTGCATCAGAAGCGGAATAACTGCAGGTAAACAATATATACCTTTGTAGTGTGTTTCCAATGCAGAAATGCACTCAATATGCATTTAAAGGTTAACCGTCTTTTTAATTTGTATTTCATAAGTGAATATTTCACATGAAATTAAGTAGCTTTGTAATACATCTCATTAGACAATTCTACTTCTTTATTTTCCAGAATTCATCAGTCATTATCAAAACTCTCAATTCAGAGGTAAAATCTGTATTCAGTGAAGACTTTCCCATTACTGAGATAGAAGATGGCAGCTGTTACTAATGAGATTCCATGATGACGCGAGAAGGGAGGAGCTGGAAGTAGGGGAACGTTAGAGGCAGAGGGAGGAGTAATATACATATATCCACTGCCTCCCCACTCTTCAATCTACATAGAATTTCTTCAGTAACAGCTGTCATCCTCTATCTCAGTAATGGGAAAGTCTTCACTGAATACAGATTTTATCTCAAATGTGAGAACTTTGATAATGACTGATCAATTCTGGAAGAGAGAAAAGCAAATGTGTATGATAGTATACATTACAAAGTTACTTATTATCATGTGCACTATTTTTTAAATTAAAATGACTGTTATGTGTTATACACATGACATGTATCCTGTTCAATGAAAGGTCTACAAGTAAGTATAAATCATTCAATCCAGGTTCACATTATGTTCATTTGTTGTTACTTGTTTTAGACAAATGTATTGATTTCTAAGTTATTCACAGACTTCCTAACTATTCGTTTACATCACTAATACGTTATGTAATGTATGTCAGTTTGCCAACCACTGATGCATTTATAGTGTCCTACCAGCCTTGTCTAAGGTTCAACTACTCAACTATGCTTGGTGCAGTATGCCTTGTGTGGAGTGCAGTTATGGTTTTGAATTAGGAAATGGAAACATTTTGTGAATCAGTCTTGTTGTGGTTTTAAAAAACATGGATCATAACCAGAAGTATATAGACAGTGAGGTAGCCACTGGTGACTCTAGAACTTAAAACCTTATAATCCTTGCAATTATTTCCCCTTTTATAAAAAACGTTTCGTGTACATAAGGCCAGAATCTTGATGAATCTAAATCATGTCACAAATAATTTTGAATCACCAAGGTATCCAGGGATCAATCTCTTTGCATTTGGAAAGTAAAAAAAAAGTCAATTAGTGAGTCCATATTGTGGAGTTCACATGCTGATGATGACATTATAATGGTTTTATTTTGTTGATACCATTAAATCTCATCACTGAGGAGTACCTTGTGTATCCTCTCCTGGACCTAAATTATTTTTCTTCTCTTTCGGTCTTCTTGGGCTCCGTTTAGTTGTTTTTTTAGAAGGCTGAGCAACTTTTGGAGATACTTTTGATGGGTCTATAAAGTAAAGGTATACATATACACATATAAAGCCTAGCTTTATTGCTCATTAATTTGGGCAGATATACAATAATTATTAATATATTAGCATGTTTACTTGTATAGAGATAAATTGATATAGTCCTCAATGGTTTAGCCACAAATATAATGCGAACCTTAAAAAGCAACTCTCATAAAAGAACAGCTTTATTACCCCTTAAAATAATGACAGTTAAAGATTTTAATGACCACAATAGTAGGATAAAAACTCAGCCGTTTCAGAAGCAATCTCTCTCTCTCTGTATATATATATATATATATATATATATATATATATATATATATAAAACAGATTTTATGTGCAGGTTAATCCAAGACAGTTGAAAATCAATATGTGTACCACAGTTGTGCACATTTTTAGTTTTTACTAAGTAATTTATACTGATAGGGAATGTGTGCATGTTTTTTAACAAGCGGTGTTACCTATACGTTTAAGGCTGGCTTCACACTGCAGTTTTTCACTGATCAGTGTCCATCAGTGTTTGGGTGCCAAAACCAGGAGTGTCTCCAAAACTCAGAACATGTGTCAATCTTTCAAATACTTTTTCTCTGCAAGTTCCTCTCCTGGTTTCTCTCCTGGTTTTGGCACACAAACTGGATGGAAAAACTGCAGTGTGAAGCCAGTCTAAGGCCGGTTTCACACAACAGATTTTATGGCCCCTGACTTTTTAGTGTGATTGACCTATTTTTGGTCCTTGTGTCAATTTTTACAATCCTTTCTCATTATATACAGTATATTATATTTCTCATATGAAGAAATACATTTCCAAGCTTCTCCTCTCCATTAAAAAGGAAAATACAGACCACACATAGATGACATCCATGTGCTATACATTTTTTTCACAGGGTCAATGACTTGCATTTGAAAGTTTGATCTGCAACACAGATCAAATTACGACATGTCTCTGTTGATTTTTTTTGTGCACAATCAGTCCATAAAAATGTCCTATTAAAAGGTACATTAATTATAATGATTGATCTGTGATCTATTCTTAAAAGTAATGGACTGAACACATACCAAAAAATCCTTGTGTGTGAAAGAGTGCTAGGACAAATTTATTAAAGAGATTCTGTCAGGTCCCCTATGCCCCCCAACCCAGCAGCATTCATGTCTGTATGACAAAATTCCCTGTCTAACCAGCCTTGTGTAATGTTATTCACAAACTTCAATGTTTGAACTAAATATTTAAGAGCTCCGTTTTTCCTATGCTAATTAGGGCTATGACTAGTCAGAGGGGCGTTAGTTTCGCCAAACTAGTTGTCCCTCTTTCCATGTTATCATGAGCCTTTTGGTATGATCACATGATTTCCAAGAGTCGACATCATCGCCAGCTCATGGAAAGCTCACGCACGCGTGCAGTTCATCTCGCCAGCATCAGTGCACCTCTGAAATTGAGTGTATGTGTTCCAGCTTCACAGAGGTACACTTTGCATGATAAGAAGAACATCTTCTGCACTTCTGATCATACACTGTGCACCTTTCTGAATCCAGGACGCGTACACCCGGCTTCAGAGGCGCATTGACGCTACTGAAATGAGCCCTGGGAAAATTGATGCCCCATCGACTAGCCATACCCCTATTTAGCATAGAGAAAATGGAGATTATAAATCCTATTTTTAAACATTGAAGTAAGTGAATAACATTAAACAGGGCTGGTTAAGCAGGGAATTTAGTTATATAGATGTTAATGGTATTGGTTTGGAGGGAATTGGTTACCTGACTGGTTCCCTTTAAGTTGAACACCAGAAATTACACACTTGCAAATCTATGTCTGCTTGTAGCAAGGATAAATTCATTTTTATGACCGTCACATAGCACAGAAAATGACAAATTGATTAAGAGGTATGTGCCATTTGAACAACTTGGTAGAAACCAATCCAACCAATCTCCAGTGTATACAAAATCATAATCTTCGCTTTTTTTAAATAAAACAGAACAAAGCAACCAAAATGTAAAATGTATCCAATAGCTAATATAGAATTCTGATGTAATATTACTGACTTTATTTTGTAGATGTTTTACACACATCTTGCCTAAATAGTTTTTGTAAAATAAAGTCATTACAATTTACCTTTCTTAGATTTTTTTGGCATTGCTTCATCTTTCTGAATGTGATCTGCATTAACATGAATAAGGTATTGGATATAAGTAATATAGTATAATTATTGTAAGTATTGGAACAAGATTAGAACAAGAATATAGTGAAACCAAGAATTATCTTACATTTCAATAACATTTGTGTTATAAGCAAAAATCAGAGTTCTCTCTATAAATAGTGTGAAACTGGATCAAGAAGACATCTGGAGCGATCAAATTATATAAATATTCAGAACTGTCCCTAATTACATTCTGCCTTACAGAACGCTAAAACCATCTGACACTTAGTCATAGGCTTTCCTAATAGTTTACAGAGAAGAGGAAGACATGTACTAGTTAGGAAAACATTTAGGCTAATTAGTTTTTTGTTTTTCTTTTTACAGATTTATTATGGGTGTTAACCTAAATGAGTTAAACCCCATGTCAAGAGAACAGTCGAAATGACTGTTTGCATGTCTATGTGTGTCAGGCTGGGGTCACACATAGAAGTCCATTTTTGGAAGTGATTTTCATCACCAATCCATTTTTTATAGGGTGCTTTTTGAGCCTCCTGCACCCCTGAACGTTTTTGGACTTAGTAAATTTTTTCATTAAACACGCATATGCGTTAACGCATGCGTTAACGCAGGTGCCTATATGGGCCATGCGTTAACGCATGTGTTTCCCATAGGTCCCCATGTTAAAAAAAACGCATGCGTTTTTTAACTGATGCCAAAAACGTTGCTAGCAACGTTTTTGGCTCAAGAACGGACATAGCAATGTTTTTAGGTCCAGAAAAAAACGGACAGGGTGTTTATTACATCCAATCCATTTTTCTGTCAGTTTTTGGACTTAGAAAAAAAAAAATGACAAAAATGAAGCCAAAAACGGACCAAGGGCTTATGTGTGACCCTAGCCTTACCAGGTTTGAGGTTGTTTTCTTATAAAACTATCTTCAGAGTCAATGTAGCATCACAGTATGTGCGCGGTACAACAGCTTCCTGATTTGTAGCTGTTTCTCTTGTATACACCTAAGATGCATCCAAGTCACGATAATTGCATATTAAGTGTACATAATGTTCTTCAATCATGACTGAGAGCAATTCGTTACTTAGTAAGTGGTTTTAACACATCTGCCAAATTAATCCCTTTATTTCAGGGATAAGCACTTCTAGTGGATCTTAAGAAGCAACACAGAACACTTAGAAACCCTCTGTTCTCGATACAAGTGGTTCTCCAGTTTTATACTGTGATTCACTCCTCATTGAGCAAAACTTGTGCAAACTAAGCAACCATTATACGAATTACTTAGCTTGAACATCTTAAGGACACTAATAAACTCGCTATTTACTCCTATCCAAGAATATAGTAAAGAAGGCACAATGCAAAATGGACAAATTATCATCACTACTATTGTTCATGTATCAGAAGGTTTCTCACATTCATTAGGATAGATTTAATCATTTAGCCCAACTTGCATCTACATTTTTACTGTAAACATAGTCTAGAAGGTAAAAAATGCACCAAATATATCAGTCTCATACCGAAAGACCAAAGTGTCTAAAGACAAACCAAATTCATTGAACCTGACATGACCTATTGTTTTGGCAAATAGTTTTGCATCCAAAACTCACCCTTTCACAAAAAACTAATACCTTTTCCATACATACAAGTCACATTCCTTTGTTGAGAAAAAAAAGTGTTTAAAAAGCATAACATAGTAATTATCATGCTTTGGGATTTGTTCCTGTGATCTTATGCTTTGTTGATCTCCTTCCCTGCTGAGCCACAGCATAATCAATCCCTTTGCAGGTGCTGATACATTTGGTCTATCCTTTTGGTTTGCCATCATCAGGTGTTTTGATTTGCTCATTTTCTCTGTGCTAGCGTATTTCATATGTGGCTGTTTATACTTTCCTGATGCTAGCCTTCTCAACTGGCTATATTCCTGTATGGATACTACTATAGAGTTCCAGCCCCCTTTGGTTTCACACTTATCTTACCTACTCCTTTCTCCTGTTGGTAGTTAGGTTGTAGAAGGCTATCCTAACTTGCAGTTGCTATTTTACCTTTTTACAGTTGTGAACCTATTATGTTTTTCCATATCCTGAGTTCTCTGTACAATTTCCCTGTCCTGGGTTATAGTGTACAACTATCTTCCCTCTGGGTCCTAAGGAGGTACAAGGAACAACTCAGTAGAAATAGCCTTTATTTACTATTTTACCCTTGTTGGAATTATCATGTACATAATGTGGCACCCCAAGGGTTAATGTGCCACAGAAATACCAACACAGGTTTACTCCCCACACAACACTACACTAGAAAGTGGGAGGAGTTTAGGTGGCATCTGCACTAGTGGGAGGAGCTAAGTTGTTTACCACAGAGCAGGAGTGACCGTTAGTTCAGTTTTAGTCAGAGTTCAGTCTAGTTTGGAGCAGGAGCAGAGCCAAGTAGAAGTGGAGGTCCTGAGAGGTCTGAGGAAAGGAGACAGAGTAACAGAGGAACATCCCTGGGATAAAGAGTTACCCCAAACCTAACCCCGGAGAGGCGCTTAAGACGGATAACGGATCCGAGGCTGTGCCTGAGACAGACAGGACAGTAAACACCGGCATAGTGAAGGTCCACCATCTTCACAACACCATAGCAAAGCAACATGGAGGGGTCAGTGACACAGAGGACTCAAGTTGCCCAGCATATTGGTACCCGTGAGCAGAGATAGGGCCAGCAGTACAGCTACAAGCAGCAGCAGGGCCACACACAGTGCTTAAGTAGGAAGCCAAGGACCTGGTCAGGGTGGGAGCAACCCGGTACAGACTCCGTGGACAATATTGTGATATACCATCTGCAAGTAAAGACTTGGAAAACAACAGAAACCGTGAGTGTGTGTGATCCTTATACTGAAGCCCCACTTGCCCTCATATACTGTGATTACCTCTACTCTCATCATCTCTACTGCTACCCCTACTCTCCTGCAGCATCAATAACTATCCTCACAGACTTTAACTACTACTACCACTGCCCCGGGGAACCCAGTTCTGCCCACAGGAACTATTCTATCCAAGCTGCTATCCCATCATCCCCGGAGGTTCTGCAGCAGCAGCGGCCCCATTACTGGCCGCATATAGTGGGTGGCGTCACGAGTGACAAATCCCCTATAAATAACCCCCCATTTTATTGTGCGGGCCCGGGACCCGGTCCGGACCAGGATCGCCATGACATCCCCCAGCAGTACACCGGTCCGGCACCGAGTACCCTGTCCCAGTGGGCTCCACACATAACATTAATCAAGCTAAAGGGATCCAGCACCAAAACATGTATATTTAAATATGAATTGTAATAAAGACATCCAAGTGCCATCTGCTTGAACATTGCACATTGCCTGTGGTTTTGTGGTGATCTGATATTGCACACATTTTTCTCTTTAAAAAGTATAGGAATTGATGTGGAGCATAAAAGAGGATATCTGATCTACTATATAATTGTCTACTTCTGTCTGTCTGTAATGCAAATCCTGCGTTGCCGATTGGTCAGGCCAGCCGCCCACGACCAATCAGCAACAGGGACAGTCTGCCCGCAAATTGGCGTGGGATTTCAACCACGCTTCACTGATTGGTTGCCAGCAATCAGTGATGTTTGCGCAGGATTTAAACCCAGTTTTGCTTTGCATTATTCTTAAATCTTCATAAATAAACTACATACATACTCTAGAATACCCGATGCATTAGAATAGGGCCACCATCTAGTATAGAAATATTTTTCTGTCAGTCACAGATGAGCGTAAAATAAAAAATGATGACATGAAGCGACCTTAGTGTCTTGAAAGCTTGCTTTGCTTTTTCTTACCATCGTTCAGTTATCCATTAAAAGGTATCAACCACTGAGAACTCTCAGTTTCTAATATTTTCTATCTACTGGCTAACGGTACAAATATTTTTTACCGACATACCTTCAGGCATCCCTGTGGATCTAACACAGGATATTTTGGAGTTCTGTGCGGGCTCCTAAAGTGATACCTGCTACGTTTAGAAGTCTGAGAACCACATTATCCTATGATCGGCTGCAGCAATAGGTGAGCGGAATAGCGAATCATTGAATGTTTCTCTGAGGACATGCTCTTTTAGACACCTGATCACTACTGCCAATCAAACCCAGCAGCAGTCCTCCAACTTCCACAGGCTTCCAGAGTTGTCTTCGGTGGATCTGCGGGTGTGCTCAAAGATGAGTATGTCTCATATTTATTATTTTAAAGGGAATCTGTCATTAGGATCAACCCTCCAAAGCAGTTTATAAGGGCATGTAATCATAGGAGGCTGAATAAATTGATACCTTGAGATCTGTAATCCCATGCCTTGTCTGAAATAATACATTAGATCACAGACATCAAAGTATCATTTTATATGGGGGGGCGTGGCTGAGCTTTGAATGGCACAGGCTGCTTAGTGCAGGAGCTCCAGCAGAGATCGGCTTCAACTCGGCACAACAAGCTGAAAAACCGCTCTGGAAAGCCCTAAATAAGTTACCTGGTTACCTAAAGACGCAGTCGATCTATGGTGAATGGCAAGTCAGGGAGAAAAAGCTCCCCAAGGAAGATGACTGAATATATATCCGGAGACCAGGTACTGAGTGCAGCCTCTACAATGGCTGCAGCTTCTCCTCCCCCCGCTCCTTTTTCCAGCTCAGCACAATGTGGCTCACATGTGGCAGGCTCAGAATGGAGAGGGGAAGCTCAGGCAGATATTCCCGTTACAAAAAAAATGAAGGATTTGCTGACGTCCCTCAGAGAAGAACTCCAATCTGATCTGACAGTAATGAGTGCAGAGTTTAAGGCAGAGTGTAGGGGAGAATTGTAGGAGATGGGCACTAGAATAGGTCATCTGGAGCAGAAGCAGGCAGAACTACTAAATCTCATAATGAACTAAAAATGCTAATGAGGCTTTAGAAAAGAAGGTTTCCCAAGTCCAGAACAAAAACCTGGATTTTGAGGACAGGTCCAGAAGGAATAATATTTGCATTAGATGGTTTGATGAATCTACTCCTGACAAAGACTTGCCAGGTCTCCTGCAAACCTTTGTACAAACAGTGATTCTTTCTACAGACATTTTCATTTCCATACAAAAAAGGAGACTTTTATGGCTGGCCTCAGGAAAAGACCGATACTTCCGGATAATTTGGCTCAGCTGAAGGTATTCCCTAACTTGTCAGCAGGTACTTAAGCTCAGAAAAGATCCATCTTTTGGAAGAATATTTTCACAGAAACAGAAAATATTACAGAGATGTAATTTGTGTTCAAGAAATGCGTTTGTTGGCGCAGGACAATGCCTGGCTAAAGAACCCACGATATCCACATCAGTTTTTTGCAAACAACAAGACTAAAAGAACTGGAGTGGCTATTTTGATAAGAAACTCACTAACCTTTAAATTGTATTACACTACTAGTGATCCGGAGGGGAGTTTTATTGTCCTTGATTGTTCTTTAAACAACACTAGGTGCACAATTGTATACAGATATGGCTCAAATACACACCAGTTTTCATTTATCAGACAAACACTTAAGAGAGTTCAGGTGTTTTCCAAAGGGTTTAAAATTGTCTGTGGAGATTTCAACCTCCCCATGTCTGCCATGCTAGATTGCTCAAACAGATGTACCTCTAGGGAGGGAGAGATGAAATCACTGGTTTAGAATATAACTTACATGTCATCTGGAGATATCTCCACAGCTCTGAGAGAGATTACTCCCATTTCGCCTCTAGATTTTAATTCCTATAGCAGGATAGACTATATCTTTGTGTATGATATAATTCTAGGTTGTGCGCTTGAGGCAATGATAGGTGTGATCTCGTGGTCTGACCATACTCCTGTCTCGCTCACCATATCTGATAGTGTTAAAGCTAATAGGTGGTGTTTAGTGATGGGCGAGTCCTAAATTACTCGGAATCGCTTGACTCTAGCGAGTCCGAGCCTGGGACTCGCTACTCGTTGCGAGTCTAGCGAGTCCAATGTTAATGAATGGGGAAGCAAGTAATAGCGAGTAATGTGCGATTTACAAATCGCAGATGTCTCGGAAAGCGCTCGCATTGCCATTTTGGAAACCCCACTCGCAACAGTTTTTTGCTGCTGTGTCCGTGTCTGTGGTTTTTATCCAAATTATATGATAACAAGAGAACAAGAGACAGGGTTTAATAGGGATATTGTCCCATCCCTGTCTGTAATGTGTGTTTTATAGACACTAGGTGTGGGAGAACACTTTTTTGTTATTTTAACAAATATTTATTAAAGGTTATATTTTAAAAGTGCACCTTAAGGCTGGGTTCACACTTGCGGACCCCTCCGCAGCGTTCTGCGGAGGGTCCACAATGTGACCGCAGCGGCCGTGAGCTCCTATCTTTATAATGGGAGCGCACGGTGCTGCGCTTGACAGCGCAGGACCGTGCGCACCCATTCACTCCCATATGTGATCTGTGCGCAGGCTGATGCCTGCGCACAGATCACACAGTCTCGTCCGCACCAGGGACGCGACATGTTGCGCCCTTGGTGCAGGCGGGAGTGTGTGATTTGTGCGCAGGCATCCGCCTGCGCACAGATCACATATAGGAGTGAATGGGTGCGCTCGGTCCTGTGCTGTCAAGCGCAGCACCGTGCGTCCCTATTCTAAACATAGGGGCTTGCGCTGGCTACGCACACATGGCGATTCCCCTCCGCAGAACGCTGCGGAGGGGAACGCCAGTGTGAAGGCAGCCTAAGTAAGAAATGTGTCCGTGTCTGTGTAGCAGCACACTAGTCCCTGCAAAAATTATTAAGTGTGCACAAGTAGTCGCACAAGTAGGTGGCGTACGTGCTATTTGCAGCTAGGAGGGCAGCAACGCACTGGTTTGCCACAGAGAAAAGAAAACTGAAGGGGTTATTATGACCCAAAATCTATCAGGTGCAAAAAAATAGGAAATAGTACCTCAGCTAAGCCTCTGACTTCAGCTATTAGGACAGCTGAGTAGGTAAGCTAAGCTATGAGTTTGGTCCTGTGTGCACTGTAAGGCTGCACCTCCCTGCCTGCTTGCCTGCCTGCCTACAGTCCTCTACACAGTACTCCTCTGTCCTTCTGGTAGCTCTCACAAGAGCTGTTTGGGTTAAATATAAGGAATTTTTAAGTTTCCCTACACTGACTGACACTCCCTATGATCTGCTCCAGCATCTACTTCACCCTGCACTAGGTCAGATCTCACAGTAATGTGGAGAAAATGGCAGTGGCAAGGCTTATATACAGCCTCGCCTCTCATACATGACATAGGCATCACAATGGACAGAAGCCAATCATAGTCCTGCCACAACCGACATGGCTGTGGCATTACTGAATATGATTGGCTAACATGCTTGTCCATCTTCACAAGTTTTCTGACCTAACACGCTAGGCTGTCTCGAAAGCTTTGTCGGAACATAACAGATTCTGTATTCGCGAGTCCCGAATACAGTATACAGGACTCGGATTCGTAGACTCGCTCAGACTCGCTGCTGACAGCGGGTATCCGTGAAGCGGTGCGATTGTTTAAACGATTTGGGGAGATTCAAGCTACATAGCGATGTGATATAGCGAGTCTAGCGAGTGAGAAAAAGTAAACTCTGACAAAACTAGGATTGCCATTGACTTGCATTGGACTCGTTACTGTGCGAGTAATCGCTGGGAAACTCGCAGAGTACCAAGTCCTGCGAGACCCTTACTACTTGCCGAGTAACAAGTCCTAGCGAGTAGACTCGCCCATCCCTAGTGGTGTTTAAACGATTTTTACTGACCAACAAACAAAGCATTGAATTAATAGAGACCCAGTTAAAAGACTTCTTTGACATAAATGATAATACCTCCACCTAGGATGAAGTGGTATGGCCAGCCCACAAGGCATACACGAGAGATATTTTTATTAAGATGGCAGCAGTAGAAAAGAAAAGAAGAGAAGCATCAGTTTCAAACCTATTAACTCAAATTAACAATCTGGAACAAATCAACAAGAAAAACCCCATGCCACAGTTGTCCCAAAAAATAACAGAACATAGAATGAGGCTGCATGCTCTACTTTTATTCCAGTACAAAAACACTATTAAAAAGTCCAAAAGAAAATATTATGCAACAGGAGATAGAGCAGGGAGGATTTTAGCTAGGAGAATCAAAAAAGGGAGATAAGAAATAGGATTGCATTAAGCCTGATGGGACTAAAGTACTAAATCCGATCGACATAGCTAAAAAATTTAGGCGATTTTATTATTCACTGTACAACCTAAAAGAGTATTCCCCATACAGTTCAGCCTAACCCACAATAAATTGGTAACTTCCTAGAAAAAAATCTCACTCCCCAAAGTATCAGCGGCTTAGCCAAGTGATCTAAATACTCCCATATCTATCATTGAAATAGAACAAATAATTACTTCTAACAAAAAGTCCTCTGTTCTGAGCCCAGATGCTTTTTCTAACACCTATTATCATTATTTTGTCAAAACGTTAGTCCTAGAAACTTTCAATTTTTGGAAATATACTTCTTCAATAAGCCATGAAAACCTTGAGGAAGTAATCACAACCATTCCTAAATCTGAGAATGAGAATGCTGTGACCGGCGGGCGCAGGCAATGACGTCATTGTCTGTGCGCTGGAGGAGGAAGCAGGAAGAAGCCGGATGAAGCCGGAGGAGCGCGCGGTGTCAGAGAGCGGCGGCGACAGGACAGGGATAAGTATAATGATCTATTCCTTTACAGGTGGCTGGCAGCAAGGGGGGGGCCCTGTATACACCACTGGGGCCCTGTATACGCCACTGGGACCCTGAATACACCACTGGGGCCTGTATACACCACTGGGGCCTGTATACACCACTGAGGCCTGTATACACCACTGGGGCCTGTATACACCACTGGGGCCTGTATACATCACTGGGGCCTGTATACCACTGGGGCTGCTGTATATACTGCTGGGGCTTGTATATACCACTGGGGAGGCTGCTGTATATACTGCTGGGGCCTGTATATAGCACTGGGGAGGCTGCTATATACTACTGGGGCTGCTGTATATACTGCTGGGGCCTGTATATACCACAGGGGAGGCTGCCGTATACTACCACTGGGGAGGCTGCTGTATACTACCACTGGGGAGGCCTGTATACCACTGGGGGGGCCTGTATACCACACTGCGGGGGCTGTATACCTGTGCTGGGGTCCACCCTTGGCTTATACACAAGTCAATAGGTTTTCCCAGGTTTTGGGGGCAAAAGTAGGGGGGTCGGCTTATACACGGGTCGGCCTATACACGAGTATATACGGTATTTGGGAATTAAAATTACAAAATTTGCAAATCTAATTAAGTTGAGCTACGAATCACTGATTTCGGAAGTTCATGGGTACTTACAAAGGCAGACCCTTCTCCCGCTATCCTGTGTTGCCAGAATACAAATTGTAAAAATGATGTTGCTGCCTAAGATTACCTGCTCAAATTCCCATCTAGATGGATAGGGATCCTACAATCCCTACTTGTTAAGTTTATTTGGAAAAACAAAAAACCAAGAGTGTTGGTCAAGGTTCTACATTTCCAATATTCTCATGATGTAATGGGTGTGCCAAATCTATCTTTGTACCACAAGGTGGCCATACTCAAGGCCGCAAAGGATTGGTGGACTGGGGATATTAAATATAGATGGCTCCAAATAGGTAGACAGGTCTACTAGACTGTCAGTATTCCAGGTTTTCCGGCTTGCCTGTGTGACCATTTTGCCCTCAGTCAGCATGGAGATCATTGTTTTGTTTTGCCCTTCTTCCTGTCTCGTTTACATAAAGACCTGGCTCAGCTGAGCATTCATTGCTTGAGTATACTGGTTCCTGGTTTGCTCTTGCTCAGCTGTTCTCCTGGATTCACTCACTTCTCTGGAGCTCTGTGTGATCTCGGTTCACCTTACAGCTTCCTGCATCGTACTTCTGGTGCCGCTGCTTCTACCTTCGGGCTCAGACGTTCAAGTGTGTAAGCAACTACCCGGTCATTACCCTATGTACTGTGTACTTTTGGAACTTGTGTTTCTTTATCTCTTTGGAACTTTGTTTGAACTTGTTTCCCGGTCATCCGGGTGTGGGGACCTTTTACCACGGACTATCTCTTCCGGTTGTTCCAGTACCAGGACCCGTGCTACAGACTATATGCATCCGGATTTGCTTGCTTCGGACTATTGGTTTTTCGGACTGTTTCCTTAAAGGACTGTGCTCTACGATACATATATATATATTGGGGTCGTGTTATGTTGTGTGCTTTGGCTGTGTACTGCATTCACATTGTTTTGCTGTGTATATATAAATACCTTGCACCTAAGAACTCGTCTCTGCTCTTCATTGCCCTTAAGCGATCAGACTCCTCAAACCCTATACAATAGTATTACATAGACTTTTGCTAGAGATCGAGTTACTGTAGCCCCTGAAATCGAATTTTCCCTTACATACGATGTCCTCATTGATTTCTTATTTGAATAACCTTGATAGAAAACTAACAAAATCCCTATTTAAATACATTTCTGTAAAAGCAATCGAGGCACACATCTTTGAGTTGTCTCTAGACCGGTGGGTGAAATCAGGTGTAAGCACGCATGACAAATGCTTAGATGGCCCTGTATTCCCCTCCTTTGCAGATTTGTCCCAACTTTACAAGATTCCCAAAACAAGCTTTTATCAGTACCTCAAAATTCGTCATTTTATCCAGTCGTGCACATTTCCAACTTGTTGGAGCCCTGACCCATCAGACATGATGCAGAAATACTTTAAAGTAAAATACCCAAACAAACATGGATTGTCTCTGTTCTATAAGACTCTTAATTCGCCAGGGGAGTCGGTCAAACTCCCTTATATGACTGCCTGGGAAGAGGCACTCTCTTTCTCATCCACCCCTGAACACTGGTGGACTTCGAGCACATTTACTCAAAGGCACTCTACCTGCATTAATCAACTAGAACAACTAAAGAAAATACATATGAACTAGTGTCTGACCCCTTATAAAATTTCCAAATTTAACAAATCATATTCCTCATTATGCTGGAAGGGATGTGGTAAAAAAAGGGGATCTGGGTCATGTGTGGTGGTGGTGCCCCAAGATAGGAGAATTCTGGAATCAAGTGGCAGACTTAATCAGGACCTTGATAGGTTTCCCTTTAACTCTAGAGGGGGCCCTGGCAGTCTTAGACCTTCTTCCCCCAAAACTTAGTTCCAGTGATAACCCATGTTTTGACAGCAGCCCGTCAGTGCACTGGAGGGAAGCTTCTACAACCACACAGAAGGAACTCATTGGTAGGAAAAATTCTCGTTATCTCCATGAATGTTCTTTGGTTCATTCGATAAAGCAAAATGAACAAGTTAGTCGCCAGTGGGAGATTTGAGAGACTTCTGGATTGGCGATAGCTCACACTGAGGATGGTTTTAATATTTTTCCTGTTTTTTCTGGTTTTCTCGTAATCAGATTGATATACAAAAATGTTTAAAGCAAAGCTACTAAAACTTATCTTCCCCCCACTATCCACTAACTTACCTTTTGCATCCAATCCTGGCTGCCGCTTTCTTTCTCTGTGGTCCTTTCTTTCCCTTCCCTCTCCTATAATATCCATTTGTGAATTTGTTTATACTAGTGGTGATTATTTGGACATGACTGTTATATTAATATAATTTTGTAAACAAGTTATATCTGTTGTTATACGTTTTGCCTGAATAAAAAATTTATTGTTAAAAAAAATGAAAAAAAGGTATCATTTTATTCAGCTTTCTATGACCTACATGTTTATATAAATGACTTCAAGGGGTTTATCCTACAGATTACCTTTAAGCGCATGCACGCTTGACAAAAAAATGTTTTTCTATATCGGGCAGCCCTTTTAGCAACTTGATCAATGGTGCATTTAGTTTACTAATTCTCCCTCATTGTCCATAGATGAATATGAGAAAAAAATCCTTGCTCATTTGTTGCATATTCCGCACATTAAATGATCTCTGATCTTTGAGTAAAATTGGAAATGGTAACACTAAGTAAATGAAACTAGCACAAATATAAAATTGTCACACCTTTTGTTTAAGCTTGAAAGTTATTTCACACCCATATAAGCTATGTGGAATGGTAAATGTACTGCTCCTTGGAAGGCTGGAGTCATACTGGCTTGTGACTCGCACAAGCGCAATGACAGATTATCAAATTTGGCTCCATAATAAACAATCAGGTGGCTCAGATCTGAGAGCTTTTACTCAGCTCTAATTGGACTCAGGCAAAAATCCCAACATGATGCGATTGTCAGCGAGTCTTGGAACACTTTCACCCTTTCACCCTCTGTGGGTGCGGCTGAAACATCGCACTGAACTCAAATGTCATCCAACTGCAGAGTGATATACGCTGATACAGGCAACGGAGGAGATGGAGATTGATCTCTCCCCCTCCACCGCAGCTGTGATCCGATCGGTCACGCTCTCAGCAGAAGCTGAGTGTTATTAGCATACCATAGCTCATATCATATGCTTGTCTGATCCTAGCCTAATCTAAAATTGCTGAAGAATTGTATACATAGTAATAAAACCAAGATTTTTAAGTAAATCTGCGCATGTAAAAATATTTTTTTCTACAATCATTAAACATACAGTGCGTTTGGCCTCTTCTGAGAATGAAGAATATCCCCCAGACTGGGCTCAAAACAATAGGGTAGATCAACACTTTATAAAAGTAAAAGTACCGTAGCCTTTCTGCTTATAGCAATCAATCAACACTGCTTTCATTTTTTCAGAACAACGTAACAAATAAAAGCTAACCTCTGAATGGCGCAATCACTAAATATTACTATGTTGACATCTGACATCATGTATTTAGTCAAATATTGCTGTCTTTGGATAAATGCCCACGATGGCTTTTACACGCCGGTGTACTGCCAAGTTTTACTACAGGTAGATGTTTTCAGAAAATGCAATCGATGTTATTCATGAAGTGTCTTCTTTGATGTCTTTGTCATGTTTTCTCCTCCTGCATCTTTTTTTTGTATTGGGCATATGTGAAGTAGTAAACGGACCAATCACATCTTTTAATACCTGAAGCAGTTAAAATACCTCAATAAGACTGAACATGTGGACAGCAAGTGTTTTTTTTTTACATTGCAGTGCATGTGTTCATTCTTTTTAGCATTATTTAAGTAATTTTAAGGTGGGGTGCAGAGCAGAGCAATTTGAAAAATATGCAGTGTATATACTTGTACTATGAGGGCGTCATCACTTACTATTTCATGCTCCCTTAAACTGAATAATTGGATTGGCCTGCAGTGATGATATCCTATCAATGACCTGACCGTTGTAGCCAATCGCTGGACTTAATAGTCCTTTGCCAAATATGCAAGCATCAGCATTGAGACTAGTAGTTAACTGTGGTCACTGATAAAGAGAACATCATCATCCCAGAGCCAGTGGGCACCACTGGTGGGACAGGGAATTCAATTGGTAAATAATATTATTGCATTTTTAAAATTCTTTATTTTTAAAACATTCTGTACTTTTTGGATGGTTCTGCTTATTGCATCCATGTATTTGTTTTGGACTAGATCTAATTGGACCAACAGATCTACATCAAACAGTAGCCTAGAAATTCACTGCAAAATCCAAAGAATTGTACTCTTTATTTTCTTTGCAGTAAGGGGCTTTTCACATCAGTGGTAAGCGCTGATCACGGCAGTTGCGGTGGAAAAAACGCATCTGCCTCAGTTACGCATAATGGCCGCACTGGTTCACTTGCGGCAAGCCCCATGCAATGTCTATGGGGCTTGCGGTAAGTGTGAGGCAGGTGCGGCAAGTGCAGTTTCGGCACTTGCTGCAGATGCGGCCGCGACAAAAAAACGCGGCTGACCGCCTTTTTTTTCACTGCTGCATTTGCCGCAAGTGCCGAAACCCCAACTATACCGCACTTGACGCACCTGCCGCAAACCCCATAGACATTGCATGGGGCTTGCCGCAGGTGAACCACATGTGCAGCCGTTATGCGGTAACTGCGGCAGATGCGTTTTTTTCACCGCAACTGCCGCGATCAGCGCTTACCACTGATGTGAAAGGGGCCTAAGGCTGCTTTCACACTTGTGTTTTTTTCAAATCAGGAAGATCAGTTATTTCAGTTAAAAACCTGATCCTTTCAGGATCCAGTTTTTTGCCTATTCACTTTAATGATGTCAGGAAGAAGCCTGAAGCGACAGAATTCTACCCGACATTAAAGTGAATGGGCAAAAAACTGGATCCTGAAAGGATCAGGTTTTTAACTGAAATAACTGATGTTCCTGATTTGAAAAAAATGCAAACATGAAAGCAGCCTAAGTCTGAAGGCACACTGTGCGAGGTACTCACGTGAGTGTAATGCGAGGAAAACTCGCATTGCACTCGGAACAGTGTTGCCCTATCAGGCAGGGCACACTGGTGCGAGTCCCCAGCATTCAACTCGCACTGCAAGTCAGAAGCGAGAGCAGTCGCAGCATGCTGCGACTGCACGTGTTTCCCTCGCGCGAGAGGGTAATAGAAGTCTATGGATGCGAGAAAATCTTGATACTCGCACCCGTGTTTAAATTTCGCCCGGTTCAAATCCCGGTGATGAAGGGGTTAATATGTTGCTGGTGTGGTGGCACCATGTGTGTAGAGAGTGTCCTCTCTCTCTATGTGTAGAGAGTAGGACACTCTCTACACACATGGTGCCACCACACCAGCATCATATTAACCACTTCATCACCGGGACTTGAGCCGCATCGGCAACCTCTGCGCACACATGCCACGCAGAGAATGCTGGGTTAATAGCTAAAATAAACCCGGAATTCATTATTTTACACAAATCATCAGTGTATTAGCTAAACATCTTGAACCATTGCTGTCACAGCGGTACAAGAAGATAGCTTACTGTTAGGCATAGCTGGAAATACAAACTCTGTGGCTTTGACAGCCAAAGAGTTTCTATTCCTCGACAAATGTGGTCTGCGGTCCTTCAGGACTATAGACATGCTCTATCACATGCACCACACGTGCACTGACACCTCACAGTTGCAGCACACTCACTCTATACAGCCAGCCACACTCACCCCACCACCACACTCACCCAAAAACACGCATCACACTCTCATCACTGTCGTGTATCAAACACGCTCCGTGTTTGATGCACGACACGTGTGCCTTCAGCCTAAGGCCCTTTCACATCTGTGTTTCTGTCCAGATCTGGCAGATCCAGACAGAAAACCGCATCCGCTGCATCTGCTGTCTAACGGCCGCACTTGCGGTACACTTGTGGCAAGCCCCTGCATTCTCTATGGGGCTTGCGGCAAGTGTGGTATTGCCGCGATCCGACACTTGCGGCAGTTGACACTTTTTTTGCAGCGAAAAAAAACACGGTCAGCTGCGTTTTTTTTCTTGGCTGCAACTGCCGCAAGTGCCAGATCGCGGCAATACCACACTTGCCACAAGCCCCATAGAGAAAGCATGGGGCTAGCCGCAAGTGTACCGCAAGTGCTGCCGTTAGGCGCAGATGCGGTTTTCTGTCCGAATCTGCCAGATATGGGCAGAAATGCAGATGTGAAAGGGGTCTAAGTTATCCTTTCTGTTATGCAAAAATTGATAACATGGTGCAAAAAATTAGACAATAATGATGTGGCTGTCTAGATAGGGTACTGGAATAAAACGATGTTTCGTGAGCGCTGGATATGAAGACAGTACACTTCAAAAGTATTTACCTGTAAGCTTATTGTCAAATCACACTAGGTCCTCTCCACAACATGTTTCGACGCTCAGGGCGTCTTCCTCAATGTGGATCACTTGAGAAGACGCCCTGAGCGTCGAAACATGTGTGGAGAGGACTAGTGTGATTTGAACAATAAGCTTACAGGTAAAATACTTGTTGAAGTGTAGCTGTCTTCATATCCCAGCCTCACTGAAACATCGTTTATTCCATTACCTCATATCCATCTCCCTATGGGGAAGAGCGGTGGACAGCTCCGAAGAGAAGACAAATCTAACAGAGTAGAGGAAAACACGTGCAATTACACAGGCGAACACCGAGGAAAAGGGAAAGAATCCACCACCGTCCAGAGAAGAGATCCCCGTGCATTCACTACGTGAGCCCCCTGTTGTGCGGACAGCACAACAGAAAAGGTGAGTGTAACGGTGACTTAACAGAGGGTGGATATAAAACATAAAGCCGTGCGCAACCATTTCTATATCTCATTACATGTAGATAGGGTACTGAAAATTCTGTAATTATATAGTACAACTGTGTATTACCCTTGATTAAATATACCTGTATATGAATTTCTAAGATCTGTAATTAGAACAAGATGTTACCTTCTGGTACATCTTCTGGTACTTGGTCCTTTGTTTTGTAGTGGTTCTGGAGGTCTTTCTTTCATCACGAACTGTTGATCTGGTCTGCAGAGGGCGACCGTGCATTCGCATTTGGTTCTGCGAGAAATGTTTCAGTATATCACAGCAGATAAGATTACAGCGTGTTTAAAATATTAATAATGGGAAAAAAATGGCAATAGTAAATTAAAGTTACATTAAAGCAAGAGTCCGTATCGTAAGCTCAGCATATTGTCATCTATCAATATATTTAGAACTAGCTGTGAGCCCGATGCAAATGCATCGGATTCTAAACGTGCATTAATTTGATTTAGTGTTATAGCTGTTAGCCTATGCAAATGCATCGGGTATCTAAAATATGTTTATGTTTTTTTAAACATTTTTAAATAATAATCGCATCTCAATACATAATATAAGCCATAGCTTATTATTAGCAGTAATAGCAGTATTAATAGCATTATTAGCAGTTTATGAGCATTAAACAGTATTAATAGCATTAATAGCATTTATTAGCATTAAATGCATTATTAATAGCATATTAGCATTATAATAGCATTAATGACATTATTATAGCATTAATAGCATTTATTAGCATAATAGCATTAATTAGCATTATTAGCATTAATAATAGCATTAATAAATTATTAATAGATTAATAGCATTATTATTAGCATTAAATAGCATTAAATAACATTATTAGCATTATAATAGCATTAATAACATTATTAATAGCATAATATTATTATTATTATTAGCATTTTAGCATAATAATAGCTTATTAGCTTAATATAGATTAAAACATTATTAATAGCATTAATAGCATTATTATTAGCATTAATAGCATTATTATTAGCATTAATAGCATTAATAATAGCATTATTAGCATTAATAATAGCATTAATAACATTATTAATAGCATTAATAGCATTATATATGAGCATTTAATAGCATTAATAGTATTATTAATAGCATGAATAGCATTATTAATAGCATTAATAGGATTAATAGCATTATTAATAGCATTATTAATAGCATTAATAGCATAAATAATAGAATTAATAGCATAAAAACTAGCATTAATAGCATTAGTATTAGCATAAAGAGCATTAATAGCAATATTATTAGCATGAATAGCATTATTAATAGCATTAATAGCATTAATAGGATAAATATTAGCATTAATAGCATTAATAGCATAATTAATAGCATTAATAGCATTATTAATAGCATTATAAGCATTAATAATAGCATTATTAGCATTATATATAGCATTTATAACATTATTAATAGCATTAATAGCATTATTAATTAGCATTTAATAGCATTAATAGCATTATTATTAGCATTAATAGCATTAATAATACCATTAATAGGATAAATATTAGCATTAATAGCATTAATAATAGCATTAATAACATTATTAATAGCATTAATAGCATTATTATGAGCATTTAATAGCATTAATAGTATTATTAATAGCATGAATAGCATTATTAATAGCATTAATAGGATTAATAGCATTATTAATAGCATTATTAATAGCATTAATAGCATAAATAATAGAATTAATAGCATAAAAAATAGCATTAATAGCATTAGTATTAGCATAAAGAGCATTAATAGCAATATTATTAGCATGAATAGCATTATTAATAGCATTAATAGCATTAATAGGATAAATATTAGCATTAATAGCATTTAATTAGCATAATTAATATAGCTATTAATAGCATTATTATATATAGCATTATTTGCATTAATAATAGCATTATTATGCATTAATTAATAGCATTATAATACATTATTAATAGCATTAATAGCATTATTATTAGCATTAATATAGCATTATATACATTATTATTAGCATTAAATTAGCATTAATAATAGCATTATTTATAGCATTATTAATAGCATTAATAACATTATTAATAGCATTATAGAATTATTATTAGCATTAATAGCATTATAATAGCATTATAGCATTAATAATAGCATTAATAACATTATTTATAGCATTAATAGCATTATTATTAGCATTAATAGCTATTAATAATAGTCATTATTAGATTTAATAATATTTTATTAATTAAGCTGAGACCAGTTTCATTCAGCATTATAATTAGCATTAATTATTTGTTTATTAGCATTATTATTGAATATTATCATTTATTATTAGTTTGTTTTATTTTAATATTTTATTATTTTTTATATTATTTATAGGCTGAGACCCAGTTCTCATTCAGGTCCGCTGGAAGGGCTGATATAATTAGCATATATTTATTTTTTTTATTATTATTTTTATTGAATTATTTATTATTTTTTATTTATTTTTTTATTATTTTTAATTATTTTTTAATTATTTTTTTTATTATTAAATTTATTATTTAGGCTGAGACCCAGTTCTCATTCAGGTCCGCTGGAAGGGCTGATATAATTAGCATATATTTATTTTTTTTATTATTATTTTTATTGAATTATTTATTATTTTTTATTTATTTTTTAATTAATTATTTTTAATTATTTTTTTTATTATTAAATTATTATTTAGGCTGAGACCCAGTTCTCATTCAGGTCCGTGGAAGGGCTGATATAATTAGCATATATTTATTTTTTTTATTATTATTTTTATTGAATTATTTATTATTTTTTATTTATTTTTTTTATTATTTTTTAATTATTTTTTAATTATTTTTTTTATTATTAAATTTATTATTTAGGCTGAGACCCAGTTCTCATTCAGGTCCGCTGGAAGGGCTGATATAATTAGCATATATTTATTTTTTTTATTATTATTTTTATTGAATTATTTATTATTTTTTTATTTATTTTTTAATTATTTTTTAATTATTTTTTTTATTATTAAATTTATTATTTAGGCTGAGACCCAGTTCTCATTCAGGTCCGCTGGAAGGGCTGATATAATTAGCATATATTTATTTTTTTTATTATTATTTTTATTGAATTATTTATTATTTTTTATTTATTTTTTTTATTATTTTTTAATTATTTTTTAATTATTTTTTTTATTATTAAATTTATTATTTAGGCTGAGACCCAGTTCTCATTCAGGTCCGCTGGAAGGGCTGATATAATTAGCATATATTTATTTTTTTTATTATTATTTTTATTGAATTATTTATTATTTTTTATTTATTTTTTTTAATATTTTTTAATTATTTTTTAATTATTTTTTTTATTATTAAATTTATTATTTAGGCTGAGACCCAGTTTCTCATTCAGGTCCGCTGGAAGGGCTGATATAATTAGCATATATTTTTTTTTTTTATTATTATTTTTATTGAATTATTTATTATTTTTTATTTATTTTTTTATTATTTTTTAATTATTTTTTAATTATTTTTTTTATTATTAAATTTTATTATTTTAGGCTGAGACCCAGTTCTCATTCAGGTCCGCTGGAAGGGCTGATATAATTAGCATATATATTTTTTTTTTATTATTATTTTTATTGAATTATTTATTATTTTTTATTTATTTTTTTATTATTTTTTAATTATTTTTTAATTATTTTTTTTTATTATTTAATTTATTTATTTTTTTAAGTCAGACTGAGACGCAGTTCTCATTCAGGTCCGCCTTTTTTTTTTTTTTTATTATTATTTTTATTTAATTATTTATATTTTTTATTTATTTTTTTATTATTTTTTAATTATTTTTAAATTATTTTTTTTATTATTTAATTTATTTATTTTTTTAAGTGAGAGTGAGACACAGTTCTCATTCAGGTCCGCATTTTTTTTTTTTTTTTATTATAATTTTTATTTAATTATTTAATATTTTTTATTTATTTTTTTATTATTTTTTTATTATTTTTAAATTATTTTTTTTATTATTTAATTTATTTATTTTTTTAAGTCAGAGTGAGACGCAGTTCTCATTCAGGTCCGCCTTTTTTTTTCCCCATTGACATACATTACCGGTGTGTCGGCGATTTTATGGCCGGCCACCTGGTTCTATTTGTCGGCCCTAAAATCGCGGACACACCGCTAATGCATGTCTATGGGCAGTCAGCTCGAATTCTGATTGGTCGGCGTTTCAATCCGAAATCGGGCTGACTGCCCATAGAGGTGCATTAGCGGTGTGTCCGCGATTTTAGGGCCGACAAATAGAACCAGGTGGGCGGCCATAAAATCGCCGACACACCGGTAATGTATGTCAATGGGGAAAAAAAAAAGGCGGACCTGAATGAGAACTGCGTCTCAGTTTTGAGGGGCTCTTCTGATTGGCTGAGGGCAGTATACAGCGACCAATCAGAAGAGGGCCTCAGATAGGTAGAATGGGGGATTTTTCGTCCATTCTATCTTAATGAGAAGGAAGAGGACGTTGGAGGTGGAAGTTTGCGAAAAGAAGACAGAAGATCCCCGGGGCCGGACGAAGAGGCGGAGATGGCGGAAAGAAGAGAGAAGACCCCGTGGCCGGAGGAAGAGGACGCCTGGCCGGACGGAGGACTTGTGGATCGGACGGACGATCAGATGACTTGAAGGCATGTAAGTGATCGACGGGGACGTTAGGTTAGGGGACGGCGGGGGCTTGGGGTGTAGGGCTTTAGGTGTTAGCGGTGTGTAGCTTAGGAGGTGGCGGGGCTTAGGGGATAGGGGCTTAGGTGCGGCGGGGGCTTAGGGGGCAAAGGGGGGTAGGGGTTTAGGTGCGGAATCGGGGGTAGGGGGTTAGGTGCGGCTTAGGGGGTAGGGGCTTGCGGCAGAGGGTAGTGGCTGCGGCGGGGTAGTGGATTAGGGCGTCAGGGGGTAGGGGCTTCGGCGGCGGGGTAGTGGGTTAGGGTTTAGGGCGGCAGGGGGTAGGGGCTTCGGCGGCGGGGTAGTGGGTTAGGGGTTAGGGCGGTTAGCGGGGTAGGGGCTGCTGCGGCGGGGTCGGCGGCGGGGTAGTGGGTTAGGGCGGCAGGGGGGTAGTGGCTAGGGGTAGGGGCTGCTGCGGCTGGGGTCGGCAGGGGGTAGGGCTTGTGGGGTATTGGCTTAGAGGTTAGGGGCTGCTGCGGCAGGGTAGTGGGTTAGGGCGGCAGGGGGTAGGGGCTTGCGGCAGAGGTCGGGGTAGTGGCTTAGGGGTAGGGGCTGATGCTGGGGGGTCGGGGTAGTGGCTTAGGGGTAGGGGCTGATGCTGGGGGGTCGGGGTAGTGGCTTAGGGGTAGGGGCTGCTGGTTAGGGCGGCAGGGGGTAGTGCTTAGGGGTAGGAGCTGCTGCGGCGGGGGTCGGCGGCAGGGGGTAGTGGCTTGCGGCAGAGGTCGGGGTAGTGGCTTAGGGGTAGGGGCTGCTGGTTAGGGCGGCAGGGGGTAGTGCTTAGGGGTAGTGACTGCTGCGGCGGGGTCGGCAGGGGGTAGGGGCTTGCGGGGTATTGGCTTAGAGGTAGGGGCTGCTGCGGCGGGGTAGTGGGTTAGGGCGGCAGGGGGTAGGGGCTTGCGGCAGAGGTCGGGGTAGTGGCTTAGGGGTAGGGGCTGATGCTGGGGGGTCGGGGTAGTGGCTTAGGGGTAGGGGCTGATGCTGGGGGGTCGGGGTAGTGGCTTAGGGGTAGGGGCTGCTGCGGCGGGGGTAGTGGGTTAGGTAGGCAGGGGGTAGGGGCTTGCGGGGTAGTGGCTTAGGGCTTGCGGCAGAGGTGGAGGTAGTGGCTTAGGGGTAGGGGCTGATGCCGGGGGGTAGGGGCTTGCGGCAGAGGTCGGGGTAGTGGTTTAGGGGTAGGGGCTGCTGCGGCGGGGTAGTGGGTTAGGGCGGCAGGGGGTAGTGGCTTGCGGCAGAGGTCGGGGTAGTGGCTTAGGGGTAGGGGCTGCTGGTTAGGGCGGCAGGGAGTAGTGCTTAGGGGTAGGGGCTGCTGCGGCGGGGTCGGCGGGGGGTAGTGGGTTAGGGCGGCAGGGGGTAGTGGCTTGCGGCAGAGGTCGGGGTAGTGGCTTAGGGGTAGGGGCTGCTGGTTAGGGCGGCAGGGGGTAGTGCTTAGGGGTAGGGGCTGCTGCGGCAGGGGGTAGTGCTTAGGGGTTGGGGCTGCTGCGGCGGGGTCGGTAGGGGCTTGCGGGGGTAGTGGCTTAGAGGTAGTGGGTTAGGGCGGCAGGGGGTAGGGGCTTGCGGCAGAGGTCGGGGTAGTGGCTTAGGGGTAGGGGCTGGTGGTTAGGGCGGCAGGGGGTAGGGGCAGGGGGTAGTGCTTAGGGGTAGGGGCTGCTGCGGCGGGGTCGGTAGGGGCTTGCGGGGTAGTGGCTTAGAGGTAGGGGCTGCTGCGGCGGGGTAGTGGGTTAGGGCGGCAGGGGGTAGGGGCTTGCGGCAGAGGTCGGGGTAGTGGCTTAGGGGTAGGGGCTGGTGGTTAGGGCGGCAGGGGGTAGGGGCTTGCGGCAGAGGTCGGGGTAGTGGCTTAGGGGTAGGGGCTGCTGCGGCGGGGTCGGCAGAGGGGCTTGTAGCAGAGGGTAGTGGTAGTTCGGCAACGGTGTAGGCTGTAGTGTACAGCGCGATGGTATACTACAGTCCCATGGCGCTTATGGGCATGGGACTGTAGTATACTATAGCGGTGTACACTACAGTAGTATGGGCTTAGGGTAGTGGGAGTTCTGCGATGGTGTACAGCGCGATGGCTGTAGTGTACAGCGCGATGGTATACTACAGTCCCATGGCGCTTATGGGCATGGGACTGTAGTATACTATAGCGGTGTACACTACAGTAGTATGGGCTTCGGCTTCGGTGGCTTGGTTAGCGGTTTGTTTGTAGCGACTCGCAATGCCCGCTTCGCAGGCTTTGCTTCGCTAGGCTGCAACGACTCGCAATGCCCGCTTTGCGGGCATTGCTTCGGGAGTCGCCGTGGCCGCTACGCGGCCACGGACAGAGTCCGGGAGAAAGAAACAGCTCGCTAACCAAGCCACCGGAAGCAGCGCCGCTCCGACGGAAGTCAGCTACGGCAATTATCTATTATATAAAAGCCGAAGGCCACTTCCGGAGAACCCGAAGGGTTACTTCCGTGACGGCCTCCGACCATGCTGCTGACGTCACAGTGCAGTGTAGCCGCGCTGAACTTTCCGTGCAGCTACAGGCACCGGCGTTTCAACGTTCCGCTCGCCCCTCACTACTGTCTCATCAAACACACACACACACAGCCTCTCACTACAGTCCTCCCAAACACACACACACCATCCCAACCACATCACACATACACACACACAATCACACACCCACACAAACACACACCCACACACACACACTCCAGTATACTTACCCCGCCGCCATCCTGCTGCACCGCTCCCGCCATGGCTCCGCTCACATCGCGGGGGCTCCCGCCATGGCTCCGCCCACATCGCGGGGCTCCCGCCATGGCTCCGCCCACCCCGCGGGACTCCCGCCTTGGCTCCGCCCACCTCGCGAGACTCCCGCCTTGGCTCCGCCCACCTCGCGTGACTCCCACCTTGGCTCCGCCCACCTCGCGGGACTCCCGCCATGGCTCCGCCCACCTAGCCTGCGCTGACCACAGAGCTGCCGTCCTCTGCTGACCACAGAGCCTCCTTCCTGCGCTGACCACTCGACCACAGAGCCTCCTTCCTTCGCTGACCACAGACCCGCCGTCCTCTGCTGACCACAGACCCGCCGTCCTCTGCTGACCACAGACCCGCCGTCCTCTGCTAACCACAGACCCGCCGTCCTCTGCTGACCACAGAGCCGCCGTCCTCTGCTGACCACAGACCCGCCGTCCTCTGCTGACCACAGAGCCGCCGTCCTATGCTGACCACAGACCCGCCGTCCTCTGCTGACCACAGACCCGCCGTCCTCTGCTGACCACAGACCCGCCGTCCTCTGCTGACCACAGACCCGCCGTCCTTTGCTGACCACAGACCCGCCGTCCTCTGCTGACCACAGACCCGCCGTCCTCTGCTGACCACAGACCCGCCGTCCTCTGCTGACCACAGACCCGTCGTCCTCTGCTGACCACAGAGCCCCCGTCCTCTGCTGACCACAGAGCCCCCGTCCTCTGCTGACCACAGAGCCCCCGTCCTCTGCTGACCACAGAGCCCCGTCCTCTGCTGACCACAGAGCCGCCGTCCTCTGCTGACCACAGAGCCGCCGTCCTCTGCTGACCACAGAGCCACCATCCTCTGCTGACCACAGAGCCGCCGTCCTCTGCTGACCACAGAGCCGCCGTCCTCTGCTGACCACAGAGCCGCCATCCTCTGCTGACCACAGAGCCGCCGTCCTGCGCTGACCACTCTGCCTCCTTCCTGCGCTGACCACTCTGCCTCCTTCCTGCGCTGACCACAGAGCCGCCGTCCTGCGCTGACCACTCTGCCTCCTTCCTGCGCTGACCACAGAGCCGCCGTCCTCTGCTGACCACACAGCCGCCGTCCTCTGCTGACCACACAGCCGCCGTCCTCTGCTGACCACAGAGCCGCCGTCCTCTGCTGACCACAGAGCCGCCGTCCTCTGCTGACCACAGAGCCGCCGTCCTCTGCTGACCACAGAGCCGCCGTCCTCTGCTGACCACAGAGCCGCCGTCCTCTGCTGACCACAGAGCCGCCGTCCTCTGCTGACCACAGAGCCGCCGTCCTCTGCTGACCACAGAGCCGCCGTCCTCTGCTGACCACAGAGCCGCCGTCCTGCCTCACCACTCTGCCTCCTTCCTGCGCTGACCACTCTGCCTCCTTCCTGCGCTGACCACAGAGCCGCCGTCCTCTGCTGACCACAGAGCCGCCGTCCTCTGCTGACCACAGAGCCGCCGTCCTCTGCTGACCACAGAGTCACCGTCCTCTGCTGACCACACAGCCGCCGTCCTCTGCTGACCACCACAGAGCCTCCTTCCTGCGTTGACCACATCTGCCTCTCTCCTGCGCTCACCACTCTGCCTCCTTCCTGCGCTGACCACAGAGCCGCCATCCTCTGCTGACCACAGAGCCGCCCTCTTCTGCTGACCACAGAGCCGCCGTCCTCTGCTGACCACAGAGCCGCCGTCCTCTGCTGACCACAGAGCCGCCGTCCCTGCTGACCACAGAGCCGCCGTCCTCTGCTGACCACAGAGCCGCCGTCCTGCCCTCACCACTCTGCCTCCTTCCTGCGCTGACCACTCTGCCTCCTTCCTGCGCTGACCACAGAGCCGCCGTCCTCTGCTGACCACAGAGCCGCCGTCCTCTGCTGACCACAGAGCCGCCGTCCTCTGCTGACCACAGAGCCGCCGTCCTCTGCTGACCACAGAGCCGCCGTCCTCTGCTGACCACAGAGCCGCCGTCCTCTGCTGACCACAGAGCCGCTGTCCTCTGCTGACCACAGAGCCGCCGTCCTCTGCTGACCACAGAGCCGCCGTCCTCTGCTGACCACAGAGCCGCCGTCCTCTGCTGACCACAGAGCCGCCGTCCTCTGCTGACCACAGGCCGCTGTCCTGCGCTCACCCACTCTGCCTCCTTCCTGCGCTGATCACTCTGCCTCCTTCCTGCGCTGATCACTCTGCCTCCTTCCTGCGCTGATCACTCTGCCGCCGTCCTCTGCTGACCATAGAGCCCCCGTCCTGCGCTCACCACTCTGCCTCCTTCCTGCGCTCACCACTCTGCCTCCTTCCTGCGCTCACCACTCTACTTCCTTCCTGCGCTGACCACAGAGCCACCGTACTCTGCTGACCACACAGCTGCCGTACTCTGCTGACCACACAGCCGCCGCTCCTCTGCTGACCACACAGCCGCCGTCTTCTGCTGACCACACAGCCGCCGTCCTCTGCTGACCACACAGCCGCCGTCCTCTGCGCTCACCACTCTGCCTCCTTCCTGCGCTCACCACTCTGCCTCCTTCCTGCGCTCACCACTCTGCCTCCTTCCTGCGCTCACCACTCTGCCTCCTTCCTGCGCTGACCACTCTGCCTCCTTCCTGCGCTGACCACAGAGCCGCCATCCTCTGCTGACCACAGACCCGCTGTCCTCTGCTGACCACAGAGCTGCCGTCCTGTGCTCACCACTCTGCCTCCTTCCTGCGCTGATCACTCTGCCTCCTTCCTGCGCTGATCACTCTGCCTCCTTCCTGCGCTGATCACTCTGCCGCCGTCCTCTCCTGACCACAGAGCCGCCGTCCTGCGCTCACCACGCTGCCTCCTTCCTGCCTGACCCTCTGACCACTCCTTTGCGCCTGCCTCAGAGCGCGTACCCTGCTGCCACAGAGCCCTCCTCGCTGACCACAGAGCCACCGTCCTCTGCTGACCACAGAGCCCCTGTCCTGGCTCGACCACTCGCCCCTTCCTGCGCTACCACTCTGCCTCTCGTGCACTCCCCTCCTGCGGACACTGCCGCTCTGTGACACAGCGCTCCTCGCTGCCAGCCCTCCTGTGACAGCCGCTCTCTGCTGCCCAAGCCCGTCCTCTGTCCAGCGCGCTGCCTCCCACTGCCTCCTGCGCTATCATCTCTGCGTCCTCTGTGACAAGAGCCCTCCTCGTACCACTGCCTTCCTCGCTGACACGCCCCTCTGCTCACACCTCCTCGCTGACCAAGCCCGTCTCTGTGACACAGCGCCGTTCTTGACCACAGCCGCCTCCTTGCTGCCACAGCCGTCTCTGTGCCAAGCCGCGTCCTTGCTGACCACAAGCCGCCTCTCCGCGACCACGGCACCGTCCTCTGCGACCACGCCTTCCTCGCTGACACGCGCTTCTGCTGACCACAGAGCCGCCATCGTGACACGAGCCCTACACGGCCCCTGCCACCATCCTCTGACCCCTTCGGCTACACTGCCTTCTACCTGATCACTCTGCCGCCTGATCCTCCTCCTGACCACAGCAGCCGCCTCCTGCGCTGACCACCTGCCCTTCCTGCGCTGACCACTATGCCCCTCTGCGCTGACCACAGAGCCGCCTCCTCTGCTGACCACAGAGCCACCGTCCTCTGCTGACCACAGAGCCACCCTCCTCTGCTGACCACAGAGCCGCTGTCCTGCGCTCACACACTCTGCCTCCTTCCTGCGCTGATCACTCTGCCTCATTCCTGCGCTGATCACTCTGCCTCTTCCTGCGCTGATCACTCTGCCGCTGTCCTCTGCTGACCACAGAGCCCCCTCCTCTGCTGACCATTCACAAGAGCGCCGTCCTCTGCTGACCACGAGCCCTCTCTGCTGACCACAGAGCCGCTGTCCGCCTCACCATCTGCCTCGCCTGACACTGCCTCTTCTGCCTGATCACTCGCTCATCTCATGCCGCCTGATCCACTCTGCGCTGCATCTCTGACCACAGAGCCGCCTCCTCTGCTGACACAGAGCTGCCGTCCTTGCTGACCGAGCCACCTCTGCTGACCACAGGCCGCCTCCTGCTACCACAGAGCCGCCGTCCTCTGCTGACCACAAGCCGCTCGTGACCACAGACGCTCCTCTGTGACCACAGAGCCGCCGTCCTCTGCTGACCACAGAGCCGCCGTCCTCTGCTGAACCACAGAGCCCCGTCCTCTGCTGTACCACAGAGCCACCGTCCTCTGCTGACCACAGAGCCGCCTTCCTTGCTGACCACAGAGCCGCCGTAACTCTGCTGACCACAGAGCCGCCGTATACAGTGCAACCACTGAGCCACCATACACAGTGCTAACCACTGAGCCACCATATACAGTGCTAACCACTGAGCCACCATATACAGTGCTAACCACTGAGCCACCATATACAGTGCTAACCACTGATCCACTATATACAGTGCTAACCACTCAGCCACCATACAGTGCTAACCGCTGAGCCACCATATGCAGTGCTAACCACTGAGCCACCATACAGTGCTAACCACTGAGCCACCATACAGTGCTAACCACTAAGCCACCATATACAGTGCTAACCACAGAGGCACCATATACAGTGATAACCACTGAGCCACCGTATACAGTGCTATCCACTGAGCCACCGTATACAGTGCCAACCACTGAGCCACCGTATACAGTGCCAACCACTGAGCCACCATATACAGTGCTAACCACTGAGCCCCACATACAGTGCTAACTACTGAGCCATCATATACAGTGCTAACCACTGATCCACTATATACAGTGCTAACCACTCAGCCACCATACAGTGCTAACCGCTGACCCACCATATACAGTGCTAACCACTGAGCCACCATACAGTGCTAACCACTGAGCCACCATACAGTGCTAACCACTGAGCCACCGTATACAGTGCTAACCACTGAGCCACCGTACAGTGCTAACCACTGAGCCACCATATACAGTGCTAACCACTGAGCCACCATATACAGTGCTAACCACTGAGCCACCATATACAGTGCTAACCACTGAGCCACCGTACAGTGCTAACCACTGAGCCACCATATACAGTGCTAACCACTGAGCCACCGTACAGTGCTAACCACTGAGCCACCATATACAGTGCTAACCACTGAGCCACCATATACAGTGCTAACCACTGAGCCACCATATACAGTGCTAACCACTGAGCCACCATATACAGTGCTAACCACTGAGCCACCATATACAGTGCTAACCACTGAGCCACCGTACAGTGCTAACCACTGAGCCACCATATACAGTGCTAACCACTGAGCCACCGTACAGTGCTAACCACTGAGCCACCATATACAGTGCTAACCACTGAGCCACCGTACAGTGCTAACCACTGAGCCACCGTACAGTGCTAACCACTGAGCCACCATATACAGTGCTAACCACTGAACCACCATATACAGTGCTAACCACTGAGCCACCGTATTCAGTGCTAACCACTGAGCCACCGTATACTCTGCTACCCACTGAGCCACCTGTATACACACAATTCATTTCACCGCACTCCCGTAACTATTAGTAAATAAACTATATATGGATTCTAGACTACCCGATTCTTTAGAATCGGGCCGCCATCTAGTATAATAGATAATTTGCTTCAACATAAACCTCGATTAGGCAAAGATGGATACTTCTATATTATGTAAATAATAGTAGACTTGTTATTTTTTGATACATTTATGCAATTTCGGTGTTTATATTCAGAGTTTAAAGCCATTTCCCACATGACCATAAACTAGATTTTCAGGACCAGACTAAAAGCCCTTTCACATTTACATTTTGCCTGTGTTTGCATTTGTATGTATTTTTACCGCAAAAAATGCATCCAAACGCAAATGCAGCCAAACGCAGCCCAGCCTTAGATGTGAACTGGGCCTAAGTGATACACAACCTCTGAAAGTGAAAAGGTGCCTGAAGTGTGAATATTTCTTTTTCAGAACTGTCAAGCAAAATATATTTGGCCTCATGGCTTTTTATTCCTAACCCACTTGCAGGAGGAAAGTGACAAGGCCTCGATTCACATAAAATACTGCTATGGAAATCAATGTCTTAGGCCTTTACTTCTGTTCACAGAACATACGGTACTTCTCTAAGTTCAGACCAAGGAAATATAGAAGGATTAAGGCAGTACTGCGTTTTCAGGTCCCCCAAGTGGGAAAACCTAGTAGATGAGTTCAGTAGCAAGTATGAAAAATGAAGAGACTGCCGTTAGAAAGAATAGATTTGGACAGATACACCTTCTTTAAGGCTAGGGCCACACTTGCGTCATGCATTCAGCAACTGGATCCAGTTTTTGACATGTTGAAATCTTGAAAACTGGATTCATTAATGCACCCACATACTCCAATGCAAAAAATGGATTGCCAAAGTGCAATACGTTTACTGCACTGGTTTCTTTTCCAAATCCAGTAAAAACATGGTCTGCAACGTTTTTTGGTGCATTTTCAAAAACGCATGAGTTTTTGATAACGCATCCTGTTCCCATAGACATTATGTTAACGCATGGTACATATAGGTACCATGCGTTAATGTCAGCGCTAAAAATGCCTCAAAAATGACAAGGGGAAAAACTGGATCCAGTAATGCATCCTGCAAACGGATGCAGGCTCCCAAATGTGACCCTAGCCTAACTGAGCATTCTGTCTTTTAAAAAATGTCTATGTTAAGAAATTCTGCTTTTCTGCAATTAAATTTATTATTGAAAAGAATTGTTACAGTTGCCATTAAGAATATTTAATGAACAGACAGCGGAGATGTATAAAAATTAGGGCAAAGAAAAAATAATTTTTGGTAGCCATAATTAATTTAGCATTCTGTGTTTTATAAAAATAACTCACAAATAGTGTTAAGGTGTAATAAGTAGCTGAATGCACAATTGTGCCAAGTTTCCCTAATTTTGTACAAATTTGATATATATTTATACCTGGCAGATAAGTACATGTGTTTCTCATACATGTGACTGAAGCTTAAACATGCTGAAGAAAAAAAAACCTATTCAGATATATGGAACAAATTTTCCATCACATAGATTTCTGCAGCAAAATTGCTACATGTGAATTTACATGATTTAAATCCTCTTGGATACGGTACTTACTGGCACAATTTTCTTCATAGTCTGGGCAGCATTTACCAAATTTTGCACAGCCAGAATCACAATCACAAGTCTGTCCTCTTATGAAGCCCTCATGGCATCGTCCTTTACATGAGCCCTCTGCATATAAAAGCATAGTCAGTCAATAACCAGTTCTCACAAACTTTTTCATATTTCATACCTGGATATGGTTAAGGGCCCTCCAGTCTTTGGTTTCACTGAACTGCCTACTTACTATATCTTGTACTCCCTGGGTGTAAGGAAACATGTCTTTTCTTACTTACAAATGACATGGTAGTCCAGGCTCATACAAATGAAAGGGTTTCCCCACAATAGACATTTATGGAGTATCCACAGAATAAGTGATAAATGAGTGATAATAGGTGGGGACCACTGTTAGTACCCCTGTTCATCGCTAAACTGTTGTGTCTTGGGCACCTGTTTTTCCTCATTGCATTACTGTAGTAAAGAAACCTTTAAATGAAGCACCTATTAAGCATGTCCAGTGCGGCTTCATTCAATGTCAATGGGACTGGAGGCAGACACTGAGGACAGGCTCCAAAAAATGTATCATCTATTCTGTAAATGGGTAATTTATGTCTATTGTAGAAAAATCTATTGAGATTTCTTCTTTTATAAACCACTTGATATCAAAAACTTACCTGTGTTTTAGGTGAAATGTTCCAGCCGTACCAGAAGATGGTTACAGTGTAGGGTTGGACTCCTTATACCAGTAGACCATGGTGCATTACTACACGTTATAGCCAGAAATATTATCCTATGGGGTGATGTGCTCTCATGTCCTCATATAGAGTACGAATTCTGGTGATAATCCACCACCATTGCAAAGTGTGCATGTCACTGTTTAATATTGTTGTGAAGCCTGGATCAGCTGGAAACCATATGCATACTTCTGGGTATTACCTCATTTAATTTTAGTGGTCATGTGTGACTGGCATTGACACAAGCTCCAGTTTCAGTTCCATAATTGATGCCAATTGCTTTCATTTGACTTAATTTCTACTTGTCAATAGATTTCATTGCCAATTGCTCCTGGTCTGTAACATCTGCTTAGGCCGGCTTCACACTACGGCTGGAATCCGATCCGTGGCTGTCCGCTTGAGGCAGACAGCTGAATCAGCACACAGAACTGGAGGGCTAATTTGCCCTTCGGTCCGGTGAGCAGCCGGCGCAGCTGCCGTCACTGATAACTCAGGACCGTGGCTCACAAGGAGACAACTCCATGGTGCTGAAGCTCTGTGCCAGCCCCTCCTGACAGTTCAGGACCGCGGCTAGCTCCCCACGAGCCGCGGTCCTGGCCTATCAGCGGCAGCAGCTGCGTGCGGCTGCACACCGGACCGGAGAGCAAATTAGCTCTCCAGTTCTGTGTGCTGATCCAGTCCGCAGCTGTCTGCGTCAAGCAGACAGCCGCGTATCGGATCCCAGCCGTAGTGTGAAGCCAGCCTAAGCATGTCTTTTCAGTGAGTCTAATAGCTTCCTCATTAAGTAATATACATGCTATAGTGAAGTAATTAAAATATAAATGTAACTTTTATTAGGCCTTTGGTATTTAGAAATAAGTCTTGGGACCTGTAGCAAAGATATCGGTTGTTTCTACAAGTTCTTGCTAAGAATGTTATATGGACACAATCTCTTTATTGAAATGTTGTGACTGAGCTGCATAGGGAACTACGCTGCATTAACCTTGTAGGTTACCTGTTGTGCAAACTGTCTTGAAGTCCTGACAACATTCCATAAAAGACATACAGGTATAATCACAATGGCATGGGTCCTCTCGGGCATACCCTTGACCACATCTCCCAACACAGCTTGCTGAACCTATAATTAAACACAGACATTACCTATTATCACAAACTAAAATGTTATATTTAGTATATAACTTGGATGATAAACCTTTATTTCTTCTCCAATTGGATTTATATGAACTAGAACTTGGTAAAATTGGAGTATGATCTGTATGGGACAGGAATACAAATGTCTGAAAATCATCCATGAAGTTCATAGGTCACAGTATAAGAACTAACTGGGCTTTAAAATGTATGCTTCACATTGTGGAAAAAAATAATGGATACATTGATAAATTGATTTAATGTGTTTATACCTGAAGTGTTTAGTGTTTTTAGATCTTATAGAAGTACAACCAGGTCAGAAACAAATCCTACTAAATACATAGTAACATAGTTTTTAAGGTTGAAGGAAGACTTTAAGTCCATCTAGTTCAACCCATAGCCTAACATGTTGATCCAGAGGAAGGCAAAAAAAACCCATGTGGCAAAACTAAGCTCCACATTGGGGAAAAAAATTCCTTACTGACTCCAGATATGGCAATCAGACTAGTTCCCTGGATCAAAGCCCTATCAAAGAATCTAGTATATATAACTGGTAATATTATAGTTTTCAAGAAAGGCATCCAGGCCCTTCTTAATTGTTAGTAGTGAGTCACTCATTAAAACATCATGTGGCAGAGAGTTCCATAGTCTCACTGCTCTTACAGTAAAGAATCCGCGTCTGTGATTATGTTTAAACCTTCTTTCCTCCATACGTAGAGGATGCCCCCTTGTCCCAGTCTCAGGCCTAAGAGTAAAGAGATCATTAGAAAGGTCTCTGTACTGTCCCCTCATATATTTATACATTATTATAAGATCACCCCTAAGCCTTGGTTTTTCCAAGCTAAATAACCCCAAGTTTAATAAACTGTCTTGGTATTGCAGACACCTCAGTCCTCTAATTACTTTTGTCGCTCTTCTCTGGACCCGCTCTAGTTCAGCTATGTCTTTCTTATACACCGGAGACCCGAATTGTACACAGTATTCTAAAGTGTGGTCACACTAGTGACTTGTATAGAGGTAAAATTATGTTCTCCTCATGAGCATCTATGCCTCTTTTAAAGCATCCCATTATTTTATTTGTCTTTGCAGCAGCTGCCTGACACTGGCCACTAAATGTGAGTTTGTCATCTACCCATACATCCAGGTCTTTTTCATTGATAGTTTTGCCCAGTGTTTTACAATTAAGCACATAATTATACCTTTTGTTTCCTCTGCCCAAGTGCATGACTTTACATTTATCCCCATTAAAGCTCATTTGCCATTTATCAGTCCAAGCTTCTAGTTTACATAAATCCTCCTGTAATATAAAATTGTCCTCCTCTGTATTGATTACCTTGCAGAGTTTAGTGTCATCTGCAAATATTGAGATTCTACTCTGTACGCCCCCTACAAGGTCATTAATAAATATATTAAATAGAAGCGGGCCCAACACTGACCCCTGTGGTACCCCACTGTTAACTGTGACCCATTCTGAGTGTGTTTCATTAATGACCACCCTTTGTTTCCTATCACTAAGCCAGTTCTTAACCCACTTACACATATTTTCCCCTATCCCCATTGTCCTCATTTTATGTATCAACCTTTTGTGTGGCACCGTATCAAAAGCTTTTGAAAAGTCCATATACACCACATCCACTGCATTTCTTTGGTCCAGTCCAGAACTTACTTCTTCATAGAAGCTTATCAGATTAGTTTGACAGGAACGGTCCCTCGTAAAAAATGTTGATATTGGGTAATGAGGTTATTTTTCTTCAGATACTCCAGTATAGCATCTCTTAGAAAACCCTCTAGGATTTTACCCACAGTAGAGGTTAAGCTTACTGGCCTATAATTTCCAAGTTCAGTTTTTGTCCCCTTTTTGAATATTGGCACCAGATTTGCTATACGCCAGTCCTGTGGTACAGACCCTGCTATTATGGAATCTTTAAATATTAAAAATAATGGTCTATCTATGACAGTACTTGATTCCTGCAGCACTCTGGGGTGTATCCCATACGGGCCCGGGGATTTGTCAATTTTAGTGATTTTTAGACGATGCCGTACTTCCTGCTGGGTTAAGCAGGTGACATTTAATTGAGAATTTTTGTTATCACTGATCATATTGTCTGTCATGGGATTTTCTTGTGTAAATACTGTTGAAAAAAAGTCATTTAGCATATTGGCTTTTTCCTCATCCTCATCCACCATTTCACCCAGACTATTTTTAAAGGGGCCAACACCATCATTTTTTAGTTTCTTACTATTTATGTAGTTAAAAAATATTTTGGGATTATTTTTACTTTCTCTGGCAATGAGTCTCTCTGTCTCAATCTTTGCTGCCTTGATTTGCTTTTTACAGATGTTATTTAATTTTCTGTATTTATTTAATGCTTCATCACTACCTACTTGCTTTAATTCCCTTAATGCTTTCTTTTTGTCACTTATTGCGCCTCTTACCGCTTTATTTAGCCATAGTGGTTTCCTCCTATTTCTAGCATGCTTATTCCCATAGGGTATATAGGTCCTATTCAGGTCCTATTCAGGATGCTAATAAACATCTCCCATTTGCTTTGTGTACTTTTATATCTCAGGACATCGTCCCAGTTTATTGCACTAAGATCATCTCTCAACCGTTGGAAATTTGCCTTCCTGAAGTTTAGTGTCCTTGTAGCCCCTCTACTACACATCTTAGTAAAGGATACTTGAAAACTTATTATGTTATGATCACTATTACCCAAGTGACCTCCAACCCGTATATTTGATATGCGGTCCGGTCTGTTGGTTAATATTAGGTCTAACAGTGCCCCCTTCTTGTTGGGTCCTGAACCAGTTGTGAAAGGTAAGTGTCTCTCATAGTTTTCAAAAACCTATTGCCTTTGCTGGAACTGCAGGTTTCTGATCCCCAATGTATTTCAGGGTAGTTGAAATCCCCATTAATAATGACTTCTCCCTGAGTAGCTGCTTCATCTATTTGCTTTATGAGGATATTTGATCCCCTTCCAATATTGTTTGGGACTTATAACAAACCCCTATCAGTACTTTATTATTTTATCCCCCTCCCCTTATCTCCACCCACAGGGACTTTACATTTGCATTAGATTCACCTATATTATCACGCAGGATGGGTTTTAAGGATGATTTTATGTATAAACATACACTTCCTCCTCGCTTATTCGTACGGTCATTTCTGAACAGACTATAGCCCTGTAAATTAACAGCCAGTCATGGCTCTCGTCCAGCCATGTCTCCGAAATCCCCACCATGTCATAATTATTTTCCAACAAAATCAATTCTAATTCCTCCATTTTGCTGGTGAGGCTTCTGTCATTAGTGTACATGCACTTTATGCATCTCTCTTTACCTTTATTCCTTCCTACTATATTGACTGTTCTAACCCCACCCCCCATGCCACCCCCAATTTTATTACTTGTGCCCAGGTAACTATTTACACTATCTTCCCCTCCTATACAATGAATACCCTCCCCCCAATACCTAGTTTAAACACTCCTCCAACCTTCTAGCCATTTTCTCCCCCAGCACAGCTGCACCCTCCCCATTGAGGTGCAGCCCGTCCCTAGCATAGAACCTGTAGCCAACAGAGAAGTCGGCCCAGTTCTCCAGGAACCCAAACCCCTCCTTCTTACAGCAATTTTTGAGCCACGTATTTATCTCCCTAATCTCCCGTTGCCTCTCTGGTGTGGCTCGTGGTACAGGCAGTATTTCAGAGAATACTACCTTGGAGGTCCTTGCCTTAAGCTTGCAGCCTAATTCCCTGAAATCATCTTTAAGGACCTTCCACCTACCTCTAACTTTGTCATTTGTGCCAATGTGCCATGACCGCTGGGTCCTCACCAGCCCCTCCCAGTAATCTGTCAACCCGATCAGCGATGTGCCGGACTTCGAGCGCCAGGTAGGCAGCACACTGTTCGACGATCCCTGTCTTTGTGACAGATTGCCCTATCTATTCCCCTAATAATTGAGTCCCCCACTACCAACACCTGTCTGGCCTGCCCTTTTCTCCTGTTTTCCCCCTTACTGGAGCAGACACTCCTCTGTCTTTCAGAGGTCATGCCCTGCTGCAGCAGTGTTGTACCTGAACTCACACGCCCCTCATCTGCCAACATAGCAAATTTATTGGGGTGTGCCAGATCAGGGCTAGCCTCCCTGGCACCCTTCCCTCTACCCCGCCTTCTAACTGTCACCCAGCTAGCTAGCTCACGGTCCTGCAGCTCCATACTACCATCCTCCCCCACATCTATCCCATTGAGCAGCTGTTCAGTAAGCAGCAGACTCCTTTCCATATTGTCTATGGATCTCAGCGTTGTCAGTTGTTCATTTAGATCCAGTATCTGGGCTTCCAAATGCACAACATGGTCACATCTCACACAGCAGTATGCACCCTCGACCAGCTGTTCAAGGATTGCATACATGTGGCAAGATGTACACCGGATGGCATTGTCAATTATGGAGCTCATTTCCTAATGGGGATTGCACCAGACAGAAATGATAAGTAAAAAGAAATGCAAAGTATTAATAAAATACAACCTGCAATTCAGTAAGTCCTCCCTTCCAAACTCCCTGAATCCAAAGTGACTGAATCACAAGTCACACACTTACTTCCGTCCGCACTTACACTTCAAGTCACACTAAGCTCGTGTCACACTCGCTAGGAAATCAGATTTAATTTTTTTTTTCCCCTTAGCAGAAAATCAGCCTACAGCTCAGTGTACTTCCAAATAGTGCATGAATATAAATCTAGAATAAACAGACACCCAGAAAATATGTAGTAATGGATTATTACCTATACAATGCAGTAACATCAGCATGTTAAAGGATCAAAGTAGTTTCTATGACAGTTATTCAGCATGGGTTTCTCCCTTCAACTAATTGACTTTCAATGGATGCTGCCCTACAGCAGTATTTAAGGGCAATCTATCACCAGGTTTTTGCTATGTAATCTGAGACCAGGATGATGTAGGGGTAGAGACCCTGAATCCAGTGATATTTACTGTGCTGTGTGTTGTACTTATTATTTTTTTTTTTATAAAATCACTGTTTTATCAGCTGTAGATCTACAAGTTGTTTGAATTTGAAAGCTCCTTATAACCTCACTCACACCTCTGATTGGCAGCTTTCTTTGTATACAGTACATGGGCAGAAAAATGCCTATTTGTGGTAGGGGCAGAAGTTATGCAGAATTTATGAATATAGAGGACTAGATAGCAGCAGGAGTTTGTAAGGTCTTGGATGTACAGTTTTAAGGCCAAGGCGGAGTCAAGGGTCACTCTGAGGCAGCGGACTTCTGCTGCAGGGGAAAGCATGATGTAATTTATTGTGATAGATCAGGTTGAGAATTAAGTGATATGGAGAAAAATGATGAGTGGGAATTTGTCCACATTGTGCTTTATAAAGCAAGAGGAGAAGAAAGAAGATATGGCTGATATAACACTCTGGGATTTTGGACAGCAGAGAGGTGACGTCTAGGCAAGAGAGGTAGATCAGTGTCATTAGCATATATATGCTACTTAAAGTTATGGTACTTTATGAATTATTAGGCCAAAGATATAGATGGAGATAAGCAGGGGTCCCAAGACAGCCTTGAGGGACACTTACAGAAAGAGGGTGGGGTGAGGAGGTATTATGTGAATAAGAGATGCTAAATGTGAAGTTAGAAAGGTATAAAGAGATCCCGGAAAGAGCAAGGTCTTTAATGCCAACGGGCAAGAGAATCTTTAGTAGGAGGGATTTGTTGACTGTGTTGAATGCAGAGGACAGGTCTAAAAGGAGGCTTATAAAGAAATATTTTTTAGCTTTAAGTCATTATTAGTGATGAGACAACACCTAAGTGTTCGAATTTGGTTAGATTCACCGAATTGGGGTGAATATGACAAATTGTTTGTCGAATGTTCATCGAACATCGTCAAACCCCATTGGAATCAATGGCAGACTACAACAAACACATAGAACACACCTTCAAAGGTGTCCAAACGATGCCAAAATACTCAGAATAGACAAAAAACCCAGGAAAAGTGACAACAATCTACCCACAGTACAAATAGTCTCACGACATAGCATGGGTGCACGAGATACGGTCTGTGCCAGCCTGCACACTCTTCCAAATCACTTCAAAATAGAAGGTGGTTAACATTCACCTAAAATTTCAGAGGTGAGTGATACTGAAAAGGGGAAAAGTGGCAGTAGTTTTCTACATTAAGTAAAAAGAGGTGGAGGAGTAAAAGGAGGATGAGACACAGGTGTAGGCATGTCACGCCCTGCTCAAATCATGTACCACACAGCAAGGGGACCCCAACAAGAGTCCTCACTCTTCCTAAAGGGTCAGACCACAGCAAAATTACATCAATTGTCCCAGACCAAAAATTGCTGAATGGCCCAGCCTGCCTGCATGGCACAGGGTGTGGAATAAGACCTGGCCTAGCATTTCAAGGTTAAACATTGCTCAGTAACTATATGTTTTGTGGAGTATTACAGGAAAAACTAGAGAGGTAAGTCTGTTTAAGCCTAGTGGGCCGGATATAATCAAAGCTCATGCAAGCGCTCCCATCAATGTTATGCCTTGCCACACACAGGTGAGACAATTATATGTTTCGTGGAATATTACCAAAAAAACTAGTCAGGTAGGTCAATGACCTGTTTAGGCCTAGTGGGCCGGATAAACTCAAAGCTCATACAAGCACTCCCATCAATGTTATGCCCTGCCACACATCGGTGGGAAAGATATAAGTTTCGTGGAGTATTACTGGAAAAAATAGTCAGGTGGGTCAGTGACCTACTTAGGTCTAGTGGACCAGATAAACTCAAAGCTCATGCAAGTGCTCCCATCAATGTTATGCCTGCCACACACAGGTGTGACAACAATACGTTTTGTGGAGTATTACAGGAAATAATAGTAAGGAAGGTCAGTGACCTGTTTAGGCCCAGTGGGCTGGATAAACTCAAAGCTCATGCAAGCATTTCCATGATTGCTATGCCCCTCCAAACACAGATGGGACAACTATAAGTTTTGTGGAGTATTATAGGGAAAACTAGTACCGTCTTCAAGTTAAACTAAAATGTTTATTTCTTTTCATGGACGATCTGCTATCATCCCTTTCTTACGCAGTAGAACATCGATAAAACTTGTAGATGAGGCCCAAAAGGAGCAGGTGCTGCAATGGATATCAAGCGCTCCATCAAGTGGGCTCTCCTCCACCTCAACTTCAACATCACAAACACTCCAGTGCTCAGAGGTGTCACCCCAATCGCACTTGCTTCCTCACAGCTCACAAGTCTCCAGCCGCCCTACTCACTATGGGTTAATACAGATGGGTGAGTCTGCAGAGCTGTTCACTCATACTATAGCCTGGGAATCAGAGGTCTGCTCCAAAGCTTCAGTGAGTCAAGATGAGGAAATGATCTGTACTGATGCCCAAAATCTTTGTGAGCCGGATCCTGGCCCAGATGAAGAAGGGTCCAAGCATAATGCAGACCCTCATTCCCAAACTGTAACTCCTGTTGCTGGAGACAATGAGGAAGATGATGATGAGACTTAGATACATGATTGGAACGACAACTTGACTTTGCGCTCAGGGCATAAAGAGGTTGGCTCTTGAGGATGACGAGTGGGAGAACACACAGGGTGATGAGGAGGTTGGAGATTCCACTTACTGTCAACCCACAGGCAGGTAGTTGATGAGCTCAGCAGAGGAGGTGGAGGAGGATGCTAGTGACAAGGTTAGGTTGCGGCTTTCTGGACAGAGACGGAGCCCTGGAAGCACGTCAACAACTGCATCCTCAGCCACAACTCTTTTTTTTAGATCGCAAAGAATGACCCAACTCATGTTATCTGCAAAATCTGTCAGCAAAATCTGAGTAGAAAAAAATCAATAGTTTGAGTACTTCATGCATATGGACATGAAGCATAAGTCACAGTGGGAAGCTCACTGTGCTACAACATGGCCTAGGGGGCCTGGCCAATCACCGTCTGCCCCATCAAGTGTATCTGCAGCATCTTCATCCACTGTGACTGTGGGGACAGCTTTCACACAGGCTTTCAGCCGTAGAGCTTTCACCTCTTTACCCGCAACAGCCAGTGTGTTTGACAGGTCATCAGCTGTTTTGGAAGTGGAAACACCTGCTGGTGTTCAGTGCTGTAAGACATCGAGAGCACCACCTTTTTATGAATGCCACATAATATGTTTGCCTGCACCTCCCTCACAGTCCAGCAGTTTGTCTGGGACACCCTACTCAACCCTGTCTCAGCACAGCAGCCAGCCCTCGGTCCCTCAGATGTGGACAAGTAAAAGACCATTTCCTCCGACCCATGCCAAAGCTAAGAGGTTGAATTTCACCATCTGCAAACAGTTGGCTACTGAAATGCTGTCTTTCTGGTTCGTAGATACAGAGGATTTTCGAGACCTTATGTCCTTCGCAGTGCCCCAGTACCAGATGCCCAGTCGGCACTACTTCTCGAAGAAAGCTGTGCCTGTGATACACCAGCATGTTGCACACAACATCACCACTTCCTTGATAAACTCTGTGTGTGACAGGGTGCATTTCACCTCAGACACTTGGACGAGTAAGCATGACAAGGGTGTTACATGTCTCGGACTGAACACTGAATGACTATCGTGATAGCAGGAGAATGGGCTGCTGCACAAGTCTTGCCATCCCCACAGGTTGTGCATCAAACCTCTGTATGTAGAAGTTCCTCCACTGCTTCTGCCACCTCCACCTCTTCTAGGTCCTCCACCTGCACCCAAAGCCTGTCTGGTAATGTGACACGCGTTCATACTGTGCAGAAGTAATCCAGCACACCTCCTTACTATGCTGGCAGCAGGTCTCAACGTCATTAGAAAGTGTTTATGTTAAAATGTCTGGGAAATGTGAGTCACACAGATGAGGAGTTGTGGTTAGCTCTTGAGATTGAGTTTAATTAATGGTTGTCTGCACTGAACCCTACAGCCAGGGAAGGCAGTGTGCGACAATGCTGCAAACCTGGATGCGGCCCTTCGCTGGGGCAAGGTGACACACATGCCTTGTATGGCTCACATCTTGAACCTGGTTGTCCAGCAATTTCTAGCCCACTATACCGGCCTAGATGTGCTTCTGCAGAGGGCATGGTCACTGTGTGCTCACTTCCGCTGTTCGCATACTGCAGCTCAACGACTTGCATCGCTACAGAAGTCTTTTGGCCTGCCGATTCACCGCATGAAATGCGATGTGCCAACACGATGGAATTCCACTCTGCACATGTTGCAGTGACTGTGGCAGCAGCAACGAGCCCTGGTGCAGTACGTTATGACGTATAGCCTTGGCCAAGGAGATCCTGAGGTGGGGAAAATCATGCTGCTTGAGTATGCTCAGATCAAGGACCTCTGCACCCTTCTGCAGAGTTTTGAAATGGCTACTAAGATGTTTAGTCCTGACGATGCCATTATCAACATGACTATTCTGGTCATCTACATTCTCGAGCACACTTTAACCAGAATTCGGAGTCAGGTGGTGAGCCAAGAAAAAGGGGAGGAAGTAGAGGATGAGGCGTATGTGGAAGGGATAACAAGATCTCAAAGGTCCAGACAGTTGGCAGCAACAAGGCGGCTGGCATGGGCGGGTGGGGGAGAGGGAACAATGAGGGTGCATGGTAGCAGCCAAACTGTTGATGAAGATGCAGGAGTCGAGGAAGAAATGGAGGATGAAAAGGCGATGGACATGGAAGACTCAGCAGATGAGGGTGATTTTTGATCACATTTTTGTTGTTCGAGGTTGGGGGGAGAGGGCAGTGGAAGCAAGCGTGAATGGTACACCGCCACCACCATCACAACAAGGACTTGAGCCTCCTGGATGCGCAAGACACATGAGTGCTTTCTTGCTGCACTACCTGCAACATGATCATCGGATTGTTAGAATTCGAAGTAATACCAACTACTGCATTGCCACACTGTTAAATCCCTGGTACAAGAGTAAATTTGGTGAAATTATTCCTGCCCTGGAAAGGGACGCACGTATGCAGGAGTATCAACAGAAGCTTTTAGACAATCTTAGTACTGCTTTTCTCCAAAACACCAGTGATGCACATAGTGAATATACACGTTCTACCTTTCCAACCCAGGGAACGTCGAGTCGTCATCACATTACCAGTAACAGTGTATGTGATAACAACAAATTTGTAGAATAGTTTCACATTTTGTTAGACCATCCTTTGCAACGCTAGAACAGAGAACAAGTCTGACACATGGTGAACGCCTAGAGAGGATGGTACAGAAGTATCTACAACTGAATATCGATGCCATGACTGTGGAACTGGACCCTTGTGCATTTTAATAATACCACAGCAACCTTCTACCTCATTGGGTGTCTTTTCTACACCTGCTTCCACGCCATCTTTTTTAGAGCAGGATTTACAACAGCGGGGATACGATCTGAGGAATCGCGCTGGGATACCCAACCCCCGCTATCAGTAGACGGACACCGCATGACACTAAAAAACCGTCAAGATGATAGAGATGAATTAAGAATAATAAATTTGACTACAACTCATCTAAATGAAACAGAAATAGAACTTTTGAAACGAGGGCTGTCATTTGTTCCCACTAATAATTTTGACGCATTTGAGTGGGTGAAAGATGTCAATCTATTCGCAAGAAAACTCAAATGGCGCAGCTTTTTTGAGAACAATGACAGAGAGAAGTGTTTAGAACTTGGTATCACTGAGGAGGACCTACCCACTGTACGGGATATGATGACGTTATCTAATTCTAATGAAAGCGGTTTTGGACCCTTTACGGACCTTAGACCTAAGAGTACTCGGGCACCCCCTTCTACTGATTGTAGTAGCATTGACATATTTACCAAGCTGGTTTGTGAGGACCTTGAAAAATTACAAGGACTTCACAAAACGTTCTACCCCAACTTAGACCGCTCGGGTAGAGAGGCTTTGGAAAACCTCTCCACCCGCAAGGACATCATCCTAAAACCGGCGGATAAGGGTGGCAATCTTGTGATTATGAATCATGACATCTACACTAAGATGTGCTATGATATATTGAAAGATCAGACTACGTATGCTATCTTACGAAGGGACCCCATAGAAGAGTACCAAAAAGATTTAAAAGATTTGCTGGATAGGGCCTATGAAGAAGGCATCCTACATAAAAACTAATGGAGATTCATGGATGCCAAATTTCCAGTAACACCAGTCTTTTATTCTCTACCTAAGGTGCACAAAGGCATCTCACCACTCAAAGGCCGACTATAGTATCAGGGAACGACTCGCTCACACAAAATGTGAGCATTTATCTGGACAAGGTGTTAAGGAGTTATGTTTTGGCTCTGCCGTCCTACCTCAGAGACACAATGGACTTATTAACAAAACTTGATGGCGTAACTATTGAAGAAGATACATACTTGGCCTCCATTGACGTAGAAGCTCTCTATAGCAGCATACATCATGAAGCGGGGTTAAAAGCTGTCAGATACTTCCTTAGTGCCAGAGGTATGCAATATGAGTCTCATAATAGGTTTATTTTGGATGCAGTTGAGTTTGTGCTGACACACAACTATTTCAGGTTCAATAGAAAGTTCTACCACCAGCTCAGGGCACTGCGATGGGCAGTTCTATGGCGCCAACCTACGCAAATTTGCTCCTGGGCTGGTGGGAGGACACAATAGTTTTGGGGGTGAGGGTAGTGCGTCTTGGTGGTGCCCCCAGATCATTTCTGGGGGCGCTACATAGACGACATTTTTATCCTATGGTCAGGCAACAGAGAAAGCTTTGATAGATTTCTAGGAGACCTCAACATCAATGAACTAGGCCTAAGATTCACCTCCGAATTTCAAGAGAAAGAATTGAATTTTCTAGATGTAACCATTGAAAGAGGTAATGACGGACATCTAAGTACACGGACATTCAGGAAAGCAACAGCCAGCAATGACCTATTGCATTGGAGTAGTCATCACCCGAAAAGCCTAAGGACAGGAATACCAAAAGGCCAATACCTTCGTATCAGGAGCAACTGCTCAGATAACAGACAATTCTTCAGGCAGGCTGAAGAGCTGAAGACAAGATTCTGGAACAGGGGATATCCTCAACAGGTGCTGAGCAAGGCCTACAAGACCGCATAGTTAACACCTCGAGGAGAGCTAATGAAACCAAGAATGAGACAAGATGACCCCATGATGAGGATCATTGGCAAGTATGACAACCGTGCCATAGAAGTAAAGGAAATCATGAGGAGACACTGGCGTATCTTGCGAGCAGATCCCGGACTCCATAAGCTGATCCCTCCGTATCCCTCTATAACATATCGACGAGGAAGAAATTTGAGAGATCAACTCGTACATAGTACCTATGAGCCACCTGAAGTGAAGAACACCTGGCTCGAAAATCGTGCCAAAGGCACTTTCCGGTGTGGAAAATGCGTATCCTGCACATATATATAAACACTGACAAGGAGTTTATCAGTAGAAATACTGGTAGAACCTACAAACTCCGACATTTTGCAAATTGTTGAGTTGTTTACTGTTTCAGATGCATATGTGGGATTGAATACATAGGGAAAACTAAACGTGAATTTAGAAAACGGATAGGGGAACATGTTGGTGATGTCAGGAAGAGGAGAGATACCCCCATTGCCAGACATATACTCCAAGAACATGGAGGGGTTTTTGATGGATGTACCTTTATGGCAATTGAGGTGGTGTCACAACCCACAAGAGGAGGCAACTGGGACAGACTCATCCTCCAAAAAGAGTGTCGCTGGATCCACCGCTTAAAAACGGTAACAGCACATGGTCTAAATGAAACGCAAATATACGCCTGCTTTATATGATTTCATGTAGAACTGATAAGTCCAGGTCTCCGAGTCATAACCGTTGCGGGATTTCATAAAAACGCACACTTTCACTATTGATCAACGTAGGGTCACAAAAAACTTTTTTCCCCACGACCCAGAAGGGTAGAGGAGGATTAAAATACCTGGGTAGGACTAGTAGCCCAGGCCATACTTATTCTTGTACAAGACAAAAAACTTTGTATCAGTTCGCCCACGGGTCCTGTTAGATATGGGGTTAATATAATGGGGATAATCAATCATAAAGTGTGAGGACACAAGACTCCAGATATATAAATCAGTATATGGTCTCCACCAAATATTGTGATACCTGTATTATCCGTAGCAATAATGGAATGGGTCAAAATATATATATTCCTGAGGGGCGTGGCCTGACTGGCAATGGCAGAGGCTGCATAACTTTGAGCTCCTGATCTCCCGGGCACAGAAACGGCCATTACCAGCTTCCAGAGCCTGCAACAGCGATCTCCTCTGCACCACAAAAGACCGGATCCCTCACTGCACCGATGGGTAAGACCAGACCAGTGACAGGACTAGCACCAAGGCGGGTATCCGACTTTTTCACAGCCCCCAAGCCCTTCGCGCTCCAGGAGCCCAACATGGCGCCTCCCTCACCCAGAGCAGCACGTGCGGCCAAACGCGGTCCACACTCTCAGGAGGTGGCTGGCGGGAGTCAGGCACCCGAGATTCCCCTAACACATGCCAGCATGAGGGAGCTGCTGGAGGAGTTCCGGGCTTCTCTCCACGCCGACATGATGAAAATGGTGGCGGAGGTGAGGGGTGAAATAGCAGAGCTGGGCTCACGCACAGATTCATTAGAAAGAAAGCTAGCAGAGATCATTTCCTCTCATAATGCCCTACTGGACGCAAATGAGCAACTAGAGGAGCAGATTGCAAGAGTCCAAAGTAAAAATCTGGACCTTGAGGACAGATCACGCCGCAACAATGTCAGGCTGAGAGGGGTGGATGAAAATGTGCAAAATAGAGAGCTAAGGGGCTTTCTGCAGGGGTTCCTAACTGCAGCTCTGCCAGACACAGACCCCATGGATTTCAAAATTGATAGAATACATAGGATTCCAAAACCATCAAACCTGGATCCCTCCCTGCCCAGAGACATTCTTGCAAGAGTGCATTATTTTGAAGTGAAAGAAGACTTTCTCAGGTCTCTTAGGTCTCGTCCTGAACTACCAGATAAATATGCACATATTGAAGTTTATCAGGACATTTCACCTGGAACCTTACTTCAACGCAAAGCATTTCAGCATTGCACTAAAATCCTGAGGGATAATGACATCCCTTACAGATGGGGATTCCCTACAAAGCTTATCATCAAAAAAGAGGACAAATCCTATGTTTGCTTGCTGCCTGTTCATGCAGAAAGACTATTGCAACAATGGGGACTGATGAACTCCCCCCTGTGGAGGGCTCGGATAAACCTGGCTCACAAACTGGCTTGGATGGAAAGAAAAAAAGAGGAAACAGACCAAGAATTGATCCTGAATGGTTCACAGTCTGATACCACTGCAGGTCCATAAAGCTTGATAGCCCGGAGTAGATCAGGAACTCTTGTATTTTTATGTTCCTGAAACTATCTTTGTACCTTTTATTGTTCTCTTTCTGAACAACTCTGTTTAGATCTCTAAATTCTTTTTCTTGATCTTACTTTCTTCTTCTCACACTCGACCTAAATCTTCACACATCCCTCCCTCTCTTCCCCCACTACACGTGCCTTCTCCTGGCATATCCTTACTCCCTAACACATCTTCTCACTCCCCTCCTATATTGCTTTTTTCTTTTCTCTCTGCACAACCACACTCTAAGACCTTCCCCTCTCTCTCTCACTTCTTCTCCAATCTAAACCTCTACTGTACTGATTTGCTTATTTCTTTATTCCAGTAAATACTGGGATAATATTGCCCCTTGAGTGCGTTTCAGTTGGCACTCTTTGTTTTTATTTTTCTGTGGTTTTACCCACAGGTTTTTGGACAAGATGTACGCAAGATTTACTTGTCTGTATATAGTGCTCATTATGCCTATTGTTGCTCCAGTTAATGGAATTTGTTCCTTTAATCCTCATGTGTTTCCCTCCCCCTCTCCCATCCCCCCCTCCCCCTACAGGTCGGCTGGTCTCCCAACAGTAATGATTGTATTCTACAATTGAATGTGTTTGATCCACCATGAGTATAACATGCGGTTCAGTAAATGTAAATGGACTTAACAGTCCTGAGAAACGTTCTTTGACATGGAGACAGATCGTAAAGCTCAGGTATGATGTTTTGTTTCTACAGGAGACGCACCTGTTGGCAGCAGATACACACAGAATGCAGTCGCAGCTTTACCCTCATAGTTTCTTTGCGACAGCAGACACCAAAAAAGCGGGGGTGGCTATACTAATTCATAAGAGATTAACGTTTGAACACATATCCTCTACACTAGACCCAGCGGGACGCTATATCCTCATTAACTGCAAATTAAATAATGCCACCTACTCACTTATGTCCATGTACTCCCCTAATACAGGTCAGGTTAAATTTCTGTCTCAAACTCTGGAAACCCTATTCCCCCTATCATTGGGAAGGAAAATTATAGCCGGAGATTTAAATGCTCCAGCGGACAAAAAAATGGACTGCTCTGGAATCGGAGCGTATAGGGCAGAGTTGGGACCGATTTTTACGCAATTTGGGCTTCACGATGTTTGGAGATGCTTTCATCCAGAGCAGAGAGATTATTCTTATATGTCACCCAGATTTGGCTCTTGGTCAAGAATTGACTACATTCTAATTGATAACACCTTGCTCCCGCTCTGCCTCTCAGCTGAAGTGGGTTCCATTTCGTGGACAGACCACGCCCCTGTTGCCATTAAATTTGAGGATGCACTGGCTGTATCTCCCACTACACTATGGAAAATTAATGAATATATTCTCTCCTCACCTGTACACCTAGAAGAGATATCAGGATATATTACAGATTACTTCTCCTTAAATGACACAGGAGACGTTTCCCCAGAGACACTTTGGCTAGCGCACAAAGCTGTCCTCAGAGGTAAACTTATCAAGATGTCAGCATGGGCGAAAAAACAACACGTAAATAGGGTTACCACCCTCACGACCCAAATCCAAAACCTGGAACACAAACAAAAATCCCACCCTTCCCCAACTTTAACGGCTGAGCTATTAGAAACTCGTAGACAACTCCGCACTACACTTTTGATCAAAGTACAAAAAGACATGACCAGAACTAAAGCCCGGTTCTACTCAATGGGAGATAGAGCAGGGAAGCTGCTGGCTAGACGAGTCCGCAAGCGTATGGCCACCACCAAAATCTCTCACTTGTTGGACTCAAATGGTTCCAAAATAAGACACCCCATAAAAATTGTAGATCAGTTTAGAACATACTATGAAACTTTATATAATTTAAAAAATGACTCATGCACCCCTCAACCAACGAAAACAATAATTAAAAAGTTTTTAGATAAGGCCACCCTACCTTCTCTGAACCCCCAACAGGTTGCTCAAATAAATATCTCTATAACTGAAATGGAAGTACAAAAGGCCATCCAAACTTCCAAACGACACTCTGCCCCAGGCCCGGATGGATATACATATAAGTATTACACTTCCTTTTCCCTATTATTGACCCCATACTTAACTAAGCTGTTTCGGTTCTGGCAGTCCACGGGAAAGGTCAAGGAGGAGGGTTTGCAAGCTGTGATCACTACCCTTCCCAAACCAGGCAAACCCCCCACATCCCCGAGTAACTTCCGACCGATAGCACTGTTAAATTGTGATATTAAATTGTATGCCAAGATCCTTGCCAGTCGTCTTATGGAAGTACTTCCGGACCTCGTGGGCAGGGACCAAGTGGGTTTCATTCCGGGGCGTCAGGCCAGAGATGCCACAAGAAGGCTAATAAACCTGCTGGACATCATGGAGAGGGGGGGTGCCCCCGGTGCACTACTCTCACTCGACGCAGAGAAAGCGTTTGACAGGGTGCACTGGGGGTTCCTCAGTGAAGTCCTAGATAGGTTCCATATTATTGGAAGATTTAAGGACTCTATAATGTCCCTGTATTCATCCCCCTCAGCTTTAGTCCGTGCCTCTGGCTTCTTATCTCAAAAATTTGAGATTACAAATGGTACTCGACAGGGCTGCCCCCTCTCTCCTCTGATCTTCGCCCTGGTCATGGAACCCTTGGCATCTATAGTGCGTAACACGGCGCAGGTCTCGGGGGTGTGGGTGGGACCAATGGAACACAAAATTAATCTATATGCAGATGATGTGATATTCACATGCACTCATCTTAAACAAACTGTTCCGGCTTTAATGTCTATCCTGGAAGAATTCGCAGCAGCATCATATTACAAGCTCAACCTATCCAAATCCTCCTTTTTCCCAGTAAATATCCCAGCTAAAGAACAATTGACATTACGTCGAACGCTACCTTTCATATGGATCTCCCGATCCTTCACATATCTGGGTATCCAAATCTCTCTCACCAAATCTATAGTTAAAATAAATTCTGATTATCTAACTAAGGAATTACGCTCTCTGATACAGTCTTACTCCCCTTCGCTGCTGTCGTGGATTGCCAGAATTCAAATTACCAAAATGCTACTATTTCCGAAAATATTATATTTTCTCCGTTGCATTCCTATACGCTTCCCCAGAAAAACCCTTAACCTTCTCCAATCTATTCTGGGCAAATTTATATGGATGAACAAACCTCATAGAGTCGGTTCCTCAACGTTAACTCGGCCTACTACTTTGGGAGGTATGGGTGCCCCCAACATACAGTATTACTACAGAGCAATTAATCTGGAGATCTCACAGTTATGGTGGATCCCCAATGCTGAAACAAACTCCTTGCCTCTGTGGCTACAAATAGAATCCTGGTATTCCCCACAAAATTCAACTCGTCTTTTGCTGGAGTCACACCTCCTCCGCCATAGGCCTGGAAACCTCCCCCTGAGGTCCATGCAAGCAGTGCTTGAGGTCTGGTCTGGGGTCAGCCTCTTACTCCTAAAAGGCCTATATAGATACATAACACTGAGGGCTGTAGAGTGCTGTGTAGACTCTCCAGCTTTCTCCCTGGCGAAATGGCGGAGGGCGGGCGCTAAACATCTTTCGGATGTGCTGCACAATGCCAAAATACAATCATTTGCAACTCTGAAAGAAAAATATGGTCTTTCTAATGCTGACTACTTTTCTTACCTTCAACTAAAAGACCTTCTCAGAACCATAGTTATTCCAATGGAAGATACACTGTCCAGCCTTCCACAGGTTATATCCATTTTCAAGCAAACAACTGCTGCCAACAGGGGAATCTCCACTTTTTACAGGGCTATGTCAGAAATACAGGCAGAGTCTAAGCTCCCGTTTATGACGAAATGGGAAGCTCTCCTCGCATTCACCTCACCAGTAGAGGAGTGGATGAAGGCGTCAATACATGCTCTTTCTTATACATCATGCTTGAACCACCATGAGCAAGCTAAGAAACTTCAATTCGGATGGTACCTGACTCCAGACAAAATTGCTAGTTTTAAAAAAACAGGCCTCCGACCTGGGATGAACTTGTGCTGGAAAAACTGTGGAGAGGTTGGAACCACTACACATGTCTGGTGGAATTGTCTGGGCATTCGCTCTTTTTGGTCACAAGTCAACCATTTGATATGTACTACTACCGGTCTTAAACTCACGTTGACTCCACAGATGGCCTTACTAGGTTTAGAGATTCAGGACTTACCTCGGGGACTGAGACCAATTATATCAAATATACTTATAGCAGCTCGGTACTGCATATCCAGGCACTGGAAAAACCCCACCTTCCCATCTATACAGGAAGTCATCTCCCAACTTAACCTGCACCTCAACTACGAACTGATTTTGTCAACAGATACAGCTAAACGCACCAAAGTCATTAATTGGTGGGACACATGGGTGAGCTCGCAACATAATAACGTGGTAATATCCAACTAAACATACTTGTAATACGATTGGTGATGAAGTCAGTTTGACTAATGTTATTATTTAAGACACTTCCCCTTATTCTGGGGTCCCTAGCCGACCTGCTAAATGCTCCCCCCCCTCTCCCCCTTCTTCCCTACCTTCCCTAAGGTTACCCTTCCTTCCTTGTTTGTTCTAAAGAAAACTGTTCTTTTTTTTGGTTACACTTTAATCTAAAGTTGTACACTTAATTATCTATGTAACAGCTTTGTTTCCATTGTACCCTTCTGTTCGGGTACACTTTTGTTCGCCTTATTTATGTTATATGTTTGAAAATGCTTTAATAAAAACACAATGATTCAAAAATATATATATTCCTCTCTAATATACTTTGCACCTCTAGAAATCCTCAAATGAGATATATGTCCATACATGCTATAATTTAGGGTCCAGTGTAGTCCATACTGTGACATATAAACTATTCCCCCATGATTGTAGATATGTCACCAAGATGCTGTATAGAACAAAAAGCTACTTATGGTGACCTGTATATATAACCAACAGGCACACATATGTATCCTAACTGGAAGGATCTATATACTCAGTACTATCATCAACATGGAGACTGTCTCTGCATAAATGGATGTTATATATTCCCCATGTAAAACATCCTTCCCTCCTTCACACGATAGGATGGTCTATCTTCTTCCCTCTGCCCTGACACTCAGTGCATAGATGCATATTACAACATGTAAACGTTGCGCGCATGCTCAATAGCGGCGGGAACGAACCAGGAAGTGCGCGCAGGCGCAGTAACAAAACTTGCGTTCCAGGTGGAACGCACGCTGGTAAGAAGCGCCAGCGAGTTCCGGTGGGCGGGAATCCACCTCCTATGGGAAGTGCTATATGAGGGGAATCTCTGAGCCGGCGGGACTGTTAGCTCTGACAGCAGGGAGCAGCACCTGAGCCGGCTCTGAGACTAGAGGCACAGAAGTGACTCCTGGTTCCCTCTGGAAACAGGGAATAAAACCAGGACTGTATGGCATACACTGCACACAGGAAAGATTGAGGTAAATTTTATTGATGCATAAATTTCTATAGATTTGACCCTATTAGAGATCTATAAGCTACTAACATGAATGCAATTAAAAATACAGGCACATTTGGATTCATTAACCCTTGTCTGACCATTGATATTGGTAGACAAAAAATCTGATTTAAGGGAGATTGATGAGTGTCCTCTTCTATAACAGAAACAACTGTGCTCTCAGACACAATAAGGATAAGGTCAGTAAACAACACTGATGCTTTTCTTAAATTCTTGAGATATGAGTACTTTTTACCCCATTTATTTCCCCTATTAAGGGATATTGAAAGGAGGGGACAGATGCATATACTTTCTACTAGACGCAAGCAGGAAACAGGGGGATGATTTATCTAAAAGAAGAGGGTAGGTACTTTTATTAGATTGCCTACCCCCCATTGATAATAACAATAATACTAATCTAATTTTTATTTTTGATTTGAGGACACAATACCAGATCATTATATAGATGGAAGCACTAATCACACCGTGACCTCTATGTTAAAATCACCGGTAGGCCCTCACATTATACCACTAGACACTTCTCTGGGTGGAATAAATGTAGTAACTCACAATCTTTAGTGGCGTTATATAGCCGGGTGAAGGTCATGTGCCTGATTAATGCCATCATTATTAATTAAAAATCATATTCTCATATTGTTTCCAGGGAGCTTCAAGATATGACATCTGATATATGACAAATTCATCAACACCCTCCGCTAATATCCCATAACCCGGACCACTGTGGGTTAAACTACCAAACTCTAAACATAAAGTGTCACATTTCACATTTCACCTATGTGACACACATACTGTATATAGCATATTGTTTAAGGCCCCTGATGAGCCTCCTAGAAGTGATTGGAGGAGGCGAAACACGTCGGGCGGGTTGCTATCGTTATACCATATCAATGGTTATACATTGTTGAACTTATCGTGCCTGTTGATTTGTAGGACCTTTGACCACAGGGTGGTGGGTTGGACCCTTTGACTTAGGGACAATATTGTAAAAGACCCAAGATTGGGCAAACCTTAACAATCTGAGACCGCATTTGGTTGTGATCACCATTGGAGACGGAGTGTGTCCAGGCTGGTCACTTTCCAAAAAAGACCGTACCTCATACCCAAAAGTGTCATATTGTCGACCGACCCAGATATCACCCTCAGGGGGACTGCATTCACTGGCAATATTTATGTTTGTGTTTGTCCTTTGGGTGGCTTGTCTTTGTAAAACACCGTTAGCACTGTATCACTTATCCACACAGGATTTTTAACAATTTTGAATAAAAAGAAAGAAACATAACTAAGATTATCCTTTCAACTTTATTTATTCTCACTGAGCTTAAAACCTATCCCTGACACTCCTCCCCTATTTCTTAATATTCAACATTTTTGTCCATTGAACAAATGATTAACACATTTGCTGTATTCACATCCACCATTTTTGGGTGCTTAAAAGCAGTGATTACTACATCTCCACACAAGGTGTAAGAAAAGAGCGGCACTCACCGGAGTTGCGACATGCGGAGTCCTTTATTTGGGTAGTTGTTACACGGTGCAGGGAGGGGGACCGGGTGACGACGGCACCGTTTCGGGCGTGCTGCCCTTCAACGGGTCACTACATCTCCCTTGATGTTTGCATAAACTGGTATTGGACATCAAACCAGGTTTTGGCAAATGTGTTGTATACACATTAACAGTTTTTGGGCCCTTAAAAGCATTGTTTGGTCAATCTTCCCTGTCCACTAGGCCTAGGGAGGTCACTGACCTACCTGACTAGTTTTTCCTGTAATACTCCACAAAATTTATAGTTATCCCACCTGTGTCTGACAGGGCACAACATTGATGGGAGCGCTTGAATGAGCTTTCAGTTTATCCAGCTCAGTAGATCTAAACAGGTCACTGACTTACCTGATTTGCCCACAAACACAAAGATTTTTACCCTTTCCAATACGACTATTCCCCTTTCTACTATCAGCAGACCTTTTACCACTCATATTTGAGGGTGACTTATTGGCAACTCTGTTGTTGTTGTTGTTGGCACAAAAAAACTGTGGATGTAAAACTATCAGAGCTGAGTGGCCAAAGAGTGGCACTACCCTAAATAGATTTTGGTAAGTAGGTTTGGGCAGATGCAATACAAAAATATTTTCTGGGCTGTGTGGCAGTAGATTTCAACAGAGCACTGGACCACAGCTACCTATCCAAACACTGCTACTAGCCAGAAAGAATTTGCCTGGCTAGATGCAATAAAACAAAGGCTAGCAAACACAGGAGGCATAGCATTCTTCACAACAGTGCTACACCAGTGCTGACACACACTGCTACTAGCCAAAAGGATTTACTTGGCTAGATGCAGTAAAACAAAGGCTAGCAAACACAGGAGGCATAGCATTCTTCACAACAGTGCTATATACTAGTGCCTGGCACACACTACTACTGGCCAAAAAGGATTTGCTTGGCTAGATGCAGTAAAAAAAAGCTAGTAAAGACAGGCGGTGTAGCTTTCTTCACAACAGGTCTACACCAGTGCCTGGCACACACTGCTACTAGCCAAACATTATTTACTTGGCTAGATTTGGCCAGATGCTGTAAAAAAATGCTTACAGAGCACTGGAACAGGCCTGCCTTGCACACAGTGCTTTTAAGCCCTAAAAAGTGTTGTTCCTGGAAGTAGTCCCTAAACCTACTATCTCTCTATCTAACTTGAAACGGAATCATTATCTAACTATCTTTGTAGCGCACACAGCAGTAACAGCGGCATCTAAACTCCAACACTGATAACATGGCAAGGAGGGAAAATGGACGGTTCTTTTATGGCAAGGACTTGTGACATACCCAGCCAATGACACAAGCCCTTGTGTGCAAAGAGTGCACTTTGCTCTATGAGTGCTGATAGGCTGACAAACCAGACCACCCACAGTAAGTGCGGGAAGAAAAAGAATGGAGATCTGCATTATTTGACCACAGACTTCTCCAGAGCCCCCCTCTCCCACCCACTATTCCTAGACACTGAAACTCATAATAACATTGAACAAAAGCATTACTGTCAAAAATCATTAACGGTTTTGGTCAACGAACCATTATTGAACATAACCTCAAATTACCGAATTTTTAGCAAATCGTTCACATTTGTCAAATGACTCGAACTTAGCCCAAACAGGTCGAATTTGAAATTGAAATGTTCGATCAAACATCGCTCATCTCTAGTCATTAGTCATGGCAGTTTCAGAGGAGTGGTGGGGATGGAAACCAGATTGTAGGTTGTTGAAGGGCAAGCTACATGAAAGGAGAGAGAAAAGTTTAGTGTGGAAATTTAAATTATTAAAAGTAAACACTGGAGCTAGTTAAGTGGTTGAGTTGATGCTATATGCCAAGGTAACATTTGTTTAAGGAGTTTTGTGGCAAAAGTGAGTGATGATAGCTGGATGTAGAGGCTGGGTCAAGGGATGTCTTCTTTTGAAGAGGTTTGATTGTGGCATATTTAAAAGCAGAAAGGAAGGTACCAGAAGTTAATGCTAAGTTTGAAAAGATGTGTTAGAGCCAGGATAAGCATAGTGATGAGGTTGTGGAGGAGGTGGTATGGGATTGGGTCAAGTGCACAAGTAGTGAGATATGAATTGGAGAGAAGATATCAGTAAGTTCTCTTTCAGTAATAGTTGGCAGGGTTGCTAGTTGTCAGGTTCCATTTTCCTCAATTATGTTTCTGTTATCTGTGCCAGTTAACCTGTGTTGTGTGTCCAGAATCTATGGTATCCACCAGTATATACCATACCAATATCTACTGTACCTGCCGTATCTGCCAGTATCTGCCGCACATGCCAGTACTTGCTGTACTTGCCAGTACCTGCCGTACTTGCCAGTACCTGCCATAAACACCAGTATCAGCCATACTTGCCAGTTCCTGTTGTACCTACCTGAAAATGCTGGACTTGACAGTACCAGTCTACCTGCTTGTTCCAGCTTCCTGCCTGCACCTGTGTCCATTCCTGCATTCCTAACCCCTGGGGTTAGCTGCTTCAAAGCAAGTTCCCCTGGAGTGGTATCTTACAGCTATCTTCCAGTACAAGCCTAACCTTCCCATCAGAGGCTATCGTGAAGATGAGGTAATCGCATAGTTACGCCCCTTCAGGATGATCACGGTTCCTTGGTACAGTGGGTCATTCTCAACCAGCGTGATACAGAAAATGAGTGTCTAGATGTGCAAGCATTTTTGTCTGGGTGCTCTGGTTGCTGTACATGGGAAGTATGTGAAGAGGATATGGATGAGAAAGTAAGTAGATTAGGTAGTATGGTTAGATAGGGGAAAAGGTGTTATTGTGAGGTTAGATAAGGATCAGAAGTAGGTAAAGATAAAATGTAATGTATGTCCATGTGTGGATGGCTGTGGAGGATCACGGAATAAGACCAAAGGATGAAGCCAGTGACAGGAGTTTAGAGGCTGTTGACTGGTGGATGTCAGTGGGCATGTTAGTCACCCATAATTATAAGGTGAATGTCAACAATGAGGATAAACAAAAAGAGAGCAAACAATTGACAGAAGGGAAATATGTGGCTTGTTTTTTTTTACTTTAGTAGGGGAGATTTGAGGTTTAGGAGCAGGTTAGCAGATGAGGTCAGGTTGTGGAGGTAAAAGGGAAGGTGAGGCAATTGCTTGGAAAGTGCTGGGATAGCAAAGGAGAGTAAGAATTAGTGGAGCTATGACTATGAGGACTTATAAAATCGTGCTGGGAGAGTACTTGTAGGAAAAAGAAATGGTAAGTGCACTAAGTAAACTCTTGAAGCTCTTACCTTCTGGTTCCTTCACGGACATTTCTGGTATATTTCTAATGTGCAGTTAAAGAGCTGCACTTGATGGAGTTGCACATAGACCAAGGTCAGAATGTATGATATACACATGTACATATGCACAAATACATTAGGCACAAAAATACAGAGCTATACAAAAAATAATTTAATATAATCTATATACTTTTTTTTATTAGGGAATGCAAAAAATTGTAAGAAAAAAAGCAACTGTATGCTGCAAAGTTTGTAATTTAAGCCCTAATTTGTTGCCCAATTTTTCAGATTTGATGTCTCAATTCATGTAGTAATAAGTTGAGAATGCTTTTTTTTTGCAATTTGAGTGTTTTTACCCTTAAAACCTTCCTCGTTCAGCCTTTTCTTACCTTCATGACCAGGATAATTTTTTCAATTCTGACTACTATCAGTAAATGAAGTAATAACTCTGGAACACTTCAATGGATCTCAGTGATTCTGAGATTATTTTTTGCGACATATTGTATTCCATGTTAGTGATACATTTAGGATGATAATGTTCGTATTTATTTGTGAAGTTATTGTAAATTTCAATCATTTAGAAAATTCCGAATTTTCAAACTTTGAATTTTTATGCCCTTAAGCAATAAATAACATTTCTCACATATCTACTTTGCATCAGCCCAATTTATAAACATACCGTATTTTTTGGACTATAAGATGCACCAGACCATAAGACGCACCAAGATTTTAAAGTGGAAAAGAGAGAAAAAAAAATTATTGTAGTGTTATGGGAAGGGGGAAATCTGTTGCTGACAATTATGGGGGGTAATGTCCCCATCCTGGGCCCCTTCCACGTAAAATATGACCCCCATCCTGGTATATAATTCCCATCCTGGATATGCCCCCCAATCTTGGCATACAGCCCTTCTTCCTAGGATATAGACCCCCAACTGGATTATGGCCCCCCATTCTGGTATATAGCCTCCCCCATCCTGGGATATGGCCCTCCATCATGGATATGGCTCCCCATCCTGGTATACAGCCCTCACCATCTGGATATATTACCCTCATTCCTGGATATGGCCCCCCCATCGTGGTACATAGCCCTCTCATCCTGATTATGCCTTCTCCATCACTGTATATGGCCCCCATGCTGCCGCACATAAGAAAATAATAAACAATGTAACTCACCCTCCATCTCTCCCTGCTTGCGTCACTCGCATTCTGAGTCCTCCTGCGTCCTCGGGGCAGTTGATTATGTGATCGGGGCGCTCAGTGATGATGTCACTGTGCTGTGCCGATCACACAATCAGATGCCCCGGGGACGCAGGAGGACTCAGGATGCGAGTGCTTCAAGCAGGGAGAGACGGAGGAAAGTGCTGGAAGGTGACTTACATTGTTTATTATTTTTTTGTGTGCGGCAGCATAGGGGCCATACACAGAGATGTGGAGGTTACACTTTAAGTTAATATGAACTTCATCCCTTCACCCATCTTTCAGCGTGGCTTCAGCACTGAGGTGATGGACAGTGGGATGCGGTGTATATTAAATGAGCATAATGAGTGGGAGCACGTGACCTCCCACTGCATCAGCAACTCCTCACAGCTCCCTACCAGCCCATTCCAGAACCACACTGCTCCCCAGGACAGCCCCACAGTCTGTATGTTCGGACTATAATGTATAAAAAAAATTAGAGAGCTCTTCTGTGAAAGAACCTCCTGGGATTACTATTATTAAGAGAGGCCGATAGGCCGCTCACCTGTAGGGATAAAACCTCCTTAAGGTGCCATTGCCCTCTGGAAAGCGATACCCCAGGCAGCGATGTCCTCCATGTATAGTTTCTGTGGCTCCTCAGCGTTGCTTGTCTGGGCTTCCGTGTGATCGTGTGCTGGAAACACATCACCGCGATCGTGCAGGAGGTTACCGTGGATACCGCAGGTCCTAGCCACTTGTTAGGTGGATCAATTCGACCAGAGCAGCTCCTGTTGATCTCCCCTCAGGGAGTAGAAGCATGCAAAGAAAACAATATTTATAGGTTAGTGGAATGCTAGGATGAAATTGAAAAAAGGATATGGCTTAAAACAGACCTTTATTGGCCCCTTGTGCTGCCACGGCGTGTTTCAACAGTACTCTACTGTCTTCCTCAGGTGGTACAAGGGGAGACCAGGAAAAATGACATATAGGGGGAGTTAACTTACAATTGGACAATTGCCCACTCTAATTAACAATACTTAACCTATATACTCCTCCAAAATCTTGCTTTCAGTAAACTGCTCCTGGCATTACACAGTTAAAAACAAATCTCCATATAACAAACTATTAGTATCTTTACATATAAAATAATGGAAATCCAAATAAAATATCCCTAAATGTTATTAAGGAATACTCCATACTCAAAATTCTGTATTAAGTAAAAACTATTAATAATAATAAAACTAAAAAATAAAAATTGTTTGGCTACATTATCTAAGGCCAGATTAAGTCCTTCAGGGGCTAGCGTCCCCAATTTATAAATCCAAAAACTCGCTTGTTATCCACTTGGTCTATCACTATTATATTCATATGACCAGGATTCTTATGATGTTCACTGTTGAAATGTCGAGATACAATATGTAACTGGAAACCAGATATTATGTTTTGCCTGTGCTTGTTCATGCGGGCATGCATAGTCTGTACTGTGCGACCCACATACTGTAGGCCGCATGTGCACTCCAGTAAATATACCACATGCATGGACTGACATGTTAATCTATTTTTGATGGTAAACACCTCTTTAGTTCGGTGTCCAACATGCAAAAAAACCTCAGTTGTGACCATCTATTTCTTTTATGGATTCTCTTTTAATGGTGGGGTTACTCAGTGCCACTAGATTCCCAAGATTTGTATTCCTTTTAAAAATGACCAAAGGTTTATCAGATAAATGGCCAGCAAGTACTGGATCTCCTTTTAGAATAAACAAGAATTTAATCAATAAGTTTTGTACTCTGGACCTTTGTTGTCTGAACGTTGTTATCATACTGCACTTTGCATGGTCCAAACCCCTTTCATCTCTTCCTTCACTATTTTCTCGCATTTTCTCCATGCAGGATTGTTGTGTTAGGTCCTTGTTTTTTTTATTATAGGCATCTTTCAACATTCTTTTGGGATACCCCTTCTCCCTAAACCTTTCTTTGAGAAGTAGGGACTCACGATGAAAATCATTATTGTTCGTACTATTTTTTCGGACTCTCCACTACTGGCTATACGGAACATTCAGGATCCAGCCGGGGAGGTGCCCACTATCAAACGTGAGGTAGCTGTTAACATCCACTGGCTTGAAGTGGGTAGATGTACTTAACCTCCCCAGCTGGTGCAGCCGTATCCGCAGGTCCAAGTACTGGAGAGAGGTCCTAGATGTTTGGACCGTGAATTTTAATCCCCAGTTGTTATTATTTAATTCTGATACAAAATTCAGGGCTTCATGTTCGGACTCTCCGCAGACCATGGAGACCATGACATCTATGAACCTTCAATAAAATGTAACCTTCTCAATGCCCACCTTAGACTCCGCAATGATGACTGATTCAAATACACCCATGTACAGGTTAGCGTACCTAGGTGTGAATCTCGTCCCCATTGCACAGCCTTTGATTTGTTTATAGTGGGTCCCTTTGAATGTAAAGATGTTATTTCCCAAGATAAATTCTATAGCCACCAATATGAAATTTATTTGCTCTTCTCCTATTTTATCGTCCATTGATAGTACTTGTCTAACAACCTCCACTCCTCTTTCGTGGGGGATATTAGTGTATAATGCCGTGACATCAAGTGTCACTAACAAACAATCTCTCAGAGGGGGCAATGAGAGAAGTTCTGTTATCAGTTGAGAAGAATCTTTAAGATAAGAGTCGAGTTGGACTATGTATTTCTGTAATAACAAATCTACATAGGGGGAACAAATTACTAGTTATAGACCCCACCCCTGATAAAATAGGGCACCCTGGCGGATTGGTGGGGTTCTTGTGAATCTTGGGGATGAAATAAAAATATGGGGTTTTGAATTGGGGGATGTTCAAAAACGTTCTTTTTTATCTAACAAACCCTTTAAATGTGCTTCCTTAAAGGCATGATTATATTTAATAAAAATACCCACTAAATGGTCCTTTTCTAACACTTCATAATATTCAACATTACCCAAGACTCTTTTTCCCTCCTCCAATACCACTCTCTATCCAGTACTTCTACACTCCCCCTTTGTCTGCTTTTTTAATAACGATATTCTTGTTATACTGGAGATATTTGATGGCTTTCCTTTCCCCTTCTGTTAGATTGTCGTTAAGATTTGTATGTGGTAAAGATCTCATCTCTTAAGGATGGGTTGCTGGAACGTTTCAACATGTGATCCCTTGTGATGCATCGGGTAGAATTTAGAAGGACCTCCTTTTGGTTCTACGTGTACTAGTAGTGTAGTAGATAGTACACGTAGAACCAAAAGGAGGTCTACCTTCTCATCTACTGTTATAGCTTTAAACGTGTTGGTTGTCCCACTGGGTGCTCCTAAATTATTTCTTTCTTCTATTAAAAAGTGCCTCTGTACTGTGATTTTTCTTAAAAATTTGTTTAAATCTAGGGTTCAAAAGGGTCTAATCTTGCCGTTGGACAAAATGATAACCCTCTTTCCAGAACTGTCACCTCATCTACTGTTAGCTCATGCTTAGAGAGATTAGATATCCCCCTCTAATTTTGATCCTCAGGGTGTGGGGTTTCTATTATACCGCTTTTGGTTTCTTTTGATTTTTTTCCCTGATCGATGTTTTTGGGATCTACTTAGTTTGACTCCTCCTCTCTTTCCCCTTTCTCTCTTTTGGTTCTACGTGTACTATCTAAACTCTACCCGATGCATCACAAGGGATCACATGTTGAAGCGTTAAAGCAACTCATCCTTAAGGAGATGAGATCTTTACCACATACAAATCTTAACGACAATCTAACAGAAGGGGAAAGGAAAGCCATCACATCTCTCCAGTATAACAAGAACATCATTATTAAAAAAGCATACAAAGGGGGGGTGTAGTAGTAATAGATAGAGAGTGGTATTTGAAAGAGGGAAAAAGAATCTTGGGTGATGTTGAATTTATGAAGTGTTAGAAAAGGGTATTTTCATTAAATATAATCATGTCATCAAGGAAGCACATTTAAAGGGTTTGTTAAATAAAAAAGAAAAAAAGTGTTTGAACATCCCCCAATTCAAAATCCCATATTTTTTATTTCATTCACAAGATTCACAAGATCCCCACCTATCTGCCAGGGCGCCCATTATATCAGGGGTGGGGTCTATAACTAGTAATTTGTCCCACTATGTAGATTTGTTTCTACAGAAACACGTGGTCCAACTGTACTCTTATCTTCTTATCTGACAACGGAACTTCTCTCATTGCCCCCTCTGAGGGATTGTTTGTTAGTGACACTTGATGTCATGGCATTATACATTAATATCCCCCACGACCGAGGAGTGGAGGTTGTTAGACAAGTACTATCAACGGATGATAAAATAGGAGAAGAGCAAATAAATTTCATATTGGTGGCTATAGAATTTATCTTGGAAAATAGCATCTTTACATTTGAAGGGACCCACTATAAACAAATCAAAGGCTGTGCAATGGGGACGAAATTCGCTCCTAGTTACTCTAACCTGTACATGGGTGTATTTGAATACGTCCTCATTGCGCAGTCCAAGGTGGGCATTGAGAAGATTAAATTCTATTGAAGGTTCATAGATGACCTCTTCAAGGTCTGGGTAGGGTCTGAACATGAAGCTTTGAATTTTGTATCAGAATTGAATAATAACAACTGGGGATTAAAATTCACGGTCCAAACATCTAGGAACTCTCTCCAGTACTTGGACCTGTGGATACGGCTGGACCAGCTGGGGAGGTTAAGTACATCTACCCACTTCAAGCCAGTAGATGTTAACAGCTACCTCAGGTTTGATAGTGGGCACCTCCCCAGCTGGATCCTGAATGTTCCGTATGGGCAGTACTGGAGAGTCAGAAAAAATAGTACGAACAATAATGATTTTCGTCTTGAGTCCCTACTTCTCAAAGAAAGGTTTAGGGAGAAGAGGTATCCCAAAAGAATTTTAATAAATGCCTATAAAAAAAAACAAGGACCTAACACAACAATCCTGCATGGAGAAAATGCGAGAAAATAGTGAAGGAAGAGATAAAAGGGGTTCGGACCATGCAAAGTGGAGTATGATAAGAACATTCAGCCAACAAAGGTCCAGAGTACAAAACGTATTGATTAAATTCTTGTTTATTCTAAAAAGGGATCCAGTACTAGCTGTTCATTTACCTGATAAACCTTTGGTCATTTTAAAAAGGAATACAAATCTTGGGAATCTAGTGGCACAGAGTAACCCACACCAAAAGAGAATCCATAAAAGAAATAGATAGTCACAACTGGGGCTGTTATGCATGTTGGACACCAAAATGTTTATGCTGTTTGCTGTTATACTATAAACAGCAGTAGTAAGACTTTTACCTCAAGTACAACTAAAGAGGTGTTTACCATCAAAAATAGATTAACATGTCAGTCCATGCATGTGGTATATTTACTGTAGTGCACGTGTGGCCTACAGTATGTGGGTCGCACAGTGAAGACCATGCATGCCTGCTTGAACAAGCACAGGCAAAACATAAAATCTGGTTTCCAGTTCCATAGTGTATCTCGACATTTCAACAATGTACATCATAAGAATCCTGGCCATATGAATTTAATAGTGATAGACCAAGTGGATAACAAGCAACCAAACAGTCTACCAAAACTCATTAAAAAGGAGAGTTTTTGGATTTATAAATTGGGGACGCTAGCCCCTGAAGGACTTAATCTGGCCTTAGATAATGTAGCCAAACAGTGATTTCTTGTGAAAAGAAAATGAAGGAAAATTAAAATTGGTTATGTCATGTAAGAATTTTTGCTAATAACTTCTTTTTATATAAAACAATTTTTATTTTATAGTTTTATTATTTTTAATAGTTTTTACTTAATACCGCATTTTGAGTATGGAGTATTCCTTAATAACATTTAGAGATATTTTATTTGGATTTCCATTATTTAATATGTAAAAAGATACTAGTAGTTTGTTATATGGAGATTTGTTTTTAACTGTGTAATGCCAGGAGCAGTTTACTGAAAGCAAGATTTTGGAGGAGTATATAAGGTTAAGTATTGTTAGAGTGTGCAATTGTCCTATTGTAAGTTAACTCCCCCTATATAAGTCATTTTTCCTGGTCTCCCCTTGTACCACCTGAGGAAGACAGTAGAGTACTGTTGAAAAGTGTTGTGGCAGCACAAGGGGCCAATAAAGGTTTGTTTTAATTCAAACCCTTGTTTCAATTTCATCCTAGTGCTTCACTAGCCGATAAATATTGTTTTCTTTGCATGTTTGGACTATAAGACACACCTCCCACTTTCCCATAAAATTTTATGGAAAAAAGTGCATCTTGTGGTCCAAAAAATACAGTATATATTTTTATAGGGAGTTAAAAGTCTTAAAATTTATCAGCAACGTCTCATTTTTCCAGCAAAATTTACAAAACCATTTTTCTTTAGGGACGACATCATATTTGAAGTGATTTTGAAAGGTCTATGTGACAGAAAATACCCAAATGTGACAGCATTCCAACACTGCACCCCTCACACTGCTCAAAACCATATCCAAGAAGTTTATTAACCCTTTAAGTGCTTTTCAGGAACTAAAGGAATAAGAAAGGCAAAAAATGAAAACTTAACGTTTCCCACAAAAATGTGACATTAATAACAAATTAAGCATTTTCACAAGGGTAGCATGGGAAAATACACCAAACAATTAGTTGAGCATTAGTTGATACCCTATATGTGGGGAAAAACTACTGTTTGAGCACACAGCAATGTACAGAAGGGAAAGAGCGTTATTTGACTTTTGGAATGCAAAATTGTCTGGAATCGTTAGCGGGTACCATGTGATGCTGGAGAACCCCTAATGTGCCTAAACAGTAGAAACCCTCCACAGGTGACCCCATTTTAGAAACTAGACCCCTCACACAACTTATCTAGATGTGCAGTGACCACCTTGAGCCAACATGTGCTTCACAGAATTTTATAACGTTGAGCGTTGAAAATAATGATTAAAAATTTTCCCACAAAAATGTAGTTTCAGCCCCAAATTTTGTATTTTCACAAAGGTGACAGGAGAAAATGTAACATGCAATTTGTGTACATTGATACACAAAAATCTACTTTTGAGGCACAGTGCAAAGTTCAGAAGGGAAGGAGCGTCATATTGGAGTTCAGATTTAGTTGCAATGCTTTCGAGCAGTGGTGGGAAACTCCAGTCCTCGAGGGCCGCAAACAGTTCAGGTTTTCACGATTTCCTTAGTATTGCACAGGGATTGGAATCATCACCAGTGCAAGTGATTATGTTATCACCTGTGCAATACTAAGGAAATCCTGAAAACATGCACTGTTTGCGGCCCTCGAGGACTGGAGTTACCCACCCCTGCTTTAGAGCCCCTAAGGTGCCAGAAAGGCAGACCCCAAATGACTCCATTTTTCAAAGTAAATTGAGCGGTGCAGTGAGCATATTGACACCACAGATGTAGAACTAAATTTCATACCATTCAGCAGTGAAGAAGGAATAATTACATTTTTTTAACTAAAATGTTGTTTTAGCCCCAAGTGTTTAATTTTTATAATGGCTAATAAGAAAAATATAGACTAATATATTGTTTCTGCATTGTTGTATTTTGAGAGCTATAGATTTAGCTGATTGAGCTGATTGAGCTGTATGGTGGCTTGTTTACTGTTGGGCAAAATTACATTTTCAGCAATACCATTTTTATTTACAAGCTTTTGGTTTGCACCTTATTCCACTTTGTTGGCAGTATCATGAAAAAGCATAGTTTTTTGTCACATTTATTATTTACTAGCTGTAGTACCCGGCTACGCCCGGGTTAATAAATAACTGCTGTTAGCTATAGCAAAATAGAATTTGAATATGTCATATTAATGACCTGTAGGAAAATAGAAGCTGAGCTGTGATTGATTGCTATAGGCAGCCTAATAAATCTCCAGCCAACAGTAAACCCTCCCCTGGCTGGGCAGTATGTTACCTCACACATACACATAATAGACAGGTCATGTGACTGACATCTGCCTTAATTCCCTATATGGCACATGTGTTGCACATTGGCTGTTTTTAATCAGATGTTTATGTTTGGAAAATAAAGATAGCACACGTATGAGGTGAGTTGTGTGAGGTGATTTGTGCACATCTGTGTCTGTCTGTGTGGTGTGTGTGTGTCCCTGGGGTGTGTATGTGTGTGTCCCTGTGGGATGGGGTCTGTGTGGTGTGTGTCTCTGTTGTGTGTGTCTCTTTGTGGTGTGTGTGTCCCTGTGGGGTAAGTGCATGTGCCCCTATAGGGTGTGTATGTGTGTGTGCCCCTGTGTGGGGGTCTGTGGTGTGTGTGTGTGTATCAGTGTTGTGTGTGTCTTTTTGTGGTGTGTGTGTGTGCCCCTGTGGGGTGAGTGCATGTGTCCCTATAGGGTGTGTATGTGTGTGTGTGTCCCTGTGGGGGGGTGTCTGTGTGGGGTGTGTGTGTCTCTGTGTTGTGTGTGTCCCTTTGTGGTGTGTGTGTGTCCCTGAGGGGTGAGTGCATGTGTCCCTATAGGGTGTGTATGTGTGTGTGTCCCTGTGGGGGGGTCTGTGTGGTGTGTGTGTGTCTCTTTGTGGGTGTGTGTCCCTGTGGGGTAAGTGCATGTGCCCCTATAGGGTGTGTATGTGTGTGTGCCCCTGTGTGGGGGTCTGTGGTGTGTGTGTGTGTATCTGTGTTGTGTGTGTCTCTTTGTGGTGTGTGTGTGTGTCCCTGAGGGGTGAGTGCATGTGTCCCTATAGGGTGTGTATGTGTGTGTGTCCCTGTGGGGGGGTCTGTGTGGTGTGTGTGTGTCTCTTTGTGGTGTGTGTTGTCCCTGTGGGGTGAGTGCATGTGTCCCTATAGGGTGGCTATGCGTGTGTGTCCCTGTGGGGGGGTCTGTGTGGTGTGTGTGTGTCTCTTTGTGGTGTGTGTGTGTCCCTGTGTGGTGAGTGCATGTGTCGCTATAGAGTGTGTGTGTCCCCTTGGGGGTGTGTGTGTGTCTTTGTGGTGTGTGTTTGTTCGGGTGCGTGGTGAGTATCCAATGTTGGGGCTGCACCTTAGCGACTATACACTTGCTGTTACTCTTTGTGTGCGTGTAGTGTGTATACATGTCCCTGTGTGTGGTGAATATCTCATGTTGGGGCCCCACCTTAGTGACTATATGCTGGTATGTGCTGTTAGTCTTTGGCGCTATCATTAAGTCCCTCTCATTCACAACTGTCAACTGGTAACTGTCACTTTTTCCCCATTATGTAGATAGGGGCAAAATTGTTTGGTGAATTGGAATGCGCGGGGTTAAAATTTCGGCTTACAACATAGCCTATGACGCTCCCGGGGTCCAGACGTGTGACTGTGCAAAATTTTGTCTCTATAGCTGACACCTGTCGATTTTCCTCCCACACGTTTCCTTTCCCTTTTTCCCATTATGTAGATAGGGGCAAAATTGTTTGGTGAACTGGAACGCTCAGGGTTAAAATTTTGCCTCACAACATAGCCTATGACGCTCCCGGGGTCCAGACGTGTGACTCTGCAAAATTTTGCGGCTGTAGCTGCGACGGTGTAGATGCCAATCCCGGATATACACACATACACACACACATACACACATACACACATTCAGCTTTATATATTAGATTATTTATACTGTGTTTATTGAAGGGGTTAATTAGTGTGACAGTTTTATACATCAGATGGTTTCGGATGAGGCAGTACCCAATGTCTGAACTTTTTTGTTTACTTTTTTTCCCATAAATATATGGAATACAATTTCACAATATGGATAACTATCTGCCTGTACTCAACATTGAGAACACCAATATATGGGCAATGTTGAGGACCATAGATGCAGTAGTCAGAAAAGGAAACTTATTGCAGAAGATGGAAAACACATCATGCTCATTTGCTTTTAAAATTATAAGATATTCAGCAGTAAAATAAACTCAAAAGTGGCTTCAACCAGTGGGACTCAGCAACACCCATCTATTGTTTTGGAGAATTCTGGTTATCAGAAGTGATAATGGAAGAGTTGGGGTAAAAAAATATGGATTGAACATGGAATCAAGGTCAAAATTTAAAGTGTAAATGTCATTTATTGAAAAAAAAATACTGCACTTGTTGTTAATGATGGGGCACATAGCAGCTAAAATAATGCTTTTTTGTGCCATCTGACTTATTTTCTCAACTTTTTTGTGCGCTTTTAAAAACTGCATTTTAAAGCTATATGGGCATGGCCAGTAGCTGATAACAGTGAGCAGTACAATATGACAGTAGAGAAAGGACAAGATCCGAGGTTGTGAGCTGTGTGGGGAGCCAGCAGAAAAGGCACCAGATGACAAATCAGAGAAGCTTGTGCCAAGGAAAGGGCAAAGGAGTTTGCAGTGATCTGACATTCTGACATTGCTCAGCACTGTGCTGTAGCCTGAGCTAATCTATTACATTGCCACCTCATCAGCTGCAGTCAGGAGTTCGCACACAGTGTAGGCCCCACCCCTTTACCCTTATATGGTTATGTGGCCATTTTCAGTGTGAAGACAGATCTCACATAGGATGAGCTTCAGGCACAGTCTAGTGGGGATACCTTGTGAAAGGTTTATGAATGGTTTTCCACCAAATTTCACTTATAAAGTATGTTTGAAAGTTTATTAAAATCTCTTGCCTACATTATTATTAAATACCAATTTAAACAGCGTTTACACTTAAGGTATCTGTCTATAACAGAAGGCATTTTGTTTTTTCAACAGAAAATATAATGATTCTCTCTTGATAACAGTGAAGCATGCTGTAGGCAAAGGAAATTAGGGATTTAGTCAGCATTATAGGAGTTGTCTAGTAGATGATCAGTTCAGGATATTTCATAAAATAAAATCAGTGGAAACGCACCTCCTACAGTGGCATCTTTCAATCTATATCAGTGCCACTGTTCCCAGAGAGGAGCCAAAGGATGGCTGCAGCTCATCAATAATCCATAGGGGTGGGTATCTTTTCTGACAATATTTTAAAAGCTACAGCTGATGAGAGATCATTCATTGGCTTCAGCCGTTTCATGAAACAACTAGTCATATCACACTTTAGAAACAGCTTTGTAGAAATTGGTGCAATGTTGCCACTTACAGAAAGTGAGAATATTCAGGTTTTTTTTTTATCGGGTCCTGAACTGATTAAGCAGGGTTTGCCTAGTAGTGAACTACCATTTTCATGGTGTCCAAAATGTTGAGAAATCTAGTCAAATTCTCATCATGTATACTATCAGATAAGCATCTTATTGCCTCCAAATTATTCTACAGTATGACAACAACCCTAAATATACAGTTAAAGTCAATATAAACTATATTTGGAATAAAGACGCTCAAGGAAACCAAGAAATGATGATATGGCCCCTACCGAACCCGAATCTTAACATCATCGAGTCTGTGTATGATTAAATAGAGGAGAATTTGCACAAGCTTGGAAGACCTGTGGTTCCAAGATGTTTCAAACAACCCTTTTGCTTGGTACCTTCAAAAATTGTGTGCAAGTGTACAGAGAATAATGAATGCTATGATGCTGTTTGACGGGATAGGGTATTCACACCAAATATTGATATGATTTATAGAAAGGTAGGGGCACCGGGCACCTTCAGGGCTATTGGTCTTTCTTATTTCTCCATAAAGACAGACCGCTGTCTTATCCCAGCCACCTGGTGGTGCTACGCCTGCATCAGCCAGTCAAGCATTTACAGTCCAAGTATAGAAAACAAATAGGCGGCACTCACCGTGTGTTCGTAGGTGCTTTCTTTATTGAAGAGGTGCGGGGAGGGGGTGCATGAAGGTACAGACGACAGGTCCTGTTTCGCGGTTTGCCCGCTTCTACAGGTCAAACCGCGGGCAAACCGCGAAACAGGACCTGTCGTCTGTACCTTCATGCACCCCCTCCCGCACCTCTTCAATAAAGAAAGCACCTACGAACACACGGTGAGTGCCGCCTATTTGTTTTCTATACTTGGACTGTAATTGATATGATTTATGTTTCTTTTTTGTTCAAAGACTGCATTTTGTTGATTGCTAAAAATAAATTTCTATATGTCTCTAATTTTTGTCAGCAATTTTTAAACCCCCTTTGTGAAACTTTTGAGAAAGAGACATATCCACCACTAATTAAAGTTTTAATAAAAGAATGCTAATAAATTAATTAAAAATCAATAGTACCAAGGTGTAAAAAAATACACGTGTTTACTGTTACATGTTTCAAGGCCTAGTCCATGAGTTGTTAATATGAGTATTGTTTCACATTTTTGCACTTCATATGCTTGGAACCCAATGGACTAGAGTTTGAAATGCGTAACAGTCTACACGTTTATTTTTGTACCTTTATATATCGTTGTTTTTAATAACTATAACAATTGGCAATTTATTATTGAAACTTGAGATGAGTGCTAGATACATCTCTTCTACATTCTACCGACTGCCAGCTACATTCCATGCTCCATTCCTCGTTTCTCATCTGACTATAGTTTTACCTTTCAGAAGGGTGAGCTGAAAAAGCATTCTTTTCCCTATAGAAAATACTTGTACAGTGCTGTATGTGCACAATACCTGCAGTTTAGGTACTCTGTAAGCAGGGCTGGCATTAGAGGGAAAATCTGAACAATTGACCAGGGCCCCCTCTCTATTAGAGGCCCACATCCAGGGGCATAATGACAACCGTCGCAGAGGTTGCAACTATGACTGTTCTGAAGGGGGACCTGCCAACGTCTCTTTATGCTGAATGTGCATCTGAGGATGCACATTCAGTTGAACTGTATTGTAGCACAGAGACCCATCAAGTTTATGTATTGCCAATACAAGCCACTGGCCAATCAGAGGCTGGAAGATGACGGCAGATGTCTCATGGTAGTGATGACATACATCACTCATAGCAGGGATGCCGATATCAGCTGCTAACCTCTGCGCCTGCTGCAGAAGGGGATGCTGCGCAAGAAAAAAATAGTTGATAAAACTGCAACTCTTTCACTAGTGTATTCTGGATGCTTTGACATTGAAGTCTTCTACAGCAGGATAGGAAAACATCTATTTCATCCATTACATTGTACAGATTAGTGTTGTGTAATGCATAATTAATACAGGTGAGCATATACTCTCCTCTTTTTCTCACTGCTCCACCAGATAAGACCCTATTTTTTTTGTCCTTTGTGCCCTAGCTTTTTTATTGTATGTACATTTCTGACAGAGAGCAAATGACCCTTTTAGGATTCATATTGTATTGAGTGGTCTGTATCTTTTAATGAATTAGATGCATCTTACTTCAGCGGCCCCGTCATTAAGATTGGTGTTGTGTAGGCCAGTCTTAATGATTCAGGGTCGATGTTGTTATTAGCACATCGCCAGATGTAAACAGATATATGGAGACAGAGTGATCTTTAAGTGATTGTTGTAAACCCATCATTCTTTCTCAGCCTGTTTGAGGATGCCTTTACAAAAGAGCACAGTGACTTTACTATAGTTATTGCTCTCGTTTACAACCTGATGCAGCACATCAAACCTGCCAGTTTTACACTGACAAACAACCTGTTAGATACTTCTTATGGCTGTAACCACCAGACCCCAATTGGCTCCCAATGATCATCTTAGTGGCTGAAGATGGGAGTATAGATTGAGTATCTTCCCTCTGTTATCCATTTCGATACCCCTGTTGCTATTAGTAGAGGGATCTAGGGAGCTAATTGACCAAAAACACCAATTCTATCCATTGCAGTAGGGTGTCAGGTATACTATACAGCTAACACTCACTGCATCATAACTAATCAAGAGAAGGGAAAGGGCGATGTCCTTTTTTCTCTGCAGTGTAAAAATGTAGCACTTAGGAAAAAGAACCCTCAATGACAGACATGAAAAGGTAAATCTTGAGTTATTAAGCAGTCAAATGATTGTCATTCATCACCAACTCATTTAAGGGACTGAGTGGTTTTTCTTTTAGTAAAAAATTATTTATGCAGTGCTCATTTAGAGAATTCATCTATTTGTCAAAAAACAAATTGGGTATGACGAGCATCATTTACTCTGTAGGACCCATCATTTGCATGCATTTTATACAATAGCTCATTTTCTCAGAGGTGCCGCTGTAAAGGAAATGAATACTGCTAGGTCTCAACACATATTGCAGATGACAATATGAGGTTCCTTTACAGGGACAGCCTATGATCAGCTGATTGTTGAGGAAAGGCTGCTAACAAAATTGTCCAGGGTTCAGAGCAGTCAAACCTTTAGAAAACTGGTAGTTAAGTCTCTTTGACAGATTTTTTCTTGTTTACCAGCTCTCTACATATTATTTATTAGTTCTATGTATCAAGTTTTTTCATCTTCTTTTTTGGCTTCTAAAATGATGGTAATATATTTCCATGTAGCAAAGTAAACACATTAGTACATTTGTAAGCTATGCCTATCTTCAATTAAACCTCCATAAATAAACTGTCTGGAAAACCTCAGATGTCTGTGTTTTTTAAGAGAACTGCTGTCTTAATGAAAACCAGAAATTGCTCAAGTAAATTACCACATTCCTAATCACTGAGCATTTGACCCTTACTACAAAGAATTATAGATATTTCCAAGAAGGACTTGTATGTCTAGGGTTGAAAATTAAAGAGGACCTATCCACCATGAGAAATACATACATACATAAGACATTTTTATCAGACTTTTCTCAAATATTTATCATTAGCAATTAAGATTATTTCACTCTGTATTGGAGGGATTAACCATATACTTACATCTCATTTTAGTGAGTTCACAATAAATTAAGATTATTTTTGCATGTCAGAGGTCCCAACCTATCTGAGCTTGAGAGCCCCATCCAGCACTGAAAGATCTTCATGAGCCCCATGCAACTCTAAAAGATGGCCATGAGCCACATTCAGCTTTAAGATAGGGTCACAAGCCACATCAGCTCCTGTCCCTATCACAGTAGTGGCACCCAGAGCCCCCATTAACAGTATGACAGCAAAAGCTTTTCCACAGAATTACAGAGGCAGTATATCAAGTTCTAGAGATTCCTACATTGCCCCCATTCAGATCTACTCTTCTATATGGAACTACTCACAAAAGTCACCATCTGGAGACCTGCTCTACATAGCTGTTTGCTAGACCTGATGCTAATGCAAGCCATACATCATGGGCCCATGAGCCAATGTAGCTCCCAAGCTTCAGGTTGGGACCAGTGCTCTAAGTTATACTATTTGTAGAGTATGTGAATGGTAAGATATAGCTTCTGCTGATTGGATTTGACATGTTTTATTGTTTTGTCAACTCACTGGTCCATAGAATCAAATGGAAAATTGATTCACCTATTTTTCTCATAAATTCTCCAAAAGAGAATTATAAATGTGCTGAAGAATTTAATTTCAATAGAAAGCAAATCAGCAATGCATAAATTCAAGTGTTTAGGCTCTGTCTAGCGTGTATTTATTCTAAATAGGGATAGATGAAAAATTTGCTACTGCTATTTGGATGCAGCATATCTCTCTTGAGAACAAAGGTTTCGCCATGTTGAAACTGAAATCCTACTTTCGCCTAGGGTCACACTTGAGCCTTGGATCCGTTAAACGCATCAGTTTTTCAACTTAGAATTTTTGGAAAACGAATGGTTTTAACTGATCCATAGGCTCCCATGCAAAAAACGCAGTGCCAAAATGCACTATTAGGCTGCATTCACACATTGCGTATTTTGCTGCGCTTTTTTACGCGTGCTTTTCAAAATACGCAATGTGCCTTTTGTCCGCCAGCAAAGTGAATGTGAAATTCACTTTGCAGTGAAAATACGCACTGCGTTTTCCGGGAGAAAGCGCAGCTCCGTAAACAATTGATATGTCAATTGTTTACGCAGCTGCTCCTGCGTATTCTCCCAGAGGGGAGGAAGAATCCTGCTTCCTCCTCCCCTCTGTGACAGCTGTGGCCGCCCATTAGATTTCACAGTGTATTAATATACACAGTGAAATCTAAATTAAACAAAAGCAAGTGAATGAACAATAAAAAAGAATGAATACTTCACCTGTCCGACGCCTTCTCCCGCTGTCTGGTGCCTTCTCCCGCTGTCTGGTCTCCGGTTCTAAGTGAGAGGTGTACTGACAGGACCTGTGGTGATGTCAGAGGGGCGTTCCCGGGCACTCGCGGTCATGTGATACATATCACATGACCGCGAACAGCCAATCAGTGCTGGGAACGCCCCGGGAACGCCCCCCTCTGACGTCACCACAGGTCCTGTCAGTACACCTCTCACTTAGAACCGGAGACCGGACAGCGGGAGAAGGCATCAGACAGCGGGAGAAGGGGTCGGACAGGTGAGTATTCATTCTTTTTTATTTTACATACATTTGCCTCTGTTTAATTTAGATTTCACAGTGTATATTAATACACTGTGAAATCTAATGGGGCTGTCACAGAGGGGAGGAGGAAGCAGGATTTTTCCTCCCCTCTGTGACATCACTGCACTTTCTGGAGTAAAGAAAGCGCAGTGTGTGAAAGCCCCTGCGTATTTTGTTGCACTTTTTTGCGCGGCCGAAAAACGCGGCAAAAAGCGCGCGCAAAAAAGCGCAGCAAAATACGCAAATGTGTGAACGCAGCCTTAAAAACGCTATGCGTTTTTTTACTGCACCTAAAAACGCTGCTAGCAGTGTTTTTAGGTGCTGTAGCAAAAAAGCATGCTTTCTTTCACATGGGGCCCTATGGGAAACACATCAGTTAACGCATGGTACATATAGGTAGAGCTTTTGGGATACAGGCATGACAATCTACAAAAAACGAAACCGGTTTGGAAAAGGCAGAAAAACGGACGGCCAAGTGTGACCCCAGCCTTCCTCCCATATTTGCCTTCAGAAGATGAACAGGAAACTTTGATAATTGGTCAGTTGGTCCTTTCCAGGTTTGACTGACATTCATCTAATATTTTACTTAAAGAGGTTGTCCACTTTTTGGAGAGGGTCCCCAAATTGTGTAAAACACCTAAATTAAAATCATCAGGACTCACCCTCTCTGTGTTTAGCATTGACTTCCTGCTACTGCACCGGTCGAGGTGTTTTGGCACCATCGTTTTTCGCCAGTCACTGAGCTCAGTAGCGTGTACTCTGAGTTAGGAGGATGTGGTGAGTTAGATGTTGGCATGGGCAGCTGAGCTCAGTACATGAGCAGTAAGTACAGTGACCGGCTATAGTGGTGACACTTACTCTTTATTGATATGACATCACTGGTGCAGCCAAAATAACGGTATTTTACACAATCTGGGGCCAACTTCCCTGAAAGTGGTAAACCATTTTAAGGGTGCGTGCACACGATCAATATACGCAGCGTTTTGGACGCAGTGTCTTGCTGCTGCATCCAAAACGCTGTGTAGTATGGTACAAGCATAGTGGATGGGATTTCAAGACATCCCATCCTCACTATGCTTAACCCGCCCACAGCGTGTTTGGAGCTAAGGTGCGGGTTGCCAGCAGTCTGCTCCTCCGCAGCATGTTTATTTCATGCCGTGGAGTCGGAAGCGGCTGCCGCAGAGACATTGCAGGGAAAAGCCGCCCTGCACCCACCGCATACGGTGAGTACAGGGTGGCTGTGGTCTCCCTGCGGCCACCCGCAGCTTCACTCAGGTCCGGAGGAGCTGCGTCCAACATGCAGCTCCTCCGGACCATGAGCACATACTCTTAGTCTGGTAAGTGTCCTTTTCTCACTATTAGTTGCCATTTTCCAAAAAAGAAGCAGGTTTTTGCTCTCATTAAAGTAAGTGAGTTGCTTTCCTGCTGCATGCATTCAACCAGTGTATCAGAAGCTCTTATGACAGACATCATATAAAACTCTTTATAAAATACTCTTTAGGAAATACATGCCACTGAAATTTGAACTAAATGTTACAACATTTAATATTCTTCTATAATTTTACTGAAGGTATAAAATAGCCATTTAACTTACAAATGATACAACAAATTGGTTTTCACTTTTTTGCTTTCAAATATAGAGAACTATTTGGCTCTTGTGAAACAATGGCCTTTAAAATAATAGGCCATGTCTCAGTTGTGTATAATTGTCTTAATTCTCCCATCTATTATATAATTGCCGTAGCGACTTCCGTCGGAGCGGCGCAACTTCCGGTGGCTTTGTTAGCGAGTCCAGGTTTCATCTCCTGGACTCTGTCCGTGGCCGCGTAGCGGCCACGGCGACTCCCGAAGCAAGCGAGTCGTTGCAGCCTAGCGAAGCAATGCCCGCTAAGCGGGCATTGCGAGTCGCTACACCGCTAACCAAGCCACCGAAGCCGAAGCCCATACTACTGTAGTGTACACCGCTATAGCATACTACAGTCCCATGCCCATAAGCGCCATGGGACTGTAGTATACCATCGCGCTGTACACTACAGCCATCGCGCTGTACACCGTCGCAGAACTCCCACTACCCTAAGCCCATACTACTGTAGTGTACACCGCTATAGTATACTACAGTCCCATGCCCATAAGCGCCATGGGACTGTAGTATACCATCGCGCTGTACACTACAGCCATCGCGCTGTACACCGTCGCAGAACTCCCACTACCCTAAGCCCATACTACTGTAGTGTACACCGCTATAGTATACTACAGTCCCATGCCCATAAGCGCCATGGGACTGTAGTATACCATCGCGCTGTACACTACAGCCATCGCGCTGTACACCGTCGCAGAACTCCCACTACCCTAAGCCCATACTACTGTAGTGTACACCGCTATAGTATACTACAGTCCCATGCCCATAAGTGCCATGGGACTGTAGTATACCATCGCGCTGTACACTACAGCCATCGCGCTGTACACCGTCGCAGAACTCCCACTACCCTAAGCCCATACTACTGTAGTGTACACCGCTATAGTATACTACAGTCCCATGCCCATAAGCGCCATGGGACTGTAGTATACCATCGCGCTGTACACTACAGCCTACACCGTTGCCGAACTACCACTACCCTCTGCTACAAGCCCCCCTGCCGACCCCGCCGCAGCAGCCCCTACCCCTAAGCCACTACCCCGACCTCTGCCGCAAGCCCCTACCCCCTGCCGCCCTAACCACCAGCCCCTACCCCTAAGCCACTACCCCGACCTCTGCCGCAAGCCCCTACCCCCTGCCGCCCTAACCCACTACCCCGCCGCAGCAGCCCCTACCTCTAAGCCACTACCCCGCAAGCCCCTACCGACCCCGCCGCAGCAGCCCCTACCCCTAAGCTCTACCCCCTGCCGCAGCAGCCCCTACCCCTAAGCACTACCCCCTGCCGCCCTAACCAGCAGCCCCTACCCCTAAGCCACTACCCCGACCTCTGCCGCAAGCCACTACCCCCTGCCGCCCTAACCCACTGCCCCGCCGCAGCAGCCCCTACCCCTAAACCACTACCCCGACCTCTGCCGCAAGCCCCTACCCCCCGGCATCAGCCCCTACCCCTAAGCCACTACCTCCACCTCTGCCGCAAGCCCTAAGCCACTACCCCGCAAGCCACTACCCCCTGCCTACCTAACCCACTACCCCGCCGCAGCAGCCCCTACCCCTAAGCCACTACCCCGACCCCCCAGCATCAGCCCCTACCCCTAAGCCACTACCCCGACCCCCCAGCATCAGCCCCTACCCCTAAGCCACTACCCCGACCTCTGCCGCAAGCCCCTACCCCCTGCCGCACTAACCCACTACCCCGCCGCAGCAGCCCCTACCTCTAAGCCAATACCCCGCAAGCCCCTACCCCCTGCCGACCCCGCCGCAGCAGCCCCTACCCCTAAGCACTACCCCCTGCCGCCCTAACCCACTACCCCGCCGCCGACCCCGCCGCAGCAGCCCCTACCCCTAAGCACTACCCCCTGCCGCCCTAACCAGCAGCCACTACCCCTAAGCCACTACCCCGACCCCCCAGCATCAGCCCCTACCCCTAAGCCACTACCCCGACCCCCCAGCATCAGCCCCTACCCCTAAGCCACTACCCCGACCCCCCAGCATCAGCCCCTACCCCTAAGCCACTACCCCGACCTCTGCCGCAAGCCCCTACCCCCTGCCGCCCTAACCCACTACCCCGCCGCAGCAGCCCCTACCTCTAAGCCAATACCCCGCAAGCCCCTACCCCCTGCCGACCCCGCCGCAGCAGCCCCTACCCCTAAGCACTACCCCCTGCCGCCCTAACCAGCAGCCCCTACCCCTAAGCCACTACCCCGACCTCTGCCGCAAGCCACTACCCCCTGCCGCCCTAACCCACTACCCCGCCGCCGACCCCGCCGCAGCAGCCCCTACCCCTAACCGCCCTAACCCCTAACCCACTACCCCGCCGCCGAAGCCCCTACCCCCTGCCGCCCTAAACCCTAACCCACTACCCCGCCGCCGAAGCCTCTACCCCCTGACGCCCTAATCCACTACCCCGCCGCAGACACTACCCTCTGCCGCAAGCCCCTACCCCCTAAGCCGCACCTAACCCCCTACCCCCGATTCCGCACCTAAACCCCTACCCCCCCCCTGCCCCCTAAGCCCCGCCGCACCTAAGCCCCTATCCCCTAAGCCCCGCCGCCTCCTAAGCTCACACTGCTAACACCTAAAGCCCTACACCCCAAGCCCCCGCCGTCCCCTAACCTAACGCCGCTGTCACCTAAGGCCCTACACCCTAAGCCCCCGCCGTCCCCTAACCTAACGTCCCCGTCGATCACTTACATGCCTTCAAGTCATCTGATCGTCCGTCCGATCCACAAGTCCTCCGTCCGGCCAGGCGTCCTCTTCCTCCGGCCCCGGGGGTCTTCTCTCTTCTTTCCGCCATCTCCGCCTCTTCGTCCGGCCCCGGGGATCTTCTGTCTTCTTTTCGCAAACTTCCACCTCCGACGTCCTCTTCCTTCTCATTAAGATAGAATGGACGAAAAATCCCCCATTCTACCTCAATGAGATCTGAGGCCCTCTTCTGATTGGTCGCTGTATACTGCCCTCAGCCAATCAGAAGAGCCCCTCAAAACTAAGACGCAGTTCTCATTCAGGTCCGCCTTTTTTTTTCCCCATTGACATACATTACCGGTGTGTCGGCGATTTTATGGCCGCCCACCTGGTTCTATTTGTCGGCCCTAAAATCGCGGACACACCGCTAATGCATCTCTATGGGCAGTCAGCCCGATTTCGGATTGAACGCCGACCAATCAGAATTCGAGCTGACTGCCCATAGACATGCATTAGCGGTGTGTCCGCGATTTTAGGGCCGACAAATAGAACCAGGTGGCCGGCCATAAAATCGCCGACACACCGGTAATGTATGTCAATGGGAAAAAAAAAAGGCGGACCTGAATGAGAACTGCGTCTCACTCTGACTTAAAAAATAAATAAATTAAATAATAAAAAAAATAATTTAAAAATAATTAAAAAATAATAAAAAAATAAATAAAAAATATTAAATAATTAAATAAAAATAATAATAAAAAAAAAATAAAAAATGCGGACCTGAATGAGAACTGTGTCTCACTCTCACTTAAAAAAATAAATAAATTAAATAATAAAAAAAATAATTTAAAAATAATTAAAAAATAATAAAAAAATAAATAAAAAATATTAAATAATTAAATAAAAATAATAATAAAAAAAAAAAAAAGTGCGGACCTGAATGAGAACTGTGTCTCACTCTCACTTAAAAAAATAAATAAATTAAATAATAAAAAAAATAATTTAAAAATAATTAAAAAATAATAAAAAAATAAATAAAAAAGAATAAATAATTAAATAAAAATAATAATAATAAAAAAAAAAAGGCGGACCTGATCGAGAACTGCGTCTCAGTCTGACTTAAAAAAATAAATAAATTAAATAATAAAAAAAATAATTAAAAAATAATTAAAAAATAATTAAAAAATAAATAAAAAATAATAAATAATTCAATAAAAATAATAATAAAAAAAATAAATATATGCTAATTATATCAGCCCTTCCAGCGGACCTGAATGAGAACTGGGTCTCAGCCTAAATAATAAATTTAATAATAAAAAAAATAATTAAAAAATAATTAAAAAATAATAAAAAAAATAAATAAAAAATAATAAATAATTCAATAAAAATAATAATAAAAAAAATAAATATATGCTAATTATATCAGCCCTTCCAGCGGACCTGAATGAGAACTAGGTCTCAGCCTAAATAATAAATTTAATAATAAAAAAAATAATTAAAAAATAATTAAAAAATAATTAAAAAATAAATAAAAAAGAATAAATAATTCAATAAAAATAATAATAAAAAAAATAAATATATGCTAATTATATCAGCCCTTCCAGCGGACCTGAATGAGAACTGGGTCTCAGCCTAAATAATAAATTTAATAATAAAAAAAATAATTAAAAAATAATTAAAAACTAATAAAAAAATAAATAAAAAATAATAAATAATTCAATAAAAATAATAATAAAAAAAATAAATATATGCTAATTATATCAGCCCTTCCAGCGGACCTGAATGAGAACTGGTCTCACCTAAATAATAAATTAATAATAAAAAAAATAATTAAAAAATAATTAAAAAATAATAAAAAAATAAATAAAAATAAAAATAATTCAATAAAAATAATAAAAAAAAAATAAATATATGCTAATAAAATATCAGCCCTTCCAGCGGACTGATGAAACTGGTCTCATACTAAATAATAATAATTATTAATAAAATTAAAAATAATTAAAATTAATTAAAAATAATAATATTATATAATATAAATAAATAATAATGCTATTAATTCTAATAATAATGTTATAATGTAATTAATGCAAAAATGTAATATTAATGCTATTATGCTAATAAAATGCTATTAATGCTATAATAATGCTATAATGCATTAAAAATGCTATTAACATTAATGCTTACTTATCTATAAATGGTATTATAATCATTAATTAATAATAAATATAAATATAATAATCTAATAATAATCAATTAATGATAATAATGTATAATGATATTAATGCATAATGCATTATTAATGCTATATAATGCTAATAATAATGCTAATATAATGCTATTAATAATGCTATTAATGCTATTAATAATGCTATTAATGCTAATAATTAATTAATGCTATTAATGCTATAATAATGTCTATTATGCTAATAATAATGCTATTAATGCTTTATATGCTAATATATATGCTAATAATGCTATTAATATTTTAATTAATTAATATCTATTATTATGCTATTAATGCTATTAATGAATGCTATAATAACTATTAATGCTATAATAATGTATTAATGCTATTAATAATACTAATAATGCTAATTAATGCTAATAATGCTAATAATGCATAATATAATAATATATAATGCATATAATGTATATAATGCTAATAATCTATATATTATTAATGTATTAATGCTAAATTTATTAAGCTTATAATGCTATTATAATGCTATTATGCTAAAATAATGTATAATATGCTATAATAGCTATAAATGCTATTAATGCTATTAATGCTAATATACTATTAATGCATTAATGCTATTAATGCTAATAATATGCTATTAATGCTATAATAATGTATTAATGCTATTATAATGCTATAATGCTATATAATGCTATTAATGCTATAATAATGCTATTAATGCTATTAATAATTATTAATGCTATTATTAATGCTAATAATGCTATTAAATGCTATTTATGCTATAATAATGCTATTATGCTATTAATAATGCTATTAATGCATTATATATTGCTATTAATTATTATTAATGCTATTATTATCTATTAATGTATTAATAATGCTATTAATGCTAATAATAATGCTATTAATGCATATTAATAATGTATTAATGTATAATAATGTTATAATGCTATTATTAATGCTAATAATGCTATTATTAATGCTATTAATGCTAATAATAATGCTATTAATGCTATTAATATGCTATTAATGCTATTAAGCTAAATTTATCTATTAATGTATTATTATGCTATTAATGCTATATAATGCTATAATTTTAATAATGCTATTAATGCTATAATAATGTATTAATGCTATTATTAATGCTATTATGCTAATAATAATTATTATGCTATTAATGTATTAATATAATGCTAATAATGCTATTAATTAATGTATTATGCTATTAAATGCTAATAATGCTATTATAATGCTATTAATGCTAATATATAATGCTATTAATGCTATATAATCTATTAATGCTATTATTATGCTATTAATGCTAATATTATCTATTAATGCTATTAATGCTTAATGCTAATAATAATGCTATTAATGCTATTAATAATGTTATTAATGCTATTAATTAATGCTAATTAATGCTATTATTAATGCTATTAATGCTAATAATAATGCTATTAATGCTATTATAATGCTATATAATGCTATTAATGCTAATATTATAATTTAAATGCTATTAATATGATCTATTAATTTTTATAATGCTATTAATGCTATTAATTAATGCTATTAATGCTATATATTTTATAATTATATTATTAATGCTATTAATAATGATTATTAATGCTAATAATTAATTATTATTTATTATTAATGCTATTAATGCATATAATGCTAATTAATTAATTATTAATGCTATTAATGCTATAAAATTAATGCTATTAATGCTATTAATGCTATATATTTATCTATTAATGCTATTAATATTGCTATTAATGCTAATTAATAAGCTATTAGCATATTACATTATTGCTATTAATGCTATATTACCTATCATGGATTATAATGCTATTAGCTAAATATGCTATATGCTATAACATATTCTATTAAGCATATCTAATAAGCTATTAAGCATTAAAATGCTATAATGCTATAATCATTATGCTAATATTACATTAATGCATTTTATGCTATTATCTAAATAAGTATTAATCATAATAATGTATAATGATTATTATGTATATGATTATAATGCATTAATGCTAATAATAAGCTATATATTAATATCATTAGCTATAATTATGCTATTAATGCTATTAATGCTAATAATTTATCCTATTTAATGCTATTAATAATTGCTATTAATGCTAATAATAATGCTATTAATGCTATATAAGTTATTAATGCTATTATTAATGCTAATAATGCTATATTAATGCTATTAATGCTAATATAATGCTAATAATGCTATAATAATTTATTAATCCTATTATTAATGCTAATAATGCATTATTAATCTATTAATGCTAATAATAATAATATTAATGCTATAATAAGCTATTAATGCTAAAATAAATTAATGCTATTAATACTGTTATTAATGCTCATAATACTGCTAATAATGCTATTAATACTGCTATTACTGCTAATAATAATGCTATGGCTTATATTATTGCTATTGATGATGCGATTATTATTTAAAAATGTTTAAAAAAACAATAAACATATTTTAGATACCCGATGCATTTGCATCAGGCTAACAGCTATAACTACTATATCAAATTAATGCACGTTCTAGAATCCCGATGCATTTGCATCGGGCTCACAGCTAGTAGATAATAATAAGCTCCAATACATGGTCAAATGGGAAAATGATCTGGGCACTTCCTTTACTCACAAACAAAGGCAATTAGCCATATCCTGGTCCTTTAAATGCTCTTCATGTATAAACCATTTGGAAGTCATAAAAAAATTCAACTCCGATGGTACTTACCCCCTAATTGCATAGCTCATTTGTGCCAAGGTACTTACATCATTGCTGGAAAAATTGTGTCGAAATAGCACACTTTTACATTCGTGGTGGTCTTGTTGCAAAATAAATTGCTTTTGGGAAAATATTTTTCAGATACTATCAGTTTGTGCTGGATGCGAAGTTCCAATGAACCCAGCACTGGCTTTATTGAATATAGGTATCACTGACCTTCCTTATGCCAACAGGTGGCTTTGCTCTTTTGTACTAATAGCTGCAAGACAAGCCCTCGCCTCCAATTGGAAATTACTATCACTCCCAACATTAAAAGACATATGGCAAAGAATGGACTCATATTATTCATATGAGATTGTCATGGGACATTTCAAAAAAGGACAAAACTCAAAAGAGATGGAGAGTGTGGGCCGGATGTCAAAAAATTATTCTGTGTTTAGTAAGTTTATGCATACATAATACACCGTTGCTATTGACAAAAAAAACAATGTTTTGTTATTATGTAGACACTCAGTTTAATCAGGCCACTTGGCTGATTTTTGCAGATTCTTAAACTTGGAGATCATACCCTACCACCCTTTTTTTCCCCCTTGCTAACTTACTGTTTGGTATCCCTGATCCTTCCCTTCCCACTTGAGAGGACTGCTTACATTTCCCCGTTTATCCTCTCCCAAACCCCAGGTTTATTACCTCAGTTCTACTTTTGTAATACTGGTTTTTGATTTACCATTATTGTAATTTACCGTATATACTCGTGTATAAGCCGAGTTTTTCAGCCCAAAATTTGGACTGAAAAGTCCCCCCTCGGCTTATACACGAGTATATATATATACAGCAGCAGCCCCGGAGGTATACAGGCCCCCCCATCAAGCTCCAGGGCCCCCTCCCTTGCGCGGCATACCTGTAAAGTAAAATCATACTTATCAGTGTCCTGTCGCGCCGTCCCGCTGCTGCCGACACACGATCCCGGGCTTCATTCCGCGTCTTCCGTGTTCCTGTGGTCGCGGGCAATGACGTCATTGCCGCGACCACAGGAAGCCGGAAGCCGGAAGACGCGGATTGAAGCCCGGGATCGTGTGTCGGCAAGCGGCGGGACGGCGCGACAGGACACTGATAAGTATGATTTTACTTTACAAGCTGCCGCGCAAGGGGGGGGCCCTGGAGCTTGATGGGGGGGGCCTGTATACCTCCGGGGCTGCTGCTGTATACAGCCCTGGGGCTGCTGCTGTATACAGCCCTGGGGATGCTGCTGTATACAGCTTTGGGGCTGCTGCTGTATACAGCCATGGGGCTGCTGCTGTATACAGCTTTGGGGCTGCTGCTGTATACACCCCTGGGGCTGCTGCTGCTGTATACACCACTGGGGCTGCTGTATACTACCTAAGGGCTGCTGTATATACCTCTGGGGCTGCTGTATACACCACTAGGGCTGCTGTATATACCTCTGGGGCTGCTGTATACTACCACTGGGGCTGCTGTATACTACCACTGGGGCTGCTGTATACTACCACTGGGGCTGCTGTATAGTACCACTGGGGCTGTATATACCTCTGGGGCTGCTGTATACTACCACTGGGGCTGCTGTATACTACCACTGGGGCTGCTGTATACACCTCTGGGGCTGCTGTATACTAACCACTGGGGCTGCTGCTGTATATACCACTGGGGCTGCTGCTGTATACTACCACTCGGGCTGCTGTATATACCTCTGGGGCTGCTGTATACCACACTGCTGGGGGCTGTATACCTGTTCTGGGGTCCACCCTCGGCTTATACACGAGTCAATAGGTTTTCCCAGGTTTTGGGGGCAAAAGTAGGGGGATCGGCTTATACACGGGTCGGCTTATACACGAGTATATACGGTACATTGTACTTCATGATAGACCTGTGGACTCAACTCATTTTCTTCCTCTGTTATGTTCAAAAATGTAATAAAAATGTTATTGGTTAAAATAATGGGGCACCTTTTACGATATGGAGTTCCACAATTTTGGTAAAGAAGAACAAGTGAACGTACTCCCATGTCATTACCACCTCACTAGCATTGTCCTGCTTCATGTCTGCAAAGGATACAACATTCATTTATTTTTTGTTAAATGCTAGCTAATCAATGAAATTGCAATACGTAAAAGTAAACAATTGCTAGCAGACATATTCCATACTGTATCAAGCTATAGGTGAAATTGCAGTGGTAAAACATTAGTCAAAAATGCATATTTTTTTAAGCTGGCAAAATATTAAAGGGAACCTGTCAGTCAAATCACACTGGTCAATCCTCATCAGGAAGAACAAGGGACTAGCAGTACACTCCAGTGTTTAAGAGATAACATACACAACAGTTCAAACGTTTGGGGTCACCCAGACAATTTTGTGTTTTAAATGAAAACGCATACTTATTTATGAAATGAGTTGCAAAATGAATAGAAAATATAGTCCAGACATTGACAAGGTTAGAAATAATGATTTTTATTTGAAATTATAATTTTCTCCTTCAAACTTTGCTTTTGTCAAAGAATGCTCCCTTTGCAGCAATTACAGCATTGCAGACCTTTGGCATTCTAGCAGTTAATTTGATGAGGATTACCTTAATCTTAATCTTGAAAGATTTCACTCCATGCTTTCTGAAATCCCTCCCACAAGTTGGATTGGCTTGATGGGCACTTTTTGCATACCATATGGTCAAGATGCTCCCACAAAAGCTCAATGGGGTTGAGATCTGGTGACTGCGCTGGCCACTCCATTACAAATAGAATAACAGCTGCATGCTTCTTCCCTAAATAGTTCATGCATAATTTGGAGGTGTGCTTTGGGTCATTGTCCTGTTACAGGATGAAATTGGCTCCAATCAAGCGCTGTCTACAGGGTGTGGCATGGCGTTGCAAAATGGAGTGATAGCCTTCTCTTATTCAAAATCCCTTTTATCTTGTACAAATCTCCCACTTTACCAGCACCAAAGCAACCCCAGACCATAATATTACCTCCACCATGCTTGACAGATGGCGTCAGGCACTCTTCCAGCATCTTTTCATTTGTTCTGCCTCTCACAAATGTTCTTCTGTGTGATCCGAACACCTTAAACTTTGATTCGTCTGTCCATAAAACATTTTTGTATTCTTCCTCTGTCCAATGTCTGTGTTCTTTTGCCCATGTTAATCTTTTTCTTTTATTAGCCAGTCTCAGATATGGCTTTTTCGTTGCCACTCTGCCCTGAAGGTCAGCATCTTGAAGTCGCCTCTTCAATGTAGATGTTGACACTGGTTTTTTTGCGGGTGCTATTTAATGAGGCTGCCAGTTGAGGAGCTGTAAGACGTCGATTTCTCAAACTAGAGACTCTAATGTACTTGTCTTGTTGCTCAGTTTTGCAGTGAGGCTTCCCACTTCTCTTTCTACTCTGGTTAGAGCCTGTGTGTGCTCTCCTTTGAAGGGAGTAGTACACACAGTTGTAGGAAATCTTCAGTTTCTTGGCATCTTCTCGCATGGAATAGCCTTCATTTCTAAGAACAAGAATAGACTGTTGAGCTTCAGATGAAAGTTCTCTTTGTCTTGCCATTTTGAGAGTTTCATATAACAAACAAATGTAATGCTCCAGATTCTCACCTAACTCAAAGGAAGGTCAATTTTATAGCTTCTCTAATCAGCCAAATCGTTTTCAGCTGTGCTAACACATTTGTGCAAGAGTTTCCTAGGGTTTTCTAAACATCCATTAGCATTCTTACACAGTTAGCAAACACAATACACCATTAAAACACTAAAGTGGTGGTTGTTGGAAATTGGCCTCCATACTCCTATATAGATATTGCATAAAAAAACAGACATTTGCAGCTAGAATAGTCATTTACCACATTAACAATATATAGAGTGTATTTGTGATTCATTTAATGTTAGCTTCATTGAAAAAAAAAGTGTCTTCCAAAAATAAAGAAACTTCTAAATGACCCCACACTTTTGAACGGTAGTGTATTTTGGACAGCAGGCAGGGAATTATAGGTAGAGACATAACTAGCCCATGTGGCCCCAGCAGGCTTCTCTATGCCAAACTCCAGTTGCCTGGTCGGTCTCTCCCAAGCAAATACATAGACAGACACCTATCAATCAACTAGAGTGGTGCAGAGAGAGGCTAACCCTGGGGTGGGCTAAGACCAGTCTTGTCTCGGCTTGCAGTCCCAGGCTGACTCTATTTTTCCTCTGAAACACTGGAGCGAGCATTTCAGAGTATCCCATACCTGGCTGCAATCATGCAGTCAGGCTTTGAGTCATACTGTTCATCGTGCAGCTCAAATCGAGTTATAGGTTCCTTTTAAAATTAAAAGATTTTATACTGAATTGGGTTGCAATAGAAACACTATGTTCTGAAAAGAAAATAAAGATTGATTAAGACATTTTCTGCCAGTGTAAGAGATGCTTTAAGGTACACTCCCACAAGGCCATTCTGCAAGAATATTTGCAACAAAATTGGTAGAAGTAAATAACACTGCAGATTTTGTTTCCAACATGGTAACATTGCAAATGAAGAAATTGACAGTGATATCTAAAGCATATATTGTCACATTGGAGATTTCAATTCTGCAGTGACTGCCAGATTTTTTTCTCTAGTGGCTAAATCAGATCTTAGGAAATCTTATTCGCATCACTTCCACCGTAAAATGCAGTGCATTTTCTGCACACACGATCACAGCAGAAAATACACTGCCTATACCTTTGCCTCAGTATTTGTAGCCAGAACCAGAAGTGGAACAATCAGAGGGAAAGTATAATAAAATAATGTCGCCACTTCTGTATTTTTCACCAACCCCTGGATTTGTTTTACTAATACTGAGGTAAACACTCACCATATACACAATGCGTGCCCAACAATGGTGACCTCTAAGGCCATGTGCACACATTGAGAATTTGGTGAGTTTTTTTACTTCAACACGAAACACATATACAGTATATGAACAAATGAGCAATTATCCAAAAATAGCAAACAAATATAAATCTTTATTAAGAGAAATATACTAATACCATAAAAAGATAGGGACAGTCACTACAAATAACCCATTCAGGGTAAAAAATCTCCCCAACAAGTAGGACACAAATGTGCACCCATATGCAAAGATGTTAATATGTTTCAGAAAGGTCAGATATATATTTAGAAAAATATTAAAAGAGAGTATACCTACAGCATGTAGTCTGACTTGTATAAGGAAGATGTAGTATCAGTTTAAGACACTAAATATCTCAAAGGAGCTGTAAATGGTAGTACAAATAAAGGTGATAGATCAATCAAAATATAAATGCTGATTCTGACAAAGCTCAAAATAACTCTTTGCTTTTCATATTAAAGGAAGAACAATTCATTCCAGAAGAAAGATGTCAGAGGAATATAGCATGAATAGTGTATACATACTCTGAAAACAAAGAACAACAAGAGAAAATATTACCTATAAAGCCAAGTGCTGTTACAAGCAGCCACAAGAGGAAAATTTGAGAAAAAGAAGCCCAGCTGATAATTTACAAATTAATAGAAATATAGAAAAATTATAGATCCCAAAATATGGCAATGCAAAACCTTTTTTTGTAAAAAGACTTACCGTATATACTCGTGTATAAGCCGAACCGTGTATAAGCCGACCCCCCTACTTTTGCCCCAAAAACCTGGGAAAACATATTGACTCGTGTATAAGCCGAGGGTGGACCCCAGCACAGGTATACAGCCCCCAGCAGTGTGGTATACAGCAGCCCCAGAGGTATATACAGCAGCCCCAGTGGTAGTATACAGCAGCAGCCCCAGTGGTATATACAGCAGCAGCCCAAGTGGTATATACAGCAACAGCCCCAGTGGTATATACAGCAGCAGCCCCAGTGGTTAGTATACAGCAGCCCCAGAGGTATATACAGCAGCCCCAGTGGTAGTATACAGCAGCCCCAGAGGTATATACAGCCCCAGTGGTAGTATACAGCAGCCCCAGAGGTGTATACAGCAGCCCCAGTGGTAGTATACAGCAGCCCCAGAGGTATATACAGCCCCAGTGGTAGTATACAGCAGCCCCAGAGGTATATACAGCCCCAGTGGTAGTATACAACAGCCCCAGAGGTATATACAGCCCCAGTGCTAGTATACACCAGCCCCAGAGGTATATACAGCCCAGTGGTAGTATACAGCAGCCCCAGTGGTAGTATACAGCAGCCCCAGAGGTATATACAGCCCCAGTGGTAGTATACAACAGTACCAGAGGTATATACAGCCCCATGGTAGTATACAGCAGCCTAAGGTGTATACAGCAGCCCCAGTGGTAGTATACAGCAGCCCAGAGGTGTATACAGCAGCCAGTGGTAGTATACAGCAGCCCCAGAGGTATATACAGCCCCAGTGGTAGTATACAGCAGCCCCAGAGGTATATACAGCCCCAGTGGTAGTATACAGCAGTCCAGAGGTATATACAGCCCCAGTGGTAGTATACAACAGCCCCAGAGGTATATACAGCCCCAGTGCTAGTATACACCAGCCCCAGAGGTATATACAGCCCAGTGTAGTATACAGCAGCCCCAGTGGTAGTATACAGCAGCCCCAGAGGTATATACAGCCCCAGTGGTAGTATACAACAGTACCAGAGGTATATACAGCCCCAGTGGTAGTATACAGCAGCCCCAGAGGTGTATACAGCAGCCCCAGTGGTAGTATACAGCAGCCCCAGAGGTTATACAGCCCAGTGGTAGTATACAGCAGCCCCAGAGGTATATACAGCAGCCCAGTGGTAGTATACAGCAGCCCCAGAGGTATATACAGCCCCGGTGGTAGTATACAGCAGCCCCAGAGGTGTATATAGCAGCCCCAGTGGTAGTATACAGCAGCCCCAGTGGTAGTATACAGCAGCCCCAGAGGTATATACAGCCCCAGTGGTAGTATACAGCAGCCCCAGAGGTATATACAGCCCCAGTGGTAGTATACAGCAGCCCCAGAGGTATATACAGCCCCAGTGGTAGTATACAGCAGTCCCAGAGGTATATACAGCCCCAGTGGTAGTATACAGCAGCCTCAGAGGTATATACAGCCCCAGTGGTAGTATACAACAGCCCCAGAGGTATATACAGCCCCAGTGGTAGTATACAGCAGCCCCAGAGGTATATACAGCCCTAGTGGTAGTATACAGCAGCCCCAGTGGTAGTATACAGCAGCCCCAGAGGTATATACAGCCCCAGTGGTAGTATACAGCAGCCCCAGAGGTATATACAGCCCCAGTGGTAGTATACAACAGTACCAGAGGTATATACAGCCCCAGTGGTAGTATACCTCAGCCCCCAGGGGGTATATAGCAGCCCCCAAATGCTGGCACTCACCCCCCTTGTAAGGGCCCCCCCCGCTGCTTATCTTACCATCCCGGTCTTCTGCACAGCGCCGCTCCTCGATGCTCCGTTCTCCATGCTCCGTCCTCGCTGCATCCGGGATCCCCGGCCGTCGCACGATGACGTCATATACCTGCGACGGCCGGGGATCCCGGATGTAGCAGGATGGGAGCATGAAGAACGGAGCACCGAGGAGCGGCACTGTGCAGAAGACCGGGATGGTAAGATACGCAGCGGGGGGCCCTTACAAAGGGGGAGAGTGCCAGCATTTGGAGGCATATATGCACTGCTTCCCCCTGCCACTGATTGACAGGAGGAAGCAGTGCATATATAATGAGCGGCCCCACGTGACGGGGCCGCTCATACAGCAGCCTCCCCCCCGCCTCCTCCAGCCTCCACAGCCCCGGACACAGCCCCCACCACGCAGCCTACCGTATTGACCCGTGTAGAAGCCGAGGGGGAGACTTTTCAGCCCAAATTTACACGAGTATATTATGGTATATTGTGCGATAGAAATCAAGACAAACATGTCACTCATTGCTAGGATCACAAAGCTACGACTTACTTTAGACACATCATGCGAAGAGAGCAATCATTGAAGAAGGACATAATGGTTGGAAGAATAAGAAGGAACAAGGTGAAGAGCAAGACCAGCATCCCAAAGGCTTGATACAATCAACATTATAATAGAGAAGATTCTAGTCAACCTATCTAGGCTTGCAAGATTGATATTCCTACAGAACGATCATTCATCAAGTCGTCAAGCCTTAAAATCGAGCTGAAAGCCATTAAAATATCAATAGAAAGAGATAGTAGTCAAACATAAAAAAAATACATATCTGATATTGCTATCGAGTAAAAAATAAAATCATTCTTAATTTGCTGTTGATTTGTTTATTCTGTCTTCCATGGCTCACATTTTTGCTGGGCTCTGCTGAGTGCTTACACTGAGTTTACGTTTAAATTTCTGAAATATATGATTCAGACAATGCCCCTGACAGAACATTCATTTTAATGAGACAGTTGGAGTCACCTTGCACCCAGTCGGTCCTATGTTCCTGTGATATCCGTCTTTTCAATGGTGCATAAACCGCAGTCAACCAAAATTGTATCACTTCTGAAAGTGACACCACTGAACAGAGGACAGACAGAGTCCAGAGTAACTCTGTTGCCTCATTATAGTGAATTGATCGCTTAGGAGTTTCATCTAGATCATGTTATTCAGAGATTTAGATGTAAATCCCAATGTAAGTACTCAGTATAGACCACATGAAAAATGTGATCCAAAATATTATGTAAAATGTGCAAAATGAATGTTTCTACTCAATCCACAAAAAAAGGTTATCACATTACTGGTAGTACAAAGGCTCTGGAAAAGTGCTATGGCACCCCCCAGAAAGGAAATCCAGCCCCTTGAGGGGGGTTCTGTATAAGAAGTCCGCATATTGTTGAACAAAACTTTGTACTCCAAGAGTCAAATAGTGCTCCTTCCCTCCTGAGTCTCACTTTGTGCCCAATGGTAAAAAAATTCTGGCACCCAAGAACCCTGTCAATATGATATGTAACACTCAAACCATTGAAGGAAAATTTGCAATACAATATAGTGCTCCTTCCTGTATGAATTTTGCATTGTGCCTCAAAATTAGTTTTTGACCACATATGGCATACTGGTGTGCTCAGGAAAAATTGCATAACAAATTGTGGAATTCATTTCTTTCATTTCCCCTTTTAAAAATAAAACATTTGGGGCCAAAGCAACATTTTAATAGAAAAAAAATTATCATATGCATTTACTCAGCCCAATATTACACAACTCTGTGAATTGTCTGAAGTTTAAAAGTGCTTATTAATCATTTAGATGAATTCCTCAAGAGGTGTAGTTTCCAAAATGGGGTCACTTGTGAGGGTTTCTGCTATTTTGACATGTCAAATCAAATGCTCTTCAAATGTGACATGGCATCCCCAATGTTTTCCAACCAAAATGGCGCTTCTTCACTTCTGAGCCCTGCTGTATACTCAAGCAGTAGTTTTCCACCACATATGGGGTACTGATGTTCTCAGAAGAATTTGCACAACAAATCTTACTGTTCATTTCCTCATGTTATATTTGTGAAATAAAAAAGTTTGGGGAAAAATGTAATTTTTGTATTTTCATGGAGCAACATTATAATATTTTGACCGAATAGTAAAGAGATTGCTGGGCACTACCGCATATTATAGCATCCACCCTATGTCACAGCAGTGACTGATGTCTGTAGTGTAGTCGTCCGGTGCTGGCATACACAAGTCTATACAGAGTTCAATAAAGGCAAAAAAAAGCCGCACTCACCGACAGATGATCTTCTCTTTTTTATTCATAGTCCAAGTTACTTTTTTACATGGCTATGTACAGCAAGGAAGGGGGTGCAGGGAGGCGGACGACGGTTCACCGTTTCGCGGTCGTATACCGCTTCTACGGGTCCTCTACGGCGTCTGTCGTCATGTCCGGGATTAAATCACACCCGGGCATGGCGTCACTACCGCCCGTAGTAAACATGTGATCTCATAAAACACACAATATTAGTTATTAAACTAATTCAAGAAAGAAATACAACATTTACTAGACATTACCGCACTTATAATACATAAGGGTCTGTTTTTCTCTTTACATCGAGATTATCGCGACCCGCTCTTACGCCTATACATTCTCGGCTTTTCAATGCGTCTCGTTACCTAGACAACTACCGTATACCTCATACAGGACGTGCAATTTCTCAAAGCTATTACCATAGTCTACCTAGTATCCTCTTTCTCTTAAACCAGCATCCGCCATTATATATACACCTCAGTACTGATAGACTCGACTCAGTTGCTATATATAATTTCTCAAATTTACTCCTACTTCATTATGCAGCATAAAATTATTATTATTTAGGGCGAGAAAGAGGTTTTAGGATACATTGGCTGCTTTTACTTATCTAAGGGGCCGTTGTCTGTAAATCTATAGTACTAATATTGTATTATTCTTGCTACCCAATCTTTTAATCAAATTGAGCAAACTGGGAACTACAATGGCTTATTCTGTTGACATAGCTCCCACAATTAGCTTATTGGCAAATCTTAATATTTTTCTATTTCCATCCAAAACAAACTTCTCCAAATCCCGTCAGAAAAAAAAAAAGGTATTACAAAAAGACAGCTAGATCATTTTTATCATTAAGACCCATTGTGCCACAAGCCCTCGTCTCGAGACGAGGGCTTGTGGCACAATGGGTCTTAATGATAAAAATGATCTAGCTGTCTTTTTGTAATACCTTTTTTTTTTTTTTTTTTTTTTTTTTTTCTGACGGGATTTGGAGAAGTTTGTTGAGCTATGTCAACAGAATAAGCCATTGTAGTTCCCTGTTTGCTCAATTTGATTAAAAGATTGGGTAGCAAGAATAATACAATATTAGTACTAAAGATTTACAGACAACGGCCCCTTAGATAAGTAAAAGCAGCCAATGTATCCTAAAACCTCTTTCTCGCCCTAAATAATAATAATTTTATGCTGCATAATGAAGTAGGAGTAAATTTGAGAAATTATATATAGCAACTGAGTCGAGTCTATCAGTACTGAGGTGTATATATAATGGCGGATGCTGGTTTAAGAGAAAGAGGATACTAGGTAGACTATGGTAATAGCTTTGAGAAATTGCACGTCCTGTATGAGGTATACGGTAGTTGTCTAGGTAACGAGACGCATTGAAAAGCCGAGAATGTATAGGCGTAAGAGCGGGTCGCGATAATCTCGATGTAAAGAGAAAAACAGACCCTTATGTATTATAAGTGCGGTAATGTCTAGTAAATGTTGTATTTCTTTCTTGAATTAGTTTAATAACTAATATTGTGTGTTTTATGAGATCACATGTTTACTACGGGCGGTAGTGACGCCATGCCCGGGTGTGATTTAATCCCGGACATGACGACAGACGCCGTAGAGGACCCGTAGAAGCGGTATACGACCGCGAAACGGTGAACCGTCGTCCGCCTCCCTGCACCCCCTTCCTTGCTGTACATAGCCATGTAAAAAAGTAACTTGGACTATGAATAAAAAAGAGAAGATCATCTGTCGGTGAGTGCGGCTTTTTTTTGCCTTTATTGAACTCATTATAATATTTTGTAAAGCACCTGGGGGTTCAAGGTTCTCATCACACATCTAGATAAGTTCCTTGAGGGGTCTAGATTTGGGCACATCAGGGGCTCTGCAAACGTGACATGGTGTCCACTATCAATTCCAGTTTTTGGCTTTCAAAAGTCAAATGGCACTCATCCCCTTCCAAGCCCTTCTGTGTGCCCAAACAGTAGTTTTCTGCCATATATGGGGTATCAGCGTACTCAGGAGAAATTGCACAACAAATTACATTGTCCATAATCTCCTGTTACCCTTCTGAAAATGTGATATTTGAGACTAAAGTCAATTTTTTGTGTGAAACAGAAAATGTTCATTTTTTCCTTCCATTTTGCTTTAATTGCTGTGTTGCTCCTGAATAGTTAATAAACTTTTTGAATGTTGTTTTGATGCACGATCTGACAACGAAACCAGGCGCTACCATAGGGCGTTACCAATATAAATTAATCTTTTTTCATCTACAGGAATATGCTCACCTGATGTACATCAATGGTTTTTCCTGATGAAGAGGTCTGTGAACCTTGAAACGCATAGAATAAAAATCGCCTTCATGCCAACCCTTTGAGTTTGACTATTATTGGAATCATTGGCAGCGTGGTTTAAAAAAAAAACAACTTTTATATATTTTTTATATAATTTTATGAAAATTGAATGTTATTTTGAACTGTGCGAGGGGTGCTGATTTTAGAATGGTGTCAATGGGGTATTTTTTGTCGTATAGGCCGCAAAGTATTTTCAAATGTCATGTGGTCCCTAAAAATAATGGTTTTGTAAGTTTTGTTGTTACCTATTTTACTTTATTGATATAAAAAAATAGGTTTTTAAAATGCTGCTGCTGTAAAGTAGACATGTGGGAAATGTTATTTATACACTATTTTATATGGTTTAACTCTCTGGTTTATGGGCAAAAAAATGAAAGATTGAAAATTGCAATATTTTCACCGAATTTCCATTATTTTTACAAGTAAATGTAAGCAATATCATCCTAAAGTTACTACTATCATAGAGTCCAATATGTCATGAAAAAACAATCTCAGAATCACTGGGATTCGTTGAAGAATTCCAGAGTTATAACCTCATAGAATGATACTGTCAAAATTGAAAATTTGGCCTGGCTAAGAAGGTGAAAACAGGTTTTGGGACAAGGAGTCAACAAACTTTTTTTTTTGGTGCTTTTAACAAGATTTAATAGTCCCCTTTGGATATTTTAAGCTGTTACCATCTGATTGCATATGCTATATATTCAGCAATGCTAAGTATAAGCAGATAACATGATCTATGAATTCTGGCCACGGGCCGGCTTTCATAGGAGAATCATAATGACAAGAACGGGGGTCGTCAGCTAGGATCCAACTGTCGTGACAATATATCGGCACTCTGCTTTGCCCACGGATGTTAAAAGCACATGATGGCTGATTAAGTCAGCCATCATATGTGTGGGGAAAGGTGTGGGCTTGACCTGAAAACTCTCATCAAAGGCAAGAACACAACACATGATGTACATTTACGTCATATGTTGAGAATAGGTTAAAAAGATTTTCAAAATCAGTTATACATTAAAAGGCATGTGCTGGTTACAGGTAGAATGCTTTGAAATGTTATTAAAGGGACTCAGCACAGAATGACTGATCAAACTAATACAGGCACCTGTGCATCATGGCTCAGGTAATCATTATAATACCCATTTCCACCTGCTTGTTTTCCTTCTGTCTACACTGTCGCTCATTTTTGATTGACAACTTTGGCTTTATAGAGTCAGAGAATGGGGGAGATAAAAGGAAAGCACACAAGTGGGGAAATGTATTGAAATGATTAGTCCCATTTTGAGGCATTGGTTTGAATAGTCATTTTGTGCTGACAGAGTTCCTTTAATGCAAACAAGTTTTTTGTGGTGAGGAAAGAGCGCTTTACATAGTGATGACTAAGAGATAGAAGTTAGGTGATTGACCAATTAATTTATTTGTGAAACATACCACTACGCGTTTCTACAGCGGACTGCCGTCTTCCTCAGGCAGATTCCACAGTAGGAACACATAGTGGTATGTTTCACAAATAGATTAATTGGTCAATCTCCTAATTTCTATCTCTCAGTTATCACTATGTAAAGCGCTCTTTCCTGACCACAAAAAACTTGTTTGCATATCGTTTATCCCCATATGGGGCTTGTGGCTGAGCTGCGTGCACAGGGAGACTGGATAGTGGGTGATCGTAGGACCTACGGTGACGTCAGGAGTAACGCGTTGGTCACGTGACGGGTCTTCCCACGTGACCTGGAGGAGGACAGTGGGAGCAGATCCGGTGAGCGGTAACAGCAGTGCTAAACACTGACGTTGTGCAGCATCAGGTGAGCGAACACCCCCTCACCAATCCTTATATTACCCCACTAGACCACCAGCTATTATTCATGTGTGCTCTCCTTATTATTAAGAGTTCCTTTAATAGCATTCCAATGCTGTTCACCTTACTCTATTCCACCCAGGAGCTGACAGCTTTCAGTCACAGGGGTGTGCACCAAGCGACTTCAGTCACCACTCAGTACACAGTAAGCAGCTGCTGTTAGCACACCCAGCACCCTGACTAACATCTTGCTCTACAGTGTATCTGTGCAGTGAGTTGTTAATCAAAGTGCCAGGTGTGCTAACAGTCTGGTGAACGGTGCCATGACTGAAGTCATTCCATGTATGCCTGTATCACTGAAACCTATTGACTTTTGGTAAGAAATAAGTTACGTAGCCAGGCTTTCAGTAAGGTAACCAGACAGAATTAGAACACCATTAACCTGAATATTAACCCTATACCTGCAGGTAAATATCTTTTGGGGGCATGCCAAGTTTCGCTTAAGCATTTTAATAACATACTCTAAGTATGACAATAGCTCACCAAAACCTGTTTCACCTGTGTCTATAAAGTGTACATTACACTCCACTGCCGTGGTACATCATTCACAAATAATATTATGAGTGAGGCACCGAATTGACATCTAAAGAGGTCATTATGGAGATCTCACAGTCACAAATGAGACAATCTGCGATCATGTAGGATTAAACTGCCTGTGCCTATGTGTTATAGCCGCATTTCAGCTGTGGTGTGGTTTTGTATTACTTTTCTGTAATTTAAGGAAAAAACGTGATTTTGCCATAATTTTGGAAAACCACTATAAACTGGATCTAGCTTCTTCTGATTCAATGATTGCATAAACTGATAATCTGCCTGCTGTTACTGGCTTGATATACAAATATATACCCCATTTGGCACACCTGTTTGCAGTTTTGTTGGCATATTATTTACTTGATATCATAAAGTAATCAGCTAGATACTATAGGCATATATAAGCCATTACATGTATGTATAAGTTATTACATATGCAATAATTCATTAATTGCTGGAACATAATAAATGAATTATAATGAATTATGAATTATAATAATCATAGAATAACAGCCATAAATAAAGAATAGAGCACATTATTACATTCAGGCTAATGCAGTGACATAAATCACAGGCTGTTCTATTAAGGTTCTCTCCTGTTGTAATTCTTGTCACTGTAATAGTTTAATAAATTCTCCCACCTTGAGAAGACACTGATGAAATGGAGATTATGAAGAAGAGGGCTAGGGGAAGGCTGTAGATCTTCATATCAATGGTAATAAACGCCGGGGCATAATACCTGTATTTCAATGACAAAAATAATAATTCTAACAATAGATCAACATTCATAATAAATTAATGACCATACATAAAGTAATATAATAAAGCAAATTATTTAATCAGACTAACACAAGTAACATAATATATACCACAGTGATAAAATCTATACATTTTTAAGTAAATACTAATAAATGAATGGTGTCTCACCTTGCTTGGGAGATGTACAGGAAATTTGGCTGAGGAGAATATTTCTAGGCTTATATAGTCCTGGAAATATTGCATCTTTGTCAGACCAGTAAAAAAAATGGAAAGTGGGTGTTGACTACTCACTTAATGAAAGTTAACTTTCCACAAGTGCTGGAAAATGTAGCAAAGTACTGTAACTAGAATTGAGCAATATGGTGAATCACCTTTAACAAGTCACCATCTGAAATATATCACTGGTTTATTGATCGAAGTATATTAATTTATATAGCTATGAAGTATTGATAAGGTGAAAAGATCATTTTACTCGTTTTTTTTAGTTAATTTGACTTTCTTCAGTAAATTGAATCTTACGTTAAATTTTAATATTTCAATTAGAAGTAGACTCAAAATGTAGTTTTTAAGAATAATATATCCAGCTACAAGTAGCTTTGTGTGAAAATGTTAATTTCATCCTAGCCTAGTTATTGAACCAAATTTAATAGTAAACTGAATAACAATAAACTATCTTTCATACTGGCATGTGTAACATTAGCGTTAATAAATCTGCCTCCAGTGATGTCAGTGAGCAAAGAAAAAGACATCTAAGGGCACTTTTACACGCCGCAACCGTGGCGAGGAAAATTGAATGATATGTCGCCCTGCAATAATCGCCATCAAAATCCATCCCAATTGCGGCGTGTAATTGGGGAATTTGGCGGTGAATTGTTGCCTCGCCACGGTTGCCTGATTTCAGAGCAGTGCTGATTTCAGAGCAGTGCAACAAATCGCCGGCAAATTCCCCAATTACACGCCGCAATTTGGAGGGATTTTGACGGCGATTATTGCAGGGCAACATATCGCCGTCAATAGTCCTCGCCGCGGTTGCGGCGTGTAAAGGTACCTTACAGCTATCTTACAAGTGTCACGCGAGCCCCACGTCCAATCACTGCCAGAGTCTGTCTCTGTGCCTTGAAACAAAAGAGTTATCAACAGGAATTGAACAGCAGCCGCAGCACCAGACATGAGCCGGCGGTTATTGGAAGCCGGGCTCACATGACCCCACAATGTCACTTGAGCCTTGGACCGAGATTACCGATAGAAGTGGACTGGCGACAGGATGGGATGTAAGTACAGGGTCTTTTATTTTAACAGGGGGAAACAAGTAGAATCAGAAGGGGTTGTCCTAGTAGTGGTTTAAGAAGGATGGCACATTCACACATAACAGTGTTTTGATATTGCAGTGCATATGTTCATTATTTCTAAGCCTACCTTCACACCTGTGTTTGTGTCTGCATGTGTATGGGATGCAGACGCAAACGCACTGCAACGCAGCACATACTTATGTGAATGCAGCAGAGAATCTCCACATGCGTTCACACTAGTGTGGTGCCCAGGCAGCCAATCAGCTGTCTCGGGTGGCGGTCGGGAGGAGGAGATCAGCGGCAAAGAGATTTGAAGACACAGCTGATCTAACAGCTGTTTAAATCTCCCGCGCTGACACCGAACAGGGTGATATTGGTACAGGAGATAAAAAACAGCTGATCGCTGCTTCAAATCTCCCGCGCCGACCTCACCTATTCGGTGTCAGCGCGGGAGTTTTAAGGTGAGGACCTTGAGTACCTAGTAATCTGAGCAATATTACCATGTTAATCTGGAGTAAAGGAAAGTATCCTAATCCATAACCCGCTGTGCCTCCTTCTTGAGCACCCCTGTCACCGCTAACTACCTCCTTTTATCCACTGCTGTATATATTGTGTCACTTCTTAACAGTGATTTTGTGTGACTTTGTCATGTGTACAAGGTTAGTAGTATTCACAGCTTTAAATCCTTGAATTAGATGCAATTTTAGATATTTATCTGACTCACTTTTGACACTTTTTGGATTTCTCCTTATCTGAGGCTTAAAGAGAACTAGTCACCTTAGATAACGTTATTTGTCTGTACATATAGGAATAATCAGCTGGTACAAAATAGCAATAATCAGCTAGTAACAAGTATTACAAAACTGCCTGGCTATGTTAATTAAAGTGTGTGTGGATACCAAGATAAAATAAACTTATTTCCTCCCAAAAGCTATCGGCTTTCTATCATGGAGGCATGATCAGAATGGCTGCAGTCACTGCTCACATTACTGCTCACGATAATGTGCACTGCAGCTAGATTAGAGATAGGACAAGGCATGGCATCACCTGCTGGTTTAATTCATCATGCTGAGGGTGGCTTCACACTTGTGTTCCCCGCCGCTGCGTATTGCGGCGGGGGAGTGCAAGCCGAGCGCAGACACCGCGCGTCCCTATGTTTAACATGGGGACGCACGGTGTATGCGCTCTGGTGCGCACGGCCGTGCGCACCCATTGCCCGCCATGTGTGATTTGTACACATGCGGATGCTTGCGCACAAAGCATACATTCTCGTCCACACCATGAACATGACAAGATTTGAGAGGAGGCTTAAAGAAGTGCACACCACTTTTAACCTATGCCCGATCCCCAGGAATGACCCCCTTCTAGAAGCGACACCTCAGATTGAATTGAATTGTATAACATTGGGCTGTGAAAATAAAAAAATAAATTTTTTACCACCAAATGTTGCTTTGGTCAACAATAATTTAAAAGAGTAATAGGAGAAAAATGATCGTAAAATTAGTTACACATTTCTCCTAGGTTAACGAATACCTAATATATAGTAAAAAACTACTTTTGAGTCAAAGTGCAAAGTTCAGAAAGGAAGGAGCACCCTATCAAAATTCAGATTTAGCTGGAATGGTTTGGGGGTGCCATGTCACATTGACCCCTGACATGCCAGTAAAGCATACATTCCCTTAACTTACCCATTTTACAAATTACACCCCTCAATGAACTGATCTAGGGGCTGAGTAAGCTTATTGAGACCACAGGTGTTTTACATAATCTACTATATAATCGTGTAATTCTGTCTGTCTCTCTCTCTGTAACAGAAATCCTGCGTCGCTGATTGGTCGCGCCCAGCTGGCCGACTGACAGGCGCAGTCCGTCTGCGAATTGGCACGGGATTTGAACCACGCACGCCACCACTACCCGACGGTAGCCGCAGGTCATCTCCTGCCGCACAGAGGTCAGCTAGCTGAAGAAGTACCTCGACTGGCACTAGCGATCTCGCTTACTGTGACATGCAGCAGCGACCAGGCCCCCGCTGTGAGATCGCTGATCATGTCAGAATGGGGGTGCCGTCACACTTGGTGATGCTCCAGCGATCAGTACATCAATACGACCTGGTAGGGAATCCCGACTGTAGCCGCAGGTCATCTCCTGCCACACGGAGGTCAGCGGCGATGCAGCCGGGAGATGGCCGGCGGAAGCTGTTTATCTCCCGGCCGCTAACAACACAAGTACCCTGACCGGCGCTAGGAATGTCGCTCAGTGTGCCACGCAGCAGCAACCAGGCCCCCGCTGTGAGATCGCTGATCGTGGCGATCAGTAAAGCCCCCGTCACACTTAGTGAGATTGCTAGCAAGTTTTGTGACACAACAGTTCCCTCAGCAGCGATCTCGCTATGTTTGACACGTAGCAGTGATTATGCCCAGCTGTCAGATTGCTGATCGTTACAAACCATTCTGGACCATTTTTTGGATGTCGCGCTCCCGCTTGCCAGCGTGCATCACTGTGTTTGACAGGGACAACAACCATTGATCTCAACACTACGCCCGAGAGTTGGCCGCAACCAATCAGCAACCAACACAGTCCGGCCACAAATTTCCTTGGGATTTCAACCACGCTTTCCTGATTGGCGCGCCCGGTCACCCTCGGCCAATCAGCGATATTGGGGCAAAATTTAACTCCCACTCAGAGCGTGATGTAGTTTAGTCACGTTTACTGAACACGTTCTGTCAGTCACAGTGTAACGTACTTCAGTCACATTTAATGAATACCTTCTGTCAGTTACAGTGTGAGTACAGTCAGTTCTGTCACTCCTGTCAGTTCTGTCGGTTACAGTGTGCACATACTTCAGTCACGTTTTCTCAATGCGTTCTGTCAGTCACAGTGCAACATATTTTAGTCACGTTCACTGAACACGTTCTGTCAGTCACAGCGCGCTGAACAGAGAATTCTTTACTGTACGCTATCACGATTTACGCTTCCTGTGTTCCAATGGGTTGTAAGCGAAAATATGTCAATGAGGATGACAGAAAAGCAGCTGCAGCAGCAAGGCAACGACAACGTCGAGAGCACTTCAACAAACTGCCGCCAGACAAGCCTAGGATGTGGAATCTCACAGACAACGTTGGGAACAGGAGACACCAGAACATTGCCCCAACAGCCAGGATGCAATCTACGACAACTTGTGACAGGACATCACAAACATTGCCCAGACATCCAGGATGAGGACTCTCACAGACAACTTTGGGAACAGGAGACATCACAATACATTGCCGCCAGACAAGCCCAGGATGCGGACTCTCACAGATAACTTTGGGAACAGGAGACATCACAATACATTGCAGCCAGACAAGCCCAGGATGCCGAATCTCACAGACAACGTCGGAAACAGGAGCCACCACAACAAACTGCTGCCAGACAAGCCCAGGATGCCGAATCTCACAGACAATGTCCTGTGAATGAATCTCTACAATCTAGGGCAAACCGACAACAACATGATCGCCAAATTCATATTCAACAACTTGCTGTTACGTAACAGACAACGAAACTACAATTATTGAACACTACTGTGGCAATATGAATGCAGTTTGCTCTAAATGCAACTCTCTGAATTTTATTGATGAAGAACCATCTGACAATCAGTTTACTCAATGCTGCCAAAAAGGAAATGTTATGCTACCGAGACCTCACTACTCAGATCTGTTTGAGCAATTGATGAAAGGAACGCATCAACACAGTCGAAATTTTATGAAAAATATCTGAAGCATCAACAGTTCTCATGCGTTTGCTTCATTTGGTGCCAACATAGCACTGCCCCTAGATTCAGACCATATTGTTTTAAAATTCACGGCCAGATCTACCACTAGAACACTTTACTCAGAAATAGGACAACCACCAAAATTTGCACAATTATACATCCTTGATACAAATGAGGCTACAGAACAAAGGATGAACCTGAAAGAAACCGAAAACTGTGATGCTGAACTCATGAACCAAATTGCTGTACATTTACAACAAATCAGACCATTTTCTGCCGCATATCGCATGCTAAAAGACGTTGAAGCTGAGGAAGAACAAAGGGCTATTCAAAATGGGGCTGAAATGTCTTCTATTGTCATGGTCATTAAACAAGACAGTAAACAAGATCCCCGACTTTACAACAAACCACTTGTAAGTGAGGTTGCGGTTGTTTTTCAAAACAATGATGGAGAGCCTCCTTTTCATTAGTCCATCTTAAGCCAGACCAAAATAACCCTTTGCTTCCTAAGACACAACTAATTAGTATTTTGCACAGCAACCTTGATGCTCTTCTGTATCCGCTATTCTTTCCAAGAGGTGATCAAGGGTGGCATGAAAACCTACACCAGCAAGGCACTTTAAGAAGAATTACACAACTGCAGTACTATAATTTTCTTTGTCTGTCCAAAATTACTTCACTCCTATTTTAAACGGTGGGAAACTGACACAACAGTACTTAGTCGATGCATACGTTAAAATTGAAGCTAATCGCCTAAATGTCATACGAATGAACCAAAAACAACTTAAAGTTGAAGAGTACTGCGTTCTTCAAGAACATTTGCAAAAACAGTCCATTCAAAAGGGAATTCCAGTTGGAAAAACAGTCATTCTGCCTTCGTCGTTTGAAGGTGGCCCCCCAACATGCAATAGCGTTATCAAGATGCAATGGAAATAGTAACAAAGTATGGAAGACCAGACATTTTTGTGACAATGACCTGTAATCCTAAATGGCCAGAAATTACCAAAATACTAGAACCCTGGCAACAAGTTGAACACAGGACTTAGTTACAAGTGTATTTCGACTGAAACTCACCAGCCTTTTGAAAGATATCAAAAATAGGCTTTTTGAAACAGTTGTAGCAATGGTACACGTCATTGAGTTTCAGAAACGAGGTCTCCCACATGCGCATATACTTATTATCGTAGATGCAGATTCTAAGTTTCGCACGGAGGAAGAAATCGACAACATAGTGTGGGCTAAAATTCCTAACCAAGCAAAGTAAGAGGGGGGGGGGACAAGAGGCGCAATAGTGCCCTTATCACTAGACACTAGCTTGTGTTAAGGTGAGAAAAGTGAAACACTCACCTGTTCCAGTTGTGAGACCCACAACTGGTTTGTAGACCTGTTTGGATAAATATCCTGATGGCTGCTGCTGGACTTCCACCGGTCTCACAAACGTGAAGACGAAACCAGAATCTTAGGGTTATCCCTGATGAAGGTGCCAGGCTAGGCGCCGAAACGCGTAGGAGAATAAAGAAGGATTGAACTGGACATCATCCACTCGTTTTCTTTGATGTGAGTGAACTTGGCAGCGTGGACTGTGGTACACCTCTCTTCCCTAAGCTTCTAACCAAGCAAAGTATCCTGAACTGTATAATATTGTAATCTCTCATATGGTTCATGGCACATGTAGTGAAGCAAATCCAAAAAGTGGAAAACGAAAAGTGTACAAAAGGGTTTCCAAAGGAGTTAAACCAGCACACTATTAAAAACTTGGATGGCTACTAGTGATGGGCGAGTCCTAAATTACTCGGAACAGTTTGACTCTAGCGAGTCCGAGCCCGGGACTCGCTACTCGTTGCGAGTCTAGCGAGTCCAATGTTAATGAATTGGGAAGCGAGTAACAGCGAGTAATGTGCGATTTACAAATCGCAGATGTCTCAGAAAGCGCTCGCATTGCCGTTTTGGAAACCCCACTCGCAACAGTTTTTGCTGCTGTGTCCGTGTCTGTGGTTTTTATCCAAATTATATGATAACAAGAGAACAAGAGACAGGCTTTAATAGGGATATTGTCCCATCCCTGTCTGTAATGTGTGTTTTATAGACACTAGGTGTGGGAGAACACTTTTTTGTTATTTTAACAAATATTTATTAAAGGTTATATTTTCAAAGTGCACCTTAAGTAAGAAATGTGTCCGTGTCTGTGTAGCAGCACACTAGTCCCTGCAAAAATTATTAAGTACGCACAAGTAGTCGCACAAGCAGGTGGCATACGTGCTATTTGCAGGTAGGAGAGCAGTAACGCACTGGTCTGCCACAGAGAAAATAAAGCTGAAGGGGTTATTATGACCCAAAATCTATCAGGTGCAAAAAAATAGGAAATAGTACCTCAGCTAAGCCTCTGACTTCAGCTATTAGGACAGCTGAGTGAGTAAGCTAAGCTATTAGGTCGGTCCTGTGTGCACTGTAAGGCTGCACCTCCCTGCCTGCCTGCCTGCCTACAGTCCTCTACACAGTACTCCTCTGTCCTCCTGGTAGCTCTCACAAGAGCTGTTTGGGTTAAATATAAGGAATTTTTAAGTTTCCCTACACTGACTGACACTCCCTATGATCTGCTCCAGCGTCTACCTCACCCTGCACTAGGTCAGATCTCACAGGAATGTGCAGAAAATGGCGGTGGCAAGGCTTATATACAGCCTCGCCTCTCATACATGACATAGGCATCACGATGGACAGAAGCCAATCATAGTTCTGCCACAACCAACATGGCTGTGGCATTACTGAATATGATTGGCTAACATACTTGTCCATCTTCACAAGTTTTCTGACCTAACACGCTAGGCTGTCTCGGAAGCTTTGTCGGAACATAACAGATTCTGTATTCGCGAGTCCCGAATACAGAATATAGGACTCGGATTCGTAGACTCGCTCAGAATCGCTAAGACTTGCTCAAACTCGCTCAGACTCGCTGCTGACAGCGGGTATCCGTGAAGCGGTACGATGTGTTTAAACGATTTGGGGAGATTCAAGCTACATAGCGATGTGATATAGCGAGTCTAGCGAGTGAGAAAAAGTAAACTCTGACAAAACTAGGATTGCCATTGACTTGCATTGGACTCGTTACTGTGCGAGTAATCGCTGGGAAACTCGCCGAGTACAGAGTCCTGCGAGTCCCTTACTACTCGCCGAGTAACGAGTCCTAGCGAGTAGACTCGCCCATCCCTAACGGCTACCTATCCTACCGGTAATAACACATAGATAACATTGTTCACAAAAAAAATTATAAATAACTCATGGATAGTCCCATGCAACCCGTACTTATCAAAACGCTACAACTGTCACATCAACGTAGAAATCTGCGCTTCGATAAAAAGTATAAAATATCTTTATAATATAAGCAGGCACCTGGTTATCAATTGAATGAACTTCATATATCTATGGACAAAAGATGTTAATGAAACTGTATGTAACTCAATAAGTATATATAACACTGAGTCACTATAATATGTGATGTGAAGGAGGTGGATTGTAAAAAAACACTGTAAAATGATGTTTTTATCACTGTAATTTATTAATAACAATTAAGGAATGTGGTTGTATAAAAGGTCCAGCATATGCCATATGTGACTGCTGGAGGAAGGTCACAGGTTGACCGAAACGTCGCCATATTTACCTGAAGGCCAATAAAGGCAGAAGGAACATCCAAAAGAGTGCTGCGGTTCGTTTTTTGCATATATGGTCGGTATGTTGTTGGTTGATTCCCACCTGGAACTGATATTTAGCACCTTAGCAAAGCTATTTTGAAACGCTGCTTTAAAAATTTTTTTTTTCTATAGATAGATAGATACATACATAGAAAATGCATAAAGACATAGATACACAGATGGACAGATGCACAAATAAATAGATACATACTGTAGATAATACATAGCTAGATAACAGATAGATATGACATAGGAATACATAAATACATAGGTGTGATAAATTTATAGATATTTTATATAGTAAGGTGATCACACATTAAGTATAAGAGCGGAGATATGTATCATCCAAATTGTTAAATTTGGTAATATTAACCCAGATCTAATGTTCCAGTATCATAGGTGCTGAGAAACTTAATTTATCTTTAACAGGGCTGGGTTTTTGTGAACAGCTAAAGAGATGGGCGGGACGGCTGTTCACCACATTTCCATCTTAAGGTGTGGTCTATACACATATATAGATACAACATGCATAGAGATATGATACATAAATATAGCATACATAGACGATAGACACATAGGTAGATGATAGATAGATATGTACTATTTAATCATCTAATTCTGTCTGTTTGTCTATCTCTCTGTAATGCAAATCCCGCTTGGCTGATTGGTCGCACCCTTTCATGTAATGGTTTATATATTTTGATAATCTTTTTAACAATTTCGTTCAGTTGTATTAAGTTCTATAAGCAATAACATTTAATGATAATGTATGCATTTTACCTGGAAAATCCTGTGTATTCACTACATTATTCTTAAATCATCATTAATAAACTACATACATATTTTAGAATACCCAATGCGTTGGAAACGGGCCACCATCTAGTTTAATAATATTGAGCTGTGAAGAAAAAATAATTACATTTTTAACACTAAAATGATGTTTAAGCACCAATTTTAATCTAATATATACTTACCTAAAATTGTCTGTCATCCACTTCGGTCAGGATGCCCTCGAATCCCACAATCCACCACACTGCACCAGAAGTTTGCCGACCACCATATTGGAACATCCAAGTGATGGATATTCTAAAATGGCAGGAGCGGCTACTAATGTCGCACTCTTTCTCCCCCCCACCCCTGCTGACCAAAGTCCCGCTCCTAGCATTCCATATGGTCTCCTCCTGGTACCTGGTGTCACCCGTTATCAGGTCTCCGCTGCCCCCCTCACACATCCCGCAGCCTCCAGCAGCTCACCTCTCATTGCCTCTCAGTCTACAGGACCTTTGATGATATCACAGTCATGTGACCGATCACGTGACTATGACATCACTACAGGTTTGAGTAGTTCCACACTGCACTCAGCGCAGCCACACAGGGTAAGAGGGGAGCAGGGAAGTGATAGCACTGTGCTCTCCACAATCCCCCCTGCTCTCTACAACTTCCCCAGCTCTCCACAACCCCTCATGCTCTGCACAAACACCCTGCTCTCCACAACCCCCCTGCTGTCCACAACCCCCCTGCTCTCCACCAACCCCTGCTTTCCAAAATCCACCTGCTGTCCAAAACATCCCTGCTCTCCACAACAGTTCTGCTCTCCAAACCCCCCTGCTCTCCATAACCCTGCCTGCTCTTCACACCCCCCTCTCAACACCCCCTGCTCTCCACACTACCTATGCTCTCCATAACCCCCTCTGCACTGCACAACTCCCTGTGCTCTGCATAACCCCACCTGTGCTCTGCATAAGTGCCCGTGCTCTCCACAACCCCTGCTCTCCACAATCCTCCCTGCTTTCCACAACCCCCTGCTCTCTACACCCCCTGCTCTGCACAATCCCCTAGCTCTGCACAACACCCCTACTCTTCACAACCCACCCGTATTCTGCACAACCCCCATGCTCTGCACAACTCCCCTGCTCTCCACAACCCCCACTCTCTTCACAACTCCTCCTGCTCTCCACAATCTTCCCTGCTTTGCACACCCCCCTGCTCTCCACTCCCCCCTACTATCCGCAACACCCCTGCACTGCACAACCCCTCTATGCTCTGCACAACTCCCTTGCTCTGCCCAACCCCCATTCTCTCCAACCCACCCAGCTCTCCACAACCCCCCTGCTCTCCACACCCCCCTACCCTCCACAACACCCCTGCACTACACAATCTCTCTCTGCTCTACACAACCCCATGCTCTTTATGCTCTCCACATTCCCCCCATGCTATGCCCAACCCCCTTGCTCACCACATCAGGCTCTCCTCTAGTATTTTTTATAAGAGAACATGTATAAAGGGGTGCAGTGAGCATATTGACAACACAGGTGTGCCACCAAATTTTATACCATTGTGCAGTGAAAAAAGAATATTTTTATAACTGAAATTTTGTTTTATCCCCAAGTTTTTAAGTTTTATAAGGGCTAAGGCTGTGGTCAGACTGACGTTTTCTCCCTATTTTAACAGTCTATGCTTAAAACTTTGAAGTTTTCCCAGAAGCGTATAGCTTTAACGCTTTCAGCGTTTTCTGTGGTGTGTTCAACTGAAGCACAGTCAAGTTATAAGTGCAGACTGTTATAAAGGGAGAAAACATCATTCTGACCCCAGCCTCATAAAAAAAATGGATCATACCATTTCTTGTGCAATTTCTCCTGATTATACCAATACCCTACATGTAATTGGAAACTACTTTTGAGATACAGTGCAATGCTGAGAAGGGAAGGAAGGAGTAATGAGTGAACCCCTTTGATGTTCGAGTTCAGCAGATTTTTTTAAAGTCTGGGTATTTGGACCAGACTTGACCCAAACTTAAGTCCGAACCCTAAACCCAGACTTTTTACTTATAAAGTGGTGGCTAGGAGGAAACGGGGTCTTAGGGGCTATAAAAAGAAACAAAACAGTGATTAAACATCAGCGTGATTACTTACCAGGGTCCAGACCCTTATACTTCCAGGGCCACTTATTAAGGTTGGTTCCACATTTGCATTTGTGTCTGCATGCGGAGGGCATGCAGATGCTAACGCATTGAAAATGCTGCCATACTGATGTGAACGCAGCAGAGATTGTCTGCATGCATTCACATCAGTATGGTGTCCGGCCAGCCAATCAGCAATCTCGGCGGCGGCCGGGAGGCGGTGATCAGCAGCCGAAATCTCCTCCTCCCGGCCACAGCTGAGATCACTGATTGGCCACCGGGAGATATTTCAATGTGATCCGCAGCGTTCTCCTGCACTGTCATGCGGAAGACACTGCGGATCCATTGACTGCTATGGATTGTTTGTGCACTTGCGGGCGCTTGCTGATAAAACAAGCACCCGTGAACACACAAAAAATGCAACAGGCTGCATTTGGAGGGCAGAGGAGGGCTCACAAATTATGCGCATCTGAACGCAACCGCAACCGAACGCAGCCGAACGCAGCTACAGTGCGTTCCCATGTTAAACATAGGAACGCAGTGCGCATGCGTTGGCTGCGTTCTGTTACGCTGCATTCCGAATGTTAATGTGAAACCGGCCTAACGTCCTGGTTATTCACTGCATGCTAGATGCTAGAATGTGTGGACTGTTTTCAGGTTACTGCACTGGCTCCCACAGCCAATCATAGATACCCACTGTCTGTCACAGCGTCTGTGATTGGCTGTTGCTCTCCACAAACCATTGTGCCGGTGTCTGTGATTGGTTGCCAATGAACCTATTGGATGTCATAGTAGTGTAAAAATAAATAATCATAAAAAAAAATTATGTAGAGCTTCGCTGTATTTTTTGATTCTCAGCCTAGATTAAGCAGACAGCTACAGGCTTCTACCCCCAGCTGCCTTGCTTTACCTAAGCTGACAATTAAAATACAGGTAAGCTCATTAATTTCTTAAAATTATTTAAATAAATAATTGTAAAAAGTGTGTGAGTCTCGCCATATTTTTGTTCCTTCCTTGCATCCACTGTATGAAGCAGAGACAGGATTGTGTCTTTCATGGGACCATCCTTATGAATTATTGTCAGAGGAGTCTGTGAGGGTTAATAAATGGGAAAATGAGGGTGTTTGTGTGATTTATTTCAAACAAAGGTTTCTTCTCTGTGATTTATTTTAAATAAAGGATTTTTCTCTGTGTTGTATTTTTAACTATTTCCTCACATTATTGATAAATGAACTGGTCTTATAGAGACCTGAACATTATCAGTGTGAGCTTAATGACAAGCTGTAAATGCTCAGCATCATTTACACCTTCTATAACTCAAATGCCATTACTGCAGAGCATCTGGAAGAGATGGGTAAAGTACCAGTAATGGATTTCTGAAGTGGCTGCAGGTTGATATTCTTTAGTCTCAGGGGGCCCATAACTATGGGCCTCACCACGCTGAGAATACCAGTACACAGCTGCCTGGGTTTTACTTTGGCTGGCATTCAAAAATAGGGCAAAGCCCACACATTTTTTAAAATTGTTTAAACAATTAGAAAAAATAAAAGACTTCTATGCATTTTGATTGCCAGCCAAGGTAAATCCCGGCAGCTCTGGGTGGCAGCCTGTAGCTGTCTGCTTTATCTACGCTGAGAATCAAAAATATGCAAGCTTTATGTCTTTTTTTTTATTATTTATTTATTTTTACACTACTATAATGTGAGGCTCATTGCCTATGGCATCCAATCACAGACACCAGCACAGTGGGTGAGGGGCACAACAGCCAATCGCAGTCGTTGTAACAGAAAGTTGGAGTCTGTGATTGGCTGTTGGAGCCAGTGCAGTTAGCTGGAAACTGCCCTTACATTTAAGCACCTACTGTGCAATGAATAATCAGAAGGTTAAGGAGTGGCCCAAGAAGTACAAGTGCGTGAACTCAGTAAATAATCACGCTGATGTTTAATTACTGTTTTGTTTCTTTTTACAGCCCCAAGCACCCTAAAGTGAACCTGAACAGTAACATAAACTTTTCAGGGAAGTCCGTGTTCAGGGTTCGTGCTCGAACACTAGGTGCTTGGTACGGAGGCAGAACTTTGGGTTCGCCAATCACTAGAATGAATGCCATATTATAGTGTAGATTTTGATGGAATGGTGTACAAGTGCCATGTCACATTGGTAAAATCACTGAGGTGCAGAACAGCAGAGATTCCCTTGAGGTGCCAGAACAGCACTAAAAAAAGTTTTTTTTAAAATAAAGGTTTTTGCATCACTATATCTTTTGAATGCTATAGTTTTGTTTTTTTTTTTTCTGCTGACAGTCATATGAGGACTTGTCATTGCTGGGATGAGATAAAGTTATTATTGTAATGGTAAAATGGTAATTTTTGGGCACATAATTTTTTTTATCATTTTCTATTCCACTTTTTGTGAGGAAGATTGAAAAAGAAAAGCAATTCAGTAGTTTTCTTATTTTGTACGCCATTCATCAGGTTTAAACATGTTCAAACAGCTTTATTATTTGCGTCAGTATGAATAAGATACCACATTTATACATCACTTTTATGTTTTGCTGCTTTTTCACAATAAAAAGAGTTTTATAGAAAAATAAAGTTTTTGCAAGGCCTTATTCTGACTGTAAGAATGCTAAAATGTATTGCTAATATTAAGTTCAACACTGTTAATGTAAATCTTCTGCAGTAACTCAGTTCAGCCACTGGAGGTCATCAGTGGACACGAGTAGAAAGATCTGGAACCAGGAAGTAATTTTTAGTCAGTCTCCTGAGGTAAATTGTCAGAGAGATTCCTGAGGAGATCCTACACAGGAAAGAAGAAATGTCGGCTGTTCTGAGGGGCTCGTGGACCTATGGAAGGACGCGCCTGGCTTGAACAGTGTTAGAATTATTCAAGGGCTCGATCTACACCGTGGGCTGAAAGATAAGCCGTGTTCTGTGAGTACATAGGATTGACCGGTCAATATATAAGGATAGTCAGACAGGGTGAGTTAGTCAGAAACTGCAAAGGACTATTTTGTGTATACTCCTGAGAAGAGACCAACCAGGCTTGATCTATACAAGATATTGAATATTGAGACTTGCACGAGTGTGAGACGCAAAAAGAAGCTGAACGTGGATGACCCCGTAGGACTGAGAGAACGATCATCATCCCTGTTATACTGGAATGTGATAAAAAGCCCAGGGTGAGGAAGATCTTATATACCTCAGTGGCCGGTGGTTAGGGTTAACAACATTCACCCTGGTATCTGCTTGTATATTACCAAGTTCAAGAATTTCACCTCATGCAGGAGGGAAAACTGCATTTGCTGTAAATAGTCTGTGGGCTAGATTTATAAAAGGGAGTCAGGGATCCCGAAGTATTTTGTAAATAGCGTGGGAGGGGGTGTAAGATTATATCCTGAGGGGAACACATGCCTCGGCTGCAGTAAGAGCCTGGGTAGGCCCTGTACGGAGTAAGGGTGAGGTTGGTATAGTCAGGGGTAGTTGTCCTCCCTCCCTGCAAAACCGGCACGTGAGTTTCCTCAGGCTGCATAATTTGTACACTGTGATTGGGCTGTTGGGGCTTAAACCTTTGTTGAAAAGTTTGGAATTTGTTATCTTTTTGGCACAGATAAAGAGAGTTAATTTGCCACTATTTTGGAGTCAGTGTCGTTCATAGCAGCACCGTATTCCTCACACACAAATGACTGGTGTCCCGGTCTTTACATGACCGCTATAGTATTTTGCTGACAAAGTTATACAAGTTATTTTTTTGCGGGACAAGATGACATTTTCAGGGATACTACAGGGTGGGTCATTTATATGGATATCCCTAAATAAAATGGGAATGGTTGGTGATATCAACTTCCTGTTTGTGGCACATTAGTATATGGGAGAGGGAAACATTTTCCAGATGGGTAGTGACCATGGTGGCCATTTTGAAGTTGGCCATTTTGGATCCAACTTTATTATTTTCAATGGGAAGAGGGTCATATGACACATCAAACGTATGGAGAATTTGATAAGAAAAACAATGGTGTGCTTGGTTTTAACGTGACTTTATTCTTTCATTAATTATTTACAAGTTTATGACCTTTTATAAAATGTGTTCAAAGTGCTGCCCATTGTGTTGGATTGTCAATGTAACCCTCTTCTCCCACTCTTGACACACTGATAGCAGCACTGCAGAAAAAATGCTAGCACAGGCTTCCAGTATCCGTTGTTTCAGATGCTGCACATCTCGTATCTTCACAGCATAGACAATTGCCTTCAATGAGTGATGAGGCAAACTTTTTTGTGAATGGTGAAGATAACAAACAAAACCACAGCTATTGGTCTGACACTAACCCACAGTGGATAGATCCCTCCAAGACTCTTGGAACACAAAAATTGATGATATGGTGTGGTACATGAGGTACAAAGATACTGGGGCCATTCTTCATCAATGGAAACCTCAATGTCACTGGATATCTGAAATTGCTACATGATTCAGATATCCAGTGGCATTGAGGTTTCCTTTGATGAAGATTGGCCCCATTATCTCTGTATGCCATATACCACACCATACCATCAGTTTTTGTGTTCCAACAGTCTTGGAGAGATCTATACACTGTGGGTTAGTGTCAGACCAATAGCGGTGGTTTTGTTTGTTAACTTCACCTTTCACAAAAAAGTTTGCCTCATCACTCATCTGAAGGCAATTGTCTATGCTGGGAAGATACGAGATGTGCAACATCTGAAACAATGAATACTGGAAGCCTGTGCTAGCATTTCTTCTGCAGTGTTGCTCTCAGTGTGTCAAGAGTGGGAGAAGAGGGTTACATTGACAATCTAACACAATGGACAGCACTTTGATCACATTTTATAAGTGGTCATAAACTTGTAAATAACTCATGAAAGAATAAAGTTACGTTAAAACCAAGCACACCATTGTTTTTTTTATGAAATCCTCCATACGTTTGATGTGTCACATGACCCTCTTCCCATTGAAAGAAATAAAGTTGGATCCAAAATGGCCAACTTCAAAATGGCCACCATGATCACCACCCATCTGGAAACATTTTTCCTCTCCCATATACTAATGTGCCACTACCAGGTAATTGATATCACCAACCACCATTCCAATTTTATTTAGGTGCATCCATATAAATGGCCCACCCTGTATTTCAATTTCCATACAGCTTTTTAATCACGTTTTATTATACTTTTTGGAGTCTGTATGATGAAGAGACATAGTTTTTGCTACTTTTTTTTATAGTGTTCACTGTATTTAAATAGTGTAACAGTTTTATAGATCAGTTCGTTCCAGATGCAGCAATGCCATACTGATTGGGTGCAAGAGGGAGCCCCCTTTCTCTCCTTGCTTCCTTAATGCTGTGATTGCCAATTATCTAGGGGTTTAAAAGTCAGGGGCAGTGCCAGCCCTGGCAGTGCCAGCCAAAGCTCTGCTATCACTTAAGCTAAACTCCTGGCGACCAGCGTGTATATAAAGCCATTGTGCTCGTATAATCACCATGATGTACCAGTATGTCCATTTGTGCATACTACCATTAAGATTTGAATGTATTAGTACCTCATATGTCAGGAAGTGATTTAAAGATACCAAACCACATAATTATAATACTTGTCGCATATGGATATATATAAAACCTACCTGAAGAGAGCACAATTATGGTATAACTATTCAAAATACATTTCATTAATTACATAAAGTATATTAAAAAACAGAAAGAAAAAATGGGAGTTCTACAATATGTGAAATCACTCTGGAAGGAGGTTAAAAGAGAATGTACTGATACAAATAAAGTTGGATAATATGTAATAACATGTCCATATGGTTACCTCAAACAATGCACAAGCTACTAAGCCATAATACCAATTACACAGGTAAATCTCATATTAATAAATAAATAGATAAATCATTGATATAAAAACAGATACAAGTAATAAGATATTAATAAATATATGTACCGTATATACTCGTGTATAAGCCGAGTTTTTCAGCCCAAAAATTGGGCTGAAAAGTCTCCCCCTCGGCTTCTACACGGGTCAATACGGTAGGCTGCGTGGTGGGGGCTGTGTCCGGGGCTGGGGAGGCTGGAGGAGGCGGGGGGAGGCTGCTGAATGAGCGGCCCCGTCACGTGGGGCCGCTCATTACATATGCACTGCTTCCCCCTGTCAATTAGCGGCAGGGGGAAGCAGTGCATAACTAAATATATCCCCCCAAATGCTGGCACTTGCCCCCCTGCTTGTAAGGCCCCCCCCCCGGCTGCTTATCTTACTATCCCTTGTATTCTGCATCGGGCGCGCAGGTCCCTCCGTGCTCCCATCCTCCGTAGCATCCGGGGTCATGTGACCGGCCGGTCGCATGACGTCATCGCTACGCGACGGCCGGGGACCCCGGATGACGCCGGGAGCACGGAGGACGGGAGCACGGAGGGACCTGCGCGCACGATGCAGAAGACCAGGGATGGTAAGTGAAGCAGCTGGGGGGGGCCTTACAAGCAGGGGGGCAGCTGCCTGTATACACCACCACTGGTGGGGCTGCCTGTATACACCACCACTGGGGGGGCTGCCTGTATACACCACCACTGGGAGGGCTGCCTGTATACACAGGGGGGGGCTGCTGTATACACCACTGGGGAGGCTGCTGTATACACCACTGGGGAGGCTGCTGTATACACCACTGGGGAGGCTGCTGTATACACCACTGGGGAGGCTGCTGTATACACCACTGGGGAGGCCGCAGTATACTACCACTGGGGAGGCCTGTATACCACTGGGGAGGCTGCTGTATACTACGACTGGGGAGGCCTGTATACCTGTGCTGGGGTCCACCCTCGGCTTATACACGAGTCAATAGGTTTTCCCAGGTTTTGGGGGCCAAAGTAGGGGTCGGCTTATACACGAGTATATACGGTATATAATCTGATGTAATAATAAATACATGGGTCCTCTCCCTGGCCACTGGGTTAGTAATATATCTATATGACTTTCATTAATACAATATCTTAATATATTATTATTATTATTAGTAGTAGTAACTTAGCACCACTTGGTCTTCCTATGCTGCACTTTATATTTATACATATAGCTATAGTCTATTGATTACGGTACTTCATCAGCTCATATAGGACAGGTAATATTGCTCTACTTTATTTATCCTTGCTGAACTTTATATTTATATTTATAGCTATACTGTATTTATTATACCATCAGCTTACATACATATATGTGTCACTATCTTTTTACTTTTATCTCTTTATATCAATTATTGATTTATTTAATTATTTATTAATATTAGATTGAATTTAATTAATTAGTATTATAGCATAGTAACACTTTGTTTGAGGTAACCATATGGACATGTTGTTACATATTATCCACCTATTATTATGTCAGTACATTCTCTTTTCACCCCCTTCCGGAGTGATTTCACATATTGTAGTCCTCCTGCCATTTTTTTCTTACTGTTTTTGCTATATATTATATCATGAATAAAATAACATTTTTATTAGTGATATCGTAGTTGTCCATTCTTCATGTAGGTTTTACATGTCATAAAGTGGTTAATTGGGGTGGAGATAAAATGACCAAAGTTAGGAAACAAAATGATACCCTTAATTTGTCATAGCACTAAGGTTTCTTTTTTCCTACATAATTTCACCACCGATTTGCAATTCTCACTTATTAGTGTTTTGAATAAATATCATATTAGAGAAGATCATTTAGTTCTAGCCTACTGAATGTCTCTTTGTCAAGCCAAATTAGTTTCTTAGGAAGCCTGGTATTTCTTCACTTCTGCATGACACAGGAATGAGTAAAGTCTGGAGGACACATTTGAAAATATTTGTACATCTTCATAGAATGCACGATATACGGTAATAATATCATCTGATGGGAAATCATTACAAAGTTTCATAAAGAGGAATACCAGTTTTTATTTTATTTAATTACAACCTTGGAAACACCCCAAAATAATTAAAAGCCCCATATATTCAGTACAAAATTATTCAACCCCCAGGGCAAAAGAGGTTCAGTAATAAAATTTACAAACTTTCAGCTGTCTTCAATAAACCAAAAAAAAACAATTTAACAACTAATATGACAAAAATTAATATAGCAACAAGGAATATAACAATTTTCTTCATACACAATATAACACAAAATACTACTTTTAATAATTACTGAAGCCTCAGAATTATTCAATGCCTTCTCGACAATAATAGTACTATCTAAATCACTTTTTAGCTGTATAATGAAGTGAGCTTTGTCATCTTGGTCACTGGCTATGCAGATTACAGTGGCTAGAGCACTTACAGTTGTGGCCAAAAGTATTGACACCCCTGTAATTCTGTCAGATAATACTCAGTTTCTTCCTAAAAATGATTGCATTCACAAATTCTTTGGTATTATTATCTTCATTTAATTTGTCTTCAATGAAAAAGCACAAAAAGAATTGTCCTAAAGCCAAATTGGATATAATTCCACACCAAACATAAAAAAGGGGGTGGACAAAAGTATTGGCACTGTTAGAAAAATCATGTGATGCTTCTCTAATTTGTGCAATTAACAGCACCTGTAACTTACCTGCGGCACCTAACATGTGTTGGCAATAACTAAATCACACTTGCAGCCAGTTGACATGGATTAAAGTTGACTCAACCTCTGTCCTGTGTCCTTGTGTGTACCACATTGAGCACGGAGAAAAGAAAGAAGACCAAAGAACTGTCTGAGGACTTGAGAAGCCAAATTGTGAGGAAGCATGAACAATCTCAAGGCTACAAGTCCATCTCCAAAGACCTGAATGTTCCTGTGTCTACCGTGCGCAGTGTCTTCAAGAAGTGTAAAGCCCATGGCACTGTGGCTAACCTCCCTAGATGTGGACGGAAAAGAAAAATTGACGAGAGATTTCAACGCAAGATTGTGCAGATGGTGGATAAAGAACCTTGACTAACATCCAAACAAGTTCAAGCTGCCCTGCAGTCCGAGGGTACAACAGTGTCTACCCGTACTATCCGTCGGCGTCTGAATGAAAAGGAACTGTATGGTAGGAGACCCAGGAAAACCCAACTTCTTACCCCGAGACATAAAAAACCCAGGCTGGAGTTTGCCAAAACTTACCTGAGAAAGCCTAAAATGTTTTGGAAGAATGTTCTCTGGTCAGATGAGACAAAAGTAGAGCTTTTTGGGCAAAGGCATCAACATAGAGTTTACAGGAGAAAAAAAGAGGCATTCAAAGAAAAGAACACGGTCCCTACAGTCAAACATGGTGGAGGTTCCCTGATGTTTTGGGGTTGCTTTGCTGCCTCTGCCACTGGGCTGCTTGACCATGTGCATGGCATTATGAAGTCTGAAGACTACCAACAAATTTTGCAGCATAATACAGGGCCAGTGTGAGAAAGCTGGGTTTCCCTCAGAGGTCATGGGTCTTTCAGCAGGACAATAACCCAAAACACACTTCAAAAAGCACTAGAAAATGGTTTGAGAGAAAGCACTGGAGACTTCTAAGGTGGCCAGCAATGAGTCCTGACCTGAATCCCATAGAACACCTGTGGAGAGATCTAAAAATGGCAGTTTGGAGAAGGCACCCTTCAAATATCAGGGACCTGGAGCAGTTTGACAAAGAAGAATGGTCTAAAATTCCAGCAGAAGAAACTTGTCAAAAAACTTGCTAAAAAACTTGCCAAAAAACTTGCTAAAAACTAGTTAAAAAACTTGCTAAACTAGTTAAAAAATGCTAAAAAACTTGTTAAAAAACTTGCCAAAAAACTTGCTAAAAAACTAGTTAAAAAACTTGCTTAAAAAACTTGCCTAAAAGCCTGTCTAAAAAAACTTGCCAAAAAACTTACTAAAAAAACTAGTTAAAAACTAGATAAAAAACTAGTTAAAAAACTTGCCTAAAATTTGCTAAAAAACTTGCCAAAAAGCTTGTCTAAAAAAACTTGCCAAAAAACTTGTTAAAAAACTTGCTATATAAAAAATTGCTAAAGAATCAGAGTAAATGAATCATTTGTGAAATTCTTTAAGAGATTGCTAATGCGCCTCTTTTTATCATTTTTTATTAGGTTTTATAACGTGTTTTACCAATATTGTCAGAAATGTTGTCATTTAAAATATGACATTATGATTTAGAATGTATACATGAGCTTGTAGCCTATTGCAGTAATAACAACTAGCATAGGAGAGTATAATGAGTGTAACAGATGTTGCTAATGAATGACTAGTTAAGATCATGTGATAGTATATATAAGAGAGGGTTGAGCAGGGGCCCCTCATCCACTTGAGAAAGACGCCGATTTGCGTGTTGAAACACGTTGTGGTCGCACCCTGCAGCTTTGTGTAATAAACTTAAGGTAATTCTATGAAGGCTTGATCTTGTGTTACCTAGCGCCGCATTCTAACACCGCTCCTTCTATCATTCATACCTATTCTCCCTTCGGGGAGCGAGGTGTAGCGAGCAGCTTGGGCAAGTCCATAGGACCTGGCAGTGCATCATCCAAACTCCACCTGTGTTCATCACATGATCAGCCGGCTCTGAGGAGACTAGGAAGTGATTTCTACTAACTCAAGGAGCGTAAAATATCCTCTCTTTACACAGAGGTCTGATGATCATCAACTTTTTGGACCCTATCTCCCTATTCGCTTAATCTGGTTGTGCGGATTCATGCACAACCTGGAAAGGTTAGTGTTCATTTAAAAGAACCACATTGTGGTAAAATTTAGTGGTGTGGCGCAACAGTGCTGTTTTTTTCAGTTTCATAAAATTCCAGCGGAGCATTGTAAGAAAATCATTGATGGTTACCGGAAGCGGTTGATTGCAGTTATTTTGGCTAAAGGTTGTGCAACCAAGTATTAGGCTGAGGGTGCAAATACTTTTGTCTGGCCCATTTTTGGAGTTTTGTGTGAAAAGATCAATGTTTTGCTTTTTGCTTCATTCTCTTTTGTATTTTTTCATTGAAGACAAATTAAATGAAGATAATAATACCAAAGAATTTGTGATTGCAATCATTTTCAGGAAGAAACTGAGTATTATCTGACAGAATTGCAAGGGTGTCAATACTTTTGGCCACAACTGTACATGATTAAATACTGTCTTCATTTAAAGCTGCTTTAATCATCTATATATAAAGCTGAGTGTATGTATGTATGTCTGTGTGTATGTATGTATCAAGCACCGCCCACTCCACATAGCCCTACTCACTCAAGTTAGTCATGCCCACTTCATAGCCCACCTCCTCACAGAACCAGACAACATTCTATGGAGGGAAGGAGCAAGAGGCAGAACCAGACATTTTTTGGAGAGATAGGAGCTAGAGACAGAGCCAAATAACATTTTATGGAGGAGGAGCTATACGCAGAACCAGAAAACATTCTATGGAGGGGAGGAGCTAGAGGCAGAACCAGACAACATTCTGTGGAGGTGAGGAGCTAGGGGCAGAACCACTACACAACATTCAATGGAGAGAGAGGAGCTAGAGGCAGAACCAGACAACTTTCTATGGAGGAGAGGAGCTAGAGGCAGAACCAGACAACGTTCTATAGAGGGGAGGAGCGAGAGGCAGAACAGCAACTCTATGGGAGGAGCTAAAGGCAGAAACAACAACATTCTATGGAGGGAAAGAAGCTATATGTAGAACTAGACAAAATTCTATGGAGGAGGAGGATCTAGAGGCATCACCAGACAACATTCTATGGAGGGGAGGATCTACAGTCATAGCCAGACAGCATTCTATGGAGGAGGAGGATCTAGAGGTAGAACCAGAAAACATTCTATGGAGGGGAGGAGTTAGAGGCAGAACCAGACAACATTCTATGGAGGGGGAGGATCTAGAGGCAGCACCAGACAACATTCTATGGAGGGGAGGATCTACAGACATAGCCAGACAGCATTCTTTGGAGGAGGAGGATCTAGAGGTAGAACCAGACAATATTCTATGGAGGGGAGGAGCTAGAGTCAGAATCAGACAACATTCTATGGAGAGGAGGAGCTAGAAGCAGAACCAGACAAGATTCTATGGAGGGTAAGAAGCTATAAGCAGAACCAGACAACATTCTCTGGAGAAGGAGGATCTAGAGGCAGCACCAGACAACATTCCATAGAGGCAGAACCAGACAGCATTCTATGGGGGAGGAGCTAGAGGCAAAACTACACAATATTCTATGGAGGGGAAGAAGCTATATGCAGAACCAGACAAAATTCTATGGAGGAGGAAGATCTAGAGGCAGCACCAGACAACATTCTATAGAGGGGAGTATCTATAGACATAGCCAGAGAGAATTCTTTGGAGGAGGAGGACCTAGAAGCAGAACCAGACAACATTCTATGGAGATGGAGGAGCTAGAGGCAGAACAAGACAACATTCTATAGGGGGGAGCTAGAGGCAGAACCAGACAACATTCTATGGAGGGGAAGAAGCTATACCCAGAACCAGACAACATTCTATGTAGGAGGATCTAGAGGCAACACCAGACAACATTCTATGGAGGGTAGGATTTAGAGACATAGCCAGACAGCATTCTATGGAGGAGGAGGATTTAGAGGTAGAACAAGACAACATTCTATGGAGGGGGAGGAGGGAGAGGCAGAACCAGGCAATATTCAATAGAGGTGGAGGAGCTAGAGGCAGAACCAGACAACATTCTATGAAACACACAATATTCTACAGAGGGGGAAGAAGCTATACGCAGAACCAGACAACATTCTATGGAGGAGGAGGATCTAGAGGCAGCACCAGACAACATTCTATAGAGGGGAGGATCTAGAGACATAGCCAGAGAGCATTCTATGGAGGAACAGGATCTAGAAGCAGGACCAGACAACATTCTATGGAGGGGAGGAGTGAGAGGCAGAACCAGACAACATTCTATGGAGGAGGAGGATCTAGAGGCAGCACCAGACAACATTCTATAGAGGGGAGGATCTAGAGACATAGCCAGACAGCATTCTATGGAGGAGGAGGATCTAGAGGCAGAACCAGACAACATTCTATGGAGGGGGAGGGGCGAGAGGCAGAACCAGACAACATTCTATGAAGGGGGAGGAGTGAGAGGCTGAACCAGACAACATTCTATGGGGGGAGGAGCTAGAGGCAGAAACACACAACATTCTACGGAGGTGAAGAAGCTATACGCAGAACCAGACAACATTCTATGGAGAGGAGGATCTAGAGGCAGAACCAGACAACATTCTATGGAGGGGAGGAGTGCAGATTTGATGCAAAAAAACTGCAGCATGACAAATCGTGGTGTAGAATCCTCTGTGTTTTGTAGCTCTTCCAGCCATTGATTTCATTACCAAAATGCATTGCAGAAATCTGCATCAAATTTGCACCAACACTGTACCATGGTGCATTTTTTCGGTCAGAGGATGCAGGTTTGCTCCAGATCTGGTACAAAACGTTTTTGCAGCAAATCTGCAGCGCACTCACATAGCCTAAAGTTTTAGACTTAATACACAAAAAGTACATTGCTTAGTATGTAAAAAAAATTGGAAGCCTCAATGCCACTGGATATCTGAATCATGTAGCAATCAAGCACACCATTGTTTTTCTTATTGAGTTTTCAATACGTTTGATGTGTCACATGACCCTCTTCCCATTGAAAAAAATAAAGTTGGATCCAAAATGGCCAACTTCAAAATGGCTGCCATGGTCACCGCCCATCTGGGAAATTATTCCCCTCTCATATACTAATGTGCCACAAACAGGAAGTTGATATCACAACCATTGCCACTTTATTTGTGTGCATCCATATAAATTACCCACCCTCTACACATACACATGCACATAAATATACATACATACACACATGCACATACATGCACATACACTTACATACTTGGTTGCCTCAGTAGTCAGGGGAGTTGCATACCCTAAGTGACTTCAAAGAGAGACTGAATAGTTTATTTGAAGTGTACCTCGTGAGTCAAAAAATCAGCATCCTTCTAGGGCAGCTAATTGGTGCAACCCAGAGGGAGGTAATGTCCTGGCCGGACACGGACAAGAGAACTGTTGGACAAATACTTGCCAGGCTGAAGGATATCTTTGATACCCGCACAGTAGCGGAGATTAAAAAGAAGTACTATGGGTGTAGACAACGAGTGAAGAACAGTGTACGGGCTATGCTCTAAACCTGTCCGTTATGGGCTGTTAAACAGGTGGACCCTGACAGCTTTAGAGATGAGGACAGACTGTTGACCGAGCAGTGTATCAAGGGGCTCCTGTCTAATGCTCAGTGGACACAGCTGCACATTATGGCCCTATAAAATCCAGACTTAGATTTTGTACAGTTCAAAGACTGGGCCATTCGGGTACTGCGAAAAGCAACCCCAAGCGGTACTGTATCCACTCGGCGTCCCACTATCACCTACTACCAGGAGGTGGCGCCCCTTTTCCCAGCACCCTTGGAGGCTGATGAACAGACTTTTGATGATAATTCCTCTGCAGATCTACATATCCAGATCCAGGAGTTGACCAAAAGCATGGCTGCGCTAACCAAAACGGTGTTGTCCAAGCAAGCTTCGCCCCAAAAGGAAAAGATCCAGCTGGCATCAAGTCCAAATGAAGTCCGGCGACAGCAGAAAAGAATCCCACCGATCAGGGAAGAGAAAGTGATCTTTATGATTACACTGGACAAATGATTTTCCGCCGCTGTGACAAGATCTGGCAAGATGCTGTCATTTAAACGAGCAACCCCTGGGGCAGACAGCCAGCCCCCAGGCACAAGGAGACCAGGCCCAGAGTTGGTGGGGCAAGTATGTAGGGGGACGACCAATCCTCCCAGTCATAATTGATGGTATCCCCTGAATGCTTAGGGACATGTCCAGTGACATTGATGCCATATATCCTTTATAAGCTCTACTGGGCTGACTCTGACCTAACCCAAAGCCCAGATGATGACTTGACAATAATTGCCAGCAATGTTCAGCCTCTACCACAAGTGGAGTACAAAGAGGTGACCATAAGGGCCCCTTTACACGCCACCACTGCGTGGTAGCAACTGCCTGGCAATGGGGATAATTGTGCCTGTTGCCATGAAATTGCTACGAAATGGCGGTGTGTAAATAGGGAAATTCCTCTGGTGTCCTGCAGTTGACTCAGATACCTGTTGCTGAGCTGTGCTCAAAAACCGAAAGCAACACAAAGGCACAATTGCCATGGTAGTGACGTGTAAACGGGGCACAGGGATGGAAATTGTGTCGCCTAGTGATTTCACAGGGGCGTGCCACAGCGTCATGGATACCACGCCCCATCAGCGATCATTGGTGGGGGCTACTGTGTGTGGCTGTCCCTTCTCAGGGTGCCATATTTAAAGAGCTATCCATTCACACTCCACAATTGGAATGGCGTCATGTAATAGCCAGCCTTCCAGCGCAGGCTGGCCAATCATGATGCTATTGCGTTGTCCAATCAGCGTATTAGCATAACGGAATACACAACTCTGTCACGCCTATGTACTTGCGGCTGGAAAGATGTACGCCCATATTCCTTTGTGGTAGCGGCATGTGAAGCAGCGAAGGTATTCAACAGGAAGTAAGCCACAGGATCTGTCGGAACTTCCGGTGAACAAAGATACCTTCAGTTGACAACGCAATGGCAGCATGTATATGCGGCATCGGCGATCGGTATCCACCGTCAAAAACGTGCGCGTGCGGTGGATACCTGTTGCTAGGCACAGTGGCGGCGTGTAAAGATACCTTCAAGGTTGTCCGAGTAGAGATAAAATCTGAAGGTTTAATTGTTGTAGACATTGATCATCATGAATACAGTTCAATGATAACCTTAGGTACCAATGTGATAGAAAATTGTCTTGCAAAGATTATTGTTCTATTACAACAGGTTAGCCGAAACTGCCAGTTCCGGTGAGTAGTCTATGGTGGCATCGAGGAAGGGGTTAATGACAGCTGAGTATTGGCAGCTTGTCATTAAGCCCAAATTGGTAATGTTCAAGTGTCTATGATAACTGGACATTACCAATCCGGTATGGAAATAGTTAAAAACACACAAAGAGAAAATTCCTTTATTAGAAATAAAACACACAGACAATCCTCATTTTCCCATTTATTAACCACAAAGATACCCACTGACAATAATCCACAATGATGTCCCATGATGAACACTCAACTCTGCTGCATAGGAGGTCACACTGAAGAAGAAGCATCCTATCAGCATGACCACCTGGCAAACAATAAGTGCAACCAGAGCTGCGGCCGTTCTCTGAGCACACACCAAGAGCTTCAGCAATACCAGCGGTGAAGTGAGTAAGGTGAATTGAGGACACAGCTGACGTGGTTACCATGGTAACTGTGTCAGCTGACCACTGGCAGAGCCGCAGCTCTCGGGGCACTCATTGTAAGCTTGGAACATCTCAGCTCTTCTGCATCGGAGGTTGTACTGAAGACGAAGCATTCTATCAGTACAATCTGTGAGAACACAATAAGTGCACCAAGAGGTTTGGCATTACATTGATGTTAGCACAGAAGCCTTGCAGTGCTGGGGTCCTGGATTCAAATCCCTGCAAGGAGTTTGTATGTTCTCACCGTGTTTGTGTGTGTTTCTTCCAGGTACTCCAGAAGACATACTGATAGGATGTCTAGATTGTGAGACCCAATGGGGACAGTGTTGTAAAATTGTATGTAATGTGCTAGGGAATCAACCCCTTAGTGACGGAGCCAATTTCCACCTTAATGACCAGACCGTTTTTTGTAATTCTGACCAGTGCCCCTTTATGAGGTAATAACTCTGGAACACTTCAATGGATCCTAGCAATTCTGAGATTGTTTTTTCATGACATATTGGGGTTCATGTTAGTAGTAAATTTAGGTCGATAATTTTTGTGTTTATTTGTGAAAAATGTGGCAAAAATTTTGAAAATTGCAATTTTTAAATTTTGAATTTTTATTCTGTTAAACCAGAGAGTTATGTGACACAAAATAGTCAATAAATAACATTTCCCACATGTCTACTTCACATCAGTACAATTTTGGAAAAAAAAAAATTTTTGTTAGGAAGTTATAAGGGTTCAAAGTTCATCAGCAATTTCTCATTTTGCCAGCAAAATTTACAAAACCATTTTTTTAGTGACCACATCACATTTGAAGTCCCTTTGAGGGGTGTACATGACAGAAAACACCCAAAAGTGACACCATTCCAAAAACTGCACCCCTTAAGCTACTCAAAACTACATTCAAGAAGATTATTAACCCTTCAGGTGCTTCACAGGAACTAAAGCAAAGTGGAAACCAAAAATGGACATTTTAATTTTTCCAACAAAAATGTTCTTTTAGCCTCAATTCTTTCATTTTCACATGGGCAACAGGATAAATTCATCCTTAAATTTGTTGGACAATTTCTCCTGAGTACACCAATACCTCATATGTGGTCATAAACCACTGTTTGGGCGTACGGCAGGGCTCAGAAGAGAAGGAGAGCAATTTGACTTCTGGAGCTAATTTTCCATTCAAAAAGTCAAATGCACTCCTTCCCTTTCGAGCCCTGCCGTGCGCCTAAACAGTGGTTTATGACCACATATGAGGTATCGGTGTACTCAGGAGAAATTGCCAAACAAATTTTAGGATGCATTTTATCCTGTTGCTCATGTGAAAATGAAAAAAGCTAGGCTAAAAGAAAACTTTTGTGACAAAAAAGTACTTTTTCATTTTTATGATCAATTTGTGAAGCACCTGGGGGTTCAAAGTGCTCACTATGCATCTAGATAAGTTCCTTAGGGACCTAGTTTCCAAAATGATGTCACTTGTGGGAGAGCTCCAATGTTTAGGCACACATGGGCTCTCCATACGCGACATGGTGTCCGCTAACAATTGGAGCTAATTTTCCATTCAAATTGCTAGCGGACACCATGTCGCTTATAGAAAGCCCCTGTGGGCCTAAACATTGGAGCTTCCCCACAAGTGACCCCATTTTGGAAACAAGACCCCTCAAGGATTATATCTAGGGGTATACTGAGCATGTGGAACCTACAGCTACTTCACAGAATTTAATAACGTCATATTGAACATTTTCTTTATTTCACACAATTTCTCACTTTTAGAGCATGTGCACAAGATCCGGAGACACTGTGTCCTGGACGTCTCCTCTCCTGCATTTTTTAAATTATTTCTTTATTAAATTTAAAAAAAAATGACGTGGGCTTTGCCATATTGTTGGCCCAGCCAGGTACAGTAGGCAGCTACGGGCTGCCACCAACCCCTTCTGCCTAGTATTACCTGGCTGGAAACCAAAAATATAGGGAAGCATCTTATTTTTTTAATTATTTCATGAAATAATAAAAAAAATACGAAGTGGAGCTTCGCCAGATTTTTGGTCCAGCCAGGTATAACTAAGTAGCTGGGGGCTGGAATCCTCAGTGTGAGGAGGCCCAAGCTTTCTGGCTCCCCCTCCGCTGCGAATCGCAGCCCACAGCCACCCCAGAAAATGTCGCATTCATAGAAGTGCCATTTTCTGGCGCTGTATCCAGCTCTTCCCAGCTGTCGTGTAGCAGTGGCAGACTAGGTAATAAGGGGTTAATGCCAGCTTTTTGACAGCTGGCACTAAGCCCGAGATTCTTAATGTCTGGCCAATATTAGACCTGGGCCATTAGGAATCTCTAGTAAATTGTAAAGAAGACACAAGACAGAGAAAAATATTTTTATTTGAAAAAAAACACAAACACTACTTGGACCCAATCTTTATTATTTTTGACGTCCGGCGTAGTCCAGTGGGAAGGTCCGACATAGTCCAGTGGGAGGTCCCGTGACGATTTTCAGTTTTATAGCATATGGGGGCATCCCCCATATGCTATAAGAGCAGGTAAATTTCCAGGAGGATGACAGGTCATGAACTCAGTGAGTTAATGACCTATCAGAATCCTCGGGTCACAAGGGGTTAACTGTGGTCTTCATGGTGGTCTCCATGTCAGATCACTGTCATTGTTAACCTCTTTGTGATCCCAGGATCTTGATGGTCATGAACACTGAGTTCATGTCGCATCAAAGTGAAAGCATTTTTCACCAGCGGTGACATTTTTAGTCATGTCATGACCGGTAAACGGTGCTTACCGGTCATCACATTACTGATGCTGGTAAAAAATCAGCCGATTCATAATCTCTAGGGTCTCAGCACTAAGTAGATTTTTGCTCACCGGGGGCGCACCTGGGCTTTTTCCTGCCTGATGTCTACAGACATCGACTAGGCATAAGTACCCTTTTTTTCCGACGTCTGTAGACGTAAGTCGTTGTTCAGAGGTTAATAGCGCTATATAAATAAATAAATATTATTATGTTACAAAGCAAACTTTCCCGACAGCTTACAACAGTTCATGGTACCATGCCTTATGACATAAGTTGTTTTGAAAGCTTGGTTTGTAACATCATTCATTTTATTTTTGTTAGCCATTAAAAGGTATCACACTACAAGATTATTGTGTTTCTCCCACTAAAAGCAATCTATGTTTTTTTAACTGACTAAGGCCGGCTTCACACCACAGTGAAATCCGATCCGGGGCTGTCAGGGGTGAACCTGACAGGCCCGGACCGGATCTGGACACAGAACCAGAAGGCCAATTATGCCCTCCGGTCCGGTGTGCAGCCAGATGGCTCACTTGCAGCCGCAGCTGCTGATAATTCAGGACCGCGGCTCCTGAACTGTCAGCAGGGGACAGCTCCATGGCACTGAAGTTCAGCGCCGAGCGGAGCTGAGCTTCAGCATCCGGCGTCCGCCTCCCGGGTGCGGCTCTGGTGCGATATGGCGCCATAGACCTTCATTTAAGGGGTGCCAGATCACACCGGACTGGGAGGATCAGCTTTTTTTCCCCTGGACACAAATATGCTGCATGCAGCATTTTTGTGTCCGAGAGAAAAATCTGAATCCTCCCGGATTCTCCCGGACAGATGGAAGCCGGATGGCAGATAGCTGCCATTCGGCTCCATCCGGCCCATAGCATACTTTGGGGCCAAAATCCGGTTCAGGGCTGTCAGGTTCACCCCTGACAGCCCTGGACCAGATTGTGCTGTGGTGTGAAGCCGGCCTAAAACTATACTTAACCTATTTTTCTTTTAATTACGGTAGCTAATATGAGACAGCCCTTTAGTTCTTTTGTGGACACCTTCCTTTGTCACCAACGGACTGTTACATACTTTGCTCTTGGAGGGATGTTTGTTGGTCAACTCCTGGAGAGAGTAATAATGGTCTTGAATTGTTTTCATTTGCACTCAGTCTGTCTGACTATGAATTGGGGCAGTCAAAACTTACCATCAATGCCAAAAACAAAAACCAGCACTGCACTTGCAGGTTGCAGTCAGACCCCGCTATGTAAAGCAAGCCCAGGTGCAGGCTAATAAATCACCTCAACCTACAACAAGGTGTGGGAGGCGACTTGCCATGCACATAATGGGCTTGCATAGGACACCATTCACACTGATACACATGATGCAGAGTGTCTGAAAACTACCCACTTGTTCTGCTGCCTGACCAAATGGGCCGCACAGTACAATGCCTCTGCACCACTAGATGAATGGCGCCCCATGGGGCCCAACTGTACCCCGAATTGATAAAAAAGTGCAAAAAAGTTTTTAATATGGTAAACAAAAAACCTTTATAAATGGGTTATTGGTTCATGCATTGGCCAAGACACTTAAGCTCATGATCCTCGTCACGGATCACCATCTTCTAGTGGTGCAGAGGCATTGTACTGTGCAGCCCATTTGGTCAGGCAGCAGAACAAGTGGGTAGCTTTAAACACTCTGCATCATATGTATCAGTGTGAATAGTGTCCTATGCAAGCCCATTATGTGCATGGCAAGTCACCTCCCACACCTTGTTGTAGGTTGAGGTGATTTATTAGCCTGCACCTGGGCTTGCTTTACATAGTGGGGTCTGACTGCATCCTGCAAGTGCAGTGCTGGTTTTTGTTTTTGGTATTGATGGCAAGTTTTTTCTGATGCTGCTTTTTCTTAGTAGTTTTTGTACAGAATTGGGGCAGTCCAAACATTTTAGAGATGGGTTTATAACCTTTTCCAGCCAAAGGAACATCAATAAAGCCAGCTTCACACCATGGTGTGATCCGGTTGGCGGCTGTCTGATGCGAATCGGACAACCCTGGACCCGATTTGCAAACAGAACCGGAGGGCAAATATGCCCTCGCCTCAGGTTTGCAGCCGGCTTCCGAAGATCGCAGCTGCAGCTGCTGAATTTTCAAGATTGCGGCTAGCGGGGAGCTAGCCTGAAAGTTCAGCAGAGGACAGCTGGTGGTGCTGACATTTAGCAGTGCTCGCTGCTAAATCTCAGCCGCCGGCGCCCAGTTCCCGGATCAGATGTTTTGTCAGACCGGGGCAATCCGGCGCCATAGACTCCCATGTTAGGGAGCCGCCGGATCGCCCCGCATCCGGGAAGATCCGATTTGTTACGAATTTTTCCTCGGACACAAAAATGTTGCTTGCAATGGGGAAATAAATCTGAATGCACCTGGATCCTCCCAGGCAGATGGAAACCGGATGGCACATAGCTGCCACCTGGTTCCATCCAGCCCCATAGTGCTTTATTATGTCATAATCAGGTCCGTGGCTGTCTGGTTTAAACCAGACAGCCCCGGACTTGATCACACCATGGTGTGAAGCCGGCCTGAGGTCCTCAAAAATCTCATTTGCTTACCCACTCACATCTGAATGTCATTCCATTGATTGCAAACACCAGGGTCTAACTTCACTTTTAGGCTATGTTCACACTGTGTGTTTTTGATCCATTTTTTTTTTGGTATGTTTTCCTCTATTTTTCAGCTGGAAATCTAGATCAGCTTCTCAAAAATGCATCAGAAACATATAATCTGTTTTTGATCCATTTGGGCTGCGCTTTTTCTGGTGCATTTTTTTAGCCCATACAGGATCAGAAAAATGCAGCAATAATTGACATGCTCATTCTTTTTGCAGATTACTTTTCAAGGGAAAAAACACATCAGGCCTAGGGATGGGCGAGTCTACTCGCTAGGACTCGTTACTCGGCGAGTAGTAAGGGACTCGCAGGACTCGGTACTCTGCGAGTTTCCCAGCGATTACCCGAACAGTAACGAGTCAATGCAAGTCAATGGCAATCCTAGTTTTGTCAGAGTTTACTTTTTCTCACTCGCTAGACTCGCTATATCACATCGCTATGTAGCTTGAATCTCCCCAAATCGTTTAAACAATCGCACCGCTTCACGGATACCCGCTGTCAGCAGCAAGTCTGAGCGAGTCTGAGCGAGTCTTAGCGATTCTGAGCGAGTCTACGAATCCGAGTCCTGTATTCTGTATTCGGGACTCGCGAATACAGAATCTGTTATGTTCCGACAAAGCTTCCGAGACCGCCTAGCGTGTTAGGTCAGAAAACTTGTGAAGATGGACAAGCATGTTAGCCAATCATATTCAGTAATGCCACAGCCATGTTGGTTGTGGCAGGACTATGATTGGCTTCTGTCCATCGTGATGCCTATGTCATGTATGAGAGGCGAGGCTGTATATAAGCCTTGCCACCGCCATTTTGGGCACATTCCTGTGAAGATCTGAGCTAGAGCAGGGTGAGATAGATGCTGGAGCAGATCATAGGGAGTGTCAGTCAGTGTAGGGAAACTTAAAAATTCCTTATATTTAACCCAAACAGCTCTTGTGAGAGCTACCAGGAGGACAGAGGAGTACTGTGTAGAGGACTGTACGCAGGCAGGGAGGTGCAGCCTTACAGTGCACACAGGACCGACCTCATAGCTTAGCTTACTCTCTCAGCTGTCCTAATAGCTGAAGTCAGAGGCTTAGCTGAGGTACTATTTCCAATTTTTTTGCACCTGATAGATTTTGGGTCATAAAAACCCCTTCAGCTTTATTTTGTCTGTGACAGATCAGTGCGTTGCTGCTCTACCTGCAAATAGCACGTACGCCACCTACTTGTGCGACTACTTGTGCGCGCTTAATAATTTTTTTCATGGACTAGTGTGCTGCTTCACTGACAAGTGTTAGCACACACTTAACCCGCCAGCAGGTGACGCCTACAGCAACACCTAACTCCATCTCGGTGGCTGTGCACACTTAATAATTTTTTCATGGACTAGTGTGCTGCTTCACTGACAAGTGTTAGCACACACTTAACCCGCCAGCAGGTGACGCCTACAGCAACACTAACTCCATCTCGTGGCTGTGCGCACTTAATAATTTTTCAGGACTATTGTGCTGCTTCACTGACAAGTGTTAGCACGCACTTAACCACCAGCAGTGACGCCTACAGCAACACCTAACTCCATCTCGGTGGCTGTGCGCACTTATTAATTTTTTCAGGGACTAGTGTGCTGCTTCACTGACAAGTGTTAGCACACACTTAACCCGCCAGCAGGTGACACCTACTGCAACACCTAACTCCATCTCGGTGGCTGTGCATTTGTCAACAATGTCACAAAAACCACAATTTCACAAAAAAGAGGTTGCAAAGGGACGGGGATGAGGTCGTGGCCGTAGCAGTCGTGTCCAAGAAGGCACTGGTACAGGTAGACAGACGAGGATTGATAGATCTCTCTTTCTCACGTTTAAAATTCCCAGTACTCAACAAAAACGTGTCTTGAGGCCGGAAGAGCATGACCAGATAACATCTTGGATGGCTGATAACACCTTGACCACTGGTTCTTGCAGTACACAGTCATCCTTGCCAGCACAGTCTAGTGTCGCTACAGACAACGCAGGGCCATCCAATCCTCAAAGTCTTCCTATTTCCTCAACCCATCGGCAGCCAGAGGAAAACTTGGAGTGCGACCTTGGTCACTCCGATGATTTATTTGGTTCTTATCAGCCCTCGATTGCATCTGGCCTTTCTTTTTTTATTTAAAAGAGACAATCGCACACTCATGTGTAGGTTTTGCAAAGAGTTAGGGTCTTGTTTATTTAGGAGCAGTGAGAAACCAACGTTTCGGTCCTTCCCGGACCTTGATCACGGTAGTTGCTGCAGGTTACAAAATATACAGGACATGATCAATACATGTGAGCAATATTTACAATTTATACAATTCACAATGACAATCCCAAAACAGGTGTCACCTGTGTCATTAAAAGGTTCAAGTTCTATAAGAAGTGCTTTTTTTGATATATTTGCATTTAGCAGGAGAGAGGGTATGTTCAAGAGAGATAGTCGTAACCCTCCAGTTGTTAGTGTAGACATGGATTAAGGAAACGTGAATATAAGTAGGGAGGTGAATTTTAGAATAGGTTTAAGTTTGATTACCCCCTTTTTTCACATAGATTCCTAGTTTGTTTGGGTCTTGTTGATCCCACTGGAGATTCCAGCTGTTTCAAATCATATAAAATATTTTAACAATCTAACTAGTCATTCAGTCATTTAGTATTAACATGGATGTATCTCATTAAATCAGGTTACCTTTGGGGGTGGTAGAACAGAAGTACTCCTTAGACCCTGTTCTGGGGTGCCTGGAAATAGGAGAGGATGCAATATATCAAGAGGGTTCTTATATCTGTAGGTGTGGTGATCATATATAGATTGTCAAGCATATGATAGTCTTATCTGCAGGAAACGTTTTTCAGTCTCATTGTTATATACAGGTAACTGTGCTACTTCCTAATACAGGTTCTAGCCCATACACAATGATGTAACGGACTGCCCAATGTCCTATTTATCAAGAATCCCATCGTGTGCTCACCTTATTTCAATCAGTATGTAGTCCCGTGCTGGGTATTTCATCAAGTCGTCGCTCCAGCGGCTGATCCGGCCGCTCTAAATGGGAGCGGACCGGATATGGCCGTGGACGCTGGCGCATGCACATTACAACCGGAAGTGCATCACCGGGAATGCACGCACTTGTTTATTCCCTAGTCCCCATGGTGATTGCTTTCAGCCGGGCAGAAGTGCATTACACGAGGTGACTGCACTAGCTAATTGTCCTGGTAGTAGTGGAAATACAGGGAGGGAGAGGCGATTTAGCAAAAATTAAGTTCGTTTTGGCCATATGTTAGTATATAGACACTCTATAGTAGGAAGGTGCCTGAGCAGTCCTGATATTATGTGTTTTTGTAAATAGTTTATCATATTGTGCATAGGGTGTTTTTAGTCACGCGTCAGGGGTTGGTTAAAGTTACTAGTCCACTTTAGACTAGAGTGAATATATATATATGCAAAGAGTAAATACATATATATAATACATATATGTCAGAAAAATACATATAGACCGAAAACCCTATATAATTATATAGAGAAATCGGTTAGGGGTCGAGAATGTTTCATTACAGTCTTCTTATGCGAAAAGTGACAGACATTATTACTTTGCATGTCCCTTAAGTGATGTTCCCACTTGGTATATGTCGTTCTGTTTCTTGTGGAGGAAGCGTCCTGTAGATAAAAAAAATTGCCAGAAAAAACACAGGGGGTCCCAACCCGTAGTCCAAAAACAATATATATTTATCATATTATAACTATATGTCTATGCTAGAGAATCCACATATAAAACTACCACATACTACAGAGTCTTACCCTCCTGGTGCACGACTATAGATAGACAAGATGGTGCAGAAATCACGTTTCCTTAGTAAATCTAGAAGAAGGGGGTTATAGAAAAAGAACATTAGTATCAGGTCAAATCGGCCAGTCTATTTCCCTGTTTAGCCCTTTTGGATTCAGAGTTTGTAATGTATAGATCCAGAAGCTTTTCCCTTGTTTTTAGAAGTTGTATATGGTTACCACCCCTGCGGGGTCTAGAGACTTGTTCAATTACTTGGTACCTCAACTGGGAAACGGAGTGTTTCGTCTCATTAAAGTGGTGTGGAATCGGTAGCCAATTTTTTTCACACCTTATCGTGGACTTATGACTGGCAATTCTGTCTTTGATATGTTGAGTAGTCTCACCAACATATAGCAGGGCACATGGGCACTTGATTAGGTACACCACGTAGTTGGAGTCACATGTATGGTATCCCTTAATCGGGTATGATTTGCCTGTTTGTGGATGTGTGAAGTAGTCCCCTTTTATGACGTTTGAACACGCTGCACAATTAAGGCATGGAAATGTACCTTTGCGTGGAGTATGCAGAAAGGTTTGTGTTGGTAGTTTAGTCTTACTGCCAATGTCTGCTCTAACTAGAGAATTTTTTAAGTTAGGAGGTCTCCGTTTACACATGAGTGGGGCTGATCAAACACATTAATTTTTGGATATGCCTTTTTTAGAAGAGGCCAATGTTTCATGATAATATTGTAAACTTTGGGCATTGTTGGGTGGTGAGTGTGTACAAAGGGCACTCTTTCCGTTTTGGCTACAGGGAGTGGCGCGTCTACAGGATTTAAGATTCGTTTTGTTTCTGATTGGATAAGATCCTCAGGATAGTTTCTTTCACGGAACTTATCGCCCATCTCCTGCAGTCTCAACGGAAGGGAGTCACCCTCAGAGACAAGTCTTGCTACTCTCTGGAATTGAGATCTTGGTAAACTATTTTTTATGGAGCTGGGGTGGCAACTATCGAAACGTAATAAGCCATTACGGTCTGTGGGTTTTTTGTAGATGTCCGTACCTAGGCTGCCGTCCGATTTTTAAAAAATTCTGGCGTCTAGAAAATTAATTTCGTTTGAATCATGTTGGATGGTAAAGGTTAGTTCAGGTCGTATTTTGTTGATATCTGTAAAGAACAACTCCAACTCGATGAGGGTTTTATTGTAAAAAAACTTTATGTGCATTGTTTAATGATCACATTGCCTTCATAAATTGGCTGCGACTTATGGCAATTGGATTACCCGATACAAGCACTTGTACATGTAGTGCATTTATCTAGGATGAATATTGTTTCTTCATGTTTAACAACATATGGTCGCCATATTTTTTGGGTATCTATCTACCCTCTCCCCTCCCCCCCCCCCCCCCTTTTTTTTTTTTTCTTGGTCTTCGTGATGTTTCTAACTTAATTCTTATTTGCAATATTGTTTTTAGGATAAATAGTGGGCTTATTTTGTCCACTACTCCACTGGTCACTTCAGAAAATAAATGAATTCTTTTTCCTCATGTGGCATTTCCATCTGGGGATATATCTGATTGTTCTTTGAACACTAAATTACTATTTATTGAATATGTGAAAGCCATTTGGCTTCTTAATTAGATCATATTTGGAATATTCATACTGCTATATGTTGTCTTATATCTTTTTACAGGATCCTGTAGACAGGAGATGGTCTCATGACCGTCTCCTTGTCTCTATTAACATTTATAATAAAAATCATCTCTAAATATATTTATTGCAATTTTTGGTTGGTCTTTGCTATGGACTCTTCCATAATGTATTCATTTTGTAGCTTTTATTTTATTGACCATTTATGATAAATCTTTTTCAGAGGGGTGTTCTAGCACCTATGGTGCTCACAAACAACTGAGCTCCTTATTATACACTGTAGCTCATTTTCTATGTATGTTTACATTGAGAATCAATCATACTACAATGCACTTTATAGTTTCTATGTGTTTATAAGTTCAAGATTGATTTCTTTCTTGAGGGATAACCTTTTCTCTTGCCTTTTGACGGTCTTGACAAAATCACTACTGATGATATGTATATAATGTACATTAAGTGCAACGATCACATTTATATATAAAGAATCCCTATTCATTTATATCTTGGTATGTGTTATCTCCTTCCCTTTCTTATATATATTCTCTTACTTTCTAAGCTTTTTCTTTGATTCTCAGGCAGGATTTCTTCTTCAGTTATTTACAAATGTCCATTTTTCTACTATCCCTCAGTCTTGTACTCAATCTCCAGGCCCTTAGTCCACTAGAGCAATATTGTTGTTCACACACATGTAACGAGTGTACAGAAATGACACTCTGAAGCCGCCTGACACGAGCGCATATGCTCGCCTGCAACTGCGCAGATGCGGCGGCCATATTACTAAAGGCTTCTGAAGCCGCTCTCAGTCAGTACGCGCATGCGCGGCGGCACTGGGGGAATCTCACTTCCGCACACATAATCTTTGTACTTCCTTTGAATGGCGGCGCCGGCTAGGACGCAGCTGTCTCTGCACTGCAGGTGAAAACTATTCTCTTGTCACTTTTGCACCATATATAAACCAGGCAGACAGGATATGAGAGCGCTCCCCTGATGAAGTCATCATTGATGACGAAATGCATTAGGTGACCTCTCTCCTCTGCCCACTCAGCTGATCCATTGCAGGTTATGATCTGACTTAATGCTTGCTATTGTCTATTGTGTTTGACTTTGTATAATGCATATGACTTTGCCCCTTTGTCCCTCTATTTCCTTCCAGGGTTCTGGTGGAATTTTGAATGAGGAACACCAATTGTGATCACACATTAATACCCTAATTGGGATTATTTGAGATATTGTGATTCCGTGTTTATCACTGGGGCTTTACTAAGTATATATCAATATAGATGTCAATTCTGATTTTCTGCTGTAGTGGGTGGAGTGTTTTGAATATAGATAGCTCTGTATGGGGCCTTTTTAATTGTTTTTAACGGCACTCTCATTATTTGTCTGTGGTTTCTTGCAATAAAGATTGATATTTGTTATACTATATTTGGTGATCGCCTACTTTATACTGGTCAGCTTTCCTCCTTCTTTCAATGGCTCAATATATATAACTGGAATGCTGAAGAGACCACCCCATTAACTCTGAGTCTCGCCTTTGGTTGGGAATACAGTAATTGTATCCAGGAGATGAATTGTGGACCAAATCCCATCCTCTCCAGTACTCTCCAGAGATATCCCCATTCTATACTATCAAACGCCTTATGGGCGTCCAATGAGGCGATCATTCTGTCATGGGCATTGTCAGAGGGCATTTGTATATTAAGAAACAATCTCCTGATATTGTCGCCGTGGACCTATTAGGCATGAAGCCCGATTGGTCTGGGTGTATTAGTCTAGATATGACATTAGACAGCCTATTGGAAAGCACTTTGGCCAGTATCTTAACGTCCGCAGTTAGCAAGGAAATAGGTCTATAAGAGCCAGGGACTCTAGTATCCTTACCCTCTTTTGGGAGTACCACTATCACCGCCTCCCTCATAGATGCAGGTAAAAGACATTGACATTTAGCCTCCTCAAACACTCTTAGCAGCTCAGGGAGCAAATAGTCCGCCAGATGTTTGTATACCTCTACCGGAATACCATCCGAACCAAGGGCCTTATCATTGGCCATGCCATGCAATGCCACCTCCAGCTCTTCAACTGTAATGGGCCGTTCCAGGTCTACTCTTTCCTCTAGGGTCAGCCTCCCAAGAGTTCCCAATCCCAAGAAACCATCAATATCCTCCTCCACTGGGGGTCCCTGCGAGGAATACAAAGATTTATAAAAGTCCGTGAAGACTCCCAGTATCTCATCTATTTCGGTAACCAACTCACCCTGGTATTGATCATTTCACGTACATAAGAGTTCCCTCTCTGAGCCGCAGCAATCACAGAAAGCAGGTGCCCCACCTTCTCTCCCTCAGCATAAAACTCAACTTTCTGGAAAGCCTGCCTCCTCGTCATCTTATCCAACAATATTTTATTAATTGCACTTTGAGCCTTCAGGAGTTCCCTCCGAGCGTCCGGTGTATTATTCATAGTGACTTCCTCTTCCGCTCTTCGTAATGTTTCCAGGCCCTCAGCCTCCTCCCTTTTTGATAAAGTCTTTCGTCTACATGTGTCTCTAAACAGTATCCCTCTAAGAAATGCCTTCATTGCATCCCACATATTCAGCAGGTCAGTACTGACTTCATTTAATGTGAAGAACTCCTCCACCTCCCTTAACGTACATTGCAAGTCAATATATTGTAGCCAAATAGGGTGTATCTTCCATCCTTCCCTTCTCACCCCAGACTGATTTCACATCTGATGGACACGAGGACAGGGCTATGATCAGACAGCACTCTCAGGAGATACTCCACTTCATCCACCATCGAGTCCATCAAACAGGAAGCCAGTGCTACATCAATACGGGACAACGTACCATGTGTGGCAGAATAGCAGGAATAGCATTGTTTCCCCTCATTTCTTACCCTCCAGATATCCACCAAACCAATTTCCCGTACCAAGGTACCAAAGGAGGTAGTATTGTCCTCTCTCCTTACATTCGGCTGCTTGTTTCTATCCCAAAACCCATCCATCACATTGTTAAAATCCCCAATCATCAGCAGTGGTATATGGCCGTCCCGTGCCGCAAATTCCCGCATTATTCTGATTTTAGTACAAGAATATGGGGGAGGAATGTAATTGCCACTATACACATGGGTTGCCCATAGAAGAGCCCACGTATCGCCACTCCCTGCCCATCTGGATCGATGCAAACCTCTTTTTCCTCAAAATGAATAGATTTATGTATCAGTATGGACACCCCCCTCGCATAGTTGGAAAATGTAGAATGATATGCCCTCTGAATCCACTTCCTATTAATTACATGGGAGGAATCTTCCAGTAGATGGGTCTCCAAAAGGTACATCACCGAGGGTCCCCGCTCCTGCATATGCTTGAGGACCGCCGACCTTTTGGTTCTGTACGACAGGCCCCTTACATTCCAACTGATTACCTTAAGTCTACTCCCCATATTGTGGATGGTATAGACAATGAAGCCCTCCGTCAACTATTCCCCCCCTGACTGTCTGAGGTAACCCTTCCCTCCCATCCCTCACCCCTCCTACCCACCCCCTCTCCCTCATAACCTGAAAACTCTTAACAAGAGTCGGGTACTCCCAGCCTAGCCCCTCACTCCCAAAGTACATCTGAACTCGCAGAAACCCCCACTATACCCGGTGCCAAATGTACTTACGACTCCACTTGTAATCTCCTCCCCCCGCCGAGGCATACTCGTGCTGTTAAGGAGAGCCTTAAGATCAAAATACTTCATTAAGCCTAAGACATAAGGGCATGGGAGAAATGATATATATAGTGTATTATTTTACATTGTATAAGTTGTGATTTAAACATGGCTGCCATTTCCTGCCACATCACACCATGTGCTGAGAGCAAGATGGAGTCCAAAGAAGACGGACCAATCACCGAAGCTGGAGGTCAGGCAAGATGGACCAATGAATACATCTGAGTAGGGCTGACCGAGCCCCTTATTGCCCATGGACCAATGAATACATCTGAGTAGGGCTGACCGAGCCCCTTATTGCCCATGGACCAATGAATACATCTGAGTAGGGCTGACCGAGCCCCTTTTTGAGTAAAAACCAAATGTCTTATAATAAACAGACACTTGGAGCTTGGGTCTGACCAAGGAAGGGTGTACATCTGACTCTATGTGTCTGGTGTCTACTACTTTTCAATGCCGGCGCTTGGTCTATATTGATTTGGTCAGGAGCAGCAACTTGTTATTAATATTGTTATTAATATTACCATTACAATTTGGCGCTCCAACTACGTGGGGCCACAGTATTGGAGAATCCCCAAACCTTGAATGACCGGTGAAGGAGACGGCAGGACGCACTGAGTACCCCAAGCCAGGAGACTGATCACCTCCCTAACAAAAACGGTAAGTCTGCTGATTTTATTATAATCTGTTGACTTTACCTGTTTTTCGGGGTACCCTGTGCAGATTGCCTGACCGCATCCGGTCTTCTTAGGGTCTCTGGAGACGGCAGATGGGGTATTCTCCGCTGTTGGCCATTTGATTGCGGAAGAACCGTCATGCTAAGTTGCTGCTGCCTGTTATATGTTGTTGTGTGGAGGGGAGATGACTGGTAGGAAAGAGCAAGGGTTTTTGAGCAGTGTCTAGAGACGGAAAAGATATTGTTTGTGAGATACATCAAAGTGGTATACGATTTTCAGTTCTGGAGAGAAAATAGACATTGAGTGATGACTCTGTCTAAGATGAGCATTGAGTGAGAATCTGTCTATAAATATTACTTAGAGTGATTCAGTAATAAATAGGCATTGATTGGGACTCTGCATGAGGTTGAGTGTTTGACTCCCATAGGGCCATGTTACTTAGAGTGATTCAGTACATGGCCTGATAAAATTAATACAAGGTAAACTACAGAACATGGAAGTCAGACAGGGACAGATAGGAAGTGTAGACGGCTGTGAAGGTCTTGTGCCAGGTTTGTCATCTCCCCAGTTAAGTGTTTGTTTTGTGTCTTATTCTATATAGAGAAAGATGGAGAAGTTAATGCAGTTGTGTCGCATAGGCCCTAAGCCTAATTCAGATGGCAAGATAGATCTGTGTACATTAGTTGCAATTCGTGAAGGGAAAAGTCATGTTAAGTTATGTGGGATGGTAGAAGGAGGAAGATTGCAACCCCTGGAGTGGAATTCAGTCTTAAGAGAGAGGGAAGGTGTTCTAGAAGATAATGGGTTGTTGTCTACTGCCAGGGCATGGGAAAGAGTCTCTTACAGTTTGTATAGAGAAAATTGGATAGAAGAGGAAAGGAAAAAGACAAAAGTTTAAGTTATGTGTATTACAGAAATGTACAATGTGAATTCCCACCACCATAAGCTGGAGCACATGTTTCTTTGTTGGGGGCCAATTTGTTGGTGGAGCACATGTTTCTTTTGTTGGCGGCCATCTTGTTGGTGCTTCTCAGACCTCCTCTGGGGGCGGCAATTTTGTGGGAGGCAATACCTCTTGCAGCCAGTTTGTTGGCATGTGCTCTCTGATGTCAGCCAGTTTGTTGGCATGGGCTCTCTGATGTCAGCCATTTTGATGACATGTGCTCTCTGATGTCAGCCATTTTGTAATGCTATGTGCTCTGGTAAATGGGCCTTGTGGTAACTAGTGCTTGGTTTTTTGTGCCCTTAAAAGATGCTAGCATATGGCAAGTATGAGAGACTTGTCGAGCATAAATGAAAATATGTAAGTAAATAGCAGATATTCTAAAACAAATGTAAGACAGCAGAGAAATGAGAGTTTAAATAGTGTTAAGACAGAAATGCAGGAGTATAAGAGAATGTGTGGGAAAGATGGGTTAGGATTGCCTCAGATTGAGAATCTGGGAATATACTTGTGTCCATGCAAAGATGGCCACCGAGTGAAGGCCACATGGTTAGGGACAAAGAAATGAAGGAATGTTTGGACAATAGACCCAGACAGGAAGTGATGTGTAAGGACTAAAAGCTGTCTGACCAGTTTTGAGCATACACACTGCTAGTTTCAGACCCAAAAGAAAAGGTAGCCACCCCACCCCCTTCCCACATAGAGACATGTGATGGGCTAATGCAGAGAGATTGAATGATTACATGAGTATACTGGTAATTAAAAATAAATAATAAAAATAGAATAAAATAAGGCACATATAAGTTCCTTTGTTCAGTGTGCTGGTCAGATATAACCATGTGCTGAAAGCTATAAGAAATTGCTACATGGGAAGGTAAAAGATGTGAATGCATATATCAATGAAGTATTAATTGGGATTAAATAAATAAATATATATAATTGGCATGGGAGACCAAATAACATACCTCAGAGAAAAGATGAGATGAAAAAAAAAAAATAAATAATAATAATAAATGCCAACGGTGCACAGATAATCCAAGGGAAAAATGTGGAGATTCATCATTATGGCTCCACGGAGAGAAATTTCCATGACCTCTCTCTATTCAACAGGAAGTGTGAATGACCTGCCTGTTGCTACTGTTTGAATTCGGGGGAGGAGACTTGATTGCAAACCAGGCCAGTCCCACAGAGAGGCACCACCCCACCCCCTAAAATGCCTAGGCCACATGCTTCATTGTATCTTTTCCTCTATATTTTAACATCTAATTTTTCCCAGTTCATGTTTTATTTTATTTTTATAGTCTCACTTTAGGGTATTGGTAAAAGTAATTATCAATAGTCTTTTAATTTTTACTGCTTCAACCCTCAATATTTTGGACACCTTTTTCACATGAATGTAGTTTTATTCATGATACTGTAGATATACTGGAACAAACAGTCTGCTGGGTTTACCTAATTAGCAAATCAATTCCAGGTGATTTGCATTTCGATTCCATGTCTCTGCACTGACATATTTTCAATCCAGCAGCCAGAGACCTGTACCTGGAGGGGGGTTGATGAGCCCACAGGACTAAAGTTACACATCACATAGTATTTGGGCTTTGTGCACATAGTGAGATTTACCCCCCAACTGTTCATCATGTGCACACAGCCTTATTGTATTCATAGTTAGTTATATTCTAGGGAGTGGGATCTTTTCTGGATCTTTTCAGGCTCCAAATATGAAATTCAGTTAACAACATAATTTTTGAATCCAGATATGCTTTGGATATTGGATTCAAAAAGGGGGGGAAAGAGATGCAAAGTTAGTGCCTGTTTCCAATGTTTTTTAAAGTTTTAATAATTTATTAACGTCTTTATATTTAAGTCTCTTCTTTATATTTTTGTCTTAAATAGAGGACAGAGCAAATATGTGTGAACATGCCCCAGATGAGCTCATTACTAATGCAGATCTTGAGTTATTTTACAGATGTTCGTGGATTCTACCACTGGATGAGCTGTGATTACACAACAGGAGGTAATAAAGCAAAACCACTCCCTCTTGACATATCGCCATGAGGAGGTAGATGGGGATCTGCAATCACTGGAATGGGTAGCTGGCAAAGGGTAAGATGATCTGCAGATCTTTCCTAGAGTCACATAAAGACCCACAGAGACCGCAGAGAGTGTATGAGCCTGTATGGAGGCTCTCCTGTGTTCAGATAAGCCTGGCAGAGTCCAGGTACAGCTCACACCTGAGCTGGCGCTCATTGAGCCAGAGGTAATGCCTGCACAGGTGCAGCTGCCAGAAGCTGTGAAGAGGCCTAGAGTCGAGAGTCTCAGACCCCAGCACCAGGGCAGACCCTGACACCAGGGGCCCCTGTCACTCCTGATGTTCTTACTCCCACAGAAACAGGTGATCGAATAGAAAGGAGTGCAACACGCAGGGAGCAGCTGAGGAAGGTCTGTAGACACCAGGCGGTAAGCTTTCTCTGCCACAACTCTCTTCTCAATGATGGCTCAGGTAACAAAAGAACTAACTCATTTGTCATTAACTGCTACCTGTGTTTTAGTGGACAAGGTTTGGGTGGCACCAGGGTTCAGTACCCAGGTGGCCAGGTACACCCAGCCTTGGTTGATGTGTGGCTGGTACAATGGAAGAGAATCTGTAGTGACCCCGCAGAACCACGAATGCACCCCTCGTCCACTCTACCATTACAGTGATTGCAGATAGATTATAAAGACAGCTGCACATTAGGTGTATGCGGGTGTGTCTGTTGCGGTAATCTCTTTTCAGGATCCAGTGCAGAAACTACGTTACTTCTGAGAAGCTCCCGATGAAGGTGGTATGTAACAATGAGGCTTCTGATGAGGTAAAGCTGCGTGTGTTATAGTGGAGGTCATTAAGGGTATTTTACAGTATCTGGGAGTCAGCAGCTTTCTGCAATACATATCATGCATAAGACAGTGGACAATAGGAATGGGAGATTAACATTAAAAGGTGCAAGATAGAGGAGACGGGCAATACATAGATGAAATGTTTGTTTTTGTTTAATTTTCCTCCTCAGTAAATAAGTTAAAATAAGATAATTCTCGATCCAACACCTTAAACAGGGTTATACTTTATAGAAATTAAGTGTGTAATAAAGTTTAGTCTGATATTAAATAAATGGGACCGGAAGAGCCTCTCACCTAGGGGGGGTAAGAACTACAGGTCAATAGATAGCTGCTGCAATATTAGCATCAGTGAGATGAGTATCCAGTTAAGAAAGGGTTAAACACTGCGTTGCTATCTTCAAGTAAGGAGAATTACAGGCAATGTTCTTCAGAATTTGTGTTTTATTCCCCACAGATGAAATCACCAGCGATGTCCAAGCCTTAAATAATTGATTAAATAGTGTGATAAAGAGACGTGTTCTTCAATTCCAGATCCTAAATCCATTTCAGGAGCGCATGGTCTCATGTCAGGAGACCGGGTGATCCTGAAAAGATGCGAGAAAGAGCCGTGAGCCGAGATTAGATGGCCAATCCAGCGTCTCTGAATTACAGCAACTTCAGTGGAGACTGAGGGAAAAGGATGCGGCAACTGTTGGAGACTCCCCACCAGCAGATGATGAACTCCGATAATGATAGTCACTGACAAACACCACATAGTGATACACTGTCACATATATGACCTTATAACTCCACATTATGTCTGATATGCATAGGAAATATCCAAACTAAGGCAAAATGGTTACAGGAACATGATATAAATGAGGACTCCGTGAGGGAGAAACATTCACGTTCCTGAGCAAACCATTAGTTCAAGGGTAGATAACACTGAGTATAACTGACATTACTCTAATAACTTGTATATGTAGCCGTAAAAGCGCTATTTTATGTTATTTTATGTTATTTTTAAGGTAATCGGGTTAATGTGTAAAGGGAAAATGTTACCAAATAATCTCTGGTTGTAGAATATGGCCCTGAGACGGAAATGTCCATCCATGAGTGTTGTGATACAATTCTGGGTATCCAGGTAGGGAACTGAGGTGAAGCAGGTAGGAAAGTCCCGAGGACGCGGATAGCGCGATCCTATATACCTCCTGATATACCCAGAATTGTTCATGAGAATTGTTCATAACAACTGTTCATGAGAATTGTTCATAGGAATGGTTCATATTGCATGTATTTGAAGCCAGAGATCAAGTTAAAGTAGGTTTTGAATCCTTTATCTCACCCCTAATGGCCATAAGTAAGAAATAGTCCAGATAAATTACATCTATGAATAACACAGATTCATCAATTATACTACAGAAGACCTTCAAGGTTTAGCAGACCAACTAGGCCCTTCATCGATAATGGTGCTCCAAAATAGAATAGACCTGGGCATGGTATTAGCAAAATAATGAGGCGTTTGTAAAATTGTACGAATATTCCAGATAATACAGGTCCCACCGGGAAGGTTACAGCAGCCGTACAGAAACTGAACTCTCTACAATCAGGTGTAGAAGATCCCCGGACCAATACTTTCTGTAAATGAAGAGATGGCTGGATTAGATAGGCTTTGTTATCCTTGTCATCTTAAATTATTGCAGCTATCATTGTTTGTTGTGTAAGTCTGTACCAAGGGGGGTTTTAATGGTTATCAATTCTCAGCTGGCGGGCAGAGTTGAAGGCACATTGGGCAGATGTGATAGGCTCTGGTAGGGATTGGTTAATAAAGTATTTAGGGGGGACTGTTAAGGAGAGCCTTAAGATCAAAATACTTCATTAAGCCTAAGACATAAGGGCATGGGAGAAATGATATATATAGTGTATTATTTTACATTGTATAAGTTGTGATTTAAACATGGCTGCCATTTCCTGCCACATCACACCATGTGCTGAGAGCAAGATGGAGTCCAAAGAAGACGGACCAATCACCGAAGCTGGAGGTCAGGCAAGATGGACCAATGAATACATCTGAGTAGGGCTGACCGAGCCCCTTATTGCCCATGGACCAATGAATACATCTGAGTAGGGCTGACCGAGCCCCTTATTGCCCATGGACCAATGAATACATCTGAGTAGGGCTGACCGAGCCCCTTTTTGAGTAAAAACCAAATGTCTTATAATAAACAGACACTTGGAGCTTGGGTCTGACCAAGGAAGGGTGTACATCTGACTCTATGTGTCTGGTGTCTACTACTTTTCAATGCCGGCGCTTGGTCTATATTGATTTGGTCAGGAGCAGCAACTTGTTATTAATATTGTTATTAATATTACCATTACAGTGCATCCCGTCCTCAACCTAGAATATAACTAGAAAAGACCAACAAATACAGTATCATACCAATATAGGTTAAAGTACTGGGAAACACATTAAATTGTCACCACCTCCGTGACGTCATTGAAGAAAAAAAAAACTGATAGACACTCTGTCCGAGCAACTTTGCCCTCCCCCACCACTGCCCCCCCCCCCCACGTGCATACCCAGCCATCGCAATCTGCGGCCGCCCGGGACACCCAAGGGGGAGCGAGAGAAGAGAGGATATGAAAACCAACAAGATTAAAGGAGAGACTTCATCGAAGAACCGCCCCCTCTGCAAAAAAAAAAGGAAAAAATCAGTATTCATTGTTCCACCCGTTCTCAAAAAGAAAGATTACTCTTATGTCAGTCAGGTGTCCCTGTACTCGTTTCAGCCGATCTCTTAAGCAATAAAAGAGAGAAAAATGTCCATAAGAACCTCCTCAAGTTTTGGCCTGCAAATTCTTCACATTGATCTCAATCCACTGCATGGCCTCCTCAGGGTCCAAAAAAAAGTGCACCTTGTCCATTGCAGCCACTCGCAATTTGGCGGAAACCACATCGCGTATTGCACTCCCAGTTCTCTAAGGCGCTTCTTCACTCCAACGAATTGCATACGCTGCTTCTGGACCATCACAGAATAGTCCGGTCCCTGTGAGCATTTAATGTAACAGCAAAAGCCCAGAAGAACCAGGAGTAGTTAACCCCTGAAGGAACACAATAAGAGACGCTAAAAGTGACCAAAGACAGACCAGGGCCATAGGAGAAACAGGGATCCTGCAGAAGGACCTCATAGTCAGTTTAGAGCAAAGCCCTGAGAGGGAGAAGGAGCGGTGGGTTCAAGCACAATCAGGACTCATCCCAAACCACAGAGGCAGAGGAAGCCTCACAACTTTGTAAGGTGGAAGTCCCAAGTTGCACCAGGGACCTGGTTATTTCTCTGGACTGTACCTGTTACCTTGTCACCAGTAAATGGTACTGAAACAACGATCACTGTGTGTGTGTGTGTGTGCCTGCTTAACCACCGCAATTCACCGCCCTGTCTGCAGAGGCGCGACTACTATGCCCCTCATCCATCCCCGCTGCCCTGACCTGAGGTAAAGCTCCACCTGTGGGGAGCTGTACCACACTCTGCTGCACCCACCATCACCTCAGCGGCGGCTGCAGCGCTGGTATAACCCGTTACCAGGTATCATAGGTGGTGTGATGTCACGTTACCAATCCCCTAATTCCCCTCATTGAGGGTCCAGGGCACGGGACCGGGACCGACCAGCCGTGATTCCCCCATCAAAGCCGCCATCAGCCCCGGTACGCAAGTACCCCTTACCCTGTCAACCGTCTCAGTAGCACTCGTCCTCTGGAGTTAATTGCTTTATTTTATAAGACGGACATCGGGTTTTACAGTGGGGGTTGCGGGTGGGAGGACAGGGGTCCCTTCAATGGGTTACAATCCACTTGTAAGTGACACATTGCTGGAATCAGGAACTCAGGTTTCTATATTGTTCTACTCTCAAGTTAGGTTGCAAAAATCCTGGTGACAGGTTTCCTTTAAGATGTAGAATTTTTGGGAAATGTTTTAAATTTTTTTAAGCTTCCCGGAGTTTGCAGGTGTTTTGACACCAGCAGGGTCGGAATTTATGAAACAGTGCCAGATGTGACAGCAGCTAGGAAGGCCAGGAAACTTACAATGTCCTTAAACCATCAGTTTAAGAGAGCTTTATGTTTTTAAGGGAATTTTTTGTGATTTTTTTTTATTGGAGAGCAAACCTTTATTATTGCAGAGGGTCTCCAGCATGTGAGCCACAGAGAGAAAAATGGTATAAGAGAGCACTACCAGTCCTACGTGTGGAAAAATACAGACATACCTTTAAGTCCAGAGATCACCCGTCAGAGAAGGTTCGTGCGGTAATGCTCGTTCGGCTTGGGCCAGCACTGGGCGATAAAGTCTACACGATTAAGAAAGCATGCTCCCAGAGAGTAAAATCACTTCTTTTATTGCATCTATTTATAAAAACTGGTGCAATATGCCAAGTAAGTGAGGGGAGAGAGGAAGACAGAATTAGGTGGTATAAGAACAACTCTTTCACGTGTGTGCGCTTCAACAGGTCCAAACTTGGACATGATGTGGTGGGGAACATAAGTAGTGAAGCCTGCCACTTAACACGCCCACATACACATGTATGTTCAATGTGCTACACTGAAATGAGACTGAAACAAAAATACAACAATCTGAATTAACAAGACAAAATACAAGGAAACATAAAATAATTAAAATCAAATAAAAACATTCAGATCCTTTTTGTCATTCAGTCCAAGTGGACCCTGTGCATCAATCTGCAAAATTCAGGCGGCTTCTATTTGGAGAAGTTTCAAATGCCTACATGCCTATTGTCACCGGTTTTAAGAGGTTTTATTTCCTCAAGACCTACACATTCTAAGCAACCCCCATCTCCCGCATGAATATCGAGGAAAAGTTTTATCAGCCTGGGTACACCTTTTTGTGTCACAATAACATTGCAAATGTTCACAAAAACAGACAACTAGTGGTAATGTGGTGCCCTGCTCCCACAGGTAACCACAAGCTTCCCTAGTGCACGACTGGAGTTCCACAGAGGGTACCACCTACAAACAACACCTTCCACCCCAGCACAGTAGGAGGAGCCCAACTTGCTGACCTTAGGCAAGATTCCCTGTAAATACTGGTGCTGGGGGAGGAGTAAGGCAGAGTGTGCAGATGCTAAGAGAGCTGCGAAGACGTCCTGGTGCTCGGTGCCGTGCTAGGCCCGAACCAGTGACCCGGAGTAGCCCTTCTTTCATCCAGCCAGGCCAGGAGTGGGATCAGAAGGTGAGGAGTACAGAGAACAGTGGAAGTAGAGGAGCCAGTGGAGGTTTGCCGAATTAAACACCGGACTTCGGGGTCTGCACCTACAGTAGTGCTTCAAGCCAGCAGAAAACCCCGACACACCGTGGAGACTTCAGTCACCCGGTCCGCCTGCATACTCAACATTAAGGGAGCCAGACACCGTAGCGAGGAGAGGGCAATGGTGATCATCGAGGGTAACCCGCAGACCGCGCAAAAGGAAAGAGAGAAAGAAGTGAGGAGGTCAGCCAGGTTATACACGGGCAGGGCTTCAACAACAGGATAGAGAACTTAAGGAGTTCTTATACCCACTCTATGTGGACGTTCAACTGTGCTTCTGGTCACCGACAGTGCTCTGGACGTATTACCAGCAATTCACCAGTAAAAGGTAAAGAGACACTCAGCGGTGTGTGTGTGTGCGTTATTCCTCCCTGTTCCCGTGCTCTGTAGAGACTGGTTCACTATCCATTACCTTGGCCCAAGCCCCTACTCCGAACTGCCCACTCAATGCTGCCCCGGAGGCCCAGCTTCACCTGTAGGTAGTTATATCACCCTTGCCGCAATACCAACGCACTCTGGAGGACTGCGGCAGTGCTGTTGATCCCTCACCAGGTACTACAGGTGGCATCACAAACTATTCTAACAAAAACTGTATTTTAGAAGTCACCGACCCCAGAGTCATGGACTTGGGTACAGCCACCCGTGATAGCATTCCCCTGACACCGTGCCCGAGCTCTGAGTACTCTGGTCTGGGCGGGTTAGTCTTATAATCCTACCTAAATAATAGAAGCCACATGGGCAGAAAACAGCATATACAACAATTCTGATTCTGCAAGAAATAAAATCAGTTACAAAATGCTTGATACCACCTATTTGATCTGGATTACTAATGCTTGTTTTTCAAAAATCTCATCAGAATCATTAATTTTTCTTAGGTGAAGTAGTTGACTATACGACAATGCCTTTTTTCGTGAAATGGAGATGAGTGCTATTGTAATTGTAATTTAACACAGAATTATTAGCGGTTTCTTTGCGAAAGGTCTGTGTGTGAATATACCATTAACCACATCAATTTTGAGATCTAAAGGCCACGTTACATACAGAGATATCTGTGCAGACATTGCTTGCAACTCACTGGTTGCAGTGAAATCATGGACACGTTGTTCCATTTTGTTCCCGTGCACAAAATGGAACAATGTGTCAATGATTTCACTGCAACCAGTGAGTTGTAAGCAATGTCTGCACAGATATCTCTGTGTATAATGTGGCCTTAAGAAATTAAGATTTTGATCCCCAAAAATGGAAGTAAAAGTCATATTCATGTCATTGATGGAGTTCAGATAAATCACAAATTGATCAAATTCATCTTTTGAGCATCCCCACTCTATAAAGATGTCATCTATATAGTGAAATAAATATTTTATATATTTAATGAACAGGTTTGATGAAGAGTATATATACCTGTTCTCAAAAGACCCTAAAAACAGATTAGCCAGAGTACATGTGTCACGCTTGGGAGGTAAGGGAATCAGGTATCAGGTAGGTGAATTGGGCGAAAGGGGGTCAGGAGAGCCTAATCTGACCCAGATGCTGTGGTCCCTGGCTCGGCCTGATCTCGGAGGTACCTCTGATGGTGAGGAGTTCCGAGCTGCCACCCTGTACCCTAAAACTCCTGATTAGCCCTAGGCTGAGGGCCCCTGCCTCCACCCACGGGTCAGGAATCACAGCTTCTCCCAAGGAAAGACTTTAGCCCAGCAGCTAAGCATCAGCACAGCACAGCACCAAGACCTAGAGCACATAGCTATCAGCAGCACCTGACAGAGGAGAGGGAAGGCTATTTAAAGCCAGGGGGAGGGGATTCCACGTGAATCACACCTTAACTCCTGAAACCAGCAATTGAACATAATAGTGACTGCAGTTCTGGAGCACACCACAGGAGGCAAGGACCTTCACAACCATCAACCATGCAGCTCTTAAAGACAAACCACATACACAGCAGCATCCAACAATGTCAGCGCCATCTAAGCGCGTGACAACGTGCCTCAGGAGTACCCATCGCGGTACTTGTAATCTGTGTGTACTAGGAGTTGTTGAACTGGAATGAATTGTGTCCCAAAACAAAGGATAGTACAAAAGGATGGAAGCGTGGTCTATGTTTGGGCGCTGAGGTAAGGAAGATCTCTGATGCTGGCTTCTTTTCCGGACTTTATTAAAATAATTGCAGTTATAATTATTCAAGCTTAAGGCTCTCAAAACCCACAATGCATTTCGACGTGCACACACGTCTTTCTCACTTGAGAAAGATGTGTGTGCACGTCGAAATGCATCGTGGGTTTTGAGAGCCTTAAGCTTGAATAATTATAACTGCAATTATTTTAATAAAGTCCGGAAAAGAAGCCAGCATCAGAGATCTTCCTTACCTCAGCGCCCAAACATACACCACGCTTCCATCCTTTTGTATCATTTTGACTCCCTATGGGGAGAGTGGTGGAGTGAGCTGCAGAGGAGGGAGAGCATCTGAGAAGACGTCAGCTGGATCGGCCCCTTTACTAGACACGTGACGCCGCCCGGCACCTAGTGTTTCCCCGGAGAAAGACCTCGTAGGAAGCACGAGGACGATACCGGAGGATTCCGTTGCTTGATTAATAAGCTTATCTACGGGCTGTGGTTTATAACCAGACCAGGTGAGTTTAAACGCAAAAGAACCGCCTGCTAACAACCCCATGTGTACAGGCGCACTATAAGCTGTTGTTGTTTTTCCTTTACAAAACAAAGGATAGAGCATTACCCACAAAATCAATATAACCATCCTTTTTTCCAAAAACCCACAGCAAATCCTTATTATTCTCTATGCTCATTGATTGGAGGATTCAAGTGTACAGGCTCTCCACGTCAAAGACGTGAGAGTAAAATCATCCAGCCACGAGATCTCACACACACAGATAATTGTGCAGAGATTGTTCGCAAATCTCTGGTTGCAGTGAAATCATGGACACATTGTTACATTTGTACACAGCCACAAAGTGGAACAATGTGTCCATGATTTCACTGCAACCAGAGATCTGTGAACAATCTCTGCACAATTATTTGTGTGTGTAACTGGGCCTTATGAGCAAGGAGGAAGCTGCCGGTGTTCTTCAAGTATGATGGAACACTTTTTAGAAGGTGGTGTAAAAGCCAGTCCAAGTATTGGGACAAAGGCTTAGTAACTGAGCCTATGCCCACCACTATTGGATGGCTAGTGGGCTGAATCAATGATTTCTGCACTTTAGGGAGGTAGTACCACTGGAGTTTTTTGGGGTAACAAGAGCTTAATCTTTCAGCAGTTTTTTGTTTTTTTTTAGAAATAATACCATCTTTCACCTGTTTTTCAAGAAAAGACTCTAAAGATCTTTTATACGTATTTTGCTGCGTGATCAGATAAAAAAAATGTTATAGGTGTTTTTATCCCATAACTGTCTATCTACTTCAACAAAATAATCATCCTTTTTTAACAAGACTATATTGTCCCCTTATCTGCTTGGCGTATGATGATGTTGTTCATATGTTTTAATTCTCTAAGGCTAGGGTCACATTTGGGACCTTGCTTCCACTTGCAGGTTGCTTTAAAAGATGCAGTTTTTTCCCTTGCCATTTTTATGACTTTTTTTCATTTTTAGCGATAGCGTTAACGCCTGCGTTAACGCATGGTACAAGCGTTTCCCATAGACTGCCATGTTAAAAAAATGCTAGCGTTTTTGCAAAAGTCCCCCAAAACGATGGTTACTGCGTTTTTTGGTGCTTTTGCAAAAACGCCTAGAGTCAAACGCATTGCACTTTTGTAATGAGTTTTTTACATTGGAGCCTATGGAAGCGTTAATGCTAGCATTTTTCAACATTTATACATGAACTAGTTTTTAGCACTTCCATAACGCTAATGTGACCCTAGTCTAAATGCCTTTTTTTTTGCCAATATTTAAATTACATGGAGTTTGGGGGTAAATAATAACCTGCTTGTCTTTCATGACTTAGATCTACCACATTGCCTGGACTGGTAATTGGCATATAGTTTGATTTATTGCCTCCTGTATATACGCCAAGGTTCACATCACAACTAAAATAGACTTTTAGGATGTCATCATTAATGCTCAACAATGTGGCAGGGTCCCTCTGTACAGTTACATACTAAGGGTCAGTTTGTAATGAGAATCCATTGAAAACAGATGGAACTTTACCAGTCCGTATTTCTCTAAAGGTACGGTTACAAGCGACAACATCGCCGGCAACATCGCCCAAAAGTGACGTAGGCATTGCTGTTGCCGTTGAAATCGCTAGTGCGTTGCAACGGTTGACAGGGCGATTCAACTGCGATAAGCTGCTTGAGCGGAGATACCAGGTTTATGAACATGTTCTGAAACCTGGCAATGTTGATCAGGCGATCTGCTAGTATTGCTCTGTGTGACACCGCAATAGCGATGTTGAAAGCAACTTCCCCTATTCATTACATTGATAAGGATACGCTCATACCCAGCGAACGAAAGGTGCTTTCAACATTGTAGTTGAGTTGCCCACGATATCTCTGCGTGTGATATCTCCAAGGCAATCTTGGAAAAGTGCCAAAAAAGTGCGCGTTCCTGTGAAGTTGCCGGTAACATCGCAGCAATGTTGCCGCGTGTAACGGTATTGGTAAAGGTACTGTTACATGATGCAATATCGATTGCAATATCTCCTCAAAGTCATGTGGTGTGGTCAATTGCAATTGATATCATGGGTGTGTCGTGTCGTGTAACAGGGCGATGCGAGTGCAGTTTATCGCTGGAGCGACATTGGCTGATTTATGTGCAGACAACTAAATCAGGCGATATTGCATAAGCGATGTGGTAGGATCGCTCAGTGTGACATCGCAATTGCGATGTTGCAAGCAATTTCCCCTATTCATTACATTGAAAAATATCGCTCGCTGGATTGCTCATATCCAGCGAACGAAAGTTGCCTTCACCATCCTACTTGCGTTGCCTACGATATCTCCCCATGGCAATCTTGGCAAAGTGCCAAAAATGTGCGCGCTCCTGTGAAATTGCAGGCGATATCGAATCGATATTGCGTCGTGTAACAGTACCTTTAGAGTAGCAGCTCATTACCAAAACCCTTGTGCAAATGGATCTTTCTTGCGGCGTTAAAAAGATCAGTTTTAAATTCTGTAGCATCGAATTGGTTTGGAAGACAATAGTTAAGTCCCTTTGAGATTAGTTTTTTTGCTTCTTCTGTCATGACTAAATCCATTAAATTAATGATTTTTAACTCATCTTTATCCTATTTTTCCAATTCACCTGTTTTCTTTTTCCTCCCTGCCCTCCTGATCCTTCTCCAGCTAAAGGGACATCAGTAGTTTGTTTTCCGTCTTCTTGTAGTCTTTTACTAATAGGTGGGGTGCTTTTCTTTCCATTTTCAGAGTCATTAGAATCTGATTCAGTAGTCCATTGCACCTGTTTTTCTTTGTGGATTTTCTGGTGCTAATGGCCACTTTACACATCCCAACATCATTTCGATATTGTATACAACGGCACAGGAGCGCAGCACTTTTTTGGCTGAAATCCAAGATCGCATAGGAGCTGTCACACAGGGAGATATCGGCAGGCAACAAAACAGCGTTGATACGCCCCCTTGTACGCGCGAACCAGGGAACGACCATTTAACATGGGAGTGAATAGGGGAAGTTGCTCTTCAAGTCGGTGTTGGGCTGTCACACAGAACGATCCTGCCAGATCGTTCATCCAATATCGGGCAGTTGGAGAGCCTGCACAATTCTACCCCGATATCGTTTTGGCATCGTTCTTGCATCGAATTGGTCATTTACACCACACAACGCATGAACGATATCGGGGCCAACGCACGAACCACGTGACTTTTTATCGAAGTTGGACGACGATATCGGGACGTGTAAAGTGGCCATTACACGTCCCGATATCGTCGTCCAACTTCGATAAAAAGTCACGTGGTTCGTGTGTTGGCCCCAATATCGTTCGTGCTGTTACCAATTCGATGCAAAAACGATGCCAAAACGATATCGGGGAAGAATTGTGCAGGCTCTCCAACTGCCCGATATTGGATGAACGATCTGGCAGAATCGTTCTGTGTGACAGCCCAACACCGACTTGAAGAGCAACTTCCCCTATTCACTCCCATGTTAAATGGTCGTTCCCTAGTTCACACGTACAAGGGGGCGTATACATCGCAGTTGGATTTCAGCCAAAAAAGTGCGCGCTCCCTTGCCGTTGTATACAATATCAAAACGATGTTGGGATGTGTAAAGTGGCCATAAGTATTTCCCCAATGAAAGATATTACTGGCATCATAGTTAAGCTTATCACATTATTCTTGTTCTTATTATTTATTTATAGAGCACCATTGAATCCATGGTGCTGTACATGAGAGGGGGTTAAGTACAAACAAGTTAAAAATACAATGAACAAACTAACAGTGACAAACTGGTACAGAGGGGAAAGAGGACCCTGCCCTTGCGGGCTTATATTCTAAAACATGGCAATGGGAATGGAAACAGTAGGTTGGGTCTGCTCAGGTGGTGGTGGAGCACCAGGTCCAGTGGTGGTGGACCAAGGTCCAGTGGTGGTGGAGCGCCAGGTCCAGTGGTGGTGAGTGGCACCCTGGTCATTGCAGGCCGCAGTCTGTTCTGAAAAGATGGGTTTTCAGTTTCCGCTTGAATGTTTCGAGTGTAGGGGACAGTCGGACATTTTGAGGTGCAGAATTTCAGAGGTGGGGGATGCTCGGGTAAAGTCTTGCAGGCGGTTAGATGAGGAACGTACAAGTGTGGAGGAAAGGAAGAGGTCTTGGGTGGATCAAAGATTATGAGTTGGATGATATCAGGAGATTAGTTCAAAGGTGTATGGAGGGGACAGATTGTGGACGACTTTGTAAGTCAGTGTTAGTAGTTTGAATTGGATACACTGGGAAATTGGGAGCCAGTGGAGGGATTTGCAGAGGGTAAAAGTGGAGGAGAAGCGAGAAGAGAGGTGGATTAGTCAGGCAGCAGAGTTAAGGACAGATTGAAAAGGTGCAAGAGTGTTAGCAGGGAGGCCACAGAGAAGGAGGTTGCAGTAGTCGAGACAGGAGATGATGAGGGCATGCAATAATAGTTTAGTAGATTGAGGGTTAAGGAAGGGATGGATTCTGGAAATATTTTTGAGTTGGAGGCGGCAGGAGGTGGCAAGAGCTTGAATATGTGGTCTGAAGGATAATGCAGAGTCAAGGATCACTCTGAGGCAGCGGACTTCAGATACAGGGCAAAGTGTGATATCATTTATTGTGATAGATAGAACAGGTAAGGGAGGTGCGCGAGAGGAGTGAAAGATGATGAGTTCAGTTTTGTCTACATTTAGCTTAAGGAAGCGAGAGGAGAAGAAGGAGGATATGGCTGGTAGACACTCTGGGATTCTGGACAGCAGATAGGTGACATCTGGGCCAGTGAGGTAGATCTGAGTTTCATCAGCATACAGGTGGTACTGGAATCCATGGGACTTTATGAGTTGTTCTAGGCCAAGGTTATAGATGGGAAAAAAGAATGGGACCCCAACAGAGAGGGGATGGGATGAGGAGGTCAGTGTTGGGGTGGAAGACACTAAATGTGCGGTTGGAAAGGTAGGAGATCAGGGAGAGAGCAAGATCAGTGATACCAATGTAAGACAGAATCTGTAATAGGAAGCAGTGGTTGACTGTGTCAAATGCAGAAGACAGGTAAAGAAGGAGGAGGATGAAGAAGTGTCCGTTAGCTTGGCGGTAAGTAGGTCATTAGTAATTTTGGTTAAGGCAGTTTCGGTGGAGTGGTGAGGGCGGAAACCAGATTAAAGGTTGTCAAAAAGAGAGGTGGATAAAAGGTGGGACATGCTTTTCAACAAGTTTGGAGGTGAACGGAGCAGCGATATGGGGCGGTGGCTGGATGTGGAGGTCGGGTCGAGAGATAGCTTCTTCAAAACAGGTGTAATTGTTGATTGTTTGAAAGCAGAAGGAAAGGTACCGGAGGTTATTAATAGATTGAAGAGGTGGGTTAGGGCTGGGATAAACGTGGTGGTGAGGTTGGGGAGGAAGTGGCATGGGATGGGGTCCAATGCACAAGTGGTAAGGTGCGATTTGGAGAGGAGGTGTGCAAGTTCTCCTTCAGTGATGGAGGGAAGGAGGGTTAGTGGGGGAGGGGAGTGGTCTGATATACATAGGTGTTGTGATGGTTGGGTAGCAAACATTTGTCTGATCTGATCGATCTTACTGGTGAAGTGTGTTGCGAAGTCTTCTGCAGAGATACGAGAAGTAGGGGGGGCAGTGGGGAGTGAAGGAGAGAGTTAAATATGTTGAATAACTACCTGGGGTTGTGGGATAAAGAGGATATGAGGGTAACAAAGTAATTCTGCTTAGTGGTGGTGCGTGCTGACTTTAATTTTAGAAGTGCTTGTTTCAATGCTGTGTAGTCTTCTTGTGAATGTGCTTTCTTCCAGCACCGTTCAGCAACCCTAGACTCTCGCTGCAGGTTTTTAGTGGTGTCTGTGTGACAGGGTTGTCTGTTGATTTGTCGTGTTCTGCTGTGAACAAGAGTGGCAACGACATCAATTGCTGCTGTGTGTGTAGAGTTGTAGAAAGCTGTGGCATTATCTGTGTCATGGAATGAGGACATGGAGGCAGGGCCGGCGTTAGGGGGGGGCAGACTGGGCAGTTGCCTAGGGCCCCCACTCTCTTAGGGGCCCCCAAAGGAGCTGAACTGAAAATAGCAATAAAACAGTGAAAAAAATGTAAAAATACACATATTTGGTATCGCTGCGTTCGTAAGAATCTAAGCTATCAATATATGAAGTAAATTAATCCAATTGGTAAATGGCGTAATGGGAAAAAAATGAAAACGCCAGAACTATGTTTTTTAGGCCACCACGTTGTTACAATAAAATGCAATAAAAGGCGATCAAAATGTTGTATGTGACTCAAAATGGTATCAGTAAAAATGTCAGCTCAGGGCACATAAAGTAAGCCCTCACATAGCCCTGTATCTTCAAAAATTAAAACATCATGGGTCTCGGAAAATAAAAAAAAAATATTTTTTTTTTTTACAACTTTGTTTTTTTTTTTTATGATTGAAATAAAAATGATGTTCAGTATGTTCTTATTCTGACCTAGATAATCATCTTATGAAGTCACTCTTACCATATAACTACGGCCTGTTCCACATCTAAGGTTGGTGTGCGTTTTGCTAAATTTGCCTTTCTAGCCTTTTTTACCGCTAAAAACGCATTAAAAACGCTAGCGTTTTTTCCCCCATTGATTTCAATGGGAACGCATGTAAAAACGCATGCAAAACGCATGTGCGTTTTCAAAAACGCAAAACGCATGCATTTTTGCGAACGCAGCACAAAACGTCTTCCCCGATGTTTTGGGCAGCGTTGGCAAAAACGCATGCGTTTTCTGTTTTTGAAAACGCACATGCGTTTTTACATGCGTTTTTGCATGTGTTTCCATTAAAATCAATGGGAACAAAAACGCATGCGTTTGATGTGTTTTTGCGGTAAAAACGCATGGAAATGCAAATTGAGCAAAATGCAGCAAAGCGTTAGATGTGAAAGTGGCCTGAGCATTTAGGGCCCACTTTAACCTTTTGCCTAGGGCCCCACTTTGCCTAAAACCGGCCCTGCATGGAGGATAGTGTTAGAATAGTGTCAGAGAGTATGTGTGTGTCAACGAGGTTTCTGCGAGGGTATGCGAGTTCCATTCAAATAGCCTCCCCTTCCAAGCCCTGCCGTGTGCCCAAACAGTGGTTATCTGCCATACATGGGGTACTTTAAGGTTCATTTTATCCTTTGGCTGTATGAAAATGAAAAAAATTGAGCCATAACAAAATATTTTGGGGAAAAAAAATAACTTTTTCATTTTTAGCTCTAAATGTATGAAGCACCTGGGGGTTAAAAGTGCTCACCATACATCTAAATAAATTCCTTGGGGGATCTAGTGTCCAAAATGGGGTTATATGTGGGATATTTACACTGAGCACCTTTATCTCGCAGGTGCATTACAGAATTTTAATACATAGAAATGTGAACATTAACAATTAGATTATTGCACAAAAATGTTGTTTTAGTACCAAATATTTTCATTTTTACAAGGATGAAAGGAGAAACTGGACCCCCAAATTTCGGTGATAACCCCATATGTGGTGGACACCACTGTTAAGCCACATGCCAGGGCTTGGAAGGGAACGGGCACAATTTTTGAATCATAGATTTTCCTAAAGTAGTTTGCAGACTATATTTGCAGAGCCCCTAAGTGCAAGAACAGCATAAAAAAACCTGCAGTTACCACATTCAGAAAATTACACTCCTCTGGGGGTTAATCTACGGATGTAGGGACAATTCTATCTCTGGAAAACACTCATGGAGTAAAATGCAGTGAATGTTGCAGAATTAAAAATGGCAAATAAGCCCTTGTAGTGCACAGTACATTGTAGTACCCATGCATTATGCCCAGCTCATGCTTCTGGAAACACACACCCCATAAATTAAGTTGGTTTTCCTCACTGCAGAAATTCCAAACATGTGGACATTAACTGTGGTTTAGACTTTGTTGGGCTCAGAAGGGAGGGAGGCATTTGGATTTGGGAGTACAGGCTTTGCTGGTTTTCTTTTTTGGGGGGCGAGGAGCTACAGTGCTTTTCCAAAGACTTTGTGCTACCAGTGACTTGGAAGCCCTCTATATTTCCGTTAACAGATGATGGACCTTGGTAGGGACTAGTATGTTTGGGGGGGAAGGGTGACAACATCACCCCCTGAAGTCGAGGTCAGGTCCCTTGTTTCCTAAAACACAAAGTACCTTAGCTCAATCTCAGTTCCCGCAGATACGGTATGGCATATAGGTACGCCCAAGGTAGTGAAGGAGTTAAACGTGGTATTATTAACCATAATATGTCTGGACATTTTGTTCATGTGCACGGAAAAAACCCTGCAAACCTAGAATTAACCATAATAGAATCCTGAGATCCATGTGAACAGATACCAATCGCTAGTTAATAGGGAAAGTTTCTTGATCTTTATAGCCACTTCCCTAGTCCCTGAAGCTTTTAATAGAAGTATAGATCACACTAGTTAGTAAATGTATAGATTTTTTCCAGATCAGCAATATAAAAAAAAAAAATTGTATTTTTTTTCTTATTCTTTCTTTTTTTTCTGGTATATCTTTGAGTATTACTTTGGGATATAAAATGTATTCTGTGAATTATAGTACTGGCAGATCATGGGTTAATGCAATGTAGAAACTAATTAAATGAGTGGGTTCTTTGCACTTGATGTACTAACTATCCTTTTTTTATACCTGATGAGAGTAGATCGCTCTGGATATGTGTTGTATCATAGATAATTCTCTTTTCAAACCTCTACAACAGGCGTGGGGAACCTCAGGCATCAGGGCCAAATGCGGCCCTCGATGGCTTTATTGTGGCCCCGGGTAGATTCCTGAGGATCGCAGTGCTCAGGCTGGTAGATTCATTTTGCTAACTGTCTGCTCTTTAAATGCAGCTCTCCAGTGATCTCTATGCCCCATTCTCGGCCTCCCCAGTGAGGTATATGCTCCCATCCTCTCCTGTGATGTCTAGGGCTCTCGCAAACCTGGAAAATCAGTTGAGAAGCAACATGACCAATATCACCCACGTCAAAGAGAAGCAGCTACAGCCACCACAGTCTGGGGAGTTGATTGTTTAACCAGATATAACTGGGTAATTTTTAAGTTGATCATTTTGTACAGCCCCCGAAGGATTGTAGAAATTTCCAAATGGCCCCCGGCAGAAAAATGGTTCCCCACCTCTACTCTACAATCTGGATTCCACTCCTTTCACTCTACAGAAACTGCCCTTACTAAAGCCTCTAATGATCACAAGAAGAAAACATAGGATGCACCCACCATTGGTGGACTTTGGAAGAACCTTATTTATGACAAGCACACAGGTGACATCTGGGTGTGTGCAGGATGCAGGCTGCGTCTACCAGGAGTATTATAGTTTTCTGTCAACAGGATTGCACCCTGAAAGTGTGGTGAAGCAGCCTCCCCTTATGGACTTGTATATCAGCATGTACCAGGTGCAGGGCTCGCTATACAATTAAAGGCTCTAATGATCTACTTACAGCTAATACTAATGTCACTACTCCCTGCTGATTCTCCTTGATCTCTCTGCTGCATTTGATACCGTGGATCGTCAGCTCCTCCTTCACTATTCTCTGCTCTATTGGACGTAAGGACACTGCGCTCTCCTCGTTCTCCTCTTACCTCCCTGACCGCTCCTTCACTCTCTCTTTCACCAACTCCTCTTCCTCTCCCCTTCACCTCACAGTTGGGGTTCCTTGGAGTTCAGTCTTAGTTCCCCTTTTCTCCTCTATATAGACTGTCCATATTGGTCAAACCATCAGAAGATTCAGTTTTCAGTACCATCTCTTTGTTGACGACACCCAATTATGCACCTCTTCTCCTGACATCACCCCATTACTACAAACTGTCTGTCTTCTGACTCCAACATCATGTACTGTCTCTACTTTTAACTGAATCTGTCAAAAACTGAACTTCTCATGTTTCCTCCTTCTACTAATCTTTCTAAACCCAGTATTGCCAATTCCATGTGTGGTTCTATCTTTACTCCCCAGCAGCACACGCGCTGTCTTGGGGTTATATTTGACTCTGGTCTCTCCTTCACTCCCCAAATCCGATCACTCGCTCATCTTATCTACCCCTCAAAAAGATCTCTAGATTTTGACCTTTTCTTACCCTTGACCCTGCAAAAATTCTGTTGAACTTATTCATTCTCGTCTTGATTATTGCAATTCTCTACTAACTGGTCTTCCATTTACTAAACTCTCCTCTCTCCAATCCATGCTGAATGCAGCAGCCAGGATCATATTCCTCTCCAATTGCTTCACTGATGCCTCTATTGTGTGCCAGTCATTTCCTTGGTTGCCCATATGCTACAGAGTACAATATAAAATGATCACTTTCATCCACTAAGTTTCCACAGTTCTGCAACGCCCTACATCTCCTGCCTCATCTCTGTCTATCACCCTACATGTGTCCTCCATTCTGCAAATGACCTAAGATTGACATAATCTACTATCTGAATCTCACACTCCCATCTCCAAGACTTCTTGCGAGTTGCGCCAATCCTCTGGAATGTACTACCAAGATCAATTCAATTAATTCTCAATACACATAGTTTTAAGTGGGCCCTAAAACACATCTCTTTAGGCTAGCCTATCACATCACCTCATTTATCTAACTATTCCAAATGTGGCCTCTTGTATCATCAGTTTACACCCTACATGCACTAAATAGCACTTTATCTGTACTTGTTCTGTACAGATCCTGGCTGGAGAGCAGTTCATGCAGCATTCTATGAATCCTCTCTCTATATAAAGCTGAGTGTATGTATGTATGTGTGTGTATGTATGTATACAGCCCCACCCACTCTGCATAGCCCCACCCATTCCTTTTAGCCACACCCACTTCATAGCCCACCTCCTCACAGAACCAGACAACATTCTAATCAGGGTGATGAGATTAATAATTAGAGATTACCAACTTCAAAAATTATAAAAAATATAAATTTTATTAACAAATAGGTCTAAGGGACCCAACAAAACAACACACCAATTTGAACATAAAAAAACAACTAATCACAAAGTAAGTGTGACGCAAGGGAGGGAGGAATTTCTTCCTAAACCCTTTTCTCTCATTTGCCTACCTAACATTGGAGGATTTGACACCCTAATTTAAAGTGGTGTCCCCAAACCTCGGCGGCTGACCCTCTTCTTACCCTATTTTCAATCAAGGATTAAGGGGAGGAGGAGGGGGAGACTAGATGTCCTGATATCCACTTAACTCCAATCGTCATTTGTGGTCTCTCAGGATGCGTCACAAACTTCACTTTATTAGCGGTTCAGAACTTGTGATGATGATTTTCCGCACTTTACGCATTTCATCCAGACCGATTAGGTTGGACTCATTAGAATATGGAGAAATAAATAGTATCTTGCCTCATAGTCCTTTGAAGGTGAAGATAACACTTCTACGAACACACCATCGCGTTATATACGATCAAATTTGGCGTAGGTACTAGTGATGGGCGAGTCCTAAATTACTCGGAATCGCTTGACTCTAGCGAGTCCGAGCCCGGGACTCGCTACTCGTTGCGAGTCTAGCGAGTCCAATGTTAATGAATGGGGAAGCGAGTAATAGCGAGTAATGTGTGATTTACAAATCGCAGATGTGAGAAAATCTCATCCCCATACAGCACACGGTGCGAGTTTGTAGCACCATGCTACAATAGCTAAATCATGTTTAATAGGCTCCCGCTGTTACTTCCGGGGCCGCCTATTAAGCTCATTACATATTCACTGCACGGTCAAACTAACAGCCAATCACAGGAGCTCACACTCTGTGGGAGCCTCTGTGATTGGCTGTTGTAATCAGACTTGATTTTCTCAATCTGGACAGTGGTTCTGCTTGGTTGCCATACACATTAGTGTATGGCAACCAACCTGGCGTTGTAGGGTGTAAAATAAATAATTATTTTAAAAAAAAATTTTAAGTCTAGCCCGATGCGAGCTGCCACCCTCAGCTGCTTAATTTCCCCTTGGCTGGCAAAAAAAAATGCGTGGGCTCCGCCCTATTTTCCATGCCAGCCAAGGTAACACTAGGCAGCTGAGGGCTGGTATTCTCAGCGGGGTGAGGGCTCATTGTTATAGGGCCCCCCCACGCTAAAGAATAGCAGCCTGCAGCCGCCCCTGAAAATGGCGCATTAATAATAAGCGCCATTTCCAGGCACCTTACCGGGCTCTTCCAGCGGCCCTGGTGGCGGTGGCACGCTGGGTAATAAAGGGGTTAATACCAGTTTTGTTATACAAGCTGGTATTAAGCCCGAGATTCTTAATGTCAGGCCTGGTTTGACCCGGCCACTAAGAATCTCCAATAAAGGGTTAAAAAAACCACCACACAGAGAAAAATTATTTATTAAAAATAAAGACATAGACACCATTAGGGACTCCAACTTTATTACCACCACATATCCCTCCAAAGACCCAGGTCTTCTCTCTTCTTTCTTCTCTCTTCTGTCTTCCTTCTTCTTCTTGCTGAACTCATTCAGCTCTCCTACATCACACATCACACAGTAGGGGGCGGAAATGCGCTCCCCTGCTGTGTGATGAGTCAGTGAGGCTGTGAGCATTAAGCGGTGACGTCACCGCCGGCCCCGTTGCTATAGTAACCAAACTATAGGTTACTATAGCAACGCTTCAGCAGTGCCGACAGCACAGCGCCACTACTCATTCATAAACTGTTGGCTTTAACTCCCTGCTTACCGATCACTGCAGCGCCGGTAAGCAGAGAGTTAACTGTGCTGTGACAGCGGCTGGTATATGCGCCGCTCATACTGCAGCCGCGGTCACAGCACATTGAGGTCCGTGGAAGGGGTAGGAGCCCCGAAACGGAGATCCGTCATCTCTGCTGTCTCTGCACCCCCTCCCTTCCGAGTGGAACCCTGGAATGAGGGTACCCTAATAAAGCACCTTTGAAACATGCCCGGTGAGTGCCGCTATCTTTTTTCCTTTTTAAGCAGCATTTTTCTGTTATTAGTAGAAAGTGGGAATGTAAAAACAAAAATTTCCACAATTGGCACCTAAGGGCCTACGTGCGACACACTTGCAGCAAGTGTCATGCAATGTATATGGAACTTAGGGTACCTTTACACACGGCTACATTTGTAGCTTGTCACCAGGTAACTTACTGGTTGCAGTGAAATCATGGATACATGTTCTATCTTGTGGCTGTGTACAAAGGGAAAATCATGTATCCATGATTTCACTGCAGCCAGTAAGTTACCTGGTGACAAGCTACAAATGTAGCCGTGTGTAAAGGTACCCTTATGGTTAACCTGCTGTAAATGTGGCAAACATGGCTTCAGCAGGTGCACCAAATGCAGCCACTAAAAAAACACCGGTTAGTAGAATGTTTACGGCCAAAACTGCTGTGACCATGTGTGCTGCACCTACCACAAGTGAACCACAAATTGTATATATATTGCATGGAAATTACGGCAAGTTACCGTAGGTCAGCTCTTACGCAGCAAGTGCAGAAATTATTATTTTTCCACTTAAACTTCCACAAATAACGGAAAAATGCAGCTGTAAAAGCAAAATTTCTCTTTTTCTATCTATTTCCCTAATAACTAGAAAAAGTTCTCTGCAGCACTCAGCTACTACCAATGACGTACAATTGCTAACAAGCTATATGTATATGAGAAAAAAGTTCAAAAACTTAAGTTTTTCAAAAAACTCAAAATCTTATCTTTTTATTTCTGAAGTTCTTGGTACATACATTGGCCAATGTCTGTTTGCTCATCGACTGCGACAAAGTGACTTCAGGTCCGATGAGTCCTACGCTGATATCCCTATCCTCCTTGTCCACCGCCCACTTCTCAGTGGGCAGACTCCATCTCGACCCTAGATCACCTGTGGTCAATGAGGGTGCACATTGCAGGATGGAGCCAGCAACTCCATATGATACAAAAAAGAGAAGAAAAAAACTGCACAGCACTCACAGACTAAATGTGAACTGGTGCTAGCAGGGACGCTGGGTCAAATAACTAGAAAAAGTTCTCTGCAGCACTCAGCTACTACCAATGACGTACAATTGCTAACAAGCTATATGTATATGACAAAAAAAATAAAAAATGTGAGTGCTGTGCAGTTTTTTTTTCTCTTTTTTGTATCATATGGAGTTGCTGGCTCCATGCTGCAATGTGCACCCTCATTGACCACAGGTGATCTAGGGTCGAGATGGAGTCTGCCCACTGAGAAGTGGGGGGTGGACAAGGAGGACTTGGGTGTCAGCGTTAGGACTCATCGGACCTGAAGTCACTTTGTCGCAGTCGATGAACAAACAGACATTGGCCAATGTATGTACCAAGAACTTCAGAAATAAAAAGATAAGATTTTTGAGTTTTTTGAAAAAACGTAAGTTTTTGAATTTTTTTCTCATATACATATAGCTTGTTAGCAATTGTACGTCATCGGTAGTAGCTGAGTGCTGCAGAGAACTTTTTCTAGTTATTTGACCCAGCGTCCCTGCTAGCACCAGTTCACATTTAGTCTGTGAGTGCTATGCAGTCTTTTTTTCTCTTTTTTGTATCATATGGAGTTGCTGGCTCCATGCTGCAATGTGTACCCTCATTGACCACAGGTGATCTAGGGTCGAGATGGAGTCTGCCCACTGAGAAGTGGGGGGTGGACAAGGAGGATAGGGATATCAGCGTAGGACTCATCGGACCTGAAGTCACTTTGTCGCAGTCGATGAACAAACAGATATTGGCCAATGTGTGTACCAAGAACTTCAGAAATATAAAGATAAGATTTTTGAGATTTTGAAAAAACGTAAGTTTTTAAACTTTTTTCTCATATACATATAGCTTGTTAGCAATTGTACGTCATTGGTAGTAGCTGAGTGCTGCAGAGAACCTTTTCTAGTTATTTGACCCAGCGTCCCTGCTAGCACCAGTTCACATTTAGTCTGTGAGTGCTGTGCAGTGTTTTTTTTTTCTCTTTTTTTTTTCTCCTCTTTTTTTCTCTTTTTTTTCTTCTCTTTTTTTTTTACTTTTTTTTCTCTTTTTTTTATCTATTTCCCTACCTATTTAAGTTTACAGAACACACCTGAAGATGGAGATGTGTGTCAACAGCCATCCCACCCGTCTCTTAGCTGTTCACAAAAACCTCACCCTGTTTAAAAACACAATTAAATCTCTCAGCAGCTATAGTGCTGGAGCTTCAAATACAGGTTCTTATCACCAAATGAAGGCATTTAGATGATACACATTTAACATCTTGTAGTTAATGTGTGTTCCACTTACATATAAAAATTTGTATTGAGATATCATATTTCTAAATTTATGTAGATATGATATCGAGTTACTAACCGTAAATAGAGCTAGCATTACTGATGTATGTAAAGTGCTATTAAATTCATAGCACTATAAAAAAAAATAATTAATATGCTAATGACTACATATGTTATATACATATTTCCTACATAAGTACCGTATATACTCGTGTATAAGCCGAGTTTTTCAGCCCAAAATTTGGGCTGAAAAGTCTCCCCCTCGGCTTATACACGAGTCAATACGGGGGGGGCTGTGTCCGGGGCTGTGGAGGCTGCAGGAGGCGGGGGGGGGGCTGCTGTATGAGCGGCCCCGTCACGTGGGCTGCTCATTAAATATGCACTGCTTCCCCCTGTCAATCAGCGGCAGGAGGAAGCAGTGCATATAGCCCCCAAATGCTGGCACTCGCCCCCCCTTGTAAGGGCCCCCCCCCCCGATGGTTATATTACCATTCCGGACTTCTGATCCACGCCGCTCCTCGGTGCTCCTCGCTGCTCTGTCCGTCTGCTACATCCGGGATCTCCGGCCGTCGCAGGCATATGACGTCATCGCGCGACGGCCGGGGATCCCGGATGTAGAAGACGGACGGACGGAGCAGCGAGGAGCGCCGAGGAGCGGCGCGGATCAGAAGTCCGGAATGGTAAGAGAAGCGGGGGGGGCCCTTGCAAGGGGGGGCGAGTGCCAGCATTTGGGGGCTGCTGGGGACCCCCAGGGGGCTGCTGTGTACCCCCTGGGGGCTGCTGTGTACCCCCTGGGGGCTGCTGGGTACCTCCTGGGGGCTGCTATATGTACCCCTGGGGGCTGCTGTATACCACTGGGGCTGCTGTATACTACCACTGGGGCTGCTGTATACTACCACTGGGGCTGCTGTATACTACCACTGGGGCTGCTGTATACTACCACTGGGGCTGCTGTATACTACCACTGGGGCAGCTGTATACTACCACTGGGGCTGCTATATACTACCACTGGGGCTGCTATATACTACCACTGGGGCTGCTGTATACTACCACTGGGGATGCTGTATACTACCACTGGGGCTGCTGTATACTACCACTGGGGCTGCTATATACTACCACTGGGGCTGCTGTATACTACCACTGGGGCTGCTGTATACTACCACTGGGGCTGCTGTATACTACCACTGGGGCTGCTGTATACTACCACTGGGGCTGCTGTATACTACCACTGGGGCAGCTGTATACTACCACTGGGGCTGCTATATACTACCACTGGGGCTGCTATATACTACCACTGGGGCTGCTGTATACTACCACTGGGGCTGCTGTATACTACCACTGGGGCTGCTGTATACTACCACTGGGGCTGCTATATACTACCACTGGGGAGGCCTGTATACCACTGGGGGGGGCCCGTATACCACACTGCTGGGGGCTGTATAACTGTGCTGGGGTCCACCCTCGGCTTATACACGAGTCAATAGGTTTTTCCAGATTTTTGGGGCAAAAGTAGGGGGGTCGGCTTATACACGGGTCGGCTTATACACGAGTATATACGGTACTTAAAATCTATATCTATATGGTGTGAGGTGTAGCGGTGTCGGGGAGGCAGGGAACCAGGCACGGACAGTTCTCAACTCACGATTTATTGATCTCCGTCCGGTTACAGTCACCAAAACACAGATCCGGAGCGCAGCCGGCACACTTCACACCGCTTGGTGTATCTCCCGACCGCTGACAGGCTCTATCAGCCCCACCGGAGATAATCCCTCCCCGGGACCACTTCAACCTTCCTTCAGAGCTCCTCAATCAGGCTCTGCACTGGAGAAAATCTCACTCCAGACTCCAGGAACCACACCCAGGGTTCCTATGTCCTCTTAACCCCTTCTGCTCTGAGAAGAGGAATCCCATCTAATACCTGGGATGGAGTACATCCTGCGGCACTGGAGCACGCACCCAAAGAGGCACATACCGGTCGCAGCATACCGACCCGGCCGGTGCCTCACATATCCCCCCCGTATGTTCAAGCGTATGGGTTTGAACACCAGGCCATAACCCTGGGCCCTGTGAGGGGACCACGTCACGGCGCGGAGCACCGGCGGAGCCAAGCAGGGGCACCCGGGGGTACCAGCGGTGCCAGACCCCACGAGCAACCATCCCGTTCGGGCTCCCGGCACCCACCAACCCCGGACGGGTACCAACGACAGAGCCCTGGGGCCCTACGAGGAAAACGGGGTCGGCGCGCGGCACTGCTGCACCGTTCCGGACGGGGAGTCGGCGCGGCCGGCGCACGGGGCTCTGCACCCGGGGGTTAGTCACATCAAGTCCTCTGGGTATCCCGGGGGCGGGATCCTCGGGCTCCGGGCCCTGTCTATCCTTCATCCGAAGGGCCATATACCCGTTCCACAATACCCGGAACAAGGGCATATCCCTCCCCAGCACAACATCATAAGGGAGATCCTTTACCACCCCAACCACATGTTGAACCCGCCTGTCTGGGGTAGCAAACGTGACACGCTTCACTGGATACCTGCGATGATCCCCATGGACACTCATCACCCTGACCGTACGGCCGGTGGATTTGGTCCTGGAGACCAAGGAGGCACACACGAGGGTCACGTTGCTCCCTGAGTCCAGTAGGGCCGTCACCTCATGACCGTTAAGCCGTACGCGGCACAGTACATTCTCAGTATCCCGGGGGGCCGAGCCCCGTTTTCCGACGAGGTGGGCGAACATGGACCGCCTCCGGGAATAGTCACAGTCCATTGGTTCCCCGTTGAGGGGACACTGCGCCATCATATGTCCCACCTCCCGGCATCTTCTACATCGGGGTGGTTCCCCGCTATACCAGGGGCCAAACCGCGGCTGTCCGGATCGCTGCTTTGCTGAATGGGGAGGCCCATTTTCAGCCTGAGCCAGGCGCTCGCGCCCGCCCGGGGGCCGGGTTGGGGGTCCCTACTGTCTGGTGTGGTGGGCGCGGCCTTGCGGGTAGCCCGCATTGTCCCAGTGTCCCGGATCAGTTCCTGTGTGGCCACATGGCGCTCCACCACGTTCACCAACTGGTCTAGGGAACCCGGGTCACTGTGTCCCACCCACTTTTGTATGGGGACGGGCAGCGTACGCACGAAGCGATCCACCACCACCCGCTCTACCATCTGAGCCGGACTCAGGGCTTCAGGCTGCAGCCATTTTTTAACCAGATGCAACAAATCATAGGCCTGTGAGCGCACGGGTTTGCCTTCCTCGTAGGCCCATTGGCTCACCCGTTGGGCCCTCACATATGTATTGACCCCGGTACGGGCCAATATCTCCCCCTTCAGGGCTCCATAGTCCAGGGCATCCTCAGTACACAGGTCTATGTATGCCTTTTGGGGATCACCAGTCAAATAGGGCGCCAGCACCTCGGCCCACTGGGCGACCGGCAGTCTCTCCCGTTCAGCCACCCGCTCAAACACGGCCAGGAATGCCTCCACATCATCCCCCGGGGTCATCTTTTGCAGCGCTTGTCTTACCGCTTTCCGGACGCTGCAGTCGTCACCTGGTCCTCGAGGCGGATCCCCCGGTATGGTCCGCACAGCCTCGATCAACAGGGCCATCTGCTCCTGGTGCCTCCTCTCCTGCTGCTGCTGAGCTTCCTGTTGCTGCTGCTGGGCCAGCACCAGGTGCTTGAGCACCTCCTCCATGCTGGCTGCTGGTTTGTGTTGTAATGTAGCCGGCCGAATCCAGGACATGCGATGCCGGGCACCACGCAAGAGACTGGCCGCAATGATGACTGCTGCTCCTCTTACTTAGCAGCCGCTCATTAGCCTCATGAAAAGTCACTTCCCCACCGGAACAGAGGGCAACGGTAGTGCCGGCTACACCTCACCGGGCCAGCAATGCCCGCATTCTCCACCATATGTGAGGTGTAGCGGTGTCGGGGAGGCAGGGAACCAGGCACGGACAGTTCTCAACTCACGATTTATTGATCTCCGTCCGGTTACAGTCACCAAAACACAGATCCGGAGCGCAGCCGGCACACTTCACACCGCTTGGTGTATCTCCCGACCGCTGACAGGCTCTATCAGCCCCACCGGAGATAATCCCTCCCGGGACCACTTCAACCTTCCTTCAGAGCTCCTCAATCAGGCTCTGCACTGGAGAAAATCTCACTCCAGACTCCAGGAACCACACCCAGGGTTCCTATGTCCTCTTAACCCCTTCTGCTCTGAGAAGAGGAATCCCATCTAATACCTGGGATGGAGTACATCCTGCGGCACTGGAGCACGCACCCAAAGAGGCACATACCGGTCGCAGCATACCGACCCGGCCGGTGCCTCACAATGGCTACACTAATTTTTTTTTGTTTTTGTTTTTTTTCCTTATCTATATACATATAAGTTTGCTATAGGTCTATATGTTCTTAAAAAAACTTAATAATCCAAAAGATAGAGAAGTAACTTTAAAGTAAAATATTTTTGTAGACTACATTCCGTGTGAAGACTTTGGTACTATCAGGCAATAATTGTCCTTGAAGTGGTGTAGTAACGACTTTAACTCTCACATTGCAGCGTTGCTTCACCCTGGAAAAAGCTACATACAATTGACCATGGGCAAAAGCAGGTTCCGGTAGATAAATACCAACTCGATGGAGGGTCTGGCCTTGAGATTTATTTATGGTCATTGCAAATGCGGGCTTGATGGGAAATTGTCTCTGTCTTAACTTAAAAGGTAATCCAGTCTCTGATGGACATAAATCAATGCGTGGAATGAGTACCACATTTCCTGCTGCTGAGCCACTAATGACTTTTGCCTGTATGAAATTGGCATGTAAGGCAGTGACAATGAGGCGCGTACCATTGCAGAGACCTTTTTTCGTGTTGAGATTACGTAGCAATATGACAATGGTGCCAATTTTAAGTTTGAGCCGATGTGAAGGCATTCCAGTTGGTGTTAGGGAATTCAAAAACTCAAGTGGGTATTGATCCAGGTCATCAGCTTCATCAGGATCGATGGAATCATCACTGATATATTCTGTATAGTCACCTATCAATAAATCCATGACTTGAGAATTGACTTTCTCCACGTCCTCATTTTTTGGACATAAAATTGCATGAGAAGCAGCTGTATTTATGCTTTCCGTGTCATTTACATCAATACAAAGATGTTGTCCAAAAATGTCAATTATTAAAGAGCCAGTGCATATCATGTCTGGAGGAATTTCAATAACATCAGCTCCAAGGTTATCTTCATTAGATAGTTCACCATTTCCCAATCGAAGCAACCAACTGCTGTAGTCAGGATCAATGGAGCGCATGTTGTTAATAAGTGGCAGGCGAGTAAAATGGTGCCAGTGTTGTGAGTATTTTAAACAGCTCTCTACAACCTGAGTTCTTGTCCCATGAGGGATGACAGGAAGACATTGTCTAAAGTCGCCTCCAAAAACAATGACTTTACCTCCAAAGGGTGTTTTTTCTTTGTGAGCTAAATTTGTTGTCATGACATCACGTAAAACTCTATCAATGACATGCAGTGCATATTTGGACCATCAAGGAAAAAACACTTTGGTGTAGAAATAGTGTCTTCTAAAGCTTGAGTGATAGCATCCAAAGCAAAAAGTTGTTCCTCATTTAGAGTAGCTTTCATTTGAGCAGCTGTTCATAACTCATAATCTTTATCATACTGTGGGAGGAGGTGTTGTTTTTTGACTGGAGGTGGCAAATTAAAATCAGTATAAGTTTTGCCATGAGCTTTAAGAACATGTTGGACATCTGTCATAGCATAGCCTTCACAATTGAGACACTCGAGAGTGTCGGAGTGGTATGCATGGCAGTAATCTTCTACAAAGTGTTGCTTAAATTCTTCCCATAAGTCCCGAGGTTGAGCTGGAGGACCAAATATACAAATGTAGGCAAACATGTCACGTAACTGTGCTGGCATGTTGAGAATACTGGCATCAAGTAATGTATTTCTCCACAGAGTATCATCAAATAGTAAGCCAAGGGCTAATGCCGTGTCTTTGAAGCTTTGATGTGTGACTCCGTGTACAGTTTTTATGCTGTCAAAACTGGTTGCACCTTTGACATGTAACAATAACAATCTTAAATAGTAGCGTTCTTGGTCTTTCAAACTGACAGTATACATTCGTCTAATCACAGAACCACCTGCTCGCTTTCTTACTTCCCAAGAACCTTCTTTCCAAACATACCGTATATACTCGTGTATAAGCCGACCCGTGTATAAGCCGACCCCCCTACTTTTGCCCCCAAAACCTGGGAAAACCTATTGACTCGTGTATAAGCCGAGGGTGGACCCCAGCACAGGTATACAGTCCCCCCCAGTGGTATATAGCAGCCTCCCCAGTGGTAGTATACAGCAGCCACAGATGTATATACAGCAGCCCCAGTAGTAGTATACAGCAGTCTCCCCCTGTGGTAGTATACAGCAGTCTCCCCCTGTGGTAGTATACAGCAGCGCCTCCCCCTGTGGTAGTATACAGCAGTCTCCCCCTGTGGTAGTATACAGCAGCGCCTCCCCCTGTGGTAGTATACAGCAGCCTCCCCCTGTGGTAGTATACAGCAGTCTCCCCCTGTGGTAGTATACAGCAGCCTCCCCCTGTGGTAGTATACAGCAGCCTCCCCCTGTGGTAGTATACAGCAGTCTCCCCCTGTGGTAGTATACAGCAGTCTCCCCCTGTGGTAGTATACAGCAGCGCCTCCCCCTGTGGTAGTATACAGCAGCCTCCCCCTGTGGTAGTATACAGCAGTCTCCCCCTGTGGTAGTATACAGCAGCCACAGAGGTATATACAGCAGCCCCTCCCCTGTGGTAGTATACAGCAGCCTCCCCCTGTGGTAGTATACAGCAGCCACAGAGGTATATACAGCAGCCCCTCCCTGTGGTAGTATACAGCAGTGCCTCCCCCTGTGGTAGTATACAGCAGCCCCCCCGTAGTATATACAGCAGCCCCCCGTGGTAGTATACAGCAGCCCCCCTGTAGTATATACAGCAGCCCCCCCGTGGTAGTATACAGCAGCCCCCCCATAGTATACACAGCAGCCCCCCCGTGGTAGTATACAGCAGCCCCCCCGTAGTATATACAGCAGCCCCCCCGTGGTAGTATACAGCAGCCCCCCCATAGTATACACAGCAGCCCCCCCGTGGTAGTATACAGCAGCCCCCGTAGTATATACAGCAGCCCCCCCGTGGTAGTATACAGCAGCCCCCCCATAGTATACACAGCAGCCCCCCGTGGTAGTATACAGCAGCCCCCCGTAGTATATACAGCAGCCCCCGTGGTAGTATACAGCAGCCCCCCCGTAGTATATACAGCAGCCCCCCCTGTGGGTATATACAGCCCCCCCCCCGTTGCTGCCGCACACTGTAAAAAGAAGATCTTTCATACTTATCCTCCTGCAGTCACCGCGCGCATCCTCCGCTCTTCTTCTTGCTTGCACCCGGGCCCCGGCGTCCATCCATATGACCGCGCACAAATAATGACGTCATTATTTGTGCGCGGTCACGTGGATGGACGCCGGGGCCCGGGTGCAAGCAAGAAGAAGAGCGGAGGATTGCGCGCGGTGACTGCAGGAGGATAAGTATGAAAGATCTTCTTTTTACAGGTGTGCGGCAGCAACGGGGGGGGGGGGGCTGTATATACCCACAGGGGGGCTGCTGTATACACTACGGGGGGGCTGCTGTATACTACCACGGGGGGGCTGCTGTATATACTACGGGGGGGCTGCTGTATACTACCACGGGGGGGCTGCTGTGTATACTATGGGGGGGCTGCTGTATACTACCACAGGGGGGCGGGAGAGCACTGACAGTGCTATGTAATATGCACGGCTCCCCCTGCCGCTGATAGACAGGGGTATGCAGTGCATATTGCATTGCACTAATGAGCGGCCCCACGTGACCGGCCGCTCATTGTACAGCCTCCCCCTGCCTCCTCCAGCCCCCGGACACCGGCCCCACACAGTCAGCCGTCACTGACTCGTGTATAAGCCGAGGGGGGCACTTTTCAGCACAATTTCTGTGCTGAAAAACTCGGCTTATACACGAGTATATACGGTACTTCTCACGAATTTCACGGTATTAAATACTGATGAGCATGCTGGTCGTTTTCATTAAGCTCAAAGTAGGCCATGAGTGTAGAATTGCGATGGAGCTTTTGTTTGATGTTTCCAATAGAGTCATCCTCATGAAAATAGAGTGGCTGAGAATGTGGTAGATGTACAGCAAGGCGAATAATGCTATGAGACTATGCATGGGATATGCGAATATTCGCCAAGCTGCTTCCGGTGCACTGACATATCTTGAGTCCATGAATTGGTGTGTTTCATCATGTTGTATTTTAGTCTGGGAGATTTCCAGATTGGCTTTATCATGTCCTTTGTAGACGTATTTAAATAAATATTTAACAGCCTGAATGGAACCACAAACTTCAACATTAATATGGCACTTGCATTTTAATAGCAGGAATGGATTATATGGAACCACCCACGAATTGTCAATCATGTGAGAATGGTGTTGAATAGATGGGCCAAATTGTCTGCGATAAGTAGGATAGGCATCCTTAGCTATGATGGTTTTTGTTTGCAAATCTTTAGGGAAACCTTTGGTACACTTCCCCAGATCCATGCAGGGAGAATTTGGGTTGTGTTCTCCACATGGACCATGAATCATATGTTGGAGAACAATTGTATGGAGCAGAGGGTAGTGGGTAGGATTAGGAATTTCAGCCCACACTGTATTGTCTACGTCGTCCTCCATCCTTAATTTGGAGTTGCTATCCAAAATGATTAAAATGTGAGCATGTGGTAGGCCACGTTTCTGAAATTCAATGACATGAACCATCGCGCGCACTTTTCCAAACAATCCCTTGTTAATATCTCTTAAAAGAGCATCGAGCTTAATTTTGAAAACACGTGCAACTAAATCTGGTCTGTGTTCCACACGCTGCCATGGTTGTAAATTAGCAGTTATTTCACTCCATTTTGGATTACAGGTCATGGTTATAAAGAGATCAGGGCGACCATATTTTGTGACAATTGACATGGCATCTTGGTACCGTTTCTGGGACTACCTTCAAATGAGGATGGTAAAATCACAGTTTTTCCAATGGGGATTCCTTTCTCAATAGATTTTTTAAGTAGATGTTCTTATAGAACGCAATAATCCTCCACTTTGAGATCCTTTTGGTGTTTGCGGATGTAATGGAGTCGACTGGCTTAAATTTTCACATAAGCATCGACAAAATATTTCTGAGTGAGTTTTCCACCATTGAGGAGTGAATTGAAGTCATTTCTCAAAGACTGCACTTAGCAGTAATATTGTAGTTGTGTAATCCTATGTGGATTTTGTCCTTGGTGCTTAAGTCCATCATGCCATCCTTGCTCTCCATGAGGGAAAAATAAAGGATATAATAAGGCATCTAAATTGCTGTGGAGGATGCTTACTTGTTGCGTTTTGGGAGCTAAAGAGTTGTTCGGGTCAGGTTTGAGATGAATTAATATGTCGCGATTAAATGGTGGCTCTCCGTCATCATTTTCAAAGACAACAGCGACTTCATTCACAGTAGAAAATATAAAAAGTGGTGGGGGACAAGAGGCGCAATAGTGCCCTATCACTAGTGACACTGTAGAGAAGGGTGGTATTGTGGAACCACTCACCTGGTGCAGTTGTGATCCCCACAACTGGTTTGTAAGCGTGAAGCAATCAAGAGCTGCTGCAGGACCTCCACCTACCACTGACCAGTGGTGAAATCCAGAAAAGAAGATGGGAATGCAGGTGTGCCACGGTCCACGCTGTTCCAAATGTAAAAACTCACCAAAGAGGTATCACAGGTACACAGACAACACCCTGTTTTTTGTAAGTTTGGGGCTATAAAAACCCCACTGTTACTGTTTGATGTAATATCCCTGATGAAGGTGCCAGGCTAGGCGCCGAAACGCGTAGGAGGAAGAAAATAAAGCTTGGAAATTTGCTCAAGGAAAATTTGACTCTTTGGTGAGTTTTTACATTTGGAGCAGTGTGGACCGTGGCACACCTGCTTTCCCATCTTCTTTTCTGGATTTCATTCACAGTAGGATTATTATAGCGTCTTGGATCTTGCGTGCGATCTTGTTTCAGGGCCATGGTTATATTTGGCATGACAGTGTTATTTTGTAAAGCTTTAATCTGTTCTTCATGTTCAACATCTCTTTACATCTTGTACGCAGCTACAAATGGATTGACAGTGTCTAAGAGAGTTGCAATAATACTCATCAGAGTGGGATGACATTTCTGATTTTCTTTACATTGCAAACGTTGTTCTGTAGCAGTAGCAGTGTCCAAAATATAAAGTTGGGCATACGCAGGAACTTGATCTTCAGAGGGATGTAGTGTTCCAGTGCGGTGGTATATTTGTCCATGTATGCGGAAACAATATGGGCTATGTCCAGGTGGTGGGGAAATATTTGCACCCATGGAGGCGAAAGCAAATGAACTGTTAATGCTGCGTATGTTATCCATGACATTTTTACTGAATGGACTTTCTCCTTTCATTAAAAGTGTCAAGACGTCTGGATATTGTGGTATTGGTATACGGACTTTGGCGTTATGACAACAAAGGGTAAAACTTTTATCTGATGGTATTTCATCCCTAAAATGTAGGGCGTTACAATGTTGACACAAATAGTTCATAGCCCCACAGGTGTGTTCTTCAATAGTACTGTCATCTTGAGTGACACCTTTAGGTAGTAGAGGGTGAGGCATTGTTAAAGGGGCATTAGAACGTTTGTGTAGAGCCACGTATATTAACCGTGGGAGAGGTATAGGCTCCTGAAGATGTGATGAATCTTCATTTGAGGTAGTAGAAGGTTTATGTTGACGGTGTAAACGGCGGGCAGCAGCAGCTTTTTGTAAGCGATTTTTGTGCGACTTAGGAAACTCATTAGTGACACGTGTGTGAAAGGCAGCGTTAACTTGGTTCAGGCGAGAGCGTTTAGCTTCTGAAGTCTCAGCATCACGGTGTTTGCGCTTACGTTTAGTGTGTGAAGCTGGTGCAGTATCTGCAGTGTGAGCACCTTGAGTAACTGTGCACATTGAAGTGTTATTGTGGTCCAAAAGCATTGGTGTGGAAGGTGGGGTAGTTTTCTTGCGGCGTTCACGTTCTGCGGCAGCTCGTTGTTGTAAACGTATGGCTTTGTGCTCAGGAGCCTCATTGGCGATACGTGTATTAAAAGCAGCCTTAACAGTGTCCAGGCGATGGCGTGTCTGTTGTTCAGTTTCGTTAAGACGCTGTTGTCGTTTACGCGCTGCAGCGGCAGCTTTTTTGTCCTTGTCATTATCATTCTTATTATTGGAGCTCATGTTGGCTTGGCGAAATTACCGTACGTGTACGGATTACTAACAGGAGGGTAATAAGAGTCAGCAGGTATTAGGAGTAACCAAGAGAGTAATAAGGCGTAATTATTGTTCAGAAAGATAGAGCAAGTAATAGGCAGTATATAGTATTAATACATAGGATTAGTCCTTTAATGTCAATTCAGTGGCTAATAGTAGCCAGGAAGTAATATTGGGAATGAAGGGGTTAATCTGAGTTGGTGGTAATGGTACAGAATAGGTGAATAGCAGGCACTAAGTTTTAGAAGAAAATTAGTACAGTTAATGGAGTGTCTGTATATAGCACCTTAAAGAAGGTGAAATAGTAAATATCCCAGAAAGGGTTAATAGGGAGTAGTGAAATATAGCAGGTCAAATGTGTAATTTCACAGTTCCTGAATAGGAAATTAAATAATTAATAAAGGTCTTAGCTCTTTTTTGACGAAGTTCAGCGGCAGCTCGAAATGCGACGTGCGTCCGAGAGGCACTGCGCAGTAGAATGAAGCTGTGAGGTGAAATTTCAAATTTTACGGTCTAAAATGGCGAGATTTCGGAGCCGTCATGTATAGGCACGTGTAAAAAGTGGGGCGAGAGTAGGGTGGCTAGCGGCTGGGCAGAGGCCAGCCGCGGCTACCTCTGCCAGGGAGGTCCGCACCGATGCCGCCGGGATACGCCGTGTGATCCGCTGTCCGGAGCTCCAGGAGCCTGGGGCCCTTGCCGTTTAAAAATTTGCGGGTTTCCGTGAGGCGCCCCTCTGATTGGTCGCTCACGGGGCGCCGACCAATCAGAAGAGCGCCACGCTCAATGGCGCCATATTTGAAATACACTGTAGTCGTGTATTTGAAGTATGGCGCCATACAGCGCGCCGGTATTGTGATTGGTTGCCGCTTTTAGCGCGCCGACGAATGAGAATAGCGGCGCGCTGTATGGCGCCATACTTTAAATACACTGTAGTCAGTGTATTTCAAATATGGCGGCATTGAGCGCGCCGGTATTCTGATTGGTCGGCGCGCTGAACACGCCGACCAATCAGAATAGCAGCGCGCTCAATGCCGGCATATTTGAAATACATTGACTACAGTGTATTTCAAAAATGGCGGCATTGTGTGTGGTGCTACTCTGATTGGTCGCCGCGTTCAGCGCAGCACACAATGCCGCCATATTTGAAATACACTAACTACAGCTCAGGTCTGGGGAGCCGCGAGCCACCCGGCATTTGTCCGCTACCGCCGCCGCCATTCAGATTGGTCGCTCACTTGTGAGCGACCAATCAGATTCAAGCCCTGCCACGGCACGATGTTTTTAAATCTAAGAAGAAAAAAAAAAAAATTTGAAAGATGGCGCCGTGTTTCGCGGCGCTGCTTTCATTGGTCGGCGCCAGGCGCGAGCGACCGATGAGAACAGTGGGTGGGGCACGGCGCCATATTAGAAATCCAGCGGGAACTTTGGATTTCAAATATGGAGCCGTGCCCCGCCCCACTGTTCTCATTGGTCGCTCGCGCCTGGCGTCGACCAATGAAAAGAGCGCCGCGAAACACGGTGCCATCTTTCAAATTTTTTTTGTTAGTTGTTAGATTTTAAAACATGGCGCCGTGCCGCAGCTTGAATCGAGCGAGCGACCAATCAAATGGCGGCGGCAGTAGCGGACAAATGCCGAGTGGCTCGCGGCTCCCCGGAGCTGAGCCGCGGATATGCTCGGCAAGGAGATCCCCGGCTCGCTCCGCTGGTGCGAGGTAGCCGGAAGGGGAGGTCGGCTCCGGGCTACCTCGCAGCCGCTCCGCCGGATCGGCGGAGTGGGCACGACGTAGCCGGGAGCCGACCTCGGCCGGTGGCTACCTCGCGCCGGCGGAGCGAGCCGGGGATGTCCGTGACGGGCATATCCGCGGCTCAGCTCGAGGGAGCCGCGAGGTAGCTGGGAGCCGACCTCGGCTGGCAGCTACCTCGCGCCGGCGGCGCTCTTTTTATTGGTCAGCACCAGGCGCGAGCGACCAATCAAAAGAGTGGGGCGGGGCACCTCGCCATATTTGAAATTGAGCGGGAACTTTGGATTTTAAACATGGCACCGTGCCCCGCCCCAGTCTTCTCATAGGTGGCTCGTGGCTGGCGCCGACCAATGAGAATGGCGCCGTGAAACATGGCGCCATATTTAAAATCCGGCAGGAAGGCTTCCTGTTTGAATTTTGGGTGCGTGTCTTCGCGGCGCTCTTCTGATTGGTCGGCGCCAGCGGCGAGCGACCAATCAGAGGGGCGGCTCGCGCACAGCGGCAAATTTGAAATTGAATGGTCCCTACGGTGGCGGAGCTCCGGGGAGCGTATCGCCGGTCGTCTCCTGGTGGGCTCGGCGCGGAGCTCCGTGGCGGGGAGCACCACGGCTGAGCTCCGGGAAGTGGAAGTGGGTCGGTAGCCGGGAGACGACCGGCTAACGCCGGTCAAATTTTTTTCTGACAAATCCATAAAACAATATAAATAAAAGGGACTGCATCTTTATTAACCCCTGGACCATGGGCAAGGGGTTAATAAAGATGCAAGTCCCTTTTTTAGGATTGTTTTATTGATTTTTCAGAAAAAAAATGACGTGTGCTACGCCGTATTTCTGGAACCAGCCGGATCCAGCAGGCAGCGACGGGCTGCCCCCAACCCCCGGGTGCCTATTTGTACCTGGCCGGACACAAGAATATAGGGGAGCCCTTTTTTTTTATTATTTCATGAATTTCATGAAATAATAAAAAAAAAATGCGTGGGGCTTCGCGCAATTTCTATGTCTAGCCAGGTACAGCTAAGCAGCTGGGGGCTGGAATCCGCAGCGCAGGGAGGCCCAAGCTTTCTGGGCACCCCCCACTGCAAATTGCAGCCCGCAGCCGCCCCAGAAGATGGCGCGTTCATTGAAGCGCCATCCTCTGGCGCTGAACCCCGCTCTTCCAGTGGCCCTGGTGGCGGTGGCTCACTGGGTAATAAAGAGGTTAGGGCCAGCTTTATATTATCAGCTGGCCCTAAGCCCGAAATTTATGGCGGTCACGCCAATATTAGACATGACCGCCATGAATTTCTATTAAATTGTTTTAAAAAGAACACAACACAGAGAAAATTTTTTATTAGAAATAAAAAAAAAAGCCATTAGGGACTCCATCTTTAATTAAAAAAATCCTCTTCCGTCCGACATAGTCCAAAATGCGATGTCCTCTCTTCTACATCCCTGTGCATAGATATAGATGTCTATGCACAGGGAGTGAGCAGACTGAGAACAATTTCAGCTCTGCTGCATCATCTCTGTGCACAGACATTCATGTCTGTACACAGGGAGAGCAGACGGGCTCTAGGACCCTGGACCTGCGGCAGCCTGCAGGACCCGAGCCCGGCACAGAGCAGACAGCCGGACTCGTTACTGTGCGAGTTTCCCTGCGATTACTTGCACAGTAACGAGTCCAATGCAAGTCAATGGCAATTCTAGTTTTGTCAGAGTCTCTGACAAAACTAGGATTGCCATTGATTTGCATTGGACTCGTTACTGTGCGAGTAATCGCTGGGAAACTCGCAGAGTACCGAGTCCTGCGAGTCCCTTACTACTCACAGAGTAACGAGTCCTAGCGAGTAGACTCGCCCATCCCTAGTAGGTAGTGATCAACAGCACCAACTATGATTAGACAAGGGTTGCCCTCATTGGAAGAAGATTCTGGTATTTCCAGTGCCTCCGGTAAAAGATTTATGAGGGCGTCCTCAAGCGATGGTAATCCTCCAATGTTAGGTAGGCAAATGAGAGAAAAGGGTTTAGGAAGAAATTCCTCCCTCCCTTGCGTCACACTTACTTTGTGATTAGTTGTTTTTTTATGTTCAAATTGGTGTGTTGTTTTGTTGGGTCCCTTAGACCTTTTTATTAATTGTTAATAAAATTTATATTTTTTATAATTTTTGAAGTTGGTAAAATTAATCTCTAATTATCAATACAAAAAGTTACCTCCTAAAAAATTGATTCTATATAAAAAAAGGGTGATGAGATCACCCAGAACCAAACAATCTTCTATACAGGGGGAGGAGCTAGAGGCAGAACCAGATAACATTCTATGGAGGAGGAGGATCAAGAGCAGAACCAGACAACATTCTATGGAGGAGGAGGATCAAGAGGCAGAACCAGACAACATTCTGTGGAGAGGGAGGAGTTATACCAGAACCAGACAACATTCTATGGAGGAGGAGGAGCTAGACACAGAACCAGACAACATTCTTTGGAGGGAAGGAGCTATACGCAGAACTAGACAACATTCTATAGAATGAGAGGAGCTAGAGGCAGAGTCAGACAACATTCTATGGAGGAGGAGGATCTAGAGGCAGAACCAGACCACATTCTATAGCAGGGAAGGGTTAGAGGCAGAACTAGACAACATTCTATGGAGGGGGAGGAGCTATAGGCAGATGTTTATGAACAAAGTAATCATTCTATTCTATTATAACTAAGAACAGTTGGTTACTATGCTCGGGCAACACTGGGCTCTACTGCTAGTCTCATATATAAAGCTGAGTGTATGTGTTTGTGTGCAGTCTGGTATGGGTCATTCCATGTCAAGTGATCCAAAAATGAATATTTTTTTTCCCTGACGTCCTCAGATTTTTTAAAATATTTTTTTCTATATGAAGAACAACTTTATCTAATTACAAAAAAAAAGTTTTGAATTTTTTTCTTTATCAGTTAATTTTTTACAGATTTTTAAAGTTTTAAAAAAGTGCGAATTTTGGCCTGGTATGGCTTTACATTTTCTATCATATCTCGGGCTAGAAATAAAATAAAGAAACAAAATAAACAACAATCTACTCAGAACTGTCCAGGCTTTCATCAGATATGTCAAAGAGGATCTTTGTTAATATTTTACATGGATGCAAGCGCAACTTTAAACGATTTACGAAATGGCGCGTTTAATATTTCAAAAACTGCCCATGTATCTGCTTTGCTCGTAGCCACATCTGTACCAAATTTCAAGTTGGGATCGCAATGGGATCATATTTTAACATATTTTACTAGTAATAGCGTCAATGGGTCATTCCATATCAAGTGATCTAAATATGAATATTTTTTTTACCTGACGTCTTTAGATTTTTTTTTTTTTTTTTCCTTTATGAAGTACTACTTTAGTTAATTACAAATTAAAAGTTTAAAAATTTTTCTTCATCAGTTAATTTTTTACAGATTTTTAAAGTTTAAAAAAAGGGTGAATTTTGGCCTGGTATGACTTTACATTTTTTTATCTCAGGCTAGAAATAAGATAATGAAGTGGGAGAGGCATCATTTTACTCAGAACGGTAACAGCTTTCATTTGAGATGTTACAAGACTATGTTTCTTTATATCAAATTCAAACTATTGACGGGCAATTGTGAAAAAATGACTGATTGTGTTCTTGGTGATTTTTGAATTGACACTATAATAGTTAAATATTTTGCACTTAGGTCCAATGAATGCGTCCATGGGGTCAAGCTGGGACAGAGTCATCACAAATTAGCCTTATTGCAGATGACCTGCACTTTACATCTCCCAGCCCCTGGTCTCCATCCCTTCGGTCTTAATGGAGTTTGAACGGTTCGGACAATTGAGCAACTTTAAAGTGAATTGCTCCAAAACCGAGGCACTCAATATTTCTTTGCCTGGAGAATTGGTTTCTCATCTATCTAAACAGTTCCCATTTAAATGGAAAGTAGAAGCCATTACCGTATTTTTCGCTTTATAAGACGCACCGGATTATAAGACGCACCCAGATTTTGGAGGTGGAAAATAGGGAAAAAAATATTTGAAGCAAAAAATGACTTTGATATTTCAGTCAGGCCCTGCGACCAGTCAGCGCTGGCATCTGTCTCCGTTCGGATGCAGGAGCAGCATGTGAGCAACACCAATGACTTCTTGCTCCAGTGTCTGATGGCGGGGAGACAGACACCAGCACTGACTGGTCGGAGGGCTGAGTCTCATATCAATGTCACATGGGAGATGACTATGCAACTTCTGACAATGTTGTAACCGCTGCAGCATTGTGGGTAAGTATGGTCTTTTTTAGGCTGGCTTCACACTAGCGTTCCCCTCCGCTGCTTCCTGTGGAGGGGGACCGCAAGCTGAGTGCAGGCACCGCAAGTCCCTATGTTTAACATGGGGACGCGGGTGCCTGCGCTCAGGGGCAGATTGGCATGGCACCCATTCACCGCCATGTATGATTTGTACGCATGCGTATACTTGCGCACAAATCACACACTCTCGTCCACACCCTGAATGCGACATGTGTTCCTAGTGCAGACGAGACTGTATGATTTGTGCGCATGCATCCGCCTGCGTACAAATCATACATTGCAGTGAATGGGTGCGCACGCCAATCTGCACCCGAGCGCAGGCACCCACGTCCCCATGTTAAACATAGGGACTTGCAGTGCCTGCGCTCAGCTTGCAGTCCCCCTCCGCAGGACGCCGCAGAGGGGGACACAAGTGTGAAGGCAGCCTTAATTATACAAGGGCCAAAAAGGTGAATGAGATGGGATTTGTTCATGTAGTGGCAACCCCTTTAAGAACTAGAACTCCCAGCATGTACTGTAGATCCTATAGCATGCTTGAAGTTCTAGTTAAGCACAGTATTGGCAGTGTTAACTTTATTAGTGGTTATGTTACATATACATGTGCACTCACTTTAATGTATCCTGCTTTGCCATCACCCTGCTGAAATCAAGGAAGTGGCGATAGTCTGCAGATCAAGTTCTGATGTGATGTACTGTATGATGGAGGGCCAGGGAGGGGGTCTATACACTGTGCTGAAATATAATGCTCCAGCCCTGTCTCCTAATTACAAGTCACCACAGCAGAGCTTGACCTGTAGATGCAGGATGTAGATACAGGAGCTGTACACTGGTGTTATGCAGGCTCCAGCCCTGCTCTCCATACACTGAAGCTCCTCAACTGCAGACCAACCTTCCTGGATTTCTGCACTGTGCAGTGCTCAGCAGGACACATTACAGAGAGCACCACACTGTGATAAGGTACCGATCTCCCTGCTCTTCCCCTGACTACATGGCAGTGAATCAGCACAAAGCTCAGTGCTGATTCACTTACCGCAGCTGTGCCCCACTCCTCCATTCTCACTATCTCCAGCACACAGTCTCCCCAGCCACTGCAGGAAGCTGGAGAGAGACCATGTGTGCCGGCTAAGCAGCTTCTCCTGCTCCCTGTGCTCTCACCTCTCCTCGCTGTCTTCAGTGCAGAGAGGTGGGTGGAGACTGGGAGCAAGTGAAGTGAATATCTAAGTAGATAATGAGCCGGGGACACGTGGTGCTCCTGCCGCCTGATTCTTCAGCAGGGACCATTCCCTGTCACTTCTGTCCCCACTTCACTGCTGTCCCCCCCTCCCCAGCAACTGAGGATGCTAGAATGTTATATTCCTTTTATAAGACGCACCCCCACTTTCCTCCAAAACTTGGAGGAAAAAAAGTGCGTCTTATAAAAGGAAAAATACGGTAAGTACTTGGGAGTCCTTATACCAAAAGATCTTAATCAAATATTCAATTTAAATTATCAACCACTTTTGACTAACGCGGAATCGGCATTTACCTCCTATAGACAATTAAAGCTATCCTGGTTCGGGAGAATAAACGTAGTCAAGATGGATGTCTTGCCCCGACTCTTATATACTTTTCAGACAGTTCCTGTTCTATTGGATAGAGGCTTCCTCTCCAAAATGCAATCTATGATTCTTAGATTTGTCTGGGGGGGCAAGAGGTCCAGATTGCGAATGAATATCCTATCCTTGCCCAAGACCAAAGGAGGGGTTGGACTACCCAACATACGAGTGTACTTTGTGGCTTCCTCTCTTGTTAGAGCTCTAGATTGGCATTATCATGCGTCCTCCAAGAAATGGGTAGGGGTGGAGCAAGAGGGTTTGGGTATTCCGCTGAAACACCTGCTTTGGATTTCCCCTAAAGACTCCACAGACCTAGTACCTTTGACAGACATGACCAGAAACACCTTGAAGGTATGGCACCTAGTGACGAAAACCCTTCGCTTAAACGACAGACTTAGCCCTTTGACTCCCCTTTTTTCCAACCCATCTTTCCCACCCAGATTTGACAGGCAGAGATTTTTATGTTGGCCGATTGTGGATGACACCCGAGTAGGACAGACTCTGTCCAGTGGTGGTTTGCCCCCGATGGCAGAGCTACAACTCAAAGAACCTACGAGACCTCTTAAGTGATTCGAATTTCTCCAATACAGAGCATACTTATATTCAGCTGACCACTCTTGCAGGGTAAGATTGACGCCCAACGTATTGGAGAGGTTATTCCAACTGGAGGCTCCACCGAGGCGCAAAATATCAGTTCTATACCAGGCCTTAGGGTCCATGAGCGAGCAGGGCACCCTTTACTTCCAACGTGCTTGGGAGAGGGAATTGGGGTGTAGCATTTCAGAAGCTAATTGGCAGAAATGCTTTATATTTACTCACTCACTAGCTAGTGCTTGTTCTGCACAAGAAAGAAGCTATAAACTGCTCACTAGATGGTACTTGTGCCCGACGACACTCCGGAACATGTTCCCTGGAATCCCTGATACCTGCTGGCGCTGTGGGGAAGAGAAGGGTACAATGATACACATTTGGTGGAGTTGTGGGGAAATCCGGCGGTTCTGGTCTGAGGTTTTCAATGCATACGCCCGGATAACAGGTAAACAAGCCGAATGCTGCCCAGAATCGGCAATGTTATCCATTTTTCCAGGTCCTATTGGGCTACAGAAGAGGGATATTCTCCGCTTTTGCATCTCGGCTGCTCGTGCTGTGATCCCGAGGTTCTGGAAATCAAGCCGGGCTCCATCTCTACTTGATTGGTTCAAAGAATTGATGGACATATACCGAATGGAGGAGCTCGCAGCTGATGCGTCGGGATCTCGGAACAAATTCTTAGGGATTTGGGTTGAATGGATTCTTTTTCACGACTGTGCAGAATTTAGGAGTATCTTTTCCAGTACAGATAATATGGCTCGACCTCTGGCTGATGGGGAGCCAGTGGGATGAGTACCCTTTCTCCTTCCCATACCTCACCCGTCCCCCCCCTCGTTTTTTTCTTTTTTTCTTACGTGGCTTTTCTTTCCCAGTATAACTTTTTCTAATGGTTTTTGTTTCTCTTCTCTCTCTCTTCTTTTCTATCTCTCTTTTCTTCCCATCTGATACATTCAGTCTAGGTATTTCCTTTCTACACCTATACCTTCAGAATTCTAGTGAACATTAGACAGGTATCGGAAACTCTGAGCTGTGAGTAGATCATTAATATTTCGGCCTTCCTTTCCGGTACACCAGTCGATAGACTATTCCAACTAGGCCTCAACGGGTAATAACCCACTTACGTGGTCAACCTGTTAGAAGGGGCCAAGTGATAAAAATCATTCTGCTGGGGCTGCTTGTCCCCTTGACATCAGAACATCTCAAAACCCTGAGAAAGGTTGTATACTTGAGTGTTTGGAATTATATTTAGATTGTAGTATATATTGCACCAGAGATAAGCGCAAAAGTAAATTTGCAGCTTATCTTAAAGTTACTAATAACTTTGTGAATTCTCTTTTTGTATATTTTATATGTCTCAAGATTTTGTTAAAAGATTGAATGTATGTCTTTCATATGTTTTTTCAAAATTTAATAAAAATGAGATTAACCATAGTTAAATATTTTAAAATATGATCCCATCACGATCCCAACTTGAAATTTGGTACAGATGTGGCTAAGAGCATAAAAGACACATGGGCAGTTTTGGAAAATTTTTATTAAAACGTTTTTTCGGAAATGCGTTTCAAAATGTTGCGTTTGCATTCGCATGGGTAAAAAATTAAAATTAACAAATATACTCTTGTGACATATCTGGTGAAAGCCTGGACAGTTCTGAGTAGAATGGTGTTTATTTTGTTTCTCTATCTTATTTCTAGCCCGAGATAAAAAAATGTAAAGTCATACCAGGCCAAAATTCACCCTTTTTTTAAACTTTAAAAATCTGTAAAAAATGAACTGATGAAGAAAAAAATTCCAAACTTTTAATTTGTAATTAACTAAAGTAGTACTTCATAAAGGAAAAAAAAAAAATAAATCTAAAGACGTCAGGTAAAAAAATATTCATATTTATATCACTTGATATGGAATGACCCATTGACGCTATTAATAGTAAAATATGTTAAAATATGATCCCATTGCGATCCCAACTTGAAATTTGGTACAGATGTGGCTAAGAGCAAAGCAGACACATGGGCAGTTTTTGAAATATTTAAAGCGTGCCGATTTTTCGGAAATACGTTTTAAAGTTTTGCGCTTGCGATCACATGGGTAAAATATTAACAAAGATCCTCTTGTGACATATCTGATGAAAGCCTGTATAGTTATGAGTAGATTGGTGTTTATTTTGTCTCTCTATCTTATTCCTAGCCTGAGTTATGAGGAGAAACGTAAAGGCAGGCAACAGCGAAATTCACACTTTTTCCGAACTTTGAAAATCATTTTTAAAAAAAATAAATTTTTTAAAAAATTTTTCTCTTCACATTTTGCATTGTCTGACATGCTATTATCAAATAACAAAATCTCAAAAGAATTAAAAATATAGAGGTAATAATCATTGGTTCACTTGACATGGAATGACCCGTATGTATCATAGCTCTGCCCCCTCCATGTAGCCCCACCCCTTTATAGCCCCACCCCTTCACATACCCCGGCCCACTTCATAGCTGGATATGTGCGTGTATGTATGTATAGCTCTACCCCCTCTACAAGACTTGTTCAAGAGTTGGAACTGCCAAACATTTGTTCATCTTTGCATTGAAAGGAAAAAACAAGAATGCCGTTTATCAAAAGGTTCTTAAATGAGTTGCAAATAAAATACTATACATTATTTGAATAATCATTTAGTTCATTTGTGTTACAAATCTGAAGTGTTGAATATATGATGTGAAATGTTTTTATCTGCAAAATATCATTCCATTTTGTTATAACTAAGCACAGTTAGTTACTATGCCAAGCCAACACTGGGCTCTACACCTACAGTAGTTTATTATATTGATGGCTGGACCTTATATGACAAGCACTTTTTACCATTTACATTTTGTGCCTATTTCCTCACAGATTGTGGCTTTTGACCAGGGCCCTCACTCCTCATGGTTGAATTCCTCATCTGTAAATGTCCCCTCACTCCTCATGGTTGAATTCCTCTGTCTGTAAATGTCCCCTCTGAATTGTAAAGTGTTGCATAATATGTTTGGTGCTATATGAAAAAAAACAGATTTATTCTTACCGTTAATTCCTTTTCTGGGGCCCTTCCATGACAGCATAGGAGGTTGCCTCTCCACACCCTAATTGGGACAGGAAGCACAAGAGAGGTTAAAAGGCCCCTCCCACCTCCCACAAGCCAGTGTCTTACAAAGAACCATAGCAGGAGGAATAGGAACACATTCCAGGAAACACCAGGAAATAGGGAGGGTAATAAGTGCTGTCGTGGAAGGGCCCCAGAAAAGGAATTAACGGTAAGAATAATTCTGTTTTCTCCAGGCCCCTTCCACGACAGCATAGGAGGAATACCAACGAATTGATACCTAGGGGGGGAATCACAGCCTGCAGGACAACCTGCAAAAAGCCAAATCCCCGAGGGATCCCAGATCCAGACGATAAGGAGTCGGGAAGGTACGCAGGGAGGACCACGCAGCAGCCACGCAGAGCTGCTACGGCAAAGCCCCTGCTCAACGTGCCCTGAAGACTGCGGAAGCTCAGGCGGAAGGGCAGGAAAACCGGAAGGTGACAGAACCTGCCAGGCGAGGCCAGAACAGGAAGGGCACGGGTGGGCCAGGGGGCCACGGGAATCAAAGGCCCGGACGAGCTCACCTGATGGCCAAAGGGCGCAAGAAAAAAGGTAGGGAACTATGCGCCAGGGTATCACCACCCCAAGACAACCAAGCCCGGTCCTGCGATCAGGAAGGAATGAACATCAAGACCCCATGGGGAAGAAGTAAGGGACCAGCTGAGGGACAATGCCGTCAGCACGGACAGAGAAGTATGGGTGCCGGAAGGACAAAGCCAGAAGCATCCCGACCCGTCGAGCAGACAGTAATGCCACAAGAAAAGGAGTCTTGTGAGACAACAAGCGGACAGCACTGGAAGAGAGCGGCCCCGAGGGAGAACGTGACAGGCCAAACAGGACCACAACGAGAGCCCAGGCAGGAGCAAGGACCCCTCGCGGACAAAGTCCGGAGCACGGCGAACCCAGGGAAGAGATGCCCAACTGCCCCCAAGAGCGGGCCGCCGAAACCAGCCCACAATGTGGCAGGCGCCAGGACCAACCCACCTGGAGAAAAAACCAGAAAGCGCGAGACATCTGGAAGGACGAGACCCATACCAAGAGAAGAATCGCAGCCCCACCGCAGTGTGCAGAAGGGACCGGCCAACGGACCCCGGCAAGGCAGCCACGAATCGTCCAGACAGGCCCGGAGGCCTCAGTACAGGGGCCCAGAAGCCAAGCAGCGAAGCTGAGCCACCGAAGATCTGGAGGACAAACTGAACCAGAAACCGTAAGGAGGGGTCAGGGCCCAACACGACCGGACCCTCGAGATTGAGAGATATACTCAGGGCGAAACCAGCCTCTCCTCGGCCACCGAGGAGCCACAAGGATGGTTAGAACATCGCCGGTCCCGAACTTTCTCAGAGGACCTGCCTGAAGGGAAATAGGCGGGAAGTGAACAGGACGAAGGCCCGGGACCCAAGCATGCCAACCGAGAGTAGAACTCACCTGGTCCAAGTTCCACACTCCTGGGTGGAAAACCAGGCGCCGGAGGAAATCCGCCAGAAGGCGCAATGACCTCATCAGGGGAACAGGCGAAGGAAAAAACAGGAAGAGTTCTGCCCAGAGGAAGAACTGGGAGGCCCCCGACAACAGGGCGCAGGACCCCGGACCCCCCGATGATGGAGGGGAGTCACTGAGGCGACAACAACTGAAGACCCCAGAACGAGAGACGCCATGCAGACCTCGAGCAGCAAGGAGGGATTCCGCGACCCCCCCAGCCCCCGAGAAAAGGAGGACTGGGAACAAATGGCACGACCCCATAATCCCTGAACCCGGCCGGTGGCCAAAGTCAGAGGGATGACCCAGAGACTGAACCGAGGAAACCCCTGGCAACAGGCCGAGAGGGTCAACCACCAGAGGAGGCGAAACCCGGAAGTCCGGGACAAAGGAATCCGTCTCATTGAGACAGAATGTGGGCGGGAAGGCTCGAGAGCGGGCCCGAGTCCACAAGACAGATGAAAAGCTGGACGATGAGGATCCCAGAGCCGAAAGTGGCGACCGAAGGGAGGGAGACAACGGACGACTGCCGTGGCTCCAGGCAGGCGAGAGCGGAGGGAGCAACTAGAAGGTAGACATTCCGACATGGCAACCACCAACTGCCCCGACCCCACAGGAAGGCCACCACCGCCTTAGAAAGTCAATGCTGCCAAAGGTTCCCCAAAAAAGTGCCCCAGGCTCTCCTACTGAGAATCCTATTGGGAAACCCATAGAGACTCCCATTCCTCTCATGAGGACTCCTATCCAGCCAGATACCAAGGCTACTGCTACCTAGCTTCAACAGAAAGGCAAGGGCATGCACAATGGGCGTACAATGTCAGCTGACATCGTCAACAGCTCCGAGAAAATTCAGGGAGTCAAGGAGAGCCTGAAGGGAAGGACAGTGAACTGGAAGTTCGAAGATGAAGAACTTCCGGCGCCGAGGATGAAGGGAACGGGGAAGCAAGAGCCCATCAAATCGGTTGTAGCATCTGGAGGTGTCGCCCATCAACGGAATCGCTGAGAGAAAAGACACCATCCAGAAACACGCGTACCTGACATGCAGGTTGAGCTGTCAGGCAGAGAAGGACCCGGGAGGCCCCAGATGGCACCCTGCCCAAGAAGAGGCAGGAGTAGACCTAACACCACTCCAAGGGTAGGAAATTAGGCGTATGCAAGCAGGAAATCCCTCACCCTTGCATAAAGAATACCGTGCGCCCCCGCGAAGGCAGGCCGGGAACCAGGAGACCCGAACTAGAAGAGGAACCGAAAGGACCCCTACCATCTACTGCCAACAAAATCTGCCGCCAAGAGGGGAGAAGGCCGTGAGTCTGCATCCCCTCCCTCACCAGAACTCACGGAGATTCCCACGGGGTCTCACATGAGGTCTCCCATCCAGCCCTTGACCGAGGCTCCTGCTACTTAGCATTAACAGAGTGTCAAGGGCATGCACAATGGGTTTACTATGGCTGCTGACACGAGTCACCCGTAGGCAGGCTGTTGCTGCTGCAAACTGAGAAGGGACAAGGATATGGTCCCCTCTACCCACCTGGGAACTCCATCCGGAATACCCAAGTCCGTGGGGCTGGGAGTACTGAGGCACCGAAGAATAAAAGGTCCATGACCAGGGGGCTCGTGCACCGCAAGAGCCTCGTGGACAGGCGCCTTCCCCAGGATCTCCACCAAAGCCAGCCTGAATACCAAATCATCTGTTAAGGGGATCGAGCCCAGCAGCAGTTCGGAAGTGGGAACCCCACTCTACACCGACCGCCACACAGCCGGCCTGCAGAACCCGAGAACCCCCCCATAGGGAGCTGCCAGGCCAAGGGAAAGGAAGCAAGGAGAGCTTCCCAAGGATGCCTAGGGATCCACAGATCCAGCCAGTTAAGGAGGGATCTAGACCCACAAGAAGCGAAAGTCGCCCGAAAGCAGGTATACTTCAGAAGGCACTCAATCGATCGGTCCAGCAGGCCCGTAAAGAGAGGACGCTAACAGAACCGATCAGGCTTTCATCCAGTTGGAGTACCAACTGCGCCACAGAGAGCTCCTATGTACAAAAGGAGAGTGGCTGCACCCCCTCACATCCACCACGTGGGACAAACCAGGGGAACTCAGGAGAAATCTGCGACTGAGATCACTCTGGAAATGGTACACCGGCAATCCCAGTCCTCCAAAAAAAGGAGGAATGAACCGGAAAAACAGGCAGCTTAGCATATGTAAGCCCAGCAAACCGCTCGACCAGACGGAGGAGAGGACTCGCTCTTCTCGCCCCCTAGTGCTCCGAACAGCCCCAAACAAGACCTCCATGGTAACGAGGAATTGTCCAAGCCCAGCCTGTCCGGAAGCAGAGGCTGCCACAGAGGGCATATTAGCGGCTGACCAGAGAATCCACAGCCAGAAGGGCAGCCAGGAGCTTCCCTTAGGGGAAGAAGGCCTGGCTTAGGAGCCTCTGGGGCGAGGGAGGACAGGGAAGCCAGTGCTCTGGACTACCCAGGCAAGGGAGACCCATGTCGTCCGCGCAGCTCTGACACCGCGACATCCCAAAAAATGGGAAGTTCCTCCCAGCTGGCATGCAAAAGCATTCCCAGGGACAGTGTCGTCTCTCCAGAACAACCCAGAGGACAAAGAACCGACAGCCGGACCATCAGGACCCCCCCCCAGCTCTGAGGCAGGGGGGAACACTGGGTTGTGCCTGACAAGAGCACCACCGCACCAGACTTACCGTGGTTCAGCCGGTTTCAGGGCAGCCTGCAACCAGAAAGGCCTGCCCCTCCCAGTGTCCAAAAAGGGTTCCCCACCTCCCGCGCCGGGTCCTGGGCAGGCCGCCTCAGGGGAGACGTGCCCGCACGCTGCCCCGCCGAATCCCGACGCCGGGACCCGCAAGCGCCGCTCTCCCGCCGGGAGAGCACCTGACCGGAAGTCCCGCCCACCGGCGTCACTTCCGGCCGCGCGGGACAACGCGCACATGCGCGGGAAGCAGCCGGCAGGCTCCCCCAGCAGAGGAGGCCGCCGACCAGGGAGACCATAGCCCGCATCACCCCCACCGGGGATCCGGAGGGCCAGGCATTGGTCCCATAGCATAACACCATGGGAGCAGTAGAGGAAGCGCCAAGCCCGACCAAGACTGCCCAGCATCAAAAGGAAAAAAAGGTATGCTGAAGCTCGCTGGCCGCCACAGCACAGGGAAAAAACCTCTCCATGCCCCATGAGGACAGGAAAGACACTGGCTTGTGGGAGGTGGGAGGGGCCTTTTAACCTCTCTTGTGCTTCCTGTCCCAATTAGGGTGTGGAGAGGCAACCTCCTATGCTGTCGTGGAAGGGGCCTGGAGAAAATATTATTATTATTATCATGTTAATGGCTTTTAATGAATTTGTTGTTCTTTAATTGAATTTGTTTGGACAACGCGTTATCAGGTCATCTTCTTTCTTGAAATTGGTCAAGTTCTTTTTGATGAAGGAATTCACTTTTTCCATCTTCTCCATCTGGCCCATATCAACATGACAACTTCCCCGAATCACAAATCATCTGCAGCGTTTACAATAAAAACACAGTTGACACTTATTACATTTCCATCCTCATATATTCCCAACCTGCACCAACTCCTCCTGTTACTGTCAGCCCAATTCTGAGCTTTCTGCTTCCAAATTTGTCCCTGAAACTGGACCTGCTGAGAAGCACAAAAACAAGGCTGCTCTTAGTGCCCCACATAATTAACCTCACCTCTTTGCACTTTACAGTGTATAATGTATTCTATGTGTCCTCTAAATTGTAAAATTCCCCCCTTCTGCTAGAAAATATAAATGCCCTGTGCAATTGTTGTAGAAAACAGTGCCCACATTTTGCCCCCTAGAAAGTAATAATGCCCCCTGTATGCCCCTTTGCAAGTTACAAATCCTTTGGGTGTTGTGTCTGAGGTTGTATGTTTTGAGTGAAAGGATATATGATTCCTTAGTTGTTAAATCTTTTCTATACTACATTACAAATTTGATATAGAATTAATATTATGGTTTTGATATTATACTTGAAGAGTTTAAATGATCTCCCATCTTCTTTATGAAGTGGCTTCAGTGGCGATTGATGATACATGTTGGATAATTTGTATGATATATGATTCTAACGATTGCTTTTTTTAAAGAAAATCTTATTGTGTTATTGTGGTTAACATTTTTTTTTAAATCTTTAAAAAAATAGTAGTACCCTACACTGTATGATGGCCCCCAAAATAATCCTCATACTGTATGATCCAGGAAAGACAATGCTCTTTGATCTGAGCAAGCCGTACTTGGAAAAGGACCACAATAGATTAGAGGGTAATGGCGCCTTCAATCAACGCATTTCTGAGCGGATCCCTGCTCCTTCATCAGGAGTTCTTCTGGGATTAGCTAGAACAGATTGGGAGCCCAGGCCTCTCAAGATGTTTGATGTTACAAATGCTCTTCTGGATGAATGCACAGAAATTCTCACAAACGCATTCCTAAATTATTGTGAAAGTTTTATCAGTAGAGTCGAAGTTGTTGTAGATAAAAAAGCCAGACCAACTCTACATGATTGCCTATAGATTTAGAATGAAATGTCATAATTATAAGAACATGTACAGTGTTGGCCAAAAGTATTGACACCCCTGCAATTCTGTCAGATAATACTCAGTTTCTTCCTGAAAATGATTGCAATCACAAATTCTTTGGTATTATTATCTTCATTTAATTTGTCTTCAATGAAAAAACACAAAAAGAATTGTCCTAAAGCCAAATTAGATATAATTCCACATCAAACATAAAAAAAGGGGGTGGACAAAAGTATTGGCACCCTTAGAAAAATCATGTGATGCTTCTCTAATTTGTGTAATTAACAGCACCTGTAACTTACCTGTGGCACCTAACAGGTGTTGGCAATAACTAAATCACACTTGCAGCCAGTTGACATGGATTAAAGGTGACTCAACCTCTGTCCTGTGTCCTTGTGTGTACCACATTGAGCATGGAGAAAAGAAAGAAGACCAAAGAACTGTCTGACGACTTAAGAAACCAAATTGTGAGGTAGCATGAGCAATCTCAAGGCTACAAGTCCATCTCCAAAGACCTGAATGTTCCTGTGTCTACCGTGCGCAGTGTCATCAAGAAGTTTAAAGCCCATGGCACTGTGGCTGACTTCCCTAGACGTGGACGGAAAAGAAAAATTGAAAAGAGATTTCAACGCAAGATTGTGTGGATGGTGGATAAAGAACTTCGACTAACATCCAAACAAGTTCAAGCTGCCCTGCAGTCCGGTGGTACAACAGTGTCAACCCGTACTATCCGTCGGCGTCTGAATGAAAAGGGACTGTATGGTAGGATACCCAGGAAGACCCCACTTCTTACCCCGAGACATAAAAAAGCCAGGCTGGAGTTTGTCAAAACTTACCTGAGAAAGCCTAAAACGTTTTGGAAGAATGTTCTCTCTTTTTGGGCAAAGGTATCAACATAGAGTTTACATGAGAAAAAAAGTGGCATTCAAAGAAAAGAACACGGTCCCTACAGTCAAACATGGCAGAGGTTCCCTGATGTTTTGGGGTTGCTTTGCTGCCTCTTGCACTGGACTGCTTGACCGTGTGCATGGCATTATGAAGTCTGAAGACTACCAACAAATTTTGCAGCATAATGTAGGGCCCAGTGTGAGAAAGCTGGGTCTCCCTCAGAGGTCATGTGTCTTCCAGCAGGAAATGACCCAAAACACACTTCAAAAAGTACTAGTAAATGGTTTGAGAGAAAGCACTGGAGACTTCTAAGGTGGCCAGCAATGAGTCCAGACCTGAATCCCATAGAACACCTGTGGAGAGATCTAAAAATGGCAGTTTGGAGAAGGCACCCTTCAAATATCAGGAACCTGGAGCAGTTTGCCAATGTAGAATGGTGTAAAATTCCAGCAGAGCATTGTAAGAAACTCATTGATGGTTACCAAAAGCGGTTGATCGCAGTTATTTTGGCCAAAGGTTGTGCAACCAAGTATTAGGCTGAGGGAGCCAATACTTTTGTCCGCCCATTTTTGGAGTTTTGTGTGAAATGATCAATGTTTTGCTTTTTGCTTCATTCTCTTTTGTGTTTTTTCATTGAAGACAAATTAAATGAAGATAATAATACCAAAGAATTTGTGATTGCAATCATTTTCAGGAAGAAACTGAGTATTATCTGACAAAATTGTAGTGGTGTCAATACTTTTGGTCAACACTGTAGGTGTAATGTGTAGATATCCTAATACTTTTGTCTATAGGTTTTAGACATCTACTGTTATTTTATTATTATTTATTGCTATTAGTTTTGAATAAAGTATTTTACTTGCAGCCAAGCTTTTATGAAACACGTAATAAATGTTTTTTTAGAATGTCCAGGCATACAGCACCTGTGTACTGCTATGAAACAGAGATTAATGATGGTATTTGCTATCATACCAAAATCTTTCACCAAACTTCTGGTATATCTCTTAACTGTGAGCCTAATCATCACCACTGATTGATGGTGTAATGAAATCATCAAGTTTCTAAATCTGAACTGAAGACTAGCCGCAAAGTCACCCACCCATTTCGTTACACTCATTTGGATTTTCTCTTCATATTTCTTTTTTTCATCTCTATAAATAAATTACTTTCTGCTGAAGCAAAAAAGATTTTAACTCCTTAATGACATTTTTGTTTACTTTTTGCATCTCCACATTTCAGCAGACCTATTTTTTTATTTTACTTTTTCATTGACATTGCCATATTAGGTCTTTTTTAAATTTCCTGTCTATTTTTCATTATTCATAACAATTTGTTTTTTTATCTTCAAAATAGCAGCTTGTTTAGTCACTATGTAGTCTCTTGTAATCCACTCCTCACAGTGACTTTGTCACAGTCCCTTTTCACACTCAGTTATCAGCTTCCAGACTCCTCTGGTAGGCCAGAGTCACACTAGCATATGACTTGTGCGAGGATCACATCACACTGCTTAGACCAGTCATGGCTCTCCTGACCTGAGTACCGTATATACTCGTGTATAAGCCGACCCGTGTATAAGCCGACCCCCCTACTTTTGCCCCCAAAACCTGGGAAAACCTATTGACTCGTGTATAAGCCGAGGGTGGACCCCAGCACAGGTATACAGCCCCAGCAGTGTGGTATACAGGCCCCCCCAGTGGTAGTATACAGCAGCCTCCCCAGTGGTATGCAGGCCCCAGCAGTATATACAGCAGCCCCAGTGGTATACAGCAGCCCTTAGGTAGTACACAGCAGCCCCAGAGGTATATACAGCAGCCCCAGGGGTATACACAGCAGCCCCAGGGGTGTACACAGCAGCCCCAGGGGTGTACACAGCAGCCCCAGGGGTGTACACAGCAGCCCCAGGGGTGTACACAGCAGCCCCAGGGGTATATACACAGCAGCACCCAGGGGTGTAACAGCAGCCAGGGGTTACACAGCAGCCCCAGGGGTGTACACAGCAGCCCCAGGGGTATACACAGCAGCCCCAGGGGTAGTACACAGCAGCCCCAGGGGTAGTACACAGCAGCCCCAGGGGTAATACACAGCAGCCCCAGGGTTAGTACACAGCAGCCCCAGGGGTAATACACAGCAGCCCCAGGGGTAGTACACAGCAGCCCCAGGGGTAATACACAGCAGCCCCAGGGGTAGTACACAGCAGCCCCAGGGGTAGTACACAGCAGCCCCAGGGGTAGTACACAGCAGCCCCAGGGGTATATACAGCAGCCCCAGGGGTGTATACAGCAGCCCCAGGGGTAGTACACAGCAGTCCCAGGGGTATTTACAGCAGCCCCAGGGGTAGTACACAGCAGCCCCAGGCCCCCTCACTTTTTGGCGCCCCCACCTCAGGATGCCCCCCCCCCGCACGCAGCGCTGCGCTCATACATTACCAGCCTGTCAGCTGTCATCCTCCGGTGGCGGATCGCGGCTCCCGGCTCCGGCTTCCATCTTCTTCTGTGTCTTCCTGCATTGTGACCGGGGCTCATCGCGATGACGTCATTGCGACGCCGGCCGGTCATGTGACATGCAGGAAGACACAGAAGAAGATGGAAGCGGAGCCGGGAGCCGCGATCCGCCACCGGAGGATGACAGCTGACAGGCTGGTAATGTATGAGCGCAGCGCTGCGTGCGGGGGGGGGGGCCATCCTGAGGTGGGGGCGCCAAAAAGTGAGGGGGTCCCGTATATACTCGCGTATAAGCCGAGGGGAGACTTTTCAATATACGGTATTTTAGCTTCTTAAGGCCCAGTTACACGGGACGACGTTGTAACGATGTTGGCTGTGATCTTGTGGACACGTGGTCTTTTTTTAGATCAATTCAACATCGCTGGTGAGTTGTCACACATCTAGATATCGTATGAAACTCACCAACGATGTTGTGAGCAGGGATCGTTCGCAAACCCCACAAACGATCCCTGCTCATTGCAGAGAATGGGCGAAGTCGTCCGTGACATCTCTATCATGGTGTCACACAGAAAATGCAGCAGGCTGGTTGAGTTGAAGTTGTCAAGTTTTTGAACATGTTTATAAACCTGTCAAATTCAACTTGACTAATTATCGTAGTTGAATCGTTCAGCCACACGCAACAACGCACTAATGATGTTGTTTCACACGTCACTTTTGAACGATGTTGAGCCATGTAACGGGGCCTTTAGAAATACATGCAGGAGAGTCAATGGCTGGTCAGGGCATTTTCATGCAATATTCACAGGAGTCATTCCCATAGGGTACATATTGTGCACAGGTCCATTCAGGATGCTAATAAACATCTCCCATTTGCTTTGTGTACTTTTATGTCTCAGGACATCATCCCAGTTTGTTGCACTGAGATCATCTCTCAACTGTTGGAAAATTGCCTCCCTGAAGCTTAGTGTCCTTGTAGCCCCTCTACTACACATCTTGTTAAAGGCCCTGTTACATGGCATGACATCATTAACGATATCGCTTAAACTTCACGGATTTGGAGTCGTTCAAGCGACATCGTTACAACCTCGTTGCGTGTGGCTCTGCAATGTTGTAACGATAAATCTTTGGATCACTGATCGCAGGTTTGAGAACATGTTTTCAAATGTCACGATCAACGATCAGCCAACCTGGCATATCGTTGTGTTTGACACCTCGATAACGATGTTGTTTACGACTCCACCCATTCACAGCACTGAGCAGGTATCGTTCGCTGGGTTGTGCGAACGATACCTGCTCCGACATCGTTGGTGAGTCAACCACAACATCTAGATGTGTGACATCTCACCAACAATGTCAAAACAATGTCTGAAACGACCGCGCGCCCACGAGATCGTTGCTGACATCGTTCCAATGTCGTGCCATGTAATGGTACCTTTATGGATGCTTGAAAACCTATTATTTTGTGATCACTATTACCCAAGTGACCTCCAACCCATATATTTGATATGCGTCTGGCCTGTTGGTTAATATTAGGTCCAGCAGTGCCCCCCTTCTTGTTGGGTTCTGAACCAGTTGTGAAAGGTAATTGTCTCTCATAGTTGTTAAAAACCTATTACCTTTGCTGGAACTGCAGGTTTCTTTTCCCCACTGAATGTCAGGGTAGTTGAAGTCCCCCACAAATAATGACTTCTTCCTGAGTCGCTGCTTCATCTATTTGCTTTATGAGGATATTTTACTCAACTTCCATTATTGTTGGAGACTTATAACAAACCCCTATCAGTAATTTATTATTTTTTTCCCCTCCCCTTATCTCCACCCACAGGGACTCTACCAGCGCCGGACTGGCGTGTCTGGGGCCCACCAGGAAAATTTACTCCAGGGGCCCACCCACCCGGGCCCACCCGACCCGGCCCACCCATTCTTCAGTTATATGCAAATACCTATTAGCCGTTCTACCTATTATAGTGTAGCGTGGACTGTAAAATACAGGTGGCTCCTGCACATCGCTGTGCGCTCACCATTACTGTGATGTACAATTACTGTAGTCTGCATTAAAGGGATTTTTTGGTGAAAACAAGTTATCAGCGATCTGCAGGTTCGGAAGGTGATCACTTATTTATTGGTGGAATCCGCACCATAAGAAGAATGTGGCATTTTGAGCATTTGGTGAGTTTTTTACCTCAGTATTTGTAAGACAAAACCAGGAGTGAAGCAATCAGAGGTAATTTTATGCATTTCTCTCTCACTCCTGGTTTTGTCTTATAAAAACTGAGATGAAAATTTCACCAAAGGCTCAACTTGCTTTCTCTGGCGAACCTCTGTAACTGCTTCTGTGTCACAGGACAGAGAGGGGTTAAACATCCAAGTATTTAATATCTATTGGAAATAAAGAAGTTTCCCCTTATTGATATCAGATAAAACAAATGACTGATCACAATCCACTCTACCAAGACCAATAATACCACATAGAAGGCAGAAATACCACCACACCATGACCAGATCACATATTACCATGACATAGGGCCGAAATAATGCCACATACAAGCCACATATACCGCCACACCATGACCAAAGCACATAATACCACCACATAGTGATTAAATGCTTCCACATATAAGGTATAAATACTGCCACACCATGAGACCACATATTAAAACCACATAGTGACCGGATAATACTACATACAAGGGACAAATACCGTCATGTCATGACCAAAACACATAATGCCACCACATAGTGACAAATAATACTAAAATAATAAAATTGTAAAAAAGCTCTGTATATATTGTCAGTGTACAGGTAATGCAATGATCACTATTGACATTATACATAGGAGCTCTGTATATACGTGTCAGTGTGTGTGTATAAGTAATACACTTACTCACCAGTGATGTCTCTAGGTGAAGTTCTTTATCTGTTGTAGACTGATATCACGTCTTCTATGCAGGACTCATCTCTGCAGAAAATAACATAGTTATCTATACCTGACTCACTTCCAGAGCACAATCCACACTTTTCCCAAGATTTCTACACTACATGAAATGACAAAAAAGAAATATAGTAAGATATAAAAGGGTGGGGGACAAGAGGCGCAATAGTGCCCTATCACTAGTGACACTAATCGTAATGGGGTGGTGCTGAGAAGCCAGTCACCTGATGCAGTTGTGATCCCCACAACTGGTTTGAGGCGTTTAGGAAATATTATTCCAAGCTGCTGCAGGACCTCCACCGACCACTGAACAGTGGTTATAATCCAGAAAGATGATGGGAGTATAGGTGTATCACGGTCCGCGCTGCTCCAGGGCTTAAAAAACTCACCAAAGAGTCAGTCAGATTTCCATCCTTTATTCTCCTTCTCCTACGCGTTTCGGCGCCTAGCCTGGCACCTTCATCAGGGATATAAATATAGTGCCGCACTACACAGTAACAGTGCTCCAGTGTCATCATGTCCCTGCCCATTTCTGTCAGCAGACATATTTGTCTGATGGCAAAGATGTAGCAGAGCTGAAGACAGAAGACGCGTGGATTACGTCGGGACGAGGATTTTTTTTAATTAAAGATGGAGTCCCTAAATGTGTTTTGTGTTTATTATTAATAAAAAAAAGTTTCTGTTTTTTTTTCTGTTTACTAGAAATTCATGGTGGCCATGTCTAATTTGGCATGACACCATGCCGTTTGGGCTTAGTACCAGCTGATAATACAAAGCTGGCCTAGTACTAACCCTTTTATTACCCAGGGTGCCACTCACCACCAGAGCCACTGGAAGAGCCGGGTAAAGTGCCTGGAAATGGTGCTATGATGAATGCGCCATTTTCAGGGGTGGCTGCGGGCTGCGATTTTCAGCGTGGGGGGCCAAGAACGCTTGGGCCCTACCATGCTGAGAATCCCAGCCCCCAGCTGCCTTGGTTTTACTGGCTGGCGATCAACATATGTCGGGAGCCCACATATATTTTTAAAAAATTATTTTACGTAAGTTTAAAACAAATATTAGGCTTCTTTGTCTTTTGATCGCCAGCCAAGGTAAAGCCAGGCAGCTGGGGTGGCAGGCCGTAGCTGTCTGCTTTATCTGTGGTGAGAATCAAAGATTCTGCGGAGCACTAAATCATGTTTTTTAAAATGATTTCTTTTCACGCTTCTATATGTGACAGACCCAACAGCCAATAACAGATGCTGTCAAAGAAGATGGGCATCTGTGAATGGCTGTTTGAGTAATGTACAATCAGCCAATACATTCTAGTATGGTACTATGTATGGGCTGCTTTCAGGTTACTCAAGCAGCCAATCACAGACACCCATTCTCTATGTCAGCGTCTGTGATTAGCTGTTGGTCTAAAAGTTCTTTGGACGAAGTGCCTTAATACTCGCGCTGCTGCTACAGGATCGAAAGAACCGAGACACAGGGATGTCTGGATCAACAAAAGCCTTTATTTTCTGATGCGTTTCGAGCCTCCTACTGAGCTCCTTCCTCAGTGAACATGAGGATGTTCCCTGAGGAAGGAGCTCGGTAGGAGGCTCCGAAACGCGTCGGAAAATAAAGGCTTTTGCTGATGCAGACATCCCTGTGTCTCGGTTCCTTTGATCCTGTAGCAGTAGTGCATTAAGGCACTTCGTCTAAAGAACTTTTGCATCACAACCACGGTTTCCTGTGGGAGTGCAGTCCCTGCAGCAGCTGCCATAACGCTTTTCTACCAGTTGTGGGTGATCACAACTGACAAAGGTGAGCAATTCCATATCGTCGAGCGAAAGTGTTTAATTGAGATAAGACCCTATATGCGCATTTTTTGTTCGCAGATTCATAGCTGTTGGGTCTGTCACACATATAGAAGTGTGAAAATAAAAAATGACATAACGCTCTGCGGAATTTTTGATTCTCAGCGCAGATAAAGCAGACAGCTACAGCCTGTCACCTCCAGGTGCCTGGCTTTACCTTGTTGACTGGGGATCAAAAGGCAGGAAAGCCCAATATTTTTTTTTAAAATAATTAAAAAAATGCGTGAGCTCCCGCCATATTTTGATTGCCAGCCAGGTAAAACTAGGCAGCTAGGGTATTGGATTCTCAGCATGGTAAGGCCCAAGCATTCTGGGCCCCCCACGCTGAAAACGGCAGCCCGCAGTCACCCCTGGAATTGGCGCATACATCGTAGCACCATTTCCAGGCATTTTATCTGGCTCTTTCAGCGTCCCAGGTGGGGGGTGGCACGCTGGGTAATAATGAGGTTAGTACCAGCTTTGTATTATCAGCTTGTACTAAGCATGAAATTCATGGCATCACGCCAAACTAGACATAGCCACCACGAATTTCTAGTAAACAGAAAAAAAAACACAACACAGAGAAAAACATTTTTTAATAAAAATCAAACACAAAACACATTTAGAAACTCCATATTTAATGAAAAAATCCTCGCTCTGACGTAATCCATAGCTCTGCTACATCATTGCCATCAGACAAATATGTCTGCTGACAGAGAATAAAGGCCCCGTTACACACTGCGATGTTCCAGCGATCCGACCTGGCCGGGATCTCTGGAACATCGCTTTGTGGTCGCTGGTGAGCTGTCAAACAGGCAGACTCACCAGCGAGCAGCGATAACGCTGGTAGCCAAGGTACACATCGGGTAACTAAGCACAGCGCTGTGCCTAGTTACCCGATGTGTACCTTGCTCCCGCTTACCCAGCCTGTCAGAATGGACATCGCAGGTCGTTGGACCCTGTCACACATGCCGATACATGCGTGACAGCGGCAGACCAACCACTGAAAAATGGTCCCGGACATTCTGCAACGATCAGCGAGCTGATCGCTGGTCGTTGTGGCATGTCACACACAGCGAGGTCGCTGCAGCATCACAAAACCAGTGACGTTGCAAGGATATCGTTAGCGATATCATTGTGTGTAACGATGCCTTTACACTAGAACACAGCTGTGAGAAGTGCTCAGCATGCCTCCACCCGGCAACTGTGTTTTCCTGTGCGTTGCAAAAAATGCATGCTTTCAAACACATGCCTAAATTTGCAAGCGTTAGTATACATTTTTGCAATGCAAGTCTACAATACATTGCATTTGTGCTGATTTACAACGGATCCGTTGTAACACACAGCATAAATGCAATGTTAACCCAGCCTAACAGCAGCGAGGAGGGGAGACGGAGCCCTGGAGATCGCCTAGTCAGTCTACCGGTGGTACTGTCATGCCCATTGCCCAGTATGTCCTCCCAGCCTTTGTGGTACTATTATGCCTATTACCCAGTATGTACTGCCAGCCTCTGTGGTACTATCATGCTAGTACTACCACAAGTGGCTGTCAGGACATGCTGGGTAGGCATGATAGTACCCCAGACACTGGCAGGACATACTGAGCAATGGGCATGCATGATAGTACCACCCGAGGCTGGCATGACATGCTGGCCAATGGGCATGATAATCATGCCCATTGCCCAGTAGTAAGTCCTGCCAGCCTCAGCCAAGGGTCCCAGAAAGTTACCTCCTCGCCCATCCTGCTGCTGCTTGGAGTCCTGTACAGTGCAGCATGTAGTGTGAATGCCACACTATGGAGATGCTGCTTCTACTACTGTCAAGTGGAGGCGAGGGCCCCATAGAGATAACAGGGGCCCCATCAGGGGTGAACATGGGTCCCTATCAGGGCCATACATAGAGATCATAGGGCCAATCAGGGGAGTATATACAGATCAGGGGCGTACATAGAGATCATGGAGCCTCATCAGGGGCATACATAGAGATCATGGGGCCCCATAAGAGTCGTTCGTACATAGAGATCATGGGGCCGACTCAGGGACGTACATAGAGACCATGGGTCCCTATCAGGGGCGTGCATAAAAATCATGGGGCACAGTCAGAAGAGTGCATAGAGATCATGGGGCCCCATCAGAGGTGTACATACAGATCATGGGGCCCACTCAGGGATCGTACATAGAGATCATGGGGCCCACTCAGGGATCGTACATAGAGATCACAGATCCCACTCAGAGATGGTACATAGGATGCTGGAGCCGTGTCTGGGATGGTACATAGAGACCATGGGGCCCACAGAGATGGTACATAGGATGCTGGAGCCGTGTCTGCGATGGCACATAGAGATCATGGGACCCACAGAGATGGTACATAGGATGCTGGAGCCGTGTCTGGGATGGCACATAGAGAAAAAGAAAAAAATGGCCTCTTACAAATACCTTTGCATTTTGCAGGACGCCATAAGTTACCCCAGAGGCACCCCATATCTCTCAGCACCGATGCGCCATCTCCTACAACCCTGGCATCGGGGGCGATTTGTAGCATCTGCTCCAGCCGTGCCACAACTGCAGATAGAAATGCAATATATCACTACAGATAAAAAAATGCAATATATCACTATAGATGACTATTTTGGTCCAAGATATCAAACTAAAACCTCACTGTCATCTATAGTGATATATTGCATTTTTTTATCTGTAGTGATATATTGCATTTCTATCTGCAGTTTACATCAGTGTCCTCTAGGGGGCGACAGTCACTTGTGTTGCATTAGCTGAAGCAGAGCGGCCCGCCTTGTATAACAGCTGGGCGTCATTAATAGGCTGCTTTCTGACACTGTGCTCCACTAGTGGAGTGGCTGCTGCCCTGTGGTGACCTCATGTCCAGCGACACCACCTGTCTCTTCCTTGTGGCACGGCTGGAGCAGATGCTACAAATCGCCCCCGATGCCAGGGTTGTAGGAGATGGCGCATCGGTGCTGAGAGATATGGGGTGCCTCTGGGGTAACTTATGGCGTCCTGCAAAATGCAAAGGTATTTGTAAGAGGCCATTTTTTTCTTTTTCTTATATATTATGTACCCATTCGGTGAATTTTCTGTAAAATAAAATTATACATGTGTTCAAAATGTGGCTAGGTACTCGTAGGTGTGAGGTCCCGTGACGGGGGCTACGAGCTTACGCTATTTTGGTCCAAGATATCAAACTAAAACCTCACTGTCATCTATAGTGATATATTGCATTTTTTTATCTGTAGTGATATATTGCATTTCTATCTGCAGTTTACATCAGTGTCCTCTAGGGGGCGACAGTCACTTGTGTTGCATTAGCTGAAGCAGAGCGGCCCGCCTTGTATAACAGCTGGGCGTCATTAATAGGCTGCTTTCTGACACTGTGATCCACTAGTGGAGTGGCTGCTGCCCTGTGGTGACCTCATGTCCAGCGACACCACCTGTCTCTTCCTTGTGGCACGGCTGGAGCAGATGCTACAAATCGCCCCCGATGCCAGGGTTGTAGGAGATGGCGCATCGGTGCTGAGAGATATGGGGTGCCTCTGGGGTAACTTATGGCGTCCTGCAAAATGCAAAGGTATTTGTAAGAGGCCATTTTTTTCTTTTTCTTATATATTATGTACCCATTCGGTGAATTTTCTGTAAAATAAAATTATACATGTGTTCAACATGTGGCTAGGTACTCGTAGGTGTGAGGTCCCGTGACGGGGGCTACGAGCTTACGCTATTTTGGTCCAAGATATCAAACTAAAACCGCACTGTCATCTATAGTGATATATTGCATTTTTTTATCTGTAGTGATATATTGCATTTCTATCTGCAGTTTACATCAGTGTCCTCTAGGGGGCGACAGTCACTTGTGTTGCATTAGCTGAAGCAGAGCGGCCCGCCTTGTATAACAGCTGGGCGTCATTAATAGGCTGCTTTCTGACACTGTGCTCCACTAGTGGAGTGGCTGCTGCCCTGTGGTGACCTCATGTCCAGCGACACCACCTGTCTCTTCCTTGTGGCACGGCTGGAGCAGATGCTACAAATCGCCCCGATGCCAGGGTTGTAGGAGATGGCGCTTCGGTGCTGAGAGATATGGGGTGCCTCTGGGGTAACTTATGGCGTCCTGCAAAATGCAAAGGTATTTGTAAGAGGCCATTTTTTTCTTTTTCTTATATATTATGTACCCATTCGGTGAATTTTCTGTAAAATAAAATTATACATGTGTTCAACATGTGGCTAGGTACTCGTAGGTGTGAGGTCCCGTGACGGGGGCTACGAGCTTACGCTCTTTTGGTCCAAGATATCAAACTAAAACCTCACTGTCATCTATAGTGATATATTGCATTTTTTTATCTGTAGTGATATATTGCATTTCTATCTGCAGTTTACATCAGTGTCCTCTAGGGGGCGACAGTCACTTGTGTTGCATTAGCTGAAGCAGAGCGGCCCGCCTTGTATAACAGCTGGGCGTCATTAATAGGCTGCTTTCTGACACTGTGCTCCACTAGTGGAGTGGCTGCTGCCCTGTGGTGACCTCATGTCCAGCGACACCACCTGTCTCTTCCTTGTGGCACGGCTGGAGCAGATGCTACAAATCGCCCCCGATGCCAGGGTTGTAGGAGATGGCGCATCGGTGCTGAGAGATATGGGGTGCCTCTGGGGTAACTTATGGCGTCCTGCAAAATGCAAAGGTATTTGTAAGAGGCCATTTTTTTCTTTTTCTTATATATTATGTACCCATTCGGTGAATTTTCGATGGCACATAGAGATCATGCGGCCCACAGAGATGGTACATAGGATGCTGGAGCCGTGTCTGGGATTGCACATAGAGATCATGGGGCCCACAGAGATGGTACATAGGATGCTGGAGCCGTGTTTGGGATGGCACATAGAGATCATGGGGCCCACAGAGATGGTACATAGGATGCTGGAGCCGTGTCTGGGATGGCACATAGAGATCATGGGGCCCACAGAGATGGTACATAGGATGCTGGAGCCGTGTCTGGGATGGCACATAGAGATCATGGGGCCCACAGAGATGGTACATAGGATGCTGGAGCTGTGTCTGGGATGGCACATAGAGATCATGGGGCCCACAGAGATGGTACATAGGATGCTGGAGCCGTGTGTGGGATGGCACATAGAGATCATGGGGCCCACAGAGATGGTACATAGGATGCTGGAGCCGTGTCTGGGATGGCACATAGAGATCATGGGGCCCACGGAGATGGTACATAGGATGCTGGAGCCGTGTCTGGGATGGCACATAGAGATCATGGGGCCCACAGAGATGGTACATAGGATGCTGGAGCCGTGTCTGGGATGGCACATAGAGATCATGGGGCCCACAGAGATGGTACATAGGATGCTGGAGCTGTGTCTGGGATGGCACATAGAGATCATGGGGCCCACAGAGATGGTACATAGGATGCTGGAGCCGTGTGTGGGATGGCACATAGAGATCATGGGGCCCACAGAGATGGTACATAGGATGCTGGAGCCGTGTCTGGGATGGCACATAGAGATCATGGGGCCCACGGAGATGGTACATAGGATGCTGGATCCGTGTCTGGGATGGCATATAGAGATCATGGGGCCCACAGAGATGGTACATAGGATGCTGGAGCCGTGTCTGGAATGGCACATAGAGATCATGGGGCCCACAGAGATGGTACATAGGATGCTGGAGCCGTGTCTGGGATGGTACATAGAGATCATGGGGCCCACAGAGATGGTACATAGGATGCTGGAGCCGTGTCTAGGATGGTACATAGAGATCATTGGGCCCACAGAGATGGTACATAGGATGCTGGAGCCGTGTCTGGGACCCCTGATCCCAGGCTGGTGACTGAGGAGCTCATCTCTTATGGCCGAAGAGATGGGCTCCTCAGTCACCAGTCTGGTACCCCTGATCCCAGGCTGGTGACTGTGGAGCTCATCTCTTATGGCAGAAGAGATGGGCTCCTCAGTCACCACACACCCCCTCTCCCCCTGGGGCCCCCGCCTGCCATACTCACGGAGCTGTTGAGCTGCTGCTGCAGGCCAGGGGCGACGCCGGGTCCGTCCTCCACAGCACGACATTGCTAGCACCCGCTCAGGAAGGAAGCAGTCTCAGGGCGTGATGTCATCGCCCTCAGACGGTCCCCTACTGCTCACGCGCCGGCAGTATCGCGCTGCGCAGAAGAGTCAGAGATGCACCGAAAAAGCAGGGAGATCGCTCTCCCTGCTCTGCCACTGCAAAAAGGGACAATCACTAATCATATCGGCAGTGTGCCGATATGATTAGTGATATTACCGGATGGGGGGCCTCACCTTTCCCCACAGGGCCCACGGGGGGTAGGGGGCATGTCCTGGGGGCATGGCTAACAAGGGAGGGGGCCCCCCGGGGATTTTCCCGATCCTCCAGTGGGCCAGTCCGACCCTGGACTCTACATTTTCATTAGATTCACATATATTGTCACGCAGGATGGGTTTTAAGGATGATTTTACATATAAACACCCCCCCTCGCCTATTTGTATGATTATTTCTGAACAGACTATAGCCCTGTTAATCAACAGCCCAGTCATGGTTCTCATTCAGCCATGTCTCTGATATCCCCACCATGTCACAATTATTTTCCAACAAAATTAATTCTAATTCCCCCATTTTGTTGGTGAGGCTTCTGGCATTAGTGTACATGCACTTTATGCATCTCTAATTACCTACTATATTTACTGTTCTAACTCCACCCCCCATGCCACCCCCAATTTCATTATTTGTGCCCAGGATACTATTTATACTATCTTCCCCTCCTGTACAATGAATACCCTCCCCCCAATAGCCTCCCCCCCAAAAAATTCTGGCTTGGGGGCGGAGTTAGGCAGTTCAATTCCTAGGATGACTGTGAAGAGGACTTGTGGACTGGAGCTGTGCCAAGCTCATCCCAGATAGAGCAGAGAAACACACCGAGTTCAGTTCCTAGGAGGACTGTGAAGAGGTCCCGTGGACTGGAGCAGAGAAGGCTCATCCCTGGATGGGGACTAGCCACCATGAGGGACCCAGAGGAGAGGGTCTGAGAAAGTGGAGGAGCAGGTCTGGGGAATGGAGCCGGTTGGCAGGCTCACCCCAGTGCAGAGCGACAGGAGCGGACACCGGAGTCCGAGGTTGTGAGGGACTCTAGGCCCTGCAGCCAACACCGAAGGGAGGGAGATTCCAAGTCTCTCAGCCACAATGAAACCCAAAGGCACAGCAGCGTCAGAGAGCTCAGAGAGAGTAGCCATAGGAGTGTAATCCAGAGATGGCTCAAGCTGCCTGTCATACGGGCAAGAGACTGTACACAGGAGGAGAGAGGGTCGCAGTTTAGCTACAGGTAGCCAGGACCCGCCAAGAGTAGTGCCAAAAGGAGGCATTAGAACTCACCGGGTGAGGAGAATCCCAACTTGCTTTCAGGCCACCCGCACTCCTAACATCTCTTGTGGATGGTACCCTGGATGAACCTGCTACTTCTATCAGTAAAGGTAATGGAGACTTTAACCCCTTTGTCTGTCAATCATTCTGTGCCCTTAGTTCTACACCCCCCCAATGGCCCACCACCGCCATAGACTTTCCCGGTTGCCCTGGGGATTCGCTCCACCTGTGGGAGTGAAACCATCACTGCTGCCATCCAATCATCCCCAGAGGTCCCGCACAGCAGCCGCAGCCACTAATAGCCGCATACCATAGGTGGCGTCACAACAATTATCCCTGAGCCACTAGTCCAGAACTTTAAAACTTGACCGCCAGGGCCACGACACTAGGCCTCGACCTCCATGACTCCCTGCAGCAGAACAGCGGTCCCGGTCCCGGGTAACCCCACGGCCCCGGGGCGTGCCACTTAGACGGCTTCACTTTCATGCCAAAACCAGATAAGGCCTCGAACACCTCGGCCAGGTGCTCCAAGTGGTCTTCATATGTCTTGGAGTAGACAATGACGTCTTCCAGGTACAACAAGATCGTTTCAAAGTTTGTGTCCTAGGCAGCACTCCATTAACTGCTGGAAAGTTCCTGGAGCATTGCAGAGCCTGAATGCCGTGCAGTTGAAATCGCAGAGCCTCATCGGTGTTGTAAATGTGTTTTTCTCTCTGTCCGTCTCTGCCACGGGAACCTGCACCATCTTGTCTCTGACTACACCATCTCATCCCCTGCTGCATCATCTCGTCCCTGACTGCATCATCTCATACCCGGTTGCATCATCTCACTCCTTGACTGCATCTCATCCCTGGACTTCATCTCATCCCTGGACTGCACCTCATTTGTGACCATCTGTCCATCACTACAGCTCACCTTCCCGCTGGATCTGATCCCTGTCTGCTTCTGACCTCCTGTTACCACTCATCCCGTGGTCACTGTATACAATGTTTTCGCTTCTTTTCACCCTCACTCCCATCCTTCTCCACTTCCTACTACCCCCACTTATCGATCCACCCAGCAACGAAGTACTTCTCTCACCAACCATCCTACCTAGCCACCTCACCCACTCCTCTGAATTGTTCCTTCACTTTCAATCCTCTGTTTCCAACAGACATGCCTGCCATGTAAACTCTCCTGCTCCCACCTCCTAACCCTCTCCTTGCTCCTACTACTTGCTGGCGATATTTCCACTAATCTTGGCCCCCCCGCCACATCACCACAGTCACTTCCACCCCACTCCCACGACCCATCAGTAACCCTCGTAACCTCAAAAACCTTAGACCCATTCCTCCCCCAGTCCCTCTACCTGGCACACTCTGTAAAGCCCTCTCAGTGTGCAACAAACTCCCATTCATCCATGACCTCTTTATCTCTAAGAAACGCTCATTCCTTGGCATCACTGAGACCTGGCTCATCCCCTCCGACACGGCCTCCCCTGCTGCACTCTCTTATGGTGGGCTCAGTCTTTACCACCCCCCCCAGGCCCTCTGACAAACATGGCGGAGGTGTCGGCCTATTCCTGTCCAATGCCTACTCCTTCACCCCTATTCCACTGCCACCCTCTGCTAGTCTCCCCTCTTTTGAAGCCCACTCTGTTTGCGCCTTCTCTCCCTGTAACCTTCAGCTGGCCATCATCTACCGCCCCCTGGATCCATCGCCTTCTTCCTTGACCATTTCACCACCTGGCTACTCACTTCCTTTCTGTAGACATCCTCACTATCATTATGGGCGATTTCAATATCCCCTTCAACACTTCCCAACCAGACACCTCTAAACTTCTTTTACTGGCTACTTCCTTTGGGCTCTCCCAATGGTCCTCTTCTGCTACACACAAAGATGACCACACACTGGAGCTCATCTTCACTCGCCTCTGCTGCTTCACTAACCTCACAAATTCACCTCTCCCCCTGCCTGACCACAACCTATTGAATTTCTCCTCCCTCTCCTCCCCTACTACACTACCCCCACTCTCCAAACTCCATCACCCGCGCAGAAACTGAAAACACATTGATCTACAGTCATTCTCAGAATCCCTCATCCCTCTCACTGACATAGCTTCCATACACGACACAGACACTACCACCACCCTATACAACACCACATTAATTACAGCCCTCGACTCAACTGCCCCCCTCACATATACCGATCCTCGCACAAACAGGCAACCCTGGCACGCCACCCTCACTAAAGACCTGAGACAGGCTTCCAGGGTCGCTGAGAGGAGATGGAGGAAATCTCACTCCACTGAGCACTTTGCGTTGTTCAAACAGTCCCTCACTGACTTCAAGTCACAAAACAAGCCTTCTTCTCATCCGTAATAACCTCCCTGTCCCACAATCCCAAACACTTTCAATTCCTTACTCCGTCGGCCCGCACCTCCTCCCTCTCCCCTTATCTCTGCTCAAAACTTTGCCTCCTTCTTCAAGCAGAAGATCGATAAAATCAGAAACAGCTTTAACCCACTGTTCCCACAACTTCCCCTCTCACCGACACTGCCCTCTCCTTTCCTCAGCTGCTTCTCCCCCATAACTGAAGCTCAGCTCTCCTCCCTTCTGTCAAAGTCACACCTTACCCCCAGTGCCCACAACCAGCTCCCATCCCACCTCATTCCCAACCTCACCTCTGTCTTCATCTCAACCCTAACCCATCTTTTCAACTTATTACTTACTACCGGCATCTTCCCCTCAGCCTTCAAACACACTTTGATCACACCCATCCTCAAAAACCCCTCTCTCGACCCAACATCTGTTTCTAACTATCGCCCCATATCTCATCTCCCCTTCGCCTCAAAACTACTTGAACTGCTCATTCATTCTGAACTTTCCTCCCACCTCTACTTCTGCTCCCTCTTCGACCACCTACAATCCAGTTTCTGACCCCACCACTCCACCGAAACTGCCCTAACCAAAGTCACAAACAACCTACTGACCACCAAGAGCAATCGACACTACTTTAACCTTCTCCTCCTCACCTTATCTGCCACCTTCGACACTGTTGACCATTCCCTTTTACTTCAGATCCTGAAATCTCTAGGCATCACTGACCTAGCCCTCTCCTGGATCTCCTCCTACCTGACAGACCAGACTTTCAGAGTCACCCACTCCCACACCTCCTCTTCGTCAGTGTCCCCCAAGGCTCGGTTCTGGGACCTCTACTCTTCTCCATCTACACTCTTGGCCTAGGGAAATTCATTGAGTCCCATGGCCTTCAGTACCACCTCTATGCTAATGACACCCAGATCTACCTGTCTGGCCCCGACATCTCCTCTCAACTATTCAAAATTCCACAATGCCTGTCCGCCATCTCATCCTTCTTCTCTGCTCGCCTACTTAAGCTGAACATGGACAAAACTAAGTTCATCACCTTCCCCCCAAGCCACTCTCCCCCACTACCCGACCTATCCATCCTTCTCAATGACTGCTCACTCTTCCCAGTCTCTCACACCAAGTGCCTCGGGGTAATCCTCAACTCTTTCCTCTCCTTCAAGCCCAACATCCAGGCCCTTGCACCTTCTGCCGTATCCAGCTCAAAAACATTTCCCGGATTGCACTCTCCTTGACCACGACACTGCTAAAACACTTATTCATGCTTTCATAATCTCCCGCCTTAACTACTGCAACCTCCTACTTACCGACCTCCCCGCTACCTCCCTTACACCTCTCCAATCTATCCTAACCTTCGCTGCCCGACTAATCCACCTGTCTTCCCACTACACCCCTGTCTCTCCCCTCTCCTAAGCCCTTCACTGGACATGACATACAAAGCCCTCCACAACCTGTCCCCTCCATACATCTATGACATGGTCTCCTGATACCTTCCATCACACGCAATCTGCGAACCTCCCAAGGGCTCATCCTCTACTCCCCTCTCATCTCCTCTTCTCACAACGCATGCAGGATTTCTCCCAAGCATCTGCTATACTCTGGAACTCTCTGGCCCACCACATCAGACACTCTCCTACCCTGGGAACCTTCAAAAAAACCTGAAGACCCACCTTTTCCGTCAAGCCTACAACCTGCAGTGAGACTCGGTCCACTGCACCGTCTCATGATCGGCACTACTCCCTCCTACTGTATCACCACCTGTCCATCTTAGACTGTGAGCCCTTGCGGACAGGTTCATCTTCCCTCCTGTACCTGTATGACTTGATTGTCCACATATATTGTACTTGTCCTTGTCTACACTTTCCATATGTAAAGCGCCATGGAATCTAATGGCTTTATATAAATAAATGATAATAATAATTAAAAAAAAAAAGCAGTCTTTAAGGCAGCTAATGATTCATCAAACCTGGGTAATGGGTAGGCGTCCTTATGTGTAATGCGGTTAATCTGCCTGTAATCAACACACATTCTCATTGTACCATCTTTTTTCTGAACAAGGGCTAATGGAGCTTCCCAGGGCTACAACTATCTCTGATCACCCTAGCCTTCTTCATCTCCTGTATCATTCCCTTGGCGCATTGATAGTGAGCTGGAGGCATAGGCTGGTACCTCTCCTTGATGGGCGGATGGTCTCCGGTGAGGACATGATCTTTAACCCCTTTTACCTGCCCAAAGTCCAGTGGATGTTTACTAAAGACCTGTAAAAAAGGATAAATAGGGAGCGCACATAAGGCGTTATCGTCTTAATAAATAGTCCAGTCCCCCCAATCGGTGTGACTCACCTGCGGTGGTTGTGAGAGCCACAACAAACTGAGAGAGTGTGGTAATGGTCGCTGCAGGAGCCCACTGAAGATAAATGATTTCCACCGAAGAAAAAGCTGGGCTTTGTAGTCCGCGCTGACCTCAAGAAACTTCCAGTCCAGTAAAGGGTTAATCAGGTTCTGGTTTATTTGCCTACGCGTTTCGTGGCTTTAAATCTGCCACTTCATCAGGGCTCTGATGAAGTGGCAGATTTAAAGCCACGAAACGCGTAGGCAAATAAACCAGAACCTGATTATCCCTTTACTGGACTGGAAGTTTCTTGAGGGCAGCGCGGACTACAAAGCCCAGCTTTTTCTTCGGTGGAAATTACTAAAGACCTGCTCATACTCTTGGACTACCCAGTTAGCTCCATGCTATTGGTGTAAAGAGGTGGAATCAGTGCCTACATGTAGCTTCTAACACCTATAGCTGCTCTTTGGCGCCATTGTCCTCCCCCTGGTCGGACGGAATCAAGGGTTTCACTGCCATTATGGCATTGTTACTGACAGTGAACAGCTTAGGAATGGCAGCATACCGGGGCAGGTTGACCTCGTCCTCCCCACAATTCAAGATGTATATGGGTACTCTCGCCTTGTGGACATCAACTACCCCCCTTGCTATCAGGATCATGGGCCTGCTATCTGAGTACACGGTTCTACCAGGCCCTCATAATCCTGTCCACTGAGGCCTATTGCTGCCTGACACCAGATCAACATTTCACTCCTTGGGGGTATTGCAGTGGGAAATGGATCTCTTACTCTGACACTGCCGACTTCTCCACCAGAGAGCTCTCAGAGGCATCAGAGCCCTGATCTCCTTCTGCAGGGCGGGAAAAGTTCAAGGAATTGGTGATTCTAATAAACGTGCTAATTTCTGGGGCGGCTGTGGAATGCTATTCTTACTCTGGTGGGATCAATAACTATGTGCCTCCACAGGGTGAGAATAACAATCCCCAGCCATGCCTTTTATCTTGGAAAGACTGCAAAAGGATATAAAAGCGCATAGGGTCTTATGTTTGTGACACACTGTTAATTTGTGACTAATGTCACTGCTCACCTGAATTGGTTGTGTGACACACAACCAGTATATGGCACATAGAATGGCTGCTGCGAGATCCAAAATCCACGTGTGCTGTGGTGGCCAAATGAATCCAAAGGACATTTGTGTTTATAATTCATGCCGCAGTATGATAAAAGGGGCCACTGGTGTAGATCAAACAATGGTGGCTTTATTCATTCTACGTTATCCCCACTCCTTCTTCAGAAACCAACCATACATACATTAACACGAGGCACCGATTAAATATACAATAAGTACGCTGACACAAGCACTTGATTATGATGTAGGGCTGGGAGGTTACACCTATGTCATGTGTAACATGATCCTCAGTCAAACCATATTAAGTTCATATGGGCAATCAAAAGGAATGGCTATGCAGAAGAAAAATTAAATGAATGGAAACATAAAAAAGTAATAGGAAGAATATTGACAATGGAAAGAATATGATTAAGAATAGATATAAATGGAAACAAAATGAACACTAGGAGAGAAAAACAATCTCAATGTGTTATCTGTGAATTAGAATAGGTGTGATGAGGAATCAAACTGTGGTTGTTAGTTCAGCGTAGTGCACTAATACATTTGATCACATGAAACTACCAGTGCACTATGCCCAACACCATGTAGAGTCTCAAATAGGGATGGGCGAATCTACTCGCTAGGACTCGTTACTCGGCGAGTAGTAAGGGACTCGCAGGACTCGGTACTCTGCGAGTTTCCCAGTGATTACTCGCACGAGTCCAATGCAAATCAATATCAATCCTAGTTTTGTCAGAAACGCTGACAAAACTAGGATTGCTATTGTTTGCATTAGACTCGTGCGAGTAATCACTGGCTACTGTGCCAGTGATAGCAGGGAAACTCGCAAAGTAACTGCTGTTTCTTTGCGAGCTGAGTCCAGCTGTCTTCTCTGTGCAGCTCCAGGGTCCTAGAGCCCACCTGCTCACAGACATGATGTAGCAGTGCTGAGATTGTTCTCAGTCTGCTCATTCCCTGTGCATAGACATCTATCTATTCACAGGGATGAGCAGAGAGGACATCGCGTTTTGGACTACGTCGGACGGAAGAGGATTTTTTTAATTAAAGATGGAGTCCCTAATGGCTTTTTTTTTATTTCAAATAAAAAAGTTTCTCTGTGTTTTTTTAACCCTTTATTGGAGATTCTTAGTGGCTGGGTCAAATGTGGCCTGACATTAAGAATCTCGGGCTTAATACCAGCTTGTATAACAAAGCTGGTATTAACCCCTTTATTACCCAGCGTGCTACCGCCACCAGGGCCGCTGGAAGAGCGGGGTTCAGCGCCAGAGGATGGCGCTTCAATGAACGCGCCATCTTCTGGGGCGGCTGCGGGCTGCAATTTGCAGTGGGGGGTGCCCAGAAAGCTTGGGCATCCCTGCGCTGCGGATTCCAGCCCCCAGCTGCTTAGCTGTACCTGGCTAGACATAGAAATTGCGCGGAGCCCCACGCATTTTTTTTAAATTATTTCATGAATTTCAGAGTCAGAGTCTCAGAGTCAGAGTCAGAATCTCAGAATTTCATGAAATAATTTAAAAAAAATGCGTGGGGCTCCACGCAATTTCTATGTCTAGCCAGGTACAGCTAAGCAGCTGGGGGCTGGAATCCGCAGCGCAGGGATGCCCAAGCTTTCTGGGCACCCCCCGCTGCAAATTGCAGCCCGCAGCCGCCCCAGACGATGGCGCGTTCATTGAAGCGCCATCCTCTGGCGCTGAACCCCGCTCTTCCAGCGGCCCTGGTAGCGGTGGCACGCTGGGTAATAAAGGGGTTAGGGCCAGCTTTGTATTATCAGCTGGCCCTAAGCCCGAAATTTATGGCGGTCACGCCAATATTAGACATGACCGCCATGAATTTCTATTAAATTGTTTTAAAAAAACACAACACAAAGAAAATTTTTTATTAGAAATAAAAAAAAAAGCCATTAGGGACTCCATCTTTAATTAAAAAAATCCTCTTCCGTCCGACGCAGTCCAAAACGCGATGTCCTCTCTGCTACATCCCCTGTGCATATATATAGATCTCTATGCACAGGGAATGAGCAGACTGAGAACAATCTCAGCTCTGCTACATCATCTCTGTGCACAGACATTCATGTCTGTACACAGGGAATGAGCAGACTGAGAACAATCTCAGCACTGCTACATGAGGCAGCAGGCGGGCTCTAGGACCCTGGAGCTGGGGCAGCCAGAACACAGAGAAGACAGGATCTTATCTGTGCAAGTCAGCGATTACTTACAAAGTAAACGAGCAATGCAAATAAATGACAAAACTAGGATTGCTTCAGGCTGAAGCTTCCGAGACACATCTGCGATTTGTAAATCTCACACTACTCGCTATTACTCGCTTCCCCATTCATTAACATTGGACTCGCTATATTCGCAACGAGTAGCGAGTCCTGGGCTCGGACTCGCTAGAGTCAAGCGATTCCGAGTAATTTAGGATTCGCCCATCACTAGTCTCAAAGAAGATTATTAAGTCCACGTGGCAAGGGTAATTATTTGCAGATTGACAGTGATTTCACATGTCACCATAAGCAGATGCTTTATTGGGGAGCCTTATACATTTATTTTACACTATATGGTGGCCCGATTCTAAAGCAGCGGGTATTCTAGACTATGTATGTAGTTTATGTATGAAGATTTAAGAATAATGCAATGCGAAGAGTGGTTCAAATCCCACGCCAATTCGCGGTCAGACTGCGCCTGTCGCTGATTGGTCGCGGGCTGCTGGCCCGACCAATCAGCGACGTGGGTTTTCGGTTACAGACAAACAGACATAATTAGATGATTATATAGTAGACTAGCTGTGAGCCCGATTCTAAAGAATCGGGAGTCTAGAATCCGTATTTCCTTTATTTAAAAATAGTTTTAACTAATAATCCAATAATTCCATGATATCTTTCCATCAACTACATATAATTGTATGGTTGATATCATTTTTGGAAAATTGAACTATTATGATGTAAGGGTCTTGGAACACAAAGTAACAATACTTGTTAATGTGTCAATAGCTTGATTTGACAAATCAATATTGATATTCTGCGTATTAGCCAGTTTGTGTCGGCCCACCAATCGCATCAAGATGCCCTTACGTCTGGTGGGTCCTAATCTAACTAATTCCGAATTATGAATATTTTGATTTATTTAACAGCAGCATTTTTCATCTATTTAAAAAGGATGTGGATGTAAAAAATAAAATTTCCACACCTGACACCTAAGGAGTTACCGTCAACAGACTTGCAGCAATTTCCATAGCACAACTAAGGAATTTGCAGTAAACTTGCGGTAAATGGAGCAAACATGGCTACGGCAGATGCAGGAAATACAGCCACTAACAAACCACAGGTCACTGCAGTTATTGTGGCTGAAACAGCCGCAACCACGTTGTCTGCATCCACTGCAAGTAAACTACAAATTCCATACACATTGCATGAAAATTACGGCAAGTGTGCTGTAGGTGAGCCCTAAGGCAGCAAATGTAGAAATGTTAAATTTAAAAAAAAAAACATCCACAAATAGCTAAAAAATTCTGGAGTCAAAGGTAAATGTCAATTTAGATATGTCCCTCTCTAACTATATATAGTGAACACACCTTGAGATGGAGATGTGTGTGAACAGCCATCCCACCCGTCTCTTAGCTGTTCACAAAAACCTCTCCCTGTAAAAAAAATTATCAAAATTCTCAGCACTTGTAGTGCTGGAACATAATATGATGGTTTCTATCACCAAATTGTAAAATTTGGATGATACACATCTATGATCTCAAACTAAATGTGTGTTCATCTGTATATCTATATATATATATATATATATATATATATATATATATATATATATATGATAAATATTATATCTATATATATATTATATATATATATATATATATATATATATATATGATAAATTCTGTACAAAAGGGATTTAACCTCCCCAAAAATAACTATATATATAACATGGCTATATAATAACCATGTAATTAATATCTTTAAAAATATGACTAAACTAATTTTTTTGTAGATTTTGTTTTTTTTGTAAAAAAAAAGTATCAGAACAGTATGAGAAAAAAAGAAAAATCTTAACGTAAAACATTTTTGTACACGATATTGTGTGTAAAGACCTTAGGAGAATCAGGAAGTAATTGTCCTTGGAGTGGTGAATTGAGGACTTTGACCTTGACATTACAGCGTTGCTTGACTCTTGAAAAGGCCACATAGAGTTGACCATGGGTAAAAGGTGGTTCCGGGAGATATATAATATATTGCCCTTGGGATTTATTGATTTTCATTGCGCCTTGATGGGAAATTGTCGTCTTCTTAATCTGAATGGTAATGCAGTCTCTGATGGACATAAATCAATACGTGGAATGAATACCACCTGTCCTGCTGCTGAGCCGGTAATGACTTTAGCCTGGATCATATTTGGAAACAATGCAGTTACAATGAGCCGAGTACCATTGCACAGACCTTTCCTGGTATTCAGGTTGCGTAACAGCATGACAATGGTGCCAACTTTAATTTTGAGATGATGTAGAGGCATTCCAGTAGGTGTAAGTGAATGCAAAAATTCAGGTGGGTATTGTTCTGAATCATCACAGTCCTCCGCATCAATAGAATCTTCACTCATATAGTCTGTGTACTCACCAATCAAGCAATCCATGACTTTGGAATTAACAAAATCGACGTTGTCATTCTTTGGACATAGGATAGCATGAGAAGCAGCGATATTGATACTCTCGTTGTTACTGACATCAATGTTAATGTTGTCTCCAAAGATCTCATGTATTAAAGACCCAGTGCACAGCATATCTGGAGGAATCTCGATGACATCATCTCCAAGATTATATTCATTGGACAGCTCACCATTACCAAGTTTAAGCAACCAAGTGCTGTATTCCGGATCAATAGAGGCATGTTGTTAATAAGTGGGAGTGGATTGAAAATTGGCCAATGTGTAGAATATTTTAAACAGCTCTCCACAATATCTGTTCTTGTGCCATGAGGAATGACAGGAAGACATTGTCGAAAGTCTCCTCCAAGTACAATTACTTTGGCTCCAAAAGGTGTCTTTTCTTTGTTGGTAACTTTTTTGGTCATAACATCTCGTAAGAGTCTTTCAATGACATGCAATGCATACTTTGAGACCATTGTGCACTCATCTATAATAAAGAGTTCAGGGTTCTGCAAATCATAAGCTGCATCCGTGTCATTTTTTATCCTGGAAACCGATGTTTCATTCACAGGTATTGGTATTCCATAAAGAGAATGAATTGTTCTTCCTCCTTCAAGCATATTGGCTGCAATTCCTGTAGTGGCAGCAGGTGACACCATTTTTCCTTCTCCCCTTAGTTGATGTAGAAGTTGATGGTAAAGGTAAATTTTTCCACTGCCACCAGGACCGTCAATGAAGAAGCACTTTGGTGTTGCAGTAGTGTCTTCTAATGCTTGAATAATAGCCTCATAAGCCAAAAGTTGTTGAGGATTGAGAGTTGCTTTCATCTCAGCAGCTGTTCTTAACTCATCGTCTTGATCAAATTGTTGTGGAAGTTGTTTTTTCCTGACAGGGCGTGGTAAGTTAAATTCAGTATATTTTTTGCCATGACTTCTCAAAATTTCTTGGATATCTGTCATCGCATATCCTTCACAATTCACACACTCCTCCGTGTTTGAGTGATATTTATGGCAATAGTTTTGAATGAAGTGTTCTTTAAATTCAAGCCATAACTCCAGTGGATTAGCAGGAGGGCCAAAAATGCAAATGTAGGCAAACATATCACGTAGCTGTGCAGGCATGTTCAAAATGCAAGCATCAAGTAAGGTATTTCTCCACAAACTGTCATCAAATAATAAACCAAGAGCTAAGGCAGCATCTTTGAAAGTTAGATGTGTAACTCCATGAACCGTTTTAATGCTGTCAAAACTGGTGGCACCTTTGACATGCAGCAACAACAACCGCAAATAGTAGCGTTCTTGGTCTCTGAGACTTACAGTATACATTCTTCCAATTACAGAAGCACCTCCTCGCTTTCTCTGTTGCCAAGAACCTTCTATCCAAACGTAGTGTTCTGGAATTTCACGATAGAATTAAGTATGAGCAGTTAGGTCCTTTTATTAAGCTCAAAATAGCCCATAAGAGTGGAATTGTTATGTAGCTTGTGTCTGATGTTGGCTATGGAGTCATCCTCATGAAAATAGAGTTTTTGAGAATGAGGCAGATGTACGGCCAGGCGAATAATACTATGCGATTGTTTGTGCATGGGATAAGCAAATATCCGCAAGCTGCCTCTGGTGCACTAACATAACGGGAATCCATAAACTGATGAGTTTCATCATGTTGGATACTTGTTTGGCAAATTTCCAGATTTGCTTTATCATGTCCTTTATATACATATTTAAATAAGTATTTGACACTTTGTATGGAGTCACAAACTTCCACATTGATATGACACTTATATTTGAGTAGTAAGAAAGGATTATAAGGAACTACCCACGAATTATCAATCATGACGGAATGGTGTTCAAATGATGGTCCTGTATTTAGTCGATACGTCGGATAGGCATCCTTTGCGATGACAGTCGAATCCTGAAATTGTTTGGGGAAAACTTTGCTACACTTCCCAAGATGCATACATGGTGAATTTGGCCTCAGTTCTCCACAGGGACCATGAATCATGTGTTGCATGACGATCTTATGAAGCTGAGGGTAGGTGATAGGATCTGGTATTTCAGCCCAAACAGTATTGTCAACTTCAATCTTTGTGCGTAATTTTGAGGTGGCATCCAAAATTATCAAAATGTGAGCATGAGGTAGCCCACGTTTCTGAAACTCAATTACATGAACCATGGCGCAAACTTCTCCAAATAAGCCATTTTTAATGTCTTTTAACAGTGCTTCAAGTTTTATTCTGAAGAGCCGTGCCACCAAATCTGGTCTGTGTTCGACACGTTGCCATGGTTCCAAATTGTTAGTGATCTCATTCCATTTGGGATTACATGTCATGGTGACAAATAGATCTGGGCGACCAAATTTAGTGACTATAGCCATGGCATCTTGATACCTCTGGTGCATATTTCTGAGACTGCCTTCGAAAGATGATGGTAGAATGACAGTTCTGCCAATGGGAATGCCTTTTTGAATGGATTTGTTGATGAGATGCTCTTGAAGTATGCAATAATCCTCGACTTTTAAATCTGTCCGGTGTTGACGGATAAAATTCAGTCGATTGGCCTCAATTTTCACATAAGCATCAACTAAATACTGCTGCCACCATTCAAAACGGGATTAAACTCATTGCGGACAGACAGCACATAACAGTAATATTGGAGTTGTGTAACCCTGCGTTCACTTTTTCCTTGATGTTTCAGTCCATCATGCCACCCTTGTTCTCCGTAAGGGAAAAATAAAGGATAGAGTAACGCATCCAAGTTACTGTGAAGAATGCTGACCTGTTGTGTCTTTGGAGCCAAAGGATTTTGTGGATCGGCTTTTAAATGGATCAATATATCTCGGTTGAATGGTGGCTCCCCATTGTTATTTTCAAATACAACAGCTAATTCGTTGACAGTCGGATTGTTATAGCGTCGAGGGTCTTGACTGCGGTCTTGTTTAAGTGCCATCGTAATATTTGGCATGACAGTGCCATTTCTTTCAGCCTTTTGTTGTTCTTCCTGTTCCATGTCACGGAGCATTTTGTATGCAGCTACAAAAGGATTGATGTTTTCTAATTGCAGAGCAATAATACTCATTAAAGTTGGATGGCATTGTAAATTTGGTTGACATTGCAAACGTTGTTCGTTGGCGGTAGCAGTATCCAAGATGTAAAGTTGAGCATACGTTGGAACTTGATCATCTGCCGGATGTAATGTGCCAGTGCGATGGTAGATTTGGCCATGTATGCGGAAACAGTAAGGGCCATGTCCAGGTGGTGGAGAAATATTGGCCCCCATGGAGGCGAAAGCAAAAGAGCTGTTGATGGCTCGGATGTTGTCCATGAGATTACGACTGTACTCATTTCACCTTTAAGTAAACGCTTGAATACCTCAGGGTATTCAGGGATAGGTATCTGGACCTTGCCCTTGTGACAGCAGAGTGTATAATTTTGGTCACATGGCATCTCAGCATGAAAATGTAGTGCTTGACAATATTGACATGTATATCTCATTGGACCACAGCTGTGCTCTACAATGGAAGTGTCCTCATCGGTAAAACCAATGGGATGTATAAGGACAGTAGGAGGTAACAAAAGATTATATTTTTTATGTAGGCCAACATATATTAGACGTTGCACTGCTTCAGGTTCCACACATTCGATGAATGAGGATGTAGATGGTATATGAAGCTGAGGCTGTCTGAATGTAGAGATGGAAGCAGTGCGTGCACGTCGTCGGTGTTGAGCCGCAACAGAATTTTGTAACCGGAGTTGTTTGGACTTAGGAGACTCCACACTGATACGTGCTTTTAAAGCAATTTGAACTTTGTTGCTGTGAGCCTGTTTATCATATGTTGTCTCGGCAGCACAGTGTTTTTGCTTACGTGCACACTTTGCCGGTGGTAAAGGATGTTCAGTATGCGGCAATTCAACGGCTGTTGAGCTGGAAGCGGTGAGATCGGGAGAAGGTATGACTTGCTGCATTAACTTGCTCTTTCTGCGACGCCCCGGTCTGCCAGAGCATTTTTTTTTAATCTCTGGCTTCTCTCTTCAGGAGACTCGTTGCACATGCGTTTGTAATACGCAGCCTTCCCTTTCTCCAATCGAATGCGTCTGTCTTCAGCAATCTCAGTGGTAATCTTCTTACGCTTCGGTGTAGTAAATGCCACTTTCTTGGCCACATCATCATTTTTCATACAGTCAGAACTTATGTTTCTGCGACGCTCCCGGGCTGCCAGAGCTTTATTTTTTAATCTCAGGCTTCTCTCTTCATGAGACTCCTTGGCAATGCGTTGGTAATATGCAGCCTTCTTTTTGTCCAATTTAATGCGCCTGTCTTCAGCACTCTCCGTGCTGCGCTTCTTAGCCTTCGGTGCAGGCACAGGCGCTTTCTTGGCCACATCCCCCACTTTTCAGTGGGCAGACACCATCTATACCCTCGATCACCTGTAGGTTAATGAGGGTGCACATTGCAGCAAAGGAGCCTGCAACTCCACATAATATATAACAAGAAAAGCTGCACAGCACTCACAGACCAGTGTGAACTGGTGCAAGCAAAGATGCAGAGTCAAACAACTTGATAAAAATCCTTGCAGCACACAGCTACTATCAATGATGTACAAGTGCTATAAGCCATATGTGTTTGAGGAAAAAATTCAAAAACTTACGTTTTTTCAAAAAACTCAAAAATCTTTCTTTTAATTCTGAAGTTCTTAGTACATACATTGGCCAATGTCTGCTTGCTCATCAACTGCGACAAAGTGACTTCAGGCATGATGAGTCCTATCTGACATCCCTGCCCTCCTTGTCCACCCCCCCACTTTTCAGTGGGCAGACACCATCTATACCCTCGATCACCTGTAGGTTAATGAGGGTGCACATTGCAGCAAAGGAGCCTGCAACTCCACATAATATATAACAAGAAAAGCTGCACAGCACTCACAGACCAGTGTGAACTGGTGCAAGCAAAGATGCAGAGTCAAACAACTTGATAAAAATCCTTGCAGCACACAGCTACTATCAATGATGTACAAGTGCTATAAGCCATATGTGTTTGAGGAAAAAAATTCAAAAACTTACGTTTTTTCAAAAAACTCAAAAATCTTTCTTTTAATTCTGAAGTTCTTAGTACATACATTGGCCAATGTCTGCTTGCTCATCAACTGCGACAAAGTGACTTCAGGCATGATGAGTCCTATCTGACATCCCTGCCCTCCTTGTCCACCCCCCCACTTTTCAGTGGGCAGACACCATCTATACCCTCGATCACCTGTAGGTTAATGAGGGTGCACATTGCAGCAAAGGAGCCTGCAACTCCACATAATATATAACAAGAAAAGCTGCACAGCACTCACAGACCAGTGTGAACTGGTGCAAGCAAAGATGCAGAGTCAAACAACTTGATAAAAATCCTTGCAGCACACAGCTACTATCAATGATGTACAAGTGCTATAAGCCATATGTGTTTGAGGAAAAAATTCAAAAACGTACGTTTTTTCAAAAAACTCAAAAATCTTTCTTTTAATTCTGAAGTTCTTAGTGCATACATTGGCCAATGTCTGCTTGCTCATCAACTGCGACAAAGTGACTTCAGGCATGATGAGTCCTATCTGACATCCCTGCCCTCCTTGTCCACCCCCCCACTTTTCAGTGGGCAGACACCATCTATACCCTCGATCACCTGTAGGTTAATGAGGGTGCACATTGCAGCAAAGGAGCCTGCAACTCCACATAATATATAACAAGAAAAACTGCACAGCACTCACAGACCAGTGTGAACTGGTGCAAGCAAAGATGCAGAGTCAAACAACTTGATAAAAATCCTTGCAGCACACAGCTACTATCAATGATGTACAAGTGCTATAAGCCATATGTGTTTGAGGAAAAAATTCAAAAACTTACGTTTTTTCAAAAAACTCAAAAATCTTTCTTTTAATTCTGAAGTTCTTAGTACATACATTGGCCAATGTCTGCTTGCTCATCAACTGCGACAAAGTGACTTCAGGCATGATGAGTCCTATCTGACATCCCTGCCCTCCTTGTCCACCCCCCCACTTTTCAGTGGGCAGACACCATCTATACCCTCGATCACCTGTAGGTTAATGAGGGTGCACATTGCAGCAAAGGAGCCTGCAACTCCACATAATATATAACAAGAAAAGCTGCACAGCACTCACAGACCAGTGTGAACTGGTGCAAGCAAAGATGCAGAGTCAAACAACTTGATAAAAATCCTTGCAGCACACAGCTACTATCAATGATGTACAAGTGCTATAAGCCATATGTGTTTGAGGAAAAAATTCAAAAACTTACGTTTTTTCAAAAAACTCAAAAATCTTTCTTTTAATTCTGAAGTTCTTAGTACATACATTGGCCAATGTCTGCTTGCTCATCAACTGCGACAAAGTGACTTCAGGCATGATGAGTCCTATCTGACATCCCTGCCCTCCTTGTCCACCCCCCCACTTTTCAGTGGGCAGACACCATCTATACCCTCGATCACCTGTAGGTTAATGAGGGTGCACATTGCTTTATGCAAACCACAAGGGCACTCAACTAGATACACCACATATTCTGAAGTGCATGTTAGGAAATGATTGATCTAATATTCCTTCCTGGTACTTGGATGTATAAATCTATTCCCTTTTATCATATGTTGACAATTTACACACCCCAAACAAGGGAAACTACCACATCGCCTGGATCCTGTCAAAGTCTGTTGTTTACCCTTACCAATCTCTATATGTGAGTGGACGACCATATCTCTAATGTTCTTCCCTCTCCTATATGCAAAAATAGGCGGTCTCCTAAACTCCACTATCCCAGGACAACATCTTTTAAGCATGGGCCAATGTCGCCTTACAATTTTAGCTATTTCACCACTCTCCTCACCAAATGTCTTCACTATAGGGATTCTGTCCTTATTCTCACTCCTCTTATTCTTCTCTATCCCAACTTGCCTCTCCTCAGATATCCTTTTTTTCTGTCTCTCCAAAATCCTCTTTGGATATCCTCTCTGTCTAAACCTACACTCCAAATCCTTCATAGACCTATCCAACCCTTTTTGCTGACTCAAAATTCTGCCCACTCTCACCATTTGGCTATATGGAATAGATTCCACCATAGTACGAGGGTGCTGGCTTTCAAATCGCAACAGATTGTTCCTATCTGTTGGCTTCTTGTATAGCGAGGTCTCCAATCTACCCTCCTCCACCTTAACCAACACATCAAGGAACTGTACACTTGTCCTAGAATGGACCAAAGTAAACTTAATTGTCTCATCCACTTCATTTAGATATTCATGAAACCCCTGTAGTTCTCTCTCCGTACCAGTCCACAGGAGGAAGACATCGTCTATGTATCTCCACCACCTCAACACCTTCTCATAGTGGTGGGACACATAGACGAAGTCCTCCTCCAGGGCTGTCATAGTCATATTTGCATACGCGGGGGCCATGTGCGCCCCCATTGCGGTTCCCCGCACCTGTAGGAAAAATTCCTCACCAAATTGGAAATAGTTGTACCTCAACACCACCTCTAACATGTCTAAGATGAACTGCTTAACTTCCTCTGTACATGTTCGTTCTCTTAGCATCTTTGCCACAGCCAACAAGCCTCTCTCATCATTAATCGATGTATATAAGGAGACTACATCAAATGATGCCACAATAACATCCCCTTCCAATTTCACCTCCCTTAGCTTCTCCAAAAAATCCCCCGTGTCTCTCACATAGGACCTCGATTTAACCGCTAAGGGACCCATGATCTTGTCCAAATAAATTCCCATCTGGCTAAACACTGAGCCTACCCCAGAGACTATGGGGCATCCCGGTGGGGCCTCCAAGGATTTATGGACTTTGGGAATTGTATACAATATAGGTGTAATTGGATGTGTTACAAAAAAAAAATCATTCAATTTTTGATCTATGATTTTTCCAGGTAAGGCTCTATCTAACAGTTGTTTAATCAGCCCCTGTATCTTAAACTTCGGGTCGCCATCCAATTTTTTATATACCTTCACATCACTGAGTTGTTGTCTGATCTCCTGAATGTAGTATGATCTGTCCAGGATGACGACTGCTCCCCCTTTATCCGCCGGTTTCACCACCAAGTCATCATCCTGGATCAGATCATTCAAGGCTTTTTTCTCATTGGTGGTTATATTGGGTTTCCTAAACTCCTTGATGTGTGTTCTCATAAGTGCTTCCACATCTTGTTTCACCGCTAATGCAAAAGCTTCTATAGCTGGGGTATTATCTCCTGGGACGAAATTACTCTTATTTGTCAATCCCACTCCATCTATTGACAATTCTGCGCCACTTTCCTTGGTCTGTGGTATAGTATTGTGAAACCATTTTTTAAGTTTTAAGGATCTATAGAACCTCTGCAAGTCCAACTCCAACTGGAACCAATTCACATTTTTTTTATTATTTTATTATTGTAATTATTTATTATTTAATATTTTTAGAATATTATTTTTTTTTTTATATACTTTTTGGGGGTGTGTGAATACTTTTTGGGGAGTGTTCGATACTTTTTGGGGGTGTGAATACTTTTTAGGGGGTATTATTGTGGGAACTTTTTTGGGGGGTGTGAATACTTTTTGGGGGGGTGCATATTTTTTGGTGGGTTGTGTGAATACTTTTTTAGGTGTGGTGTTGTGAGGACTTTCTGGGGGTAGTGAATACTTACTTTGTTTATATTTTTGGTGGGGTTTGTTGAGTGACTTTTTGGGGTGTGTGAAATACTTATTTTTTGGATTTGGGGTGGGAATACTTTTTGGGGGTGTGTGAATACTTTTTGGGGGGGTGTGAATACTTTTTTGGGGGGTTGGGAATACTTTTTGGGGGTGTGTGAATACTTTTTGGGGGGTGGGAATACTTTTTGGGGGTTTGAACTTTTTGGGGGTGTGTGAATACTTTTTGGAGGGGTTGTGAATACTTTTTGGGGGGTGTGAATACTTTTTGGGGTGTGTGAATACTTTTTGGGGGGGTAGGGGTGAATACTTTTTTGGGGTGGTTGTGTGAATACTTTTTGGGGGGGTGTGAATACTTTTTTTGATGGGGTGTGAATATTTTTGGGGGGGAATTTGGGTGGTGAATACTTTTTGGGGTGTGAATATTTTTGGTGAATACTTTTTGGGGGTGGGATACTTTGGGGTGTGAATACTTTTTGGGGGTGTGATATTTTTGGGGGTGGGAATACTTTTTGGGGGGGTTTTTTGAGGACTTTTTGGGGGTGTTTGGATACTTTTTGGGGTGTGTGAATACTTTTTGGGGGGGGTTTGGGTTATACTTTTTGGAGGTGTGTGAATACTTTTTGGGGGTGTGTGAATACTTTTTGGGGTGTATGAATACTTTTTGGGGGGGTGGGAATACTTTTTGGGGGGATGTGAATACTTTTTGGGGGGGTGTGAATACTTTTTGGGGGGGTATGAATACTTTTTGGGGGTGTGTGAAAACTTTTTGGGGGTGTGAATACTTTTTGGGGGTGTGAATACTTTTTTGGGGGGTGGGAATACTTTTTGGGGGTTGTGTGAATACTTTTTGGGGGGTGGGAATACTTTTTGGGGGGGTTTGAGGACTTTTTGGGGGTGTGTGAATACTTTTTGGGGGTGTGTGAATACTTTTTGGGGGGTGTGAATACTTTTTGGAGGTGTGTGTGAATACTTTTTGGGGGGTGTGAATACTTTTTGGGGGGGTGTGAATACTTTTTGGGGGGGTTTGAGGACTTTTTGGGGGTGTGTGAATACTTTTTGGGGGGTTTGAGGACTTTTTGGGGGGGTGTGAATAATTTTTGGGGTGTGTGAGGACTTTTTATTAGCATTAATAGCATTATTATTAGCATTAGAATATTTTAAAATTTTTTTACATTTTTTTAAGATTTTCGCGGCCGCACTTGCCGCAAGTGCAAAACCGCACTTGCCGCACCTTCCGCAAGTCCCCCTATACTTTCTATGGGGATTACCGCAACCGCGCCGCAAGTGTAACCGCATCTGCCGCGTATGCGGCAGATGCGGTTACACTTGCGGCGCGGTTGCGGTAATCCCCATAGAAAGTATAGGGGGACTTGCGGCAGGTGCGGCAAATGCGGTTTTGCACTTGCGGCAGGTGCGGCCGCGAAAAAAACCGCGGCTGACTTCGGTTTTTTTCGCGACCGCACTTGCCGCAAGTGCAAAACCGCACTTGCCGCACCTGCCGCAAGTCCCCCTATACTTTATATGGGGATTACCGCAACCGCGCCGCAAGTGTAACCGCATCTGCCGCGTTCGCCGCATAACCGTTACACTTGCGGCGCGGTTGCGGTAATCCCCATAGAAAGTATAGGGGGACTTGCGGCAGGTGCGGCGGCTGAGGTAGCGACTCGCAATGGCCTCGCGGCCATTGCTCGCGCTACACAGCGACTCGCAATGGATCCCCATAGAAAGTATAGGGGGACTTGCGGCAGGTGCGGCGGCTGAGGTAGCGACTCGCAATGGCCTCGCGGCCATTGCTCGCGCTACCTCAGCGGTAAATCGCTAACTTTGTGGCCGACCCTCTGGTTCTATTTTCGGCCAGCGACTCGCAATGGCCGAGCGCGTGGTGACGTCACATAGTGACAAAGCCACGGCGTTTTCGGGGTCCGACACGAAAATGCCTACGGCAATTATAGAGTAGATGATTGTAAAGGGGCTGTGAGCTATATAAACCCAGCTTCTGATGCACTATACATGTCACTTGAGAAAGGACTACGGTCTGAAACGTTGTGGAGGTTATGGACGAACAAAAACTGAAAATTGAACTTGCTTGGAGTGCTGCCTCACTTTGTGGATTGGTATGAATAACAAACAGACTGAAGGAACTGTTTTTTGAGGATTTTTGCACCCTTTATTTGATGTTTTTCAAGTGCTGCTCTGTTTTTGTTTTTTTCTAGATAGATAGATAGATAGATAGAAATAGATAGATAAATAATAGATAGAGATAGATAAATAGATAGATGGATAGATAGATAAATAGAGATAGATAAATAGATAGATATAGATAGATAGATAGATAGATAGATAGATAGATAGATAGATAGATAGATAAATAATAGATAGAGATAGATACATGGATACATGGATAGATGGATAGATGGATAGATGGATAGATAGATAAATAGATGAATAGATATAGATAGATAGATAAATAGATGAATAGATATAGATAGATAGACAGATCGATACATAGATAGGCTGTAAGTAGCAAAGATAATAGAAATTACACCCAAAAATGACTATAAAGGGTTAATATTGGTAGTATAAGTAGTACAATATATACTTTAATATTAATTTTCAACCAAAAAAGATATCTTATCTGATTTTCTGTCAAAAATGTACAGGAGTTGCTTCCCGACGTCACTGTGACACTGTGACAGGAATCGTCAAAGCAGGAATGACGTCTGAGGTAAAAAATTCTAATTTCGCGGTCTAAAATGGCGGCCGCGATATTTGAATTCATAAAATGGCGACAGGCGCGAGGCCATTGAGAGCCGTTGGCCGGCGCGAGCAATGGCCGCGAGGCCATTGCGAGCCGCTGCCTGAGCGCTAGCAATGGCCGCGAAAAATCGGCCATTATATCTCTATGAAAAGTGAGGCGCTATTCTGATTGGTCGCTGTGTGCTGGCAGCGACCAATCAGAATAGCGCCTCACTTTGAGCGGTAAATTTGAAACTCAGTCGTCCATTATATGTCTATGGGAAGTGAGGTGGTATTCTGATTGGTCGCCGACAGCACACAGCGATCAATCAGCATGCTTAGCTGTACCTGGCTAGACATAGAAATTGCGCGGAGCCCCACGCATTTTTTTATTTTATTATTTCATGAAATTCATGAAATAATTAAAAAAAAGGGCTCCCCTATATTCTTGTGTCCGGCCAGGTACAAATAGGCACCTGGGGGTTGGGGGCAGCCCGTCGCTGCCTGCTGGATCCGGCTGGTTCCAGAAATACGGCGAAGCCCACGTGAAATTTTTTTCTGACAAATCCATAAAACAATGTAAATAAAAGGGACTGCATCATTATTAACCCCTGGACCATGGGCGAGGGGTTAATAAAGATGCAGTCCCTTTTTTAGGATTGTTTTATTGATTTTTCTGAAAAAAAATTACATGGGATTCGCCGTATTTCTGGAACCAGCCGGATCCAGCAGGCAGCGACGGGCTGCCCCCAACCCCCAGGTGCCTATTTGCACCTGGCCAGACACAAGAATATAGGGGAGCCCTTTTTTTTTATTATTTCATGAATTTCATGAAATAAAAAAAAAAATGTGTGGGGCTCCGCGCAATTTCTATGTCTAGCCAGGTACAGCTAAGCAGCTGGGGGCTGGAATCTGCAGAGCAGGGATGCCCAAGCTTTCTGGGCACCCCCCGCTGCAAATTGCAGCCCGCAGCCGCCCAAGAAGATGGCACGTTCATTGAAGCACCATCCTCTGGCGCTGAACCCCGCTCTTCCAGCGGCCCTGGTGGCGGTGGCACGCTGGGTAATAAAGAGGTTAGGGCCAGCTTTGTATTATCAGCTGGCCCTAAGCCCGAAATTTATGGCGGTCACGCCAATATTACACATGACCGCCATGAATTTCTATTAAATTGTTTTAAAAAAAAAAAACACAACACAGAGAAAATTTTTTATTAGAAATAAAAAAAAAACCCATTAGGGACTCCATCTTTAATTTACAAAATCCTCTTCCGTCCGACGCTGTCCAAAACGCGATGTCCTCTCTGCTACATCCCTTTGCATAGATATAGATGTCTATGCACAGGGAGTGAGCAGACTAAGAACAGTCTCAGCTCTGTTACATCAGGCAGCAGGCGGGCTCTAGGACCCTGGAGCTGCGGCAGCCTGTACAGAGCAGACAGCCTGACTCCTTACTGTGCGAGTTTCCCAGCGATTACTTGCACAGTAAACGAGTCCAATGCAAGTCAATGCCAATCCTAGTTTTGTCAGAGTCTCTGACAAAACTAGGATTGCTTCAGGCTGAAGCTTCCGAGACATCTGCGATTTGTAAATCACACACTACTCGCTATTACTCGCTTCCCCATTCATTAACATTGGACTCGCTAGAGTAAAGCGATTCCGAATAATTTAGGACTCGCCCATCACTAGGCCTTAGTACACAAATCATTTAATTACTGCTTACATTCTTTTTTTTACACTGACTGAGTCCTAAAGGCCATGCAGCAGCCACCAGGAGGTCTGGCTGGCAGTGCACACACAGAGCACAGCCACAGGCAGCAGCTGCAGCAGCAGGACAGGAGTCAGGAGTGGACATATCACTCACCTCTCTGTCACAGAAGCACGTTCACTCTGTGCTCTGTGTTGGCATTAGGTGACGGTCCCTCTCCTCAGACTCCCTCTCTTCATACAGGCGGCGACCTAGGAGGTGGTGGACGGCGGGTGAGACACAGACTCCGTCAGGAGGACGGAGGAGTCTGCTCAGCCTCAGGCGAGATCAGCTGCCTGCCTGGATCTCGTAAGTCTGGGTCCTCCTAGAGCAGGAGAATTCAGCAAAGCCCAATGGGGCCCAGCAGAATCAGCATAGCAGGGCGGACAGCGGCGGCCGGCATTCGGGAGAACAATGCTGCCGACAGAGGCAGCTGGGACTATAGGAGTGGGAGCAGCATCCGCAGGGGGCTACCACTGGTACACACACCTTGTAAACACACAGCTCCGCATGCTCCGTACATACATGGCTCCGCTCCGTACACCTAGTACACACTCAGCTCTGCTCCGAACACCTCATACTCGCTCGGCTCCGCTCCATACACCTCATACATATGCGGCTCTGCTCCGTACACCTCGTACACACGCGGCTCTGCTCCGTACACCTCGCACACATGCGGCTCCGCTCCGTACACCTCGCACACATGTGGCTCCGCTCCGTACACCTCGTACACATGTGGCTCCGCTCCATACACCTCGTACACATGCGGCTCTGCTCCATACACCCTGTACACACTCAGCTCTGCTCTGTACATATCATGCACATGTGGCTCTGCTCTGTACACCTCGTACACACACAGCTCCGCTCCATACACCTAGTAAACACGCGGCTCTGCTCTGTGCACCTCGTACACACATGGCCCCGCTCCATACACCTTGTACACACATGGCTCCACTCCATACACCTCGTACACATGCGGCTTAGCTCTGTACACCTCGTACACATGCGGCTTAGCTCTGTACACCTCGTACACACGCGGCTCTGCTCCATACACCCTGTACACACTAGGCTCTGCTCCGTACACCTCGTACACATGTGGCTCTGCTCCATACACCCTGTACACACTCGGCTCTACTCCGTACACCTCGTACACGCGGCTCTGCTCCGTACACACTCAGTTCTGCTCCGTACATCTCATACACATGCGGCTCCGCTCCATACACCTAGTACACGCGGCTCTGCTCCGTACACACTCAGCTCTGCTCCGTACATCTCATACACATGCGGCTCCGCTCTGTACACCTCGTACACACACGGCTCCGCTCCATACACCTCGCACACATGTGGCTCCGCTCCATACACCTAGTACACATGTGGCTCCGCTCCATACACCCTGTACACACACGGCTCTACTCCGTACACCTCGTACATGCGTCTCTGCTCCGTACACACTCAGCTCTGCTCCGTACATCTCATACACATGTGGCTCTGCTCTGTACACCTCGTACACACTCGGCTCCGCTCCATACACCTCGTACACATGCGGCTCAGCTCCATACACCTAGTACACACGCGGCTCCGCTCCATACACCTAGTACACACGCGGCTCCGCTCCGTACACCTCGTACACACGCGGCTCCGCTCCATACATCACGTACACACGCGGCTCCGCTCCATACACCTAGTACACACTCGGCTCCTGCTCCATACACCTAGTACACAATCGGCTCCTGCTCCATACACCTAGTACACACTCGGCTCCTGCTCCATACACACTGTAAATCTCCTGACCCCACACATAACCTTCATCTCATCCTCTTCTTCACCTTATCCAGCACCATGACATCCAGCACAGTGGAGGGCTGCATAACGAGGAGCTGATCATGTGATCCTTGACTCCTCCCCTCTATTGACATCATCACAGGTCCTGTAAGCACAGGTCTTCCTGTGCGGCTCTACAGGTGGGCTCACACTGCGAGGGGGGTGTAACGCGGCGGCCGGGACTGTTGGAGAGAGCGCGGCATCAGCAGGGAGTCATAACACCACCAGGTGCCCCTGCGGATGCCGCCCCCTGTCAACTAGCAGGGCTCGTCACCTCATGGACGCTGCAGTAGCCCTGCGTGCACAGAGCTGTATGGTGGTGCCGTGGGGGATTATAATGGGGCAATTTACCCCCTGGGCTGTGGGCCCCCCAACACCATTGGGCCCGGGGCAAAAGACCATGTTGACCTCATTATAATCCGCCACTGATTACATGTTCTGGATGCCAAAAATTCTTATGCAAAGCCCATGTTTATTGTTCTTCATGCAAGAATACATAAAGTAATATTACCATGTGAATATGTTCAAATTGAAGTGTTCATTATCTTTAATTTTTTTCACAAAATGTTTGATTTGCTTCTTTTGGTCTGTTTTTTTTACTACATATGTGTAGTTTGCTATTTTTCATTTTGCTTATTACTAATTTTTTTCTGAATAAAAAAAAAAAAAAGATTTCAATTTCATTTTTCTTTTTTTTTTTTTCTTTTACAAACATGTTCCCATCCAGTAAGCAAAAGGTATAAAAATAATCGAGTTAGAGTATCTAAAATCAAGTTTTAATGAACCGGGTCATAGTGGCCCAGGAGCAATACAAGTGTATAGTACATGGGAACAGAACAGCAGGGTTAATAAGTGGCCCCGGAAACAAGCAGCGGGAGACTGGAGAGCTCTATCTTGGAGTATCCTCAAAAGGATCCATCATAAAAATGGAAAATTATTGACTAAATTGGATTATACCACTCCAGGTTTTTGCTGGATCCGGCAAAAAAAACCAGAATGTTACTGTGAGGCCTTGTTCACACATGCCATGCGTTTTTGCCTTAAATCCGCTTTTGGTATCATTTTAGGCTTTTTTTTTTCTAAGTCCAAAAATGCATATGCGTTAACGCATGGTGCACTTAAGTGTAGCTGCGTTTTTTAACAACACATGCATTTTTGTTCAGCATCCCAAAAAACACTGCATGCAGCATTTTTTGGGTGCTGTAAAAAAAGCATGCGTTTTTTTAACATGGGGCCCTATAGGAAACGCATGCGTTAATGCATGGCACATATAGGCACCTGCGTTAACGCATGCATTAACGCACATGCGTTTTTAATGAAAAAATGACTAAGTCCAAAAACTTGACAAAAACGTTCAGGACCTTAGGGACACTATTGGCACCCTTAGAAAAACTGATCCGTTTTTCTAAGGGCTAAAAAAATGGATTGGTATGTGTGAACAAGGCCTGAGAGAATGAACAGCCATGATGATTTTGAGTTGCTATGCTGTTCTGAGCAGACATTGTGATCATACAGGGTTTTGCAGTTAATAAGATGCAGAGGTTGATAGCCCACTTCAGAAAAGGAGTGTAAAAGTAATCTCAGAGTCATTAACTAACTGGCATGAACCACAAAAGGTCATAATAAGTATAAGTTGTATTTTTGTAGTAGAAGGTAGTGAGATCAGCAGAATAGTTATCCTAGTTATCTGGACCAGACCATATTATCTGTCAATATTGAAGAGTTATGCGAGTAGGCTAAAAGCCATGATGTAATTAATGTTGATATCCAGGCGTAGTACAAAGTTTTATAGCTTGTAAGGTAGCTAGCAGTGATGTTCACATATGCTGTCATATTTTGCTCTCTCTTTGTTCCTATATGGGCACGTCTTTTACCAAAGAATGAAGCACCCTTAATGCCTATTTTTCAAAAGATAACCTCCTTGTTTGAATTTTGTAAAAAAGGCCCTCACACTAGGGTTCAGGGCCAGACCACAACATCACCCCATTGCTTACCTGTCTGGACACCTGCATATGTCTGCATGCTTTGTATCCGGTATCCTATCTGCTCGGTTGTACAGGGTGGGCCATTTATATGGATACACCTAAATGAAATGGAGGGATTTCAGATAACATCCAGAAAAATGTAGGGCGCTCCCACAATGAAGGAGTTCGGCCTTCTTCTTATTTTTCAAAGATTTATTCAAGAACAATAATTTAACAACATAAAAAATTTTGATGCATAAATAAGGGGGGTCATACAACGCGTTTCGGCTGAATATTTTGTGCACAAAGCCTTCCTCAGGTATAGATATATATGTATAGATAAAATTATATAAAAATATATATTATAGTTAAATTATTGTTCTTGAATAAATCTTTGAAAAATAAGAAGAAGGCTGTAGTCCATCACTGTGGGAGAGCCCTACATTTTTCCGGATGTTATCTGAAATCCCTCCATTTGTTACGGTCACACTGGCATTGTTATCTGAATGATCCTGACGGGGCTGCACACCCTATTGCAGGATTATAATAATTAGAACAGGCATGGTCAGATAAGCAAGAGACAAAACATCTTTAAGGTGAGCAATAAGATTCATTTACACCGCATAATAGATCCAAACACACTGATCTTAGTGCAATAAACTGGGACGATGTCCTGAGACATAAAAGTACACAACACAAATGGGAGATGTTTATTAGCATCCTGAATAGGACCTGTGCACAATATATACCCTATGGGAATAAGCATGCTAGAAATAGGAGGAAACCACTATGGCTAAATAAAGCGGTAAGAAGTGCAATATGTGACAAAAAGAAAGCATTTAGGGAATTAAAGCAAGTAGGTAGTGATGAAGCATTAAATAAATACAGAAAAATAAATAACATTTGTAAAAAGCAAATCAAGGCAGCAAAGATTGAGACAGAGAGACTCATTGCCAGAGAAAGTAAAAAGAATCCCAAAATATTTTTTAACTACATAAATAGTAAGAAACTAAAAAATGATGGTGTTGGCCCCTTTAAAAATAGTCTGGGTGAAATGGTGGATGAGGATGAGGAAAAAGCAAATATGCTAAATGACTTTTTTTCAACAGTATTTACACAAGAAAATCCCATGTCAGACAATATGATCAGTGATAACAAAAATTCTCAATTAAACGTCACCTGCTTAACCCAAGAGGAAGTACGGCATCGTCTAAAAATCACTAAAATTGACAAATCCCCGGGCCCAGATGGGATGCACCCCAGAGTGCTGCAGGAATTAAGTACTGTCATAGATAGACCATTATTTTTAATATTTAAAGATTCCATAATAACAGGGTCTGTACCACAGGACTGGCGTATAGCAAATGTGGTGCCAATATTCAAAAAGGGGACAAAAACTGAACTTGGAAATTATAGGCCAGTAAGCTTAACCTCTACTGTGGGTAAAATCCTAGAGGGTTTTCTAAGAGATGCTATACTGGAGTATCTGAAGAAAAATAACCTCATGACCCATTATCAACATGGTTTTACGAGGGACCGTTCCTGTCAAACTAATCTAATAAGCTTCTATGAAGAAGTAAGTTCTGGACTGGACCAAGGAAATGCAGTGGATGTGGTGTATATGGACTTTTCAAAAGCTTTTGATACGGTGCCACACAAAAGGTTGATACATAAAATGAGGGCAATGGGGATAGGGGAAAATATGTGTAAGTGGGTTAAGAACTGGCTTAGTGATAGGAAACAAAGGGTGGTTATTAATGGAACACACTCAAAATGGGTCACAGTTAACAGTGGGGTACCACAGGGGTCAGTGTTGGGCCCGCTTCTATTTAATATATTTATTAATGACCTTGTAGGGGGCATACAGAGTAGAATCTCAATATTTGCAGATGACACTAAACTCTGCAGGGTAATCAATACAGAGGAGGACAATTTTATATTACAGGAGGATTTATGTAAACTAGAAGCTTGGGCTGCTAAATGGCAAATGCGCTTTAATGGGGATAAATGTAAAGTCATGCACTTGGGCAGAGGAAACAAAAGGTATAATTATGTGCTTAATTGTAAAACACTGGGCAAAACTGTCACTGAAAAAGACCTGGGTGTATGGGTAGATGACAAACTCACATTTAGTGGCCAGTGTCAGGCAGCTGCTGCAAAGGCAAATAAAATAATGGGATGTATTAAAAGAGGCATAGATGCTCATGAGGAGAACATAATTTTACCTCTATACAAGTCACTAGTGCGACCACACTTAGAATACTGTGTACAATTCTGGTCTCCGGTGTATAAGAAAGACATAGCTGAACTAGAGCGGGTCCAGAGAAGAGCGACAAAAGTTATTAGAGGACTAAGGGGTCTGCAATACCAAGACAGGTTATTAAACTTGGGGTTATTTAGCTTGGAAAAACGAAGGCTTAGGGGTGATCTTATAATAATGTATAAATATATGAGGGGGACAGTACAGAGACCTTTCTAATGATCTCTTTACTCTTAGGCCTGAGACTGGGACAAGGGGGCATCCTCTACGTCTGGAGGGAAGAAGGTTTAATCATAATCACAGACGCGGATTCTTTACTGTAAGAGCAGTGAGACTATGGAACTCTCTGCCACATGATGTTGTAATGAGTGAGTCACTACTAACATTTAAGAAGGTCCTGGATGCCTTTCTTGAAAACTATAATATTACCAGTTATATATACTAGATTCTTTGATAGGGCGTTGATCCAGGGAATTAGTCTGATTGCCGTATCTGGAGTCAGGAAGGAATTTTTTCCCCCAATGTGGAGATTAGTGTTGCCACATGGGGTTTTTTTTGCCTTCCTCTGGATCAACATGTTAGGCTATGGGTTGAACTAGATGGACTTAAAGTCTTCCTTCAACCTTAAAAACTATGTTACTATGTTACTAACTATGTTACACTGCACTTAGATCTGCGCCTTTTTTCTTGTTTATCTCCATACTCACCCTTTTATGGTACCTTTACACGCAGCAATATTTCTAGGCAATTTCACTGGCAATTTGCTGGTTGCAGTGAAATCATGGACACATTGTTCCATTTGTACACAGCAACAAAATAGAACAATGTGTCCATGATTTCACTGTAACCAGCAAATTGCCAGTGAAATTGCCTAGCAATATTGCCACGTGTGAAGGTACCCTTAGACTCCACAGCCTTGGAGATCCACATATATTACCTAAATAAAATGGGAATGGTTGGTGATATCAACTTCCTGTTTGTGGCACATTAGTATATGGGAGGGGGAAAGCTTTTCCAGATGGGTGGTGACCATGGCGGCCATTTTGAGGCTGGCTATTTTGGATCCAACTTTATTTTTTTAATGGGAAGAGGGTCATGTGACCCATCAAACATATTGAGAAATTCATAAGAAAAAACAGTGGAGTGCTTGGTTTTAATGTAACTTTATTCTTTCATGAGTTATTTTCAAGTTTCTCTTTGTTTACAGCCATTGACATGTCACAGAGGTTAATACGTGAGGAGCAGATAAAAATTGTGTTGATATCTGGTGAGTGCAGTACCCGGGTCATTGCAGCAGATTTCAATGCAAGACATCATACAAGTCCACCCATCTCCCATGCAACAGTAAGCAAACTGCCAAATTTCATGAAACAGGTTCAGTGTTGGATTTGCCAAAATGTGGATGCAAGAAAACTGTCGCTAATGAAGAAACATCAGTAACTGTCCTAGCTTCATTCAGCAAGAGCCCACAGCGTAGCACTCGCCACATGTCACTGGAAAGTGCCATCAGTCAAACATCCCTTCGGCGGATATTAGCTACTCACAAATGACCACCTTACAAAATCCAGCTGTTGCAGCATCTCAGCGAGGATGGCCCAGATTGGCGCACTGAATTTTCATAATGGGCAAAACAAAAATAGGAACAGGACCCTCAGTTTACAAGAACATTATGTTCAGTGATGAGGCAAACTTTTTTGTACATGGTGAAGTTAACAAACAAAACCACCGCTATTGGTCTGACACTAACCCACAGTGGATAGATCCCTCCAAGACTGTTGGAACATAACAATTGATGGTATGGTGTGGAATATGGGGTACAAAGATAGTGGGACCATTCTTCATCAATGGAAGCCTCAATGCTACTGGATATCTATAATTGCTACACGATGATATGTTGCCCTCTTTCTGCACTGAAGATGGCACAATCCCTGAATTTTTCCAAGAAGATACTGCACCATCACATTATGGGTGTCAGGTATGAGAATTCCTATATGAACAGTTTCCTGGAAAGTGGATTGGTGGTCGTGGGCCAGTTGAATGGCCACCAAGGTCTCCTGATCTGACCCCCTTAGACTTTTATCTTTGGGGTCATCTGAAGGCAATTGTCTATGCTGTGAAGATACGAGATTTGCAGCATCTGAAACAATGAATACTGGAAGCCTGTGCTAGTGTGGTGGCCCACTGGTCAGTGCGCCACTGTAGGGGTACTGCACCCAAAACAGAGTGTGCGGTATCCCAGTCATTGGAGGGAATAATGTTGAACTGAGGCTCTCTTCCCAGCATCCCTACACCTAGACTAGGAGACCAATCAGCTAACCCGTCACCAGGGCAACCAGTCCCAGTGGGAGGAGTGTTAGGGTAGAAGGAGTGGGAAACACCTAGAGACGGGAAGGAGTCTAGTCTGAGGAAAGAAGCAAGGAACGAGTCCTAGAGAAACACCACAAGGAGGGCGCCCGAAAAGGAGTGGCGACCCAGACAGAGAGGGGAGACCCAATGCCAGACTGTCCAAGTAAACAGTCTGGGGGAATCCCTGTCCACAACACGGTACCAGCTCCATGTCGCGGTGCAAGCGAGTCCAGCCCTAAGCCGCCAATACCGGTGGGTTGCAGGTCTGCCAAACAGCCCCTGACCTCGTCCACAATATGCAGCTCACCCAGGTATCCTCAAACCGGGTTGAGCCCCTTAGAGAAAAAGGGTCTCCTCATCACACCCGACGGGCCTGGTAGGAAGCGGGTTGTACAGGGCAGCGCACGGATAGTAAGGAGGCGCAAGAAAGACACAGAGGACAGTGAACGTAAAGTTGAAGGAACACTTGGAGAGCTTCAGAGAGACTTTGTACCCTCTGGTGACTACCCGGCCAGCTACCCGCAAAAACTGTCTAACTGGGTACCTGAACTGACGTGAACTGTTGCCAGTAAAGTACCCGTACAGAGTCAGCAAGCCTCCGGTGTCTTATTCTGTTAAGTAAAGAAATAGCTGTTGCCAAAACAACCAGCTCAGCAGCAACACTGTCCCTGGGACCCCGCTCTGCCTGCAGGGAGCGTTGTCAACTGGCTGCAATACCACCATCCCCGGCAGTCTGACAGCGGCGCTGGTGAGATCACCAGAACTGCAGGTGCCGTCACAAGACTTTCTTTTAATTTTTCCTTTTACCAAGTGACCCCAGGGTTTTGGGTCCGGGCAGGCCACCAGTGACATCCCCTTACAGTAAACGCCCGGATATTGAGTTCCAAAAGACCCATGGGTGGGTCACTAGCATTTCTTTTGTGGTGTTGTTATAAGTGTGTCAAGAGTGGGAGAAGAGGATTGCATTGACAATCAAACACAGTGGGCAGAACTTTGAACACATTTTATAAGTGGTCATAAACTTGCAAATAACATGAAAAAATAAAGTTAGGTTAAAGCCAAGCACACCATTGTTTTTCTTATGACATTCTCAATAAATTTGATGTGTTGCATTGAAAAAAATAAAGTGGGATCCAAAATGGCCACCATGGTTACCACCCATCTCGAAAAGTTTTCCCCTCCCATATACTAATGTGCCACAAACAGGAAGTCAGCAACTATTCCTATTTTATTTGGGTGTATCCATATACAGTAAATGGCCTACCCTTTACATCTCTACAGTAAACCTCACCCCCTGGTCCACAAGAATTGTCTACAGTGTTTTCTTTTGATAACTAACGGACACTGTTTTTCTCACAGATAACATCCAGTTTTGTCAGTTTATATCCGGATAGAGACACTTTCTTTTACCGGATATGTGCCTGATTTGAAAAAATGCATGTGTGAAAGTAGCCTTAGGTCAAAATCAAGGTTTTTTGAGTGAGCAGTGTGCTTGCCACAGCTCGATACTAGATCGAGAATTGGGGTGCTCGGGCACACTTGTTTCTCGATCGACTATTGCGGGTGGTAAGGTACAATGCTCAAGGGCCCACCCTGCATGTTTCATGGCTTTTAGACAGATAATCAACATGTGGGAATTGCCTGGTAAGCAGGGTGATGCCATAGCCATTTTTGCTACTGGAATTACTGTCCGGCTGCATTGCGTCATTGGGTCTTGTATGAGACCTGGGGGCGCAATACTTAGTACACTCTCCTCTGGAACCAGTCAAGGGAGAGTTGATCTAGTAAAAAGACCTAACAAATAAATAAAAAAAAAAACAATGTGGGCTTCCCCCTACTTTGGATAACCAGCTATGGTAAAGCAGACAGCAGCATGCTGATATTATCAGGCTGGGAAAGACCATGGTTATTTGGCCCTTCTCAGCCTACAATTACCATCTGACGGCCACTCCAGAAGTTGTATTATCATATTAAATGCACCAATTCTGGCACTTTTCCAGATTGCCCTGGCAAGGAGAAAATTGGGATGATGATTTATGGGGTTGATGTCGGCTGTGTAGTGTCAGTTGGCATCAAGCCCTGGTGTTATTAATGCAGAGGCGTCTATCAAAAAACACAAATATTTTCTTTTAAAAATCTCCACTTTACTCTTTCCCTTGTTCGCCAATTTAAAAAAATAGCCATGAAGGTCCAAAGTAGTCTGCCAAATCTGTCACAGTCCACAAGTAGGAGCAAGAGAAGAACAATTGCGACTACAGATCCAGTTTATTTTCAAAAGTGAAAATCTTTAATAAAGATCAGGATCGATACAGGCTAACTCAAACCGGCATGGCAGAGTTGTAATGCATTCAGAGTTTGGACCGATAATTTAAGGGAAGGGGAGTTTTTTGGAGTATGTTAACCAGTGGATTGATAATATATTGCAGCCGTTAGTTGAAACATTGCCATCATTCACTCTTGACACTGGGGACCTCCTTAAGAAAGTGGATGGCTTATGTATAGGTCATGGGTCTTTGTTGGAGTGTGGGGATGTGGAGTCCCTATAAACCAACATTAGACATAGTGATGGGGTGGCTGTGATGAGGTATTTTTTGCAGATGTCTCAGCATTCTTTAGATGTTACCAAACTGGTGTTGTACCTTTTGGAATTTTCTCTAACCCACAAGTTTTTTATATTTAAGGAGTCCTTCTATCTACAGCTCCAGGGTATTGCAATGGGGTGTCATTTGCGCTGGCATACGCAAATTTGTTCCTGGGGCTGAGGGAGAGGGAACTTTTCCTGCCAGATCCTATTGTCTCAATGGACTGCATCTCTTTCTGGACACAGTACATTGATGACATATTTTGGATCTGGCAGGACAGTGAAGAGGCATTAAAGAGCTTTATGGACACCCTAAACTCCAATGAGCACAACATACATCTGACTTACCAGTGGTGTAGGAAATCTATTGACTTCCTGCATGTAACTCTATTTAAGGATGCGAATAATACACTGCAAAACCACCCCCACTACTACCCTTTTACACGCCTCCTCATTGCATCCGTGCCACATAGTCAATGCAGTCCCTATTGGACAGTTCCTACGCCTGAGACGGGTGTTCTCTAGGGACGAAGACTTTGAGTCTCAGTCATTGGGCTTGACCAAAAGATTCCTCGAAAGAGGATATAGCAAGCGGTCAATAAAGAGAGACTTTCATAGGGCCAAATATATGACTAGGAACTCACTGCTATATGGAGTTAAACCACTAAAATCTGTGAGTTCAATTAGATTTGTAACAGAGTATAACTCCTCATTTGGCCAAGAAAGACTCTGGAAAGATCTTGGCATGTTCTTAGAGCAGACCCCAGCCTAGCAAAAATACTATCTGATGATCCACATATTACAACAAGAAGTGAAAATCTCAGAGATTGTCTGGTGAGAAGCCACTACGAGGGGGACATGAGCTGTAACTTTCTTAGTCGCTTTAAGCCAAAAATGGGATGTGGACCATGCGGTAGATGCATGCCTTATCCCAATATCGAAAGGGCGGACTCGTTCTCTGACTCGAATGGCAGTAAAACATATAAAATTCTAAGAAATATCAGCTGCGAGACAACTGTGGTTATGTACTATGCCACTTGTCCATGCCCAAAAATATACATAAAAACTAGAAAAGGGAGAGAGAAGCGCAATAGGGTCTTATTATTGATAAAAAGGTGGACTAAATTTATTAGTCACTTACCTGGTCAACGCAGTTCAAAATTACAGAGGGTGGACGGTGTATACGGACCTGCGCTGCATAGACTAGAAAGCTCAGGTAATGTTCATCATTATAGTGTTTACTAGCTGTGAGCCCGATGCGATTGCATCGGGATTCTAGAATCTGTGTATAGTTTACTCAGTATATTTAAATATGGCGGCATAGCGGCCACCGCTATTGCGATTGTTCGGCACGCTGAAGGCTGGCGAGCGATCAGAAGAGCGCCGCGCTGTATGGCGCCATACTTCAAATACATGGAATATTTTAAGTTTCACATTTACCGCTGTAAGTGAAGCGCTCTTCTGATTGGTCGCTGTGTGCTGCCGGCGACCAATAAGAATAGCGCCGCACTTTCATCAGTAAATGTAAAACTCAAAGTAGTCTATTATATGTCTAAGATGGCAGCCCGATTCTAAAGAATCAGGAGTCTAGCATGCATATATACATTATTCCTTCAAATGTGACAATAATGCACATAAGACATTATTCATTCAAATTTGACAATAATGCACATAAGACATATCTATCTATCAACTACCAATGTTTGTATGGTATATGTCAGTGTAGTACATGTCATGATTCTAAGGCAAGGCTTTTCGTACAGATACTGGCACCGATGTTTTGTACAGATTACGTATATTCAATTTATATATGAATATTAATAATCTATTATTTAGCCAGTACATGTTTCCCCACCAACCACGGGAAGGTAGCCTTACAGCTGGTGGGACCTACTCTACTCTATCCCTAATAATTAATAGTTAGACTCCTTTTAAATCAGATATTTTTCAGCTATTTGCAGAAGGTGTGGAATAACAAAATACAATTTCTGTACTTGGCACCAAAGGGCCTACCTACAGATCACTTTCAGCAAGTAACATGTAATGTATATGGAACCTGAATTAGCTTGCAGTAAATACGGCAAACACAGCTTGGACAGGTTCACTAAATGCAACCACTAAAAATCAGAGCTATTTTGCGGTTGAAACTGTCGAAACCACATGTGCCGCAACTGCTGCTAGTAAACCACAAATTCCATATACATTTCATGCAACTTACAGTAAAAGTGCTGTAGGTCACCATTAGGCAGCAAGTGGCAAAACTGGTTTTTGCCCACTATAAATTCCACAAATAGCAGAAGAATTCAGATTTAAAATCAAAATGTCTTCTTTCCCTATGTGTCTAAATATGTACCTATGTGTCTAAATATGTACCTATATGTATGTATGTACTTATATGTACAGAACACAGTTAGAGATAGAGATGTATGTGAACAGGCGTCCCACCCGTCTCTTAGCTGTTCACAAAAACCTCACCCTGTGTAAAAAGAAAATGAAATCTCTCAGCAGCTATACTGCTGGAGCTTCAGGTTCTTATCACTAAATGCAAGCATTTAGATGATACACATCTACAATCTACTACAAAATGTGTGTTTATATACATATACTGTGACATATAAAAAGAATGTTTGTAAGCTAAAAAACTAACGACTATATATCTTAAATGACTATTTTATATCTAATAACTAAATATAATGTCTTTATCTATAACTAAACTAATTTTGTTGTTTTTTTTTTTTCTACTCCTATACATCTATGGCTAAACTAATTTATTGTAATATTTGTGTTTAATTAGAAAGTAACTATGTATCTAAATGTAATATGTATCTAAAGAATTTAAAGTAAAATAATTTTATACACTATATTTTTAGTGAAAACGAACACTAACGACTATATATCTTAAATGACTATTTTAGATCTAATAACTAATTATAATGTCTTTATCTATAAGTAAACTAATTTTTTTGGTATTTTTGTTTTTTTCTATTCCTATACATCTATGGCTAAACTAATTTATTGTAATATTTGTGTTTAATTAGAAAGTAACTATATATCTAAATCTATCTACTTGATAGAGAGGATGTAATCCAGTTTTACTTCGCTGCAATGTTCTGTGATCCACAGATGAGGTCTGTTGTCTGCCCCCTAGTCACTTGATTAGTTACACCTAGTTACTCCGGTAACTTAGAAACAAAAACCCGCACAGCTTAATGATTGTCGTTCTAATAATAAATGTAATCATCTCATTGTAGGTTTTCACAACCGCTTATATTAATGCATGGTTTACTATTGAAAGCGTTTTGTAAAACATTTTATTGTTTTTAATCATTGCACAGCTGTAGAGGATCCAATTGACTTCCTTTAAATAGGCAGCAATTTTGACCCTCTGTAGAGCCCGTAGAAGAGGAATTGTCCTCTAAACGGATTCCGTTGCTCATGCTTCCCCTCCTGCACACCCTCCCTGATGGATGTATCCTGTAATTTGGAAAAATAAATAGCTTGGAACCAGATCCGTGAGTGCCGCTTCTTCCATTGAAACAATCCTGCACTTGATCCTTTACAAGCTGGAGCACCGGGATCATCAACACCATCATCCACGGGAACTAATAGCTGCATCAACACAGGTCAGTGCCCTTTTCTACTCCTACATATGCACAACTTACCTAAATAGGAGCACGACCTGTCAGCAGTAAACTCAGATCCCAAGAGACACAAGAGACACAATGGCTAATAATAGCCAAGATGGTGAACACGCTATGCCTTCCACCAGTGGAACTCCAGACGGAGTTTACAAACCAGACTTTCTAAATCAGCATGGAAATCCTTTCTAGAAAAACTAGATAAGAAAATTATTCCTTTGCAAACTGAAATAAAAAATCAGAAAAAAGATAAATTCCTCAGAGACAAAATAGACTATGATGAAAAAAAGATTTTTTCATGGGGTAAATCACCAGGCACCCCTGGCCTGAATAAAAAGAAAAAACGCAAATCAAGTATAAACAAAGATTTGGGAGACAATCATCAGTCTTCCACCAAGCCGGGTTACCAGGGGAAGGGGAAAACTGGGAAAAAAACACCTAGAGATCAATCACCACTAGGGGAAGATGATCGCAGCCCTGAAAAGGAAGGTACTAGTGAAAGCCCCTCAGGTCTATACCCTTTAGGAGGAAGATCAGACGAGGAGGGAGACGGAGAAATAGAAGAGGATTTCATCACCCCCCCACCGGGGAAGAGAAAACAGGTGACATGGAGGGAGTAACAGCATTACCTCCACTGCGGATCTTCAATTTGAGTAATAAGACTGTGGACATGATCTCAACACTACAAAAAGGTCTCAACTATGGTTTGGCGGAACCGTTCAACTTCACGGACTTTAAAATAGATCTGTTTAAAGCTTTACGTAAAGTTCACCTCTATAAGCATTTTGAAAATATAAAAAAAAAAAAAATACACAGTACCAAAAAGACTCAGGTAATAATATGAGTAATTTTTCTTCTAAAATAGGCCCATTAGGCTTTATCGCCTTGGAAACAATAGGTAACGATCTACAACAAAATATAGACATGTTACTAAGTCTTTCAGATTTAAATGAGGCAAGAGATATGGGTCAAGCATGGAAAAGACCCCCCTTTACAGGGGAGTAGCATCACAATTTATGCCTCCAACCAACCCTGGGAACAACATAGATTTGTTCGCAGAGTTGGTGGAGAGAGACATTAAAGCCTTGTTATATCCAGATCCTCTAAAAAATCTGACAGAAAAAGAACAAAGAGCCTTAGGAGAATTAAAAAGTTGGGATTCAGTGATTTTCAGGTGCGCAGATAAAGGGGGAGGAGTTGTGTTGTTAGAACGAGAGGCATATATCACAGAAAGTTTACACCAACTTAATGACAGCACAACCTATAAACCACTTCCAACAGATCCTACTTTACAATTTCAAAGTAAATTGAGAACTTTTTTAAGACAGTATGTGGAGTTGGGGGTTATCACCAGGCAACAATGAGAGAAACTTTTTCCAAACTCTCCACAGCGCCCACATTGGTACTACATCCCAAAAATTCATAAAAATGAACATCAGCCCCCAGGTAGACCAATTGTGTCTGGAGTCGGTTCTCTTACAGAACCGCTCTCCAGATACATTGACTGGTACCTGCATCCCTTTTTAGGGAGTATACCATCTTACGTCAGAGACACCAATCACTTTATTGAAAATCTTGATCTAATTGAATGGCAAGAAGGCTTCAATTTAGTATCAACAGACGTCGAAAGTCTCTACACAAAGATCCCACAGCAGAAAGCAGAACAGGTAATAAGAACAATCCTAAACGATAATGAAACAGATGAAAAAGTAGTGGCCTTTGTGTGTGGAGCAGTAAATTACATCTTGACACACAATGCATTCACTTTCCTTGGTCAGTGGTACTTGCAACGGGTTGGTACCGCGATGGGTACCCCCGTTGCATGTACACTGGCAAACCTTTACCTAGCTCTTTTGGAAAAAGAAATGTTTTTTCAGAATCCAACCCTTATATCAGACATGTGAAGCATTACGCCCGCTTTGTGGACGATGTCTTCATTGTTTGGGATGGGGATAAATCAACCTTCGACCAATTAATAGAGTATTTGAATCAAAATAACAATTACAACATGTTCTTTACATCAAAATTTGGGGGATTAAGCTTAGAATTTTTGGATGTTTTCATAAAAATTGACAGTGGAAAAATCAATAGATCAGTTTTTAAAAAAAGAACAGCAACCAATGCTCTCCTCCACTATAATAGTGCCCATCCTTTACACACAAGGACAGGGTTACCGTTTAGCCAGTTCTTGGGGTCAAAAGGATTAATAACACAGAGATGGGGTATGAGGCACAGGCAAGTGAATTAAGTGTCGCCCTACAAAAGAGAGGATATCCACCAAATCTGGTGAAAAATGCCAAAAAAAGAGCAGAGGATAAACTACACCACGGGGAGGTCAGAGAAACCGACAAGACAAATACAACATAAGGATCAGCAAAAAATATTATTTTTTAGTTTTAAATTTGGCCCCATGTACAATAGGGTTTCCTCTTGCATAAAAAGACATTGGCACATTATTCAATCCGACAGCCCGACCTTAGAGTCCTCACACCCTATAATTTCTTATCGACGAAGCAAAAATATTGGAGATTTGGTGAAAAAACAACTAAAAAATATTCCAAAAACGACTAATTCCTGGCTATCAGGATCACCCATCAAGGGAAACCACAAATGTGGCACTTGCCCTTGGTGTAGATTTTTTAGACCAGGTACAGCTATAAATTTGAATGGCACACTAGTCCCGGTAAAATCATTCATAAATTGCAGAACAAAAGGATTAGTGTATGTCTTAATGTGTCCCTGCTCCCATTTCTACATAGGCAAAACCATCAGACCATTGTTCCATAGGTTTAGAGAACACTACAATTCCATTATATCAGGTAAAGGCAGTCCTAGACTCATAAAGCACATTCAGGATCATCATAATGGTAATCCAGAGGTCCTTTCCTTTATGGGTCTAGAAAAACCTGCTGCGCTGCCACGAGGAGGAGACTTCAACAGATACCTTATACAAAGAGAATCGAGATGGATCATCTCTACAGACGCACAGGGCCCTAGAGGGCTAAATGAAAAAATTGACATGGCAATTTTTCTATGAGCAGAATGGGTTGCCAATAATTTATGGGTTAAATAATATCCCCCTATAAGATTAGGGAGCAGCACTTTAGTAATGTGGTCTAGTGATGAGAGGTATAATAATAACTGGAGATCAAATTGTCTTTTCTGCATACATTAATTACAGACAGATCCGGATTATTGCAGTGCAGCATTTAACTTGGATTTTCATCCTCCTCTGTATATTTCCTTTTGCTCATAGAGACAAGAAATATCCCCAATTAATATATAGAATACTCATAATAAAGAAATACTGACAGATTATGTGGTAGGTGAAAACTACTATTATTCATGGATAAATGTCCCTTTTGTCCCTTATTAAACATATAAGGTCATCGGTTGTAAGTTCTGTCGGAGCTTTCACGGAGAGTAATGAGTAGTTCACAAAAAAGAGGAGAGTAATGAGTGGTTCACAAAAAAGAGGAGAGTAATGAGTGGTTCACAAAAAAGAGGAGAGTAATGAGTAGTTCACAAAAAAGAGGAGAGTAATGAGTAGTTCGTAAAAAAGAGGAGAATGTAAGAGAGTTTCCAGTGTGGGTAGATCAGTTAATCTTGCTACCCCTTCCATGGAAAATTATAAACAAATTCAACATGAAAAAATTTAATACCATATATCGGTTAGTCTAATTATGATATAAACTATATAATATATTCGGAGTAAAGTACGAATAAAGTCTATTACCAGTAGTGGATATGAGTCTGAGCAATGTAAAGTAGCAGGGAGATGTACTTGATAGAGAGGATGTAATCCAGTTTTACTTCGCTGCAATGTTCTGTGATCCACAGATGAGGTCTGTTGTCTGCCCCCTAGTCACTTGATTAGTTACACCTAGTTACTCCGGTAACTTAGAAACAAAAACCCGCACAGCTTAATGATTGTCGTTCTAATAATAAATGTAATCATCTCATTGTAGGTTTTCACAACCGCTTATATTAATGCATGGTTTACTATTGAAAGCGTTTTGTATAACATTTTATTGTTTTTAATCATTGCACAGCTGTAGAGGATCCAATTGACTTCTTTAAATAGGCAGCAATTTTGACCCTCTGTACAGCCCGTAGAAGAGGAATTGTCCTCTAAACGGATTCCGTTGCTCATGCTTCCCCTCCCTGCACACCCTCCCTGATGGATGTATCCTGTAATTTGGAAAAATAAATAGCTTGGAACCAGATCCGTGAGTGCCGCTTCTTCCATTGAAACAATCCTGCACTTGATCCTTTACAAGCTGGAGCACTGGGATCATCAACACCATCATCCACGGGAACTAATAGCTGCATCACAGGTCAGTGCCCTTTTCTACTCCTACATATGCATATATATCTAAATCTAATATGTATCTAAAGAATTTAAAGTACAATATTTTTATACACTATATTTTTAGTGAAAACGAACACTAACGACTATATATCTTAAATGACTATTTTATATCTAATAACTAATTATAATGTCTTTATCTATAACTAAACTAATTTTTTGGTATTTTTGTTTTTTTATATTCTATACATCTATGGCTAAACTAATTTTTTTGTATTTTTTTTTTTTTTTTATTCCTATACATCTATGGCAAAACTAATTTATTGTAATATTTGTGTTTAATTAGAAAGTAACTATGTATCTAAATCTAATATGTATCTAAAGAATTTAAAATAAAATATTGTTATAGACAATATTTTTAGTAAAGAGTTTTTCACTATTGGGCAGCAATTAGACTTGAATGGGTGTATCCAGCACTTTCACCTTAACATTGCATCGTCTTTTCACTCGTGAAAAAGCCACATATAACTGTCTATGGCAAAACTAATTTATTGTAACATTTGTGTTTAATTAGAAAGTAACTATGTATCTAAATCTAATATGTATCTAAAGAATTTAAAATAAAATATTGTTATAGACAATATTTTTAGTAAAGAGTTTTTCACTATTGGGCAGCAATTAGACTTGAATGGGTGTATCCAGCACTTTCACCTTAACATTGCATCGTCTTTTCACTCGTGAAAAAGCCACATATAACTGTCCATGTCCAAAAACGGGTTCTGGCAAAAAAATCCCTAGTTTCTCCAGTGTTTGGCCTTGGGATTTGTTGATGGTCATGGCAAAAGCAGGCTTCACGGGAAATTGTCGACGTCTTAACTTGAAAGGTAAGGCAGTCTCTGATGGAGATAAATCAATCCTTGGAATAAACACCACATTTCCTTCTGCAGACCCAGTAATGACTTTTGCTTGAATCATATTGTCCAGCAAAGCAATGACAATCAAGCGAGTCCCATTACAAAGACCTTTTCTGCTGTTAAAGTTGCGCAAAAGCATGACAATGGTACCGATTTTTAATTTGAGGCGATGAGAAGGCATTCCCGTTGGTGTGAGTGAATTTAAAAATTCCACTGGATATTGGTCTGGGTCTTTAGTCTCATCAGGATCAATGGAATCATCACTAATGTATTCAGTGTATTCACCAGCAATGCAATCCATAACCTTAGAGTTCACCATATCCACATGGTCATTTTTAGGACAAAGAATGGCATGTGATGCAGCAACCTGAATGCTTTCATTGTTATGTACATCAATGAGAATGTTTTCACCAAATATAGCAAGTATGAGTGAGCCAGTGCAGATCATGTCTTGTGGGATTTCAATGATATCATCTCCAAGGTTGAAATCATTGGACAATTCACCATTTCCCAGTTGAAGTAACCAACTGCTATAATCAGGATAAATGGAGTGCATGTTGTTGAAGAGTGGCAATTGAGTGAAAAGCTGCCATTGTCGTGAGTATTTAATACAACTCTCTATAATGTCAGTTCTTGTACCATGAGGGATGATAGGCAGACACTGTCGAAAGTCTCCTCCCAGAACAATGACTTTTCCTCCAAAAGGTGTTGTATTTTTCTTGGAAATATCTGTTGTCATGACATCCCGTAAAAGTTGATCTATCACATGCAATGCATATTTAGATAATAGCGTGGACTCGTCAATAATGAAAAGTTTGGTACTTTTCAAATGTTGTGCAGCATCTGTATCATTTTTAATTCTGGAAACAGATGTTTCATTTATTGGAATTGGTATTCCGTAAAGCGAATGAATGGTTCTTCCTCCTTGCAGTAAGTTAGCTGCAATCCCTGTACTGGCTGCAGGTGAGACAATTTCGCCTTCTCCTCTTAGTTCATGAATTAATAAATCATACAGATAAGTTTTCCCACTGCCACCTGGACCGTCGATGAAAATGCACTTAGGTTGTAGACTTCTATCATGTAAAGCTTGATTGATAGCATCATAGGCCAAAAGTTGTTGGTCATTTAAAGTAGCTTTCATTTGCTGAGCTCTTCTTAACTCATCATCCTTGTTGTATTGTGGAGCGATGTGTGGCTTTCTTTTTGGTCGTGGTAGATTAAAATCAGTAAAAGTTTTGCCATGAAATTTTAGAACATTTTGGACATCTGTCATTGCATATCCTTCACAATTCTCACACCCCTCAGTGTTGGAGTGGTATGCATGGCAGTAGTCTTGGATAAAGTCTTGTTTAAATTCTTGCCACAACTCCAATGGATGAGCTGGAGGACCAAAAATACATATATATGCAAACATATCACAAAAGCTGTGCAGGCATGTTGAGAACACAGGCATCCAATAAAATATTTCTCCAAACACAGTCATCGAAGAGCAATCCAAGGGCTAATGCCACCTCTTTAAAAGTTGGGTATGTGACTTCATTAACAGTCTTAATGTTGTCAAAACTTGTAGCTCCTTTGACATGCAGTAACAACAACCTTAAATAGTACCGTTCTTGTTCTTTCATACTGACAGTATACATTCTTCCAATCACTGAAGAACCTCCTCGCTTTCTAATTTCCCATGCACCTTGTTTCCAAACATAGTGCTCTGGAATTTGGCGGTATAAGTAATCATGAGCATGTGGGTCATTCTCATTGAGCTCAAAGTGGCCATAAGAGTAGATTTTCTGTGCATTGTGTAACTGATGTTGTCAACAGAGTCATCCTCATGAAAATAAAGTGGTTGAGAATGTGGGAATGTACGGCAAGACGAATAATGGAGTGCGATTGTCTATGCATCGGGTAAGCAAATATTCGCCAAGCTGCCTCCGCTGCACTCACGTATCTTGAATCCATGAATTGATGTGTTTCATCATGGTGGATATTGGTTTGGCAAATTTCAAGATTGGCTTTATCATGTCCTTTGTAGACATATTTGAATAGGTATTTAACACTTTGAATGGAAGCACATACCTCAACATTAATATGACACTTGTATTTTAATAGTAGGAAAGGGTTATAGGGAACAACCCAAGAATTATCAATCATCTTTGAATGGTGTGGAAAGGATGATCCTTCCTTTCTTTGATAAGTAGGGTATGCATCCTCAGCTAAGACTGTTTTTGTTTGGAAATCTTTAGGAAAACCTTTCTTACACTTTCCAAGATCCATATATGGAGAATTGGGGTTGTGTTGTCCACAGGGTCCATGAATCATGTGTTGAAATACCAAAAAATTCGAAGGCCGATGCCGCCGACCACTATGGCCGAAAATCGAACCAGGCCCTCGGCAGGGAAAGCGCGGCTTTCCCCGCTGACCGGCGACCAATCGGAATCACAGCGCTACTCTGTGAAGTTGCCGCTATCCAATCATAACACAGCGGGGCGGAGCTCCAGACTTCCACGTACCCGAACGCCGTTGCCGAAAATAGAACCAGATGGTCGGCAGAGAAAGCGCCGCTATCCCCGCTGAGCGCCGACCAATCGGAATCCGAGCGCCATCTACCGTGACCAATCACAATCGCGGCGCCATTTTTGAAAATACACAGCGACCAATCACAATCGCGCCTCATTTCTCAATGCATCTCTATGGGAAGGGGCGCTAAGAATGCGATTGGTCGGCGGTCAGCGGGAAGACCGGCAAGTTGTATGGGCGGCGCCTGAAAAAGTGTTCGGCCACAGCGGTGTGATGCACCGCGGAGGCCGCTAGAAGCGCCGAAGTTTGCGCTTGCAGCGCAGAAGTCGGCGCTTGCAGCGGCGAAGTGTCCGAACTGTGGTGCAGGCTCCATGCAGCGCCGATTGGCGCTGCATGGCGCAAGATAGTAAAAGTGGTGAAAATAAAAGATAGCAAAAGAGGTGAAAATAAAAGGTAGCATCAGGAATATAGACTCTGATGTGAAAAGGTATATTGCAAAAAGGATATCTTAGCTGATAAATCGCAGAAGCCAATCCGTGCTTGCTTGCCGACGGCCCTCACGAAGGATGGATATCTTGGCTGAAATATAGTCCAACAGATGGTCGCGCGGTAACTTCTCGTCTTCCCTCAAACAGAATACGCAGAGGTGAAAAGAAGTGTTTAAAAAGATTCAAAATTCGCACTATAAATAGCGGCCTTATCTCATTGGTGGGCGGAAACCTAAGAAAGATGGCGCCATGAATGTGATTGGTCGCTGTATATTTTCAAAAATGGCGCCGTGCTTGTGATTGGAGGGCGCCTTTCCATAGGGATACATGGAGGAATGAGGCGCTAATGTGATTGGTCGCTGTGTGCTGGCGGCGACCAATCAGAAGAGGGCCTCACTTCGCATAGAGATACATAAGGGTGTTTCGGCGAATTTATGGCCGGGCCCCTGGTTCTAATTTCGGCCACGGGGCTCTGCTCTGATCGGTCGTTCCACGGGTCCGGAGACTCGCAATGGGCGCTTGGCGGCGAATTGCTCGCGCCTTAGCAATGGCTCGCACTCATTGCGAGTCATTGCTGATGTGCCAGCAATCGCCGCCAAACGCCCATTGCGAGTCTCCGGACCCGTGGAACGACCGACCAGAGCCGAGCCCCGTGGCCGAAAATAGAACCAGGGGCCCGGCCATAAATTCGCCGACACACCGCTATGTATCTCTATAGGAAGTGCGGCGCTCTTCTGATTTGTCGGTGTGTGCTGACGCCGACCAATCAGAATAGCGCCTCACTTGCCATACACATATAATGGAGCACTTTGACTTTCAAATTTACCGCTTAAAATGAGGCGCTTTTCTGATTGGTCGCCGACTGCACACAGCGACCAATCAGAATAGCGCCTCACTTGCCATAGAGATAGAATGGGCGATTTTTCTCCATTCTATCTCTATCTCTATGGCAACTGAGGCGCTATTCTGATTGGTCGGTGTGTGCAGTCGCCGACGAATCAGAAAAGCGCCTCATTTTAAGCGGTAAATTTGAAAGTCAAAGTGCTCCATTATATGTGTATGGCAAGTGAGGCGGTATTCTGGTTGGTCGGCGTCAGCACACAGTGACCAATCAGAAGAGTGCCGCACTTCTCATAGAGATAGAATGGAGAAAAATCGCTCATTCAATCTCTATGGCAAGTGAGGCGCTATTCTGATTGGTCGCCGACTGCACACAGTGACCAATCAGAAGAGCGGCTCACTTGGCATAGAGATACATAGCGGTGTGTCGGCGAATTTATGGCCGGGCCCCTGGTTCTATTTTCGGCCACGGGGCTCGGCTGTGGTCGGTCGTTCCAGGGGTCCAGAGAGTCGCAATGGGCGCTTGGCGGCGATTGCTGGCGCATCAGCAACGACTCGCAATGCTGGCGCATCAGCAACGACTCGCAAAGCGAGTCTCTGGCCCCGTGGAACGACGGATCAGAGCCGAGACCAGTGGCCGAAAATAGAACCAGGGGTCCCGCCATAAAATCGGGAAGTAAGGCGGTGTTCTGATTGGTCGCTGTGTGCTGACGGCGACCAATCAGAATAGCGCCTCACTTGCCATAGAGATAGAATGGATGATTTTTCTCCATTCTATCGCTATGGGAAGTGAAGAGGACGAAGGATTCGGAGATGGCGGAAATAAGACAGAAGACAGAAGATCCCCGGGGCCGGACGCGAAGAGGACGCCTGGGCCGGACGGAGGACTTGTGGATTGGACGGATAATCAGATGAAGAAGAAGGCATGTAAGTGATCGGCGGCGGCGGTTTAGGGGGCGGCGGGGGCTTAGGGAGTGGCGGCGGCGGCAGGAGCTTAGGGGTGGCGGCGGGGGCGACGGCGGCGGGGGCTTAGGGGGCGACGGCTGCGGTGGCTTAGGGAGCAACGGCGGCGGGGGCTTAGGGGGCGGCGGAGGGTAGTAGGTGGCGGGGTGGTTTGTAGCGGGAGTGGTTCAGGGGTTGAGGCGGGCAGAGCGGGGTAGTCGGGGTGGACTGGGCATGGGGAGCGGGGCGGACTGGGCATGGGGCATGTAGTATACCATAGCGTGTACACTACAGCCCCATGCTCAGGGGGGATTGTCAGTGGCTTTGTACGCGGCCACGGACAGAGTCCTGGAGAAAGTGCCGAGCCACGCGAACAAAGCCACGGAAGTAGCGCCGGACGCGACGGAAGTCGCTACGGCAATTATCTAATAGATATCCGACGTGTTTCAGAATTAGTCCCAACTCCTTCCTCAGGGTATGGTAGTGTTACAAATATAGGTTGATGGATCATATATATAGTCACATATAATTAAAACCATTAATACATCACAGGAAGGGAGGGAATGTATGACATCATTCAACCTAAGGTCTGCCCCTACTCGTCTCATGAGGAAGAAAAAAAATGTTTATTTCGAATTGGATCATAACACTAAAAACATGTATATAAAAAAATAATAAAACAATTAATGGTGAATAGTACAAACAACTAAATTTATTAAGAACAATACACTCAGCTTTTTTTTAAATAAATAAATTAAAAAGTACCAAAAAAATGTTTTTGCTAAAAATGAATTCATTCAAGATTCAAACTGATTCCAACGTGGCATCTAATGATCATGCTTCTTGTTTTTCACCCCTCAGCAACTAGTGGATTTGATGCCAAATGTGTAACTGGAACTAATGCTGGATCGCAAAGAAGGGTAATACTAATTAATTAAGAAGAAGCACCTGTTATTTACAGAGGAAAAACACATCTTATATATAAAACCCGAAGGCCACATCCGGAAAAGGCGATGCCTACTTCCGTGATGGTCTTCGCCCAGGGCTGGTGACGTCATCCAGTGCACTGTAGCCGCGCGCAGCCCGGCTACAGGCAGCGGCACAGGAACGTTCCGATCTCGGAAGTTCCGTGTGCCCTCTAGCCACTTCCCTCCACCCTCTGCCCTCCAGACACTAGCGCACATACCGGCGGGGGGCAGGGGGGGCCCATTGCCCGCCACCTCGGGGGGCCACACACACCATCGGGGTACCCGTGCTCCCTGCCGCGCGCCTAGAGAGGAGGGAGGGCGGGACTTCCTCTCCTGCAGCTCTGCCGCCCCTCCTCTCCTCCTACAGTACACCTGATGCCCGGCCCCCGGTGAGTCTGCAGCCCCACACGCTGCTCTGTCCTCCAGCCTGTGTGCCTCCCTCTGACCCCTCCAGCCTGTGTGCCTCCCTCTGACCCCTCCAGCCTGTGTGCCTCCCTCTGACCCCTCCAGCCTGTGTGCCTCCCTCTGACCCCTCCAGTCTGTGTGCCTCCCTCTGACCCCTCCAGCCTGTGTGCCTCCCTCTGACCCCTCCAGCCTGTGTGCCTCCCTCTGACCCCTCCAGCCTGTGTGCCTCCCTCTGACCCCTCCAGCCTGTGTGCCTCCCTCTAACCCCTCCAGCCTGTGTGCCTCCCTCTGACCCCTCTAGCCTGTGTGTCTCCCTCTGACCCCTCCAGCCTGTGTGCCTCCCTCTGACCCCTCCATCCTGTGTGCCTCCCTCTGACCCCTCCAGCCTACGTGCCTCCCTCTGACCCTTCCAGCCTACAGCCGTCCTCTGACCCCTCCAGCCGTCCTCTGACCCCTCCAGCCGTCCTCTGACCCTTCCAGCCGTCCTCTGACCCCTCCAGCCATCCTCTGCCCCCTCCAGCCGTCCTCTGACCCCTCCATCCGTCCTCTGCCCTCTCCAGCCGTCCTCTGCCCTCTCCAGCCTCCAGCCGTCCTCTGCCCTCTCCAGCCTCCAGCCGTCCCCTGCCCTCTCCAGCCTCCAGCCGTCCCCTGCCCTCTCCAGTCGTCCGGGGGTGGCCACATGTTGACTCAGGATCCAGGCGCCGGAGAAGACGCAGGGTCGGTGGTAAGTATAGCGGAGTGTGTGTGTGTATGTGTGTTTATGCGCTGACCACTCTGCCCATGCCGCTGCGCTGACCACTCTGCCCACGCCGCTGCGCTGACCACTCTGCCCACGCCGCTGCGCTGACTAATCTCACCGCGCGCAGTGCTAGCCACTGAGCCACCATATACTCTGCTACCCACAGAGCCGCCTGTATACACACAATTAATTTCACCGCACTACCCTAACTATTAGTAAATAAACTATACATGGATTCTAGACTACCCGATTCTTTAGAATCGGGCTGCCATCTAGTCAAGAGAATAATTGCAAATCAATATTGAGAAGCCAATAATGAAATCCGTTAAAATTTGTTTATGGGACAGCCTTAATATCTGAAGTCATTGTGATAAGGAAGGAATCATGTACGGTATATCTGTGAGATTTAACTGCTTTATATAAGAGTGTTGTGAAACCGATCTGTGCAATAAATAAAAAATTTAAAAAATGTGCGTCAATATTATATCTAAAAAATGTTGAAAATTTGACTTAATAAAGAATATTTAAATAATTACTGATAACTCAGTAATGTATAATTATACATTTTATGAAATTAATATCATTTTGTCATTTAGACGCAGATATTTTAATAACATAAAACACAATATACTTGCCCCTTTTGTCTACTTTTCACATATTTTCATAGCATGCACTACACAGATTGTATAGCACAATTAGTAGGATGGCTGCAATTGAACTGTATGGTCTTACCCGCATTAAACACTTAATAGGTTCAATACCTCTGATGACACATCTAATTATTTAAATATTCTTTATTAATTAAAATTTTCAACATTTTTTAGATATAAATTGACGCACATTTTTTCTATTTTTTATTTATTGCACAGATCGGTTTCACAACACTCTTATATAAAGCAGTTAAATCTCACAGATATACATGATTCTTTCCTTATAACTACGATTTCAGATATTAAGGCTGTCCCATAAACAAATTTTAATAGATTTCAATATTGGCTTCACAAATCAATTTGCAATTATTCTCTTCATGTGTTTTTCCTCTGTAAATCACATTCCCGAGGTGCTTCTTCTTAATTACCGTAGTAGTACCCTTCTTTGCGATCAAGCATTAGTTCTAGTTATGCTTTTGGCATAAAATCCACTAGTAGCTGAGTGGTGAAAGACAAGAAGTACGATCATTAAATGCCATGTTGGAATGAGTTTGAATCCTGAATTAATAGCAAAAAAATTCTTTTAGTACCGTATATACTCGTGTATAAGCCGACTTTTTCAGCCCAAAAATTGGGCTGAAAAGTCCCCCCTCGGCTTATACGCGAGTATATACATGTGTGTGACGGGGACGGGGGCTCTGACTGGGGGCAGGAGGAGGCAGGAGGGGGCTACAGTGACACCGCGCGGTCACGTGGGCCCGGCTCATTAATATGCACGCATCCCCCTGTCCATCCCCGGCAAGGGGATGCAGTGCATATTGCCCCACACAGCCCCTGGCGGCCCCCGGCAGTGGTATACAGCCCCCCCGCCTAGTACCGGGCCCCCATGCTGCGGATACAGTAGTTCATACATTACCATCTCTCCCTGCAGCGCGCGGCTCCTCCAGTCCCAGCCGGCATCTTCCTGTAGTGTCATGTGACTGGCGCGTCACATGACACTACAGCAACAAGCCGGGCGGGAGATGGAGGAGCCGCGCGCTGCAGGAGATGGTAATGTATGAACTACTGTATGCTGTGCCGCAGCATGGGGGCCCGGTACTAGGCGGGGGGGCTGTATACCACTGCCGGGGGCGCTGTATAAACCCCCGGGGGCCTGCTGTATAAACCCCCGGGGGCCTGCTGTATAAACCCCCGGGGGCCTGCTGTTAAAACCCCCGGGGGCCTGCTGTATAAACCCCCGGGGGCCTGCTGTATAAACCCCCGGGGGCCTGCTGATACCCCCGGGGGCCTGCTGATACCCCCGGGGGCCTGCTGATACCCCTGGGGCCTGCTGAATACCCCTGGGGGCCTGCTGTATACCCCTGGGGGCCTGCTGATACCCCTGGGGGCCTGCTGTATACCCATGGGGGCCTGCTGTATACCCCTGGGGGCCTGTTGATACCCCCTGGGGGCCTGTTGATACCCCTGGGGCCTGCTGATACCCCTGGGGCCTGCTGAATACCCCTGGGGGCCTGCTGTATACCCCTGGGGGCCTGCTGATACCCCTGGGGGCCTGCTGTATACCCATGGGGGCCTGCTGTATACCCCTGGGGGCCTGTTGATACCCCTGGGGGCCTGTTGATACCCCTGGGGCCTGCTGATACCCCTGGGGCCTGCTGAATACCCCTGGGGGCCTGCTTATACCCCTGGGGGCCTGCTGTATACCCCTGGGGGCCTGCTGATACCCATGGGGCCTGCTGTATACCCATGGGGGTCTGCTGTATACCCCTGGGGCCTGCTGAATACCCCTGGGGGCCTGCTTATACGCCTGGGGGCCTGCTGATACCCCCGGGGGCCTGCTGATACCCCCGGGGGCCTGCTGTATACCCCTGGGGGCCTGCTGATACCCCTGGGGGCCTGCTGATACCCCTGGGGGCCTGCTGATACCCATGGGGCCTGCTGTATACCCCTGGGGGCCTGTTGATACCCCTGGGGCCTGCTGATACCCCTGGGGCCTGCTGAATACCCCTGGGGGCCTGCTTATACCCCTGGGGGCCTGCTTATATGCCTGGGGGCCTGCTGTATACCACTGGGGGGGCCTGTATACCTTACTGCTGGGGGTTGTATACCTGTGCTGGAGTCCACCCTCGGCTTATACGCGAGTCAATAAGTTTTCCCAGTTTTTGGGGGCAAAAGTAGGGGGGTCGGCTTATACACGGGTCGGCTTATACACGAGTATATACGGTACTTTTTAATTTATTTATTTAAAAAAAACTGAGTGTATTGTTCTTAATAAATTTAGTTGTTTGTACTATTCACCATTAATTGTTTTATTATTTTTTATATACATGTTTTTAGTGTTATGATCCAATTCCAAACAAACATCTTTTTTTTTTTTTTTATTCCCCTCATGAGACAAGTAGGGGCAGACCTTAGGTTGAATGATGCCATACATTCCCTCCCCTTCCTGTGATGTATTAATGGTGTTAATTATATTAATTATATGTGACTATATATATGATCCATCAGCCTTATTTGTAACACTACCATTCCCTGAGGAAAGAGTTGGGACTAACTCCGAAACGCGTCAGAAATGAACACTATAATGATAAAACACCGCCTGAGCTTTATGGTCTATGCAGCGCAGGTCCGCATACACCGTCCACCCTCTGCAATTTTGAACTACAAAAATATACGTAGGCATGATTTCAAGACAACTGTAAGACAACTGAGTCATAGAGCATGTCCTTGGGATTGAGGAAGCTAAAGAAGTGATGGATGTGACCACTCTAAAGACAACCCCTAAACACTTCAAGTTAAAACACGCATGTGATAGCAGCAGTTGAGGGTGAAAGGGATTGATTGTGTAGATGCCGGGATTAGAGGTGGTAATATTACCAGGAGTTTGGGGCAACTAGAGACCAACTGAATCTGGAGGCTAAAAACTATATCCCCTCTTGGGCTAAATGCCAATAGCTTTGTCCCTTTTTTGTGAGGTCCTAAGGGATTGTCATGGGTTTTTTTTTCTTCTAATTTTAACTAATATACTGTATTTTTTATCTAGTCCCATTCACTGTATATAAGCTATGGCTGTAGTAGAGAAACATCTATTGCAATGGAAGCCAAGGACCCACTAATATATTTACAGACAACTACCAGGAGAAATATGGACATGCACTGAGTGATGGAAACTCTCCACCCTAGTGAAGCATGGTGTGCTGCTTTATTGATATTACATGTTTCACATAGTGTGTCTGTATATACTGTACATGTTAAATGTTATGATACTGCATGTCATATATACTGTGTCTGTATGTATATATTGGATGTTATTTTGAATATAGAGGTATATGTACCAACTGTTTATTTACTATGCCAGTATATACACACTGTTGCTATGTTAAGGATAGTACTGTTATCAGCCTAAGGCTGGGGTCACACACACAGATATCTGTGCAGATATTGTTCACAGATCTCTGGTTGCAGTGAAATCATGGACACATAGCTCCATTTGTACACAGCCACAAAATGGAACCATGTGTCCATGATTTCACTGCAACCAGAGATCTGTGAACAATATCTGCACAAATATCTGTGTGTGTGACCCCAGCCTAACATGCTATAAAACTCTAATGAAATCGTTTTGACACAGTGATAGATGTAATCAATCCTGAGAATGATATTTGGAACCTTGGTGAATGGCAAACTGTAGCAGCTTCTATCAGCCCCTCTTACCATCCGCTCCTGCACTGTGTAGCGGTGCTGGGGCTCTGCATCATCGTCTGGGCATCTCTATGGGTGGGGGTGATGTGGATCATGTGACCCGCATCTCCGCCCTCCCATGATGCTGGACGATGACACGGCTTCCATTACCGGCCCCGCGTCATAGCGCTTCACTATGGAGGCGGGACGCTGAATATCGATTGGCCAATGGGCCTTTTTAAACCCTCTCTATCCATCCAACGACATTCCCCTGATGAAGGATTGGCCAAAATCGCATAGGGCGTGCGGCTTGCATTCACTAAGGATGCTGGACGGTCTGAATATAGCGTAGAGGTGATTATACGTCTCCTAGCTTTGATAATCTGTTTATTGACATAACCCCCCCTGACATGGTGAAGGGAATATACCCTTGATCGTCACACATAGAGAAATTTGTGTATGGCTGATTGTTATATTGATGTTAGTAGCTCCACACTAAATTGTCTGTGATTCAAAAAAGAGAATAAAGAAAGGCGGCACTCACCGTGTAGGCTGGTGGAAGGGTGTTTTAATCCAGGAAGATCAATCCATTAAAACATTGGAACCCGCAGAAGTATCACTACACGATACAAAACGGTACCGTCGTTCCGACGGCCTCTCACTCCCTCTCCCCACCGCACTAACAATGTTTAATGGATTGATCTTCCTGGATTAAAACACCCTTCCACCAGCCTACACGGTGAGTGCCACCTTTCTTTATTCTCTTTTTTGAATCTCTGATTATTCATTTAAGGCTGAGCAACACCAGGCACCGGGGATAGCCGACAGGCTTTTAGCAGAGCTCCACAGGTGTAGTGCCCGGTCACTGGACTCTTTTTCTGCATTACTAAATTGTCTGTGGGTCTACACATCTACTATATAATCGTCTAATGTTGTCTGTCTGTCACGGAAATCGCACGCCAGACAGAGGCGTGCGAAAATAGGTGTGCGAATTCAAAGTTTGAATTTTGCGCCAATTTGCAGCCCGGCGATAGGGATACACGGATCCGGCCGACGGTGGCCGCATCGGTGGTGCCCTTCGTGGCATTCAAGCCACGCGCCAGGCCGCAGTACTCTTCTGATTGGTCGCTGCGGCAGGGCACATGTCGAAATGAACAGCAATGTGCAAACGACGCACCAGCGATCCTGGCCAGGTCGTATTAATATCGGTATCGCTGGTGTGTCATTATGTGTGACGGGGCTCTATACTTACAGGACCTCTGATGTCACAATCATGGCCGGCGCAAGGTCACATGACTGTGACATCAGTAGAGGTCCTTAAGCTAAACGCACACAGGACCAGGAGCCAGGTACTGCAGACCACTTACACCCACACACCCTACACTCACCCACCACTCAACTTACCCTGCACTCATGTCAAACTCTGTCCTGCACTCATTTCGCACTCACCTTGCACTCACGTCACACTTAGCCCCACACTCACCTTGCACTCACGTCAGACTGTCTCTCTAACGCAAAACCCGTGTCGCTGATTGGTTGAGCCCAGCCAGCCTGCGATCAATCAGCGACGCGGGATTTCTGTTACAGCGAAACAGGCACAGTCCGCCTGGTCTCCCGGCTCCCCTCCGCTCGGTCTCCTGCCCGCTGCTCACCCTCTCCACACTCCCTCCCAGCCGCCGCTTGATGCTCCATCTGCCCGCCGCTCACCCCGCCATCCTTCTTCTTCTTTTCGTGGCATAGACACCAGAAATTCAAAGGCCACGAGAGTGGGGGGTGGAGCTACCAAAGGGGGCATTGTAATGGTCATGAACAAGGGCACGCCCACCACATCAGGGCTATGCGCATGGATACGCCTACTATGACGCCCCCTGTTAACTCCGCCCCCCAGGCCTTGGAATTGCTGACGTCTATGCTGGAGGAAGAAGAAGACATGCTAGGGTGAGAGGCGGCTGGAAAGAAGCCTGTAGTGCGTGAGAACTAAGGGGGTCCACCGCCGCACACTCGCACCGCCACACACCCACATATTCTAGAATACCCGATGCGTTAGAATCGGGCCACCATCTAGTAGTATATAATGGTGCAATACTCTTTGTGATCCCTAGCTCCATCTGGATCACATAATGAGACATTGAGGAATATCACACCTTTGATGAGGTACTGTTAGCATATAAACCCTTAAGTAATACCTTTCCAGAATAGAGGTGTGTTGGGTGAAATGCAAGAGTACAGCACGAACATGTTTGAGTAAAATAGCTCCCTTGTTTTCTGCATATCACACTATATTGTGAGCAAGTTGTGATCTGCTAAATACTGTGATGAACCTTGGGGTTAAACTAATGGTACCTTTACACGCCGCTACCAATAGGTAGAAACCGGCAGGTGTCGGAGACAATTGTACCCGATACCTTGTAAACAACGCAAAGTGGCGGCGTGTAATTCAGGAAGCACCTTCCTGTCTCTTTGGATACCTGTGTTTCAGCCGTGCTCAAAAACAAGCAGGCATAAACCTTATGGTAGCAGCATGTAATCAGGGCACAGAAGGTATTTGCGTGGCCTAGCGTAATCCCTGGGGCGTGACACAGCGGCATGTATATCACGCCCCATCAGCGATCATTGGTGGAAGCTCCTGCGTTACGATTGGTTGTCCCTGCATAGGGCGGCATATTTAACGAGCTGACCATTCACACTACACATTTGCAATAGCATCATGTATTAGCCAGCCTTCATGCGCTGGGTGGCCAATCATGATGCTATTGCATTGTCCAATCACCGTACGAGTGACGCGTAATACCAAACTCTGGCACGCCTATGTCTTTGCGGCGCACGATATGTACGCCCATATTACCTTGTGGTAGCGGCGTGTAAATCAGGGAAGGTGCTCCACAGAAGGTAACCTCCGGCACCCGTCGGTACACCCGGGGGCCGAAAATACCTTCTGTGGAGCACCTTGTAGCGGTATCAGGTACCATTAGGGACCGTTGAAAACGCGCGCGTGCACGGCGGTGCCTACCTGTTGCTACCTTCGGTGGCGGTGTGTACAGGTACATTAATTGTTTTCTTCCCTTAAATATCTTTGCATTTTATTTACACTGCATTGTGAGCTAATTGTGATTTGCTGAATACTGTGCAGACCCTTTGGGTTAAACTAATTGTTTTCTTTCTTTAAAGCACCTTTGCACTTTATAAATGACAGGTTAACCCTTGTGGTACCTTTACACGCCGCTACTGAAGGTAACAACAGGTAGTCACCGCACGTGCACGCGCGCGTTTACAACGGTTGCTAACGGTACCTGATGCCGCAAATACACGCCGCCGCAAGGTGCTCCACAGAAGGTATTTTCGTTCCCCGGAAGTGCCGACGGGTGCCGCAGGTTACCTTCTGTGAAGCACCTTCCCTGATTTACACGCCGCATACCACAAGGGAAATGGGCGGACCTGGGGCAGCAGGGACAACACATAGGCGTGCCACAGTCCGTCACACCGCGGCAAAACGACAACCATTGGCCAACACAATAATGTTCTGATCGTGCAGGCGGGGCGTATGTCTAGTGCTGAAGTGACAACTCATCCAAGATGGCGCCCTGTGAAGGGACAACCAGTCGTAATGCAGGAGCTTCCACCAATGATCGCTGATGGGGTGTGGTATCCATGCCGCCGTGGCACGCCCCGGGGATTACGCTAGGCCATGCAAATACCTTCCTGTGCCCCGATAGGGTTTATGCCTGCTTGTTTTTGAGCACGGTTGAAACACAGGTATCCAAAGAGACAGGAAGGTGCTTCCTGAATTACACGCCGCCACTTCGCGGTGTTTACAAGGTATCGGGTACACTTGTCTCCGACACCTGCCGGTTTCTACCTTTCGGTAGCGGCATGTAAAGGTACGATTAAAGGTACATATCCTCATCCCATAGAAACACCTAATTGTGATATACACAACAATTTAGCTGTAGGTGTCCAAATATATTCTACTTTAAAATACGTATGTGCAGTGGTTCACATTTCCTATATAATTGCCTAATCGTGTCTGTCTAAGGCCGAAATCGCGAGCCAGCGCTCATTGGTTACCGCCACCCACGGCGACCAATGAGCGAAGTGTATGCAAAAGAGCCGCGCGTGGAGGTCCGCGGCGAGCCAGCCGGGAGATGACCGAATCCCCCAAATCCCCCGTCAAGCCGTGCTACGTCCCTGATTGGCTGGCGGCGACCAATCAGCGAAGCGGCGCAGCTTGGTGGCAAATATGAATTCTGCGTCCATGAATGGTTGCAACGGCCGGCGGTGATCAATCAGCGAAGCAGCACGTATTTGAAAACTGTGCGCCATACAAATCGCGCGCCAAGCCGCGTGCCACTTCTCTGATTGGTCGCCGCGTGGTTTGAATGCCGCTTCGGTCATTGGTCGCCACGGCTGGCCGCGACCAATCAGAGAAGCGGCACGCGGCTTGTAGCGCGATTTGAATGGTGCCCGGTTTCAAACACGCGCCGCTTCGCTCATTTGCGGACGGCGGCAACCAATGAGACACTTTGCGCGCAAATGCTGCTGCGCTGATTGGTTGCCGCCAGCCCGGTGACAATCAGAGACTTGGCGGACGGTTTGAATACCGCTTACGTCATTAGTCGCCGCAGCTGTGATATTGGCGGGGATTTGAACTGCCAGTCATAGTGTGACACAGTTCGCTCCTGTTTACAAGGCTGTCAGTCAGTGTGACGCAGTTTACTACTGTCTACAAGGCTGTCGGTCAGTGTGACGAACTTCAATCCTGTATACAAGGCTATCAGTCAGTGTGACACACTTCAATCCTGTCTCTAAAGCTGACAGTCAGTGTGACTAACTTCACTCCTCTCTACAAGGCTGTCAGTCAGAGAGACACACTTCACTCCTGTCTACAAGGCTGTCAGTCATTGTGACGAACTTCACTCCTGTATACAAGGCTGTCAGTGAGTGTGATGCACTTTCTCCTGTCTATAAGGTTTTCAGTGTGACACACTTCACTCCTGTCTACAAGGCTGTCAGTCAGTGTGACGCACTTCACTCCTGTGTACAAGGCTTTCAGTCAGTGTGATGAACTTCTCTCTTGTCTACAAGGCTTCAGTCACTGTTTCGCACTTCACTCCAGTCTACAAGGTTGTTGGTCAGTTTTAAGAACTTCATTCCTGTCTACAAGGCTGTCGGTCATTGTCACAAATTGTACTCCTGTCCACAAGGCTGTCAGTCAGTGTGATGCAGTTCAATCCTGTCTACAAGGCTGTCAGTCAGTGTCACGCAGTTCACTCCTGTCTACAAGGCTGTCAGTCAGTGTGACACAGTTCACTCCTCTCTGCCTGCAAGGCTGTCAGTCAGTTTGACGAACTTCACTCTTGTCTACAAGGCTGTCAGTCAGTGTGTCACACTTCACTCCTGTCTGCAAGGATGTCAGACAGTGTCACGAACTTTACTCCTGTCTATAAGGCTGTCAGTTAGTGTCACAAACTTTACTCCTGTCTACAAGGCTGTCAGTTAGTGTGACGCATTTTACTCCTGTCTACAAGGCTGTCGGTCAGTGTGACGAACTTCAATCCTGTATACAAGGCTGTCAGTCAGTGTGACACACTTCTCTTCCTGTCTATAAGGTTTTCAGTGTGACGAACTTCACTCCTGTCTACAAGGCTGTCAGTCAGTGTGACGCCCTTCACTCCTGTGTACAAGGCTTTCATTCAGTGTGATGAACTTCTCTCTTGTCTACAAGGCTGTCAGTCACTGTTTCGCACTTCACTCCAGTCTACAAGGCTGTTGGTCAGTTTTAAGAACTTCATTCCTGTCTACAAGGCTGTCAGTCATGTGATGCAGTTCAATCCTGTCTACAAGGCTGTCAGTCAGTGTCACGCAGTTCACTCCTGTCTACAAGGCTGTCAGTCAGTGTGATGCAGTTCAATCCTGTCTACAAGGCTGTTAGTCAGTGTGACGCAGTTCACTCCTGTCTGCAAGGATGTCAACATGTCACACTTCTGCTACAAGCTGTCAGTATGGACATTTACTCCTGTCTACAAGGCTGTCGGTCAGTGTGACGAACTTCACTCCTGTATACAAGGCTGTCAGTGAGTGTGACACACTTCCCTCCTATCTACAAGGCTGTCAGTCAGTGTGATGCAGTTGAATCCTGTATACAAGGCTGTCAGTCAGTGTGACGCACTTTTCTCCTGTCTATAAGGTTTTCAGTATGACGAACTTCACTCCTGTCTACAAGGCTGTCAGTCAGTGTGACACACTTCACTCCTGTCTACAAGGCTGACAGTCAGTGTGATGCAATTTAATCCTGCCTACAAGGCTGTCAGTCAGTGTGACGCCCTTCACTCCTGTGTACAAGGCTTTCAGTCAGTGTGATGAACTTCTCTCTTGTCTACAAGGCTGTCAGTCACTGTTTTGCACTTCATTCCAGTCTACAAGGCTGTTTGTCAGTTTTAAGAACTTCATTCCTGTCTACAAGGCTGTCAGTCATTGTCACAAATTGTTCTCCTGTCCACAAGGCTGTCATTCAGTGTGATGCAGTTCAATCCTGTCTACAAGGCTGCCAGTCAGTGTCACGCAGTTCACTCCTGTCTACAAGGCTGTCAGTGTCAGTCAGTGTCACGAACTTTACTCTGTCTACAAGGCTGTCATTCAGTGTGATGCAGTTCAATCCTGTCTACAAGGCTGTTAGTCAGTGTGACACAGTTCACTCCTCTCTGCAAGGCTGTCAGTCAGTTTGATGAACTTCACTCCTGTCCACAAGGCTATCAGTCAGTGTGCCCCTTCACTCCTGCTACAAGGCTGTAGTCAGTGTGACGAACTTCTCTCTTGTCAACAAGGCTGCCAGTCTCTGTACGCGCTTCACTCCTGTCTACAGACGTTGGCATGTCACGAATTACTCGTTATAAGGCTCAGTGTCACAAACTTTACTCCTGTCTGCAAGGCTGTCAGTCAGTGTGACGCATTTCACTCCTGTCTACAAGCCTGTCAGTCAGTGTGACGCAGTTTACTCTTATCTACAAGGCTGTCTGTCAGTGTGATGAACTTCAATCCTGTATACCAGGCTATCAGTCAGTGTGACACATTTCACTCCTCTCTGACAAGGCTGTCAACGCGTTCTTCCTCGGCAAGTGGCTCCGAAACACGTTGGAAATAAGGAAATAAAACCATCACTAATAACCAGACATCCCGTATCGGTGGTATACTTTTCGACAGCAGCGCGGACATAGTGTGATGCAGTTCAATCCTGTCTACAAGGCTATCAGTCAGTGTGAGAACTTCACTCCTGTCTACAAGGCTTATTAAGTCTGTGTTACAACTTTCACTCCTATCTTACAAGGCTGTCCAGTCAGTGTGTATGCAGTTTCAATTCCTGTCTAAAGGCTGTCGGTCAGTGTGATGAACTTCATTCCTCTCTACAAGGCTGTCAGTCAGTGTGACACACTTCACTCCTATCTACAAGGCTGTCAGTCAATGTGATGCAGTTCAATCTTGTCTACAAGGCTGTCAGTCAGTGTGACGCACTTCACTCCTGTCTATAAGGTTTTCAGTGTGACGAACTTCACTCCTGTCTACAAGGCTGTCAGTCAGTGTAACACACTTCACTCCTGTCTACAAGGCTGACAGTCAGTGTGATGCAGTTCAATCATGTCTACAAGGCTGTCAGTCAGTGTCACGCAGTTCACTCCTGTCTACAAGGCTGTCAGTCAGTGTCACGAACTTTACTCCTGTCTACAAGGCTGTCAGTCAGTGTGATGCAGTTCAATCCTGTCTACAAGGCTGTTATTCAGTGTGACACAGTTCACTCCTCTCTGCAAGGCTGTCAGTCAGTGTTTCACACTTACTCCTGTATGCAAGGATGTCAGACAGTGTCACAAACTTTACTCCTGTCTATAAGGCTGTCAGTCATGTGACACAGTTTACTCCCATCTACAAGGCTGTCGGTCAGTGTGACAAACTTCAATCCTGTCTGCAAGGCTTTCAGTCAGTGTGACGCACTTCACTCCAGCGTACAAGGCTGTCAGTCAGTGTGATGAACTTCTCTCTTGTCTACAAGGCTGTTAGTCTGTGACGCCTTCACTCCTGTCTATAAGGCTGTCAGTTAGTGTCACAAACTTTACTCCTGTCTATAAGGCTGTCGGTCAGTGTGACAAACTTCAATTCTGTCTACAAGGCTATCAGTCAGTGTGACGCACTTCACTCCTGCGTACAAGGCTGTAAGTCAGTGTGACGAACTTCTCTTGTCAACAAGGCTGCCAGTCTCTGTGACGCGCTTCACTCCTGTCTACAAGACTGTTGGTCAGTGTCACGAACTGTACTCCTGTCTATAAGGCTGTCAGTGTCCACAAACTTTACTCCTGTCTGCAAGGCTGTCAGTCAGTGTGACGCATTACACTCCTGTCTACAAGCCTGTCAGTCTTTGTCACGCAGTTCACTCCTATCTACAAGGCTGTCAGTCAGTGTTATGCAGTTCAATCCTGTATACAAGGCTGTCGGTCAGTGTGACGCAGTTCACTCCTGTCTACAAGGCTGTCAGTCAGTGTGACGCAGTTTACTCTTATCTACAAAGCTGTCGGTCAGTGTGACGAACTTCAATCCTGTATACCAGGCTATCAGTCAGTGTGACACACTTCACTCCTGTCTACAAGGCTGTCAGTCAGTGTGATGCATTTCAATCCTGTCTACAAGGCTGTCAGTCAGTGTGACGCAGCTCACTCCTGTCTGCAAGGCATGTCAGTCAGTATGACGAACTTCACTCCTGTCTACAAGGCTGTCAGTCAGTGTGACGCAGTTTACTCCTGTCTGCAAGGCTGTCAGTTAGTGTGATGAACTTAACTCCTGTCTATAAGGCTGTTGGTTGGTGTCAGAAAATTTACTCATGTCTACAAGGCTGTCAGTTAGTGTAACGCAGTTTACTCCTGTCTACAAGGCTGTCGGTCATAGTGACGAACTTCAAACCTGCATACAAGGCTATCAGTTAGTGTGACACACTTCACTACTGTCTATAAGGCTGTCAGTCAGTGTAACGAACTTCACTCCTCTCTACAAGGCTGTCAACGCGTTCTTCCTCGGCAAGTGGCTCCGAAACACGTTGGAAATAAGGAAATAAAACCATCACTAATAACCAGACATCCCGTATCGGTGGTATACTTTTCTGGCAGCAGCGCGGACATAGTGTGATGCAGTTCAATCCTGTCTACAAGGCTATCAGTCAGTGTGATGAACTTCACTCCTGTCTACAAGGCTGTCAACGCGTTCTTCCTCGGCAAGTGGCTCCGAAACACGTTGGAAATAAGGAAATAAAACCATCACTAATAACCAGACATCCCGTATCGGTGGTATACTTTTCTGGCAGCAGCGCGGACATAGTGTGACGCACTTCACTCCAGCGTACAAGGCTGTCAGTCAGTGTGATGAACTTCTCTCTTGTCTACAAGGCTGTTAGTCTGTGACGCGCTTCACTCCTGTCTATAAGGCTGTCAGCTAGTGTCACAAACTTTACTCCTGTCTATAAGGCTGTCGGTCAGTGTGACAAACTTCAATTCTGTCTACAAGGCTATCAGTCAGTGTGACGCACTTCACTCCTGCGTACAAGGCTGTAAGTCAGTGTGACGAACTTCTCTTGTCAACAAGGCTGCCAGTCTCTGTGACGCGCTTCACTCCTGTCTACAAGACTGTTGGTCAGTGTCACGAACTGTACTCCTGTCTATAAGGCTGTCAGTGTCACAAACTTTACTCCTGTCTGCAAGGCTGTCAGTCAGTGTGACGCATTTCACTCCTGTCTACAAGCCTGTCAGTCTTTGTCACGCAGTTCACTCCTATCTACAAGGCTGTCAGTCAGTGTTATGCAGTTCAATCCTGTATACAAGGCTGTCGGTCAGTGTGACGCAGTTCACTCCTGTCTACAAGGCTGTCAGTCAGTGTGACGCAGTTTACTCTTATCTACAAAGCTGTCGGTCAGTGTGACGAACTTCAATCCTGTATACCAGGCTATCAGTCAGTGTGACACACTTCACTCCTGTCTACAAGGCTGTCAGTCAGTGTGATGCATTTCAATCCTGTCTACAAGGCTGTCAGTCAGTGTGACGCAGCTCACTCCTGTCTGCAAGGCATGTCAGTCAGTATGACGAACTTCACTCCTGTCTACAAGGCTGTCAGTCAGTGTGACGCAGTTTACTCCTGTCTGCAAGGCTGTCAGTTAGTGTGATGAACTTAACTCCTGTCTATAAGGCTGTTGGTTGGTGTCAGAAAATTTACTCATGTCTACAAGGCTGTCAGTTAGTGTAACGCAGTTTACTCCTGTCTACAAGGCTGTCGGTCATAGTGACGAACTTCAAACCTGCATACAAGGCTATCAGTTAGTGTGACACACTTCACTACTGTCTATAAGGCTGTCAGTCAGTGTAACGAACTTCACTCCTCTCTACAAGGCTGTCAACGCGTTCTTCCTCGGCAAGTGGCTCCGAAACACGTTGGAAATAAGGAAATAAAACCATCACTAATAACCAGACATCCCGTATCGGTGGTATACTTTTCTGGCAGCAGCGCGGACATAGTGTGATGCAGTTCAATCCTGTCTACAAGGCTATCAGTCAGTGTGATGAACTTCACTCCTGTCTACAAGGCTGTAAGTCTGTGTGACACACTTCACTCCTATCTACAAGGCTGTCAGTCAGTGTGATGCAGTTCAATCCTGTCTACAAGGCTGTCGGTCAGTGTGACACACTTCACTCCTGTCTGCAAGGCTGTCAGACAGTGTGACAAACTTTACTCCTGTCTATACGGCTGTCAGTTAGTGTCACAAACATTTACTCCTGTCTACAAGGCTGTCAGTGAGTGTGACGCAATTTACTCCTGTCTATAAGGCTGTGGTCAGTGTGATGAACTTCATTCCTCTCTACAAGGCTGTCAGTCAGTGTGACACACTTCACTCTATCTACAAGGCTGTCAGTCAATGTGATGCAGTTCACTCTTGTCTACAAGCTGTCAGTCAGTGTGACGCACTTCACTCCTGTGTAAAAGGCTGTCAGTTAGTGTAGATGAACGTCTCTCTGTCTACAAGGCTGTCAGTCACTGTTTCACCCTTCACTCCTGTCTACAAGGCTGTTGGTCAGTGTCGAAGAACTTCATTCCTGTTTACAAGACTGTCAGTCATTGTCACAGAATTGTACTCCTGTCCACAAGGCTGTCAGTCAGTGTCATGCAGTTTAATCCTGTCTACAAGGCTGTCAGTCAGTGTCACGCAGTTCACTCCTGTCTACAAGGCTGTCAGTCAGTGTCACGAACTTTACTCCTGTCTACAAGGCTGTCAGTCAGTGTGATGCAGTTCAATCCTGTCTACAAGGCTGTTATTCAGTGTGACACAGTTCACTCCTCTCTGCAAGGCTGTCAGTCAGTGTGACACAGTTCACTCCTCTCTGCCTGCAAGGCTGTCAGTCAGTTTGACGAACTTCACTCTTGTCTACAAGGCTGTCAGTCAGTGTGTCACACTTCACTCCTGTCTGCAAGGATGTCAGACAGTGTCACGAACTTTACTCCTGTCTATAAGGCTGTCAGTTAGTGTCACAAACTTTACTCCTGTCTACAAGGCTGTCAGTTAGTGTGACGCATTTTACTCCTGTCTACAAGGCTGTCGGTCAGTGTGACGAACTTCAATCCTGTATACAAGGCTGTCAGTCAGTGTGACACACTTCTCTCCTGTCTATAAGGTTTTCAGTGTGACGAACTTCACTCCTGTCTACAAGGCTGTCAGTCAGTGTGACGCCCTTCACTCCTGTGTACAAGGCTTTCATTCAGTGTGATGAACTTCTCTCTTGTCTACAAGGCTGTCAGTCACTGTTTCGCACTTCACTCCAGTCTACAAGGCTGTTGGTCAGTTTTAAGAACTTCATTCCTGTCTACAAGGCTGTCAGTCAGTGTGATGCAGTTCAATCCTGTCTACAAGGCTGTCAGTCAGTGTCACGCAGTTCACTCCTGTCTACAAGGCTGTCAGTCAGTGTGATGCAGTTCAATCCTGTCTACAAGGCTGTTAGTCAGTGTGACGCAGTTCACTCCTGTCTGCAAGGATGTCAGACAGTGTCACAAACTTTACTCCTGTCTACAAGGCTGTCAGTTAGTGTGACACATTTTACTCCTGTCTACAAGGCTGTCGGTCAGTGTGACGAACTTCACTCCTGTATACAAGGCTGTCAGTGAGTGTGACACACTTCCCTCCTATCTACAAGGCTGTCAGTCAGTGTGATGCAGTTGAATCCTGTATACAAGGCTGTCAGTCAGTGTGACGCACTTTTCTCCTGTCTATAAGGTTTTCAGTATGACGAACTTCACTCCTGTCTACAAGGCTGTCAGTCAGTGTGACACACTTCACTCCTGTCTACAAGGCTGACAGTCAGTGTGATGCAATTTAATCCTGCCTACAAGGCTGTCAGTCAGTGTGACGCCCTTCACTCCTGTGTACAAGGCTTTCAGTCAGTGTGATGAACTTCTCTCTTGTCTACAAGGCTGTCAGTCACTGTTTTGCACTTCATTCCAGTCTACAAGGCTGTTTGTCAGTTTTAAGAACTTCATTCCTGTCTACAAGGCTGTCAGTCATTGTCACAAATTGTTCTCCTGTCCACAAAGCTGTCATTCAGTGTGATGCAGTTCAATCCTGTCTACAAGGCTGCCAGTCAGTGTCACGCAGTTCACTCCTGTCTACAAGGCTGTCAGTGTCAGTCAGTGTCACGAACTTTACTCCTGTCTACAAGGCTGTCATTCAGTGTGATGCAGTTCAATCCTGTCTACAAGGCTGTTAGTCAGTGTGACACAGTTCACTCCTCTCTGCAAGGCTGTCAGTCAGTTTGATGAACTTCACTGCTGTCCACAAGGCTATCAGTCAGTGTGACGCACTTCACTCCTGCGTACAAGGCTGTAAGTCAGTGTGACGAACTTCTCTCTTGTCAACAAGGCTGCCAGTCTCTGTGACGCGCTTCACTCCTGTCTACAAGACTGTTGGTCAGTGTCACGAACTGTACTCCTGTCTATAAGGCTCAGTGTCACAAACTTTACTCCTGTCTGCAAGGCTGTCAGTCAGTGTGACGCATTTCACTCCTGTCTACAAGCCTGTCAGTCAGTGTGACGCAGTTTACTCTTATCTACAAGGCTGTCGGTCAGTGTGATGAACTTCAATCCTGTATACCAGGCTATCAGTCAGTGTGACACATTTCACTCCTCTCTACAAGGCTGTCAACGCGTTCTTCCTCGGCAAGTGGCTCCGAAACACGTTGGAAATAAGGAAATAAAACCATCACTAATAACCAGACATCCCGTATCGGTGGTATACTTTTCTGACAGCAGCGCGGACATAGTGTGATGCAGTTCAATCCTGTCTACAAGGCTATCAGTCAGTGTGATGAACTTCACTCCTGTCTACAAGGCTTTAAGTCTGTGTGACACACTTCACTCCTATCTACAAGGCTGTCAGTCAGTGTGATGCAGTTCAATCCTGTCTACAAGGCTGTCGGTCAGTGTGACACACTTCACTCCTGTCTGCAAGGCTGTCAGACAGTGTGACAAACTTTACTCCTGTCTATACGGCTGTCAGTTAGTGTCACAAACATTACTCCTGTCTACAAGGCTGTCAGTGAGTGTGACGCATTTTACTCCTGTCTATAAGGCTGTCGGTCAGTGTGATGAACTTCATTCCTCTCTACAAGGCTGTCAGTCAGTGTGACACACTTCACTCCTATCTACAAGGCTGTCAGTCAATGTGATGCAGTTCAATCTTGTCTACAAGGCTGTCAGTCAGTGTGACGCACTTCACTCCTGTCTATAAGGTTTTCAGTGTGACGAACTTCACTCCTGTCTACAAGGCTGTCAGTCAGTGTAACACACTTCACTCCTGTCTACAAGGCTGACAGTCAGTGTGATGCAGTTCAATCATGTCTACAAGGCTGTCAGTCAGTGTCACGCAGTTCACTCCTGTCTACAAGGCTGTCAGTCAGTGTCACGAACTTTACTCCTGTCTACAAGGCTGTCAGTCAGTGTGATGCAGTTCAATCCTGTCTACAAGGCTGTTATTCAGTGTGACACAGTTCACTCCTCTCTGCAAGGCTGTCAGTCAGTGTTTCACACTTCACTCCTGTATGCAAGGATGTCAGACAGTGTCACAAACTTTACTCCTGTCTATAAGGCTGTCAGTCAGTGTGACACAGTTTACTCCCATCTACAAGGCTGTCGGTCAGTGTGACAAACTTCAATCCTGTCTGCAAGGCTTTCAGTCAGTGTGACGCACTTCACTCCAGCGTACAAGGCTGTCAGTCAGTGTGATGAACTTCTCTCTTGTCTACAAGGCTGTTAGTCTGTGACGTGCTTCACTCCTGTCTATAAGGCTGTCAGTGCAAGGCTGTTGGTTAGTATGACGAACTTCATTGCTGTCTACAAGGCTGTCAGTCAGTGTGACACACTTCACTCCTGTCTGCAAGGCTGTCAGACAATGTGACGAACTTTACTCCTGTCTACAAGGCTGTCAGTCAGTGTGACACACTTCACTCCTATCTACAAGGCTATCAGTCAGTGTGACAAACTTCACTCCTGTATACAAGGCTGTCAGTCAGTGTGACACACTTCACTCCTGTGTATAAGGCTGTCAGTCAGGGTGATGAACTTCTCTCTTGTCTACAAGGCTGTCAGTCAGTGTCACAAACTGTACTCATGTCTACAAAGCTGTCAGTCAGTGTGATGCAGTTCAATCCTGTCTACAAGGCTGTCAGTCATTGTCACGCTGTTCACTCCTGTCTACAAGGCTGTCAGTCAGTGTGACGCAGTTCACTCCTGTCTACAAGGCTGTCAGTAAGTGTGATGAACTTCACTCTTTTCTATAAGGCTGTCAGTCAGTGTGACACACTTCACCCTCTCTACAAGGCTGTCAGTCAGTGTGACACACTTCACTCCTGTTTATAAGGTTTTCAATCAATGTGACGAACTTCACACCTCTCTACAAGGCTCTCAGTCAGTGTGACACTCTTCAATCCTGTCTACAAGGCTGTCAGTCAGTGTGATGCAGTTCAATCCTGTCTACAAGGCTGTCAGTCAGTGTGACGCACTTCACTCCTGTGTATTAGAGTGTCAGTCAGTGTGATGAACTTCTCTCTTGTCTACAAGGCTGTCAGTCACTGTTTCACACTTCACTCCTGTCTACAAGGCTGTTGGTCAGTGTGAAGAACTTCATTCCTGTCTACAAGGCTGTCAGTCATTGTCACAAATTGTACTCCTGTCCACAAGGCTGTCAGTCAGTGTCACGCAGTTCACTCCTGTCTACAAGGCTGTCAGTCAGTGTCACAAACTTTACTCCTGTCTACAAGGCTGTCAGTCAGTGTGACACAGTTTACTCCTCTCTGCCTGCAAGGCTGTCAGTCAGTTTGACGAACTTCACTCTTGTCTACAAGGCTGTCAGTCAGTGTGTCACGCTTCACTCCTGTCTGCAAGGATGTCAGACCGTGTCACGAACTTTACCCCTGTCTATAAGGCTGTCAGTTAGTGTCACAAACTTTACTCCTGTCTACAAGGCGGTCAGTCAGTGTGACACACTTTACTTCTGTCTATGAGGCTGTCAGTCAGTGTGACGTACTTCACTCCTGTCTACAAGGCTGTTGGTCAGTGTCACGAACTGTACTCCTGTCTTCAAAGCTGTCAGGCAGTGTGACGCAGTTCAATCCTGTCTACAAGGCTGTCAGTCATTGTCACGCAGTTCACTCCTGTCTACAAGGCTGTCAGTCAGTTTGATGAACTTAACTCTTGTCTATAAGGCTGTCAGTTAGTGTGACACACTTCACTCCTGTCTACAAGGCTGTCAATCAGTGTAACGAACTATATTCCTGTCTATAAGGCAGTCAGTGTCACAAACTTTACATCTGTCTGCAAGGCTGTCAGTCAGTGTGATGCAATTCACTCCTGTCTATAAGGTCTGTCAATCAATGTCACGAACTTCACTCCTATCTACAAGGCTGCCGGTCATTGTGACAGACTTCAATCCTGTTTACAAGGCTATCAGTCAGTGTGACACACTTCACTCCTGTCTATAAGGCTGTCAGTCAGTGTGACGAACTTCACTCCTGTCTACAATGCTGTCAGTCAGTGTGATGAACTTCTCTCTTGTCTACAAGGCTGTCAGTCACTGTGACGCACTTCACTCCTGTTTACAAGGCTGTCAGTCAGTGCGACGAACTTCACTCCTGTCTACATGGCTGTCAGTCAGTCTCACAAACTGTATTCCTGTCTACAAGGCTGTCAGTCAGTGTGATGCAGTTCAATCCTGTCTACAAGGCTGTCAGTCAGTGTCACGCAGTTCACTCCTGTCTACAAGGCTGTCAGTCAGTGTCACGAACTTCACTCCTGTCTATAAGGCTGTCAGTCAGTGTCACAAACTTTACTTCTGTCGACAAGGCTGTCAGTCTCTGTATCACACTTCACTCCTGTCTACAAGGCTGTCAGTCAGTGTCACGAACTTCACTCCTGTCTACAAGGATGTCAGTCAGTGTGATGCATTTAAATCCTGTCTATAAGGCCTGTTAGTCAGTGGCTGGCTTCACACTGCAGTTTTTTCACTGATCAGTGTCCATCCAGTTTGTGTGCCAAAACCAGGAGAGGAACCAGGAGAGGAACGTGCAGAGAAAAGCTATAATTGAAAGACTGACATTTGTTCTGAGTTTGAGACACTCCTGGTTTTGGCACACAAACTGGGTTGACACTGATCAGTGAAAAAACCGAAGTGTGAAACTAGCCAGTGTCACGAACTTTACTCCTGTCTACAAGGCTGTCAGTCAGTGTGACGAACTTCACTCCTGTCTATAAGGCTGTCAGTCAGTGTCACAAACTTTACTCCTGTCTACAAGGCTGTCAATCACTATGATGCAATTCACTCCTGTCTACAAGGCTGTTAGTTAGTGTGATGAAGTTCACTCCTGTCTACAAGGCTGTCAGTCAGTGTGACGAACTTCACTCCTGTCTATAAGGCTGTCAGTCAGTGTCAACAACTTCACTCCTGTCTACAAGGCTGTCAGTCAGTGTCACAAACTTTACTCCTGTCTACAAGGCTGTCAATCACTATGATGCAATTCACTCCTGTCTACAAGGCTGTTAGTTAGTGTGATGAACTTCACTCCTCTCTGTAAGGCTGTCAGTCAGTGTTACGAACTGTACTCATAAACATGCATAGAGAGATGATAAATAAATATAGCATACATATACGATAGACACATAGGTAGATGATAGATATTGTGTATTCATTGCATTGTTCTTAAATCTTCATAAATAAACTGCATAGATTTTCTAGAATACCCGATGTGTTAGAATCGGGCAACCATCTAGTTGGTTCTTTGTATAATATACTCCAGTTGTATGAATCAATTATTTTCTGTATGAATATAACCGTCCACACTCTGTGAATGAATTACAACTCTGCCATGCAGGTTTGAGTTAGCCTGTATCGATCCTGATCTTTATTATAGATTTTCAGTTTTGCATATAAATTGGATTTGTAGTCACATTGTTTTTCTCTTGCTTCTAATGGTACGTTAGCGACTGATCCTCCTAGATAGACAGTCTGTCTGTTAGTCACATACATAGTTCATCTATTTGAAGAATGTAAATTCCCTTAGGTTGTGGTGGAATATTGAATCTTTGATGTGGCAGACAGGTGTATGATATCTTGTCATTTGTACAGTCCACAAGTTGAAACCTGAAAAACAGTATAATTAGATAAAGACAAGAGACAATCCCTCATTTGCCAATAAATTATTAAAATATCCCCAGAGCACCAACAAAGTCCATGCCACTCCCATGACGTCCACCAATCCTGTAATACAACCTATGGAGCTTCATTCTGAAAATGATACTTCACAAGTCACTCCCATTCAGGCTGATCTTGGAAATACCTGGTGACTGTGACAGGTGGTGATGATGTCAGTAATATTTTACTGCTCTCACTGGGTCACACAAAGGGCAATGTGAGACTTGGAATGTGAGACGAGTGGTGACATCACTAACTCAGTGACCTCACCGTTCATTAAATACTCCGGGTATTGCTTTGCCCTCTATGTGACCTGATGAGAGCATATAATGCACCAAAGTAACGGGTATAGGAAATTTGTTTGGTTGCTAGTAAAAATCTTCAGTTTATTACAATTAAAAACAAACAGACAAAATCCGGAACCAGTAAATACATAAAAGGAGGGTGCAGACAAATCAGGAGACAGAAAGCACTCTGTGCCTCAATGTTCAGCAAACCACCTGAGGTATAGTTCAAAGCCGAAGTACAATGCAAAACAAGAATAACGGGTTACAAACAATTACAATCCATATGAGTATAATCAATGTATTCAAAAGTAACATCACATTGTTAAAAGGGTGTAATGAATAACCCAATGAACCTTACATGGTGCTGCAGCTGAGGTGGATTGATACCTATTAAGGGTGGATGGAGAGGCGCACAGTGTCAGAGCCCCGACACATGTGTTTCCCTGTTTTCTTCAGGGGGCCGTGGTGGGGTGTGCAGAAAGGAGACCGGTATTTATGGGCATCCCTATTGAATGCAGCTGTGGCTTTAAGTGGCGCATGACCGCCCCCTTACCTCGTATCAGAGGTGACTGCGGCGGTGGTCGCAGGCGGGGATCCGGAAAAGGGAAACTTCCCAGTGACGTCTAGTAATTCTGGAGCCCCGCCCACCACGACCGCGTCACAGTCACGTGATCGGGCCGGTCGGCGCATGCGCGCTTAGCCAAACAGGAAGGAGGAGTGATAGCGCCGCTGATAGTGCCGTGACAGGGGAATCAACCCTTCACTAAGCACTACATTGGCAATATAGGTAACGCTCCTTACAATATAGCCTTCCTTTGCCTTACATATCACCTGGAGAGGGGACCACACAATTATATTCATAACAAGGACATTGTCACACAAACAACAGTACACTGATTTACAGCCATATAACTGCTTTGTCCAGGACATAGATAGTAGCAGATCCTGAGGGCGTACAGTCTTAACTGTCACTTCCATTGTGCAACTCAGTCCATAGTTGTGCGTTCTCCACTTCCGACAGGGGGGGGGGGGAAAGCCCACAATTCCAGAATCCAGATCAATATAGACTACAAGTGAAAATAAAAACACACACATATTAAAATACCATACTGACAATAGGGACAGTTCTCAAAAAGAGAAAGAGAACAGAACAGCTCAATAAATCTTAGGTAAATGGAAATATAGAGAAAGAGAACAGAAGAGAACAAGGGAAAAAGGAAGAATAGAGGAGTCATGGAAACAAAGATGACCACGAAAACTCTCTCCCAGGGAGTTTATATGCTCACAACGTGAATATTACAACCGGCAGTATGGTCAGATAAACTATAGACCGCAAACATCCAGAGACCCCCAGACTACACCTGTTGAACCCAAACACGTCACCACAATGATAGATATCACTCTCTCGTACCACAGATTCCTCAAAAAGGAAGGATATACAAGAATCCATATTACCCTCATTGAGATAACCTGAAGGTGTAGCTATTGCTGCCACATTTGGTGGCAGCAAAAGATGACTCAAGCAAGTGTAGTATTCCACAAATTGCAAATGCTTTCATGGAAAACCGGATAATTCCCTTTCTCTGTAACCCAAAAAGGCTCTGACCAGGGGCACACATACCGTGCTGTGTGGCAGACATACATGCCACATGCATATGCCAGCGTGCACATAGATATATGCAAGGGAATATTGACACCTTAGGGTGGAGTGGGCCGTGAACATACTTCTGGGGATGGGAGTTATAAGAACGGGGAGAATGTTAATCGCTCATTAAGCCCGTTCGGCGACAGGGTCCCCAGCCTGTGGATCCAGCGGCATTCCAATTGGGCCAGAGTCTTTTTTAGATCTCCGCCTCGTATACCCAGATGAACTTGGTCTATGCCGCGGACTCGAAGGCTGGAAGGATCACACTGATGGTATAATTTAAAATGTCGCGGGATGGTTCGTAGAGTTGTCAAATCATCCACCTTTACTGCTCCCTCAATCCCCTTCACATGCTCACGGACCCTTCTCTGCAACTCCCTCGACGTCAACCCTACATATACAAGCTCACAACTGCATGTGGCATAGTAAATTACCCCCACACTACTGCACGAAATGTACCGCCTAATCTCATAGTTCTTTTTTCCATCAGCACTAGCAAAATGTGTGGCTCTAATGATGTTTCTACATGAGAGACAGGACCCGCATGGATAACACCCCCATTTCGGTTTTCCTATGTTAAAAGGAAAAACCGATTTACGCACATAATGACTATGAACAAGGGTGTCACGCAGGCTCCTGCCTCTCCTTGCTGTCATCAATGGACGATCCAGGATATAATCCCGTAAGACTGGATCACTTTTGAGAACTTGCCAGTGTCTGTTGAGAATGCCTCTGATAGCGTGCCATTGGTTATTATACGTCGAAATGAACCTCACCACGGGTTTGTCAGTTCTTTCCTCCGGAGGTTTAGAGCACAATAAAGTGTTTCTTGGTGTCACTCTTGCTCTCCTATAGCCTTTTTTAATGCTTCGATTGCTGTACCCTCTGTCTACAAAACGCTCCCGCATGTCCGCCGCGCACAATTCGAAGTCGGCATCGCTTGAACAAATCCGTCTTAGGCGTAAAAATTGTCCAATCGGGATTGCAGCGATGGTCGACCCCGTGGCGCAGATGATGCATGCAGCAGCGCGTTCACAGAGGTCTCCTTCCTGAATATGCTTGTCCCAACATCGCCCCCCGTCTGAATGGTAATTTTAATATCCAAGAATTCAATGGTCCTTGGATGATGTTTATATGTGAGGGCGATGTTGAGATCATTGCAATTCAGGGAGGAGACAAACTTCTCCAATTCGGTGACGGTTCCACCCCAGAGAATAAGTATACATCTATATAACGGATCCAGCACTGCGCATGGGCCACGGCCGGCACCCCGCCGCCAAAAACCTCCCGCTCCCACCATCCGAGAAAGAGGTTAGCGTACGACGGGGCACAGGCCGCGCCCATCGCAGTGCCCCGTTTCTGGATGTAGAACCAGTCACCGAAGAGAAAGAAGTTATGTGTGAGCACATACTCTAGCAAAGTCAAAACCAGAGAGCAAAGGTGTACATCCATGTTGCTCATCTCCAGAAAGAATTTTGCTGCACATAAGCCGTGGTGATGTCAATACAGTTATAGGGACTCCACGTCAATGGCTACCAGCAAAACCCCACCCTCTAGGTTCAAACCATCCAGACGCCTCAGGACATCCGTAGTGTCTCTGACATAGGAGGGGAGTGTCTCCACTAATGGATGTAGATAGAATTCAATAAATTTACATGTCATATCACATAGCCCTCCTATGCCAGAGACAATCGGATGCCCCGGGGGAGTCTGGGGATTTTTATGAATCTTGGGTAATAAATAGAAAGTGGGGATCACTGGTGCCCTGACGAGGAGACCATCAAGAACTTTCTTTGTAATGATACCCTGTTCAAAGGCGTTCTCAAGGACACTGGCAAGTTCAGCTGAAAACCTACCTAAAGGGCTCGAGGGGAGGCGCTCATAGTACGCCTTATTTCGCAGTTGGCGCATTACTTCCCGCTGATACATGTCTGAAGGCCAAAGTACCACGTTTCCACCCTTATCGGCCGGCTTGATAATTACATCTTTCAGGTCGGCCAACTCCCGTAACGCCGTTCTTTGTTTATAGGAGAGATTCCCTTTCGCTTTGCTGATATCCAATTGTTTCAAATCGTTCAACACCAATGTGTTGAATATCTCGATTTGGGGACACACAGATAAGGGGGGAAACGTGGCTGACCTCAGACATATGTTTTTTGGGAACGTACCTGTATTAGATGAACGTGACTCATCCTCAAGCTCCTCCAGCGCCATCTGCACATCTGTCTCAGAGTAGGATATTGGTTCCGTGGTTGTTGTAGAGGTTGCCTGCCGCTTCGAGTGTAATTTATGAAGAGTCAGTTTCCTCAGAAACAAGCTTAAGTCTTTGGCTAAATAAAAGAGTCAAAATTAGCACTTGGGACAAAGGTGAGACCGAGGCTTAGCACCTCCTTCTGGGGTTTCGTCAATACGTATTTTGTTAAATTAATCACCTCTAAAAGGTTTTTATTTTTATTAATCCCAGAATATGGTGATGTCTGGCCTTTTGGTATTACCTTTGTCTCCCTGTTTCTGGCGGATTCCGCTCTTGTTAGTGGGCGGCTGCCACCTTCCTCACCACCTGAGATCTCCTCCTCTAATGATGATATCGATGACGCTGGTGGGCCTAACGGTTGGGGATCAGCTGGTGTAGTTGGCTTATTTTTCCAATGCTACCTCGCCACTTATATACACGACCACTTCTAAAGTCATTCACATCTCGTTGATATTTTTTGGATTTAGTTTCCAGAATCTCCTTCCCCATTTTGAGAATTCACGATCAAGCATATCATTCATTTTGGTCTGCTCATCCTGGTTCAGCTGTGTCATGAGGGTCTCCTGAATCTTTGCAATCTCTGACTCTAAGTTGGATATTGATTTCTCGTTATGTGCAATCAACAACTCCATAAAATTATGGGAACAAGTGGTGGCCACCTCCTCCCATGCCTCCTTGAAGTCCTCCTCAATGGTGTTGAATGAGGGAAAGACCTGTATCCTTAGATCGCGGGGCACAAGACCCTTCTCTATATATTTCTGCATAAAGGACTTGTTCCACCATAGTCGAGTTTTTTGGTGTAGCAAGGCCTTCATGCTGTTGAGCTGTTCAGTTACTGCCTTTTTGTCAGTAGGTAAAACCACATCTCCTTCTTTGTCGAACACCTGGTCCAATTTGGAGAGCCAAAGTTTTTCCCTAGCTCGATGGTCCATTGCCACAAACACTATTGCTGTGAAAAAACACAGAAGCACAACATTAATACCCAAGTTAGTGAAGGACGTATTGGACCTCATAAGTAAATGGTGCTACGTAAAGGGCTTTACGTAGCACCATTTACTTATGAGGTCCAATACGTCCTTCACTAACTTGGGTATTACTGATGAGAGCATAGATGAGCAGTAATGTTACTGATGTCATCAACGCTTATCACAGATTCGGGAGATGTTGTTTGAACACCATTGACTTGTCGAAGCTATAAGGATTTTTTTTTATAATAAATTGGTGAATGTCAGTCTCTTGATTTTAATTCTCTCTTTTTGCGTCTTTCATTTTCCAGTTTGTAATGACTAAAAAATGAGAAAACAAAAGTGCAAATAGGGTCTTATTCTTTTTAGGAAAGTGAGTAGTAAAGGCAACTGCTCACTGGGTTTGGTTGTGGTACCTACAATCAGTATATGCGCACAATACAGTTGCCGCTGGATCCACACTCCACGAGATCTGTGGTGGTTAATATAAATCCAGAAAGGACGGTTCTATTCAACCTGCGCAAGCCGTAATTGGAAAAGGACCACAATGGATTAGAGGCTAATGGTGCCTTTATTCTATGTGTTTCAGAGCCTGCTCCTTGCACTCCTGATGAAGGAGCGAGGACACACTCTGAAACCCATAGAATAAAGGCACCATTCTAATCCATTGTGGTCCTTTTCCAATTACGGTTTGCGCGGATTGAATAGCACCATCCTTTCTGAATTCATATTCCAATTTGTGGACTACATCAGATTAAGGTGACTACTTTCGATCTTCAAGTTTTTTTTTTAATACAGTGTTGGCCAAAAGTATTGACACCCCTGCAATTCTGTCAGATAATACTCAGTTTCTTCCTGAAAATGATTGCAATCACAAATTCTTTGGTATTATTATCTTCATTTAATTTGTCTTCAATGAAAAAACACAAACGAGAATGAAGCAAAAAGCAAAACATTGATCATTTCACATAAAACTCCAAAAATGGGCCAGACAAAAGTATTGGCACCCTCAGCCTAATACTTGTTTGCACAACCTTTAGCCAAAATAACTGCGATCAACCGCTTCCGGTAACCATCAATGAGTTTCTTACAATGCTCTGCTGGAATTGTAGACCATTTTTCTTTGGCAAACTGCTCCAGGTCCCTGATATTTGAAGGGTGCCTTCTTCAAACTGCCATTTTTAGATCTCTCCACAGGTGTTCTATGGGATTCAGGTCTGGACTCATTGCTGGCCACCTTAAAAGTCTCCAGTGCTTTCTCTCAAACCATTTTCTAGTGCTTTTTGAAGTGTGTTTTGAGTCATTGTCCTGCTGGAAGACCCATGACCTCTGAGGGAGACCCAGCTTTCTGACACTGGGCTCTACATTATGCTGCAAAATTTGTTGGTAGCCTTCAGACTTCATAATGCCAGAGGCAGCCAGAGGCAGCAAAGCAACCCCAAAACATCAGGGAGCCTCTGCCATGTTTGACTGTAGGGACCGTGTTCTTTTCTTTGAATGCCTCTTTTTTTTCCCCCTGTAAACTCTATGTTGATGCCTTTGCCCAAAAAGAGAGAACATTCTTCCAAAACGTTTTAGGCTTTCTCAGGCAAGTTTTTGCAAACTCCAGTCTGGATTTTTTATGTCTCAGGGTAAGAAGTGGGGTCTTCCTGGGTCTCCTACTATACAGTCCCTTTTCTTTCAGACACCGACGGATAGTACGGGTTGACATTGTTGTACCCTCGGACTGCAGGGCAGCTTGAACTTATTTGGATGTTAGTCAAGGTTTTTTATCCACCATCCGCACAATCTTGCGTTGAAATCTCTCGTCAATTTTTCTTTTCCGTCCACATCTAGGGAAGTTAGCCACAGTGCCATGGGCTTTAAACTTCTTGATGACACTGCTCACGGTAGACACAGGAACATTCAGGTCTTTGGAGATGGACTTGTAGCCTTGAGATTGCTCATGCTTCCTCACAATTTGGTTTCTCAAGTCCTCAGACAGTTCTTTGGTCTTCTTTCTTTTCTCCACGCTCAATGTGGTACACACAAGGACACAGGACAGACGTTGAGTCAACTTTAAACCATGTCAACTGGCTGCAAGTGTGATTTAGTTATTGCCAACACCTGTTAGGTGCCACAGGTAAGTTATAGGTGCTGTTAATTACACAAATTAGAGAAGCATCTCATGATTTTTCTAAGGGTGCCAATACTTTTGTCCACCCCCTTTTTTATGTTTGGTGTGGAATTATATACAATTTGGCTTTAGGACAAATCTTTTTGTGTTTTTTTCATTGAAGACAAATTAAATGAAGATAATAATACCAAAGAATTTGTGATTGCAATCATTTTCAGGAAGAAACTGAGTATTATCTGACAGAATTGCAGGGGTGTCAATACTTTTGGCCATGACTGTAGATTGGTGAACCAAGGCAAGAGTGGAGAAGTGTTTTTTAAAATAAAACATTTTGTGTGTGTTTTTTGCTCTTTTGAATTATTAATTCAAGTAATAGAAGTGTCTGATAGATGCCTCTCAATTACTAACACCAGGGCTGAGTGCCTGTTGACAATTCACAGCATAGAATGGAACTTTGTATTGGCACACAAGAAAAGGTTGATGGAGACAAAGTTGTAGGCTAAATCTTCCGGACAAAGTACCTTAAAGTCCGCGCTGCTGCCAAAGAGATGTTGAAACACCAAAGACACGAGATGTCTGGGTACGGTGATAACAGGTTTATTTCCGATGCGTTTCAGAGCCACATACCGAGCTACTTCCTTAGGGATGTTCCCTGAGGAAGGAGCTCAGTACGTGGCTCTGAAACATGTCAGAAATAAACCTGTTATCACCGCACCCAGACATCCCGTGTCTTTGGTGTTTCAACATCTCTTTGGAAGCAGCGCGGACTTTAAGGTACTTTGTCCGGAAGATTTGTCTTGAAGAACCGCTGTAACCTGTGGAAGTACACTCCTAGCAGCAGCTGCATTTTCTGAGCGATCACGCTGGTTGTGTGCTACACAACCATACCAGGTGAGCAATTCTAAGATTGTCATTTAAAACCTGTCTAAAAAAGATAAGACCCTCTTGCGCTTTCTCAACCCTTCAGATATAAAGTTGAAGGCTGACACGCCTCCTGCCGCCCAGCTGTACATAGATAAGCTAGAGCAGTGTGGGCTCCGGCACGAATGTCACTGGCAGGAGGCATGTTAGCCAGCGCCGGAGATCGCCCTGCTGTACATACATAAGCTGGAGCAGGGCGGGCTCCAGCGCTGATGTCACCAGCAGAAGGTGTGTCAGCTGCCAGGACTTGGTCCCACCCATTGCTTTCTCTGCAGAGCAGCATGGAGCAGGCGAGGAGGGGAGACAAATAAAGGAGGTGGCACTGAGGGGGCTGGAGGTGGCACACCGAAGGCTGGAGGCGGGGAGGATACCAGCAAGAGCAATGACTAATCATTCAGTAAGTCCCTCTGGACTCACTACACCATGTTCCAAATTATTATGCAAATTGGTTTTAAGTGTCATAGGGGTTTTTTTGTCAATGAAATCCATTGATGGTATTGTGTCTCAGGGTTCTTTGGATCACTGAAATCAATCTCAGATACCTGGGATAATTAGTTTGGCAGGTGAGCCCAATAAAAGGAAAACTGGGTGTTCCACAATATTAAGCAGGTCACAGTTTTCAAGTATCATGGGAAAAAAAAAGGATCTCCCTGCAAATAGTGCAATGCCTTGGACAAGGGATGAAAACATTAGATACTGCACAATAACTTAAGTGTGATGATTGTACTGTGAAGAGATTTGTGGCTGATTCTGAGCACAGATGCAGATAAAGGCAGAATGAGGAAGGTTTCTGCCAGGCAAGTACATCAGCTGCAAAAAAGGCCTTACAAACCAGCAAACAGATATTGACGCTGCTGGTGCCTCTGGAGTCCCTCGAGCCTCAAAGTGTAGGATCCTTCAAAGGCTTGCTGTGGTGCATAAACGTACTATTCTGCCACCCCTAAACAGTGCTCACAAGCAGAAACAGTTGCAGTGAGCCCAGACATACATGAAGACTAATTTTCAACTAGTCTTGTTTACTGATGAGTGCCGAGCAACCCTGGATGGAGTAGTGGATAGTTGGTGGAAGTCCACCATGTCCCAACAAGGCTGCGACGTCAGCAAGGAGAAGGAGGAGTCATGTTTTGGGCTGGAATCATTAGGAAACAGCTGGCAGGCCCCTTTAAGGTTCCTGAAGGTGTGAAAATGACCTCTGCAAAGTATATAGAGTTTCTGACTGAGAACTTTCTTCCATGGTACAAAAAGCAAAAACGTGCCTTCACAAGCAAAATCATCTTCATGCATGACAATGCACCATCTCATGCTGCAAAGAATACCTCTGTGTCATTGCCTGCTATGGGCATAAAAAGAGATAAACTCATGGTGTGGCCACCATCTTCCCCTGACCTCAACCCTATAGAGAACCTTTGGAGTATAATCAAGCAAAAGATCTATGAAGGTGTGAGGCAGTTCACATCAAAACAGCAGCTCTGGGAGGCTATTCTGACATCATGCAAAGAAATAAAAGCAGAAACTCTCCAGAAACTCACGAGTTCAATGGATGCAAGAATTGTGAAGGTGAGATCAAAGATGGGTTCCTATGTTAACATGTAACTTGGCCTGTTAGGATGTTTTGAAGTTAAATGGCTTTTTATTTCAGTGAATGTGACCTCCTAATGCTGCACATTCAACAAATGAGCATTTTCAGTTCTTTCAAACATATCAAATGTTTAGAAACTCTACTCTGCGTAATAATTTGGAACAGTGCATTTAGAGTTTTTTTTAATTTTGCAGATTATACTGTTATCATTGGGAGGTTTCTTCAATAAAATTTGATGTATAATATAACGGGTGATGACTTTTATTACATGGACTGTCATTTGCACCGACCATTTAGGAAAATTGAGAAAAAGAACAGATGCATAATAATTTGGATCATGGTGCATACGTACACTTTATAAAGTGTATTTCTCAGGGTACAGGAGGGCTGGAGCCATGGGGGACCCCTTCCCTGAATGCAGCTGACACGCTGCATTCAGTAGTGTATTTAGATGGCCATGCACCAGGGAGGGTGACAGATCCTCTTTAATTAATAAAAGGTAGTGAAATATTTGGACTCACTATACTCATAATGAATAGGTTCTAATACTTGGGTACTCGTTACGAGTAGCGAGTCCAATGCAAGTCAATGGGAAATGCGAGTACTTTCGCAGTGTATTTATATACACTGTGAAAGTGAAATAAAAGTTAATAAAAGGTGTTAAAAATAAAAAAAATAACATGCTCACCTATCCGATGGCTGTCCTGGGACCCAAAAATAATACATCCAATGGACCTTAAGTCTGATGGCCAATCTGATGGCCGCATATGGTAAACAAAGTGTCAAGTGCTATGCCTGTCTGTCCCAGCCATTTTTAAAGCTGCCCATCATAGCCTTATTTTTAGCATATGGTCCACTTTGAAAGCTGTACACCCTCTACAAGTGAATTATGGTGCTTGACCTTAATCAATACCCTGAACCCCAGCCAGCTGGAATTTACTGTAGTAGTTTTTGAAATATTTCCAAAGAGAAATAGATTTTCCATTTTTTTCCTAATATGTCTCCTCACTGGATGAACACAAGTGACATTTGGATCATTTGGAAGTATGGGAAATAAATACCTTTCATAGAGTGCTGAATGTGGTCCTTGACTCAGATGACTGCAAAGTTGGCTTTCCTGAAGTATTATGAGCAATAGTCTTGTCATCTGTTTTTTCATGGTTGTCTGGGAAATGGATGTTGCAATTCCTAAATCCCTGAGCTCCTGTTGCAAGATCTAAAAATCTTTTAAAAATATACAAATTAATATGTCGCACAAATCAGATTACAAAATTACGTTAGGAAGGTAATTGTTACATGGAAATTGATCTATGCTGATAGGATAACTGGTCACAGTTGCACCAAACGTGATGGAGGTGCTAGAGCATCAAACATAACCTTTTTTCCATCATTTAAAACAGCATAGCAACAGTAGAAAGACAGTGCAATGTTTCAGTCATATTGGCCCTTTTAAAGCCAGAATTACAATGATAAAATACAACTACAATGTATGGATAGCATATCACAACTTTATATATTTCATAGGAAATAAGCTCCACCTCTTTCTCCTCCTCAGAGCCTATTTTGGTTTTCATGGTAGCCATCTATTTTTCAAGTAAACAAAATATTAAAATCATAGTAAAATAATGTGCAGTGCGCATGGATCCCAGTACATTGGGAATGGGTCAGATCTTTACTGCCATCAGTGGTGGTGAGTATGGTAGCACATTGATACAGTGATGGGTACATAGTTGTGAACTTGTGTTGGCAATTACTGTTCCCCCATGGTTAGATGGTTGATGGTGCACCCCGTGATGTGGTGTAAGGAGGAAACAGGAGAGGCAGTAAGCATAATGTTTTAAGCCAGAAGCAAACTTTACTTAAACATCAGCAGATGGTGATAACCGCAGAATGGTAGTACATTCTTGATGGCTACCCTTCTGTTAGTCACAGAGGCTAGATACTTAAAGCAGGTGCCAGCATAATCAACAACAACAGCAAATATGCGCAAACTAGGAATACATGAGAAGTGCTACACAGTATGTCCATCTAGAGCCGCTGCTGAAGTCTTGTACTGACACTACAGTTTGCTTTCACCCTACTGGAATCATGCCCCATTGTGCCTCTTTATTACAGTTCCCACTGATCATCATTATTCATAGGTTGTGATTATTCCTATCTTCCTGTGGGTGACTTACTTCTGAGTACTCCTTCTCGGTCCTGACAAACTGTGAGCTCTGTGAGACCAGGGCAATTCTCCTTTACTATTAGAACTGTTTTCCATACTGTGCTACATTTTCCTCAGATGAATCTGCTGTGTCGACCTACTAAAACAGGGACAGCTAAAACTGCTTACATGTTGACTTGCTGCTCCTCTGCTACTCTCCATTTTGCAAACTTCATATAAAAAATTGACAATTTGTGGACTTGAAACATGAACCGCATTTGAGTTTAAAGTTGAGTAAAAAAAGCACACTGGGCTTGAGATTTCTATACAAGCCATCCACTTTGCCGGAACGTGCAATGTATGTATAATCTAATAATTTACTATAATACCCTTACATAAATTTAAATCTAACGGAACTCTATATTAAGTTTATAAAATAAGTAACAGAGCCAATTTTGACCTTAATGACAAGGACAATTTTTTAATCACTTTATGTGGTACTAAGTCTGTAATGCTCTAATGAATCACAGTGATTCTGTGACTAATTTTTTGTGACATATTGTACTTATGTTTGTTGCAAATTTAGGTCAATATTTTTTAGCAATTTTCAAATTGTGAATGTTTCTATCTTTATACCAGTTAGTCATGCTGTACAAAATAACTATTAAATAACATTTCCCATATGTCTACTTTACTTTAATTTTTCAAACATAATTTTATTTTCTTGGATGATAGAAGGTTGAAAAGTTCTCAAATTTGAAAGAAATTTACAAAACTTATTTAGGAACCTATTCAAATTTAAATGGACTTCGAGGAGCCCATACAGCACTGCTCACCAATACTGGCATAGATTCATTTCTTTCCTAGACTGTAAAATTACTTCAGAAGTAAATGTAAATGTACCTAAGTTACATCCTCAGGATCTCTTAATTAGCGGTCCAAAGTAGTACAACAATAAAACAATCTAGGATAATAATAAGAGGTAGTAACATAGTAACATAGTCTTTAAGGTTGAAGGAAGACTTTAAGTCCATCTAGTTCAACCCATAGCCTAACATGTTGATCCAGAGGAAGGCAAAAAAAACCCATGTGGCAACACTAAGCTCCACATTGGGGAAAAAAATTCCTTCCTGACTCCAGATATGGCAATTAGACTAGTTCCCTGGATCAACGCCCTATCAAAGGATCTAGTATATATAACTGGTAATATTATAGTTTTCAAGAAAGGCATCCAGGCCCTTCTTAAATGTTAGTAGTGAGTCACTCATTAGAACATCATGGGGCACTGATCGACATGAAGAGTGCATAGTCACATGAAATGGCCATCATCCGGAGGCTCCCTGTTTCCTCCCTTTCTTCTCCTACTGCTTGGTCAAGGCAAGCATGATGTATGTAGAACACTAATAAAGGAATATTTTACACGTTTATGAGAGCCCCCTTTCTCTTTCTTATCCTGGATTATTTGCAGTGACTCTGTACTTTATGGAGGGTTGAGCATGACCACATGTAGGAGCGGAAGAATTAGAAATTGTCATTGTTCAGGGGTGTTCACATTGGAGCAGAATTTAGCAAGTTTTTGGTGCAGGGTCCTTTCTGTATTTTTTTGGACAACAATAAAACATTGTTTGTCAACTTACATGTTGAAATTTCAAAGAAAAAACAGAATAAACAGCATGTGCAGCAATACAGGTCCCAAATTAATACTTGGTTGTACACTCTTTGACATTAATGACAGCCTCTAACCATTTCTTGTAGTCCTCTATAAGCTTCTTGCACTTATCAGCTGGTATTTTCTCTTCTTTTGCAGTTTGTTCAAACTCTTGAATGTTTGCAGGGTTCTGTTTCCCAATGTCAGATTTCAGCTCACCTCAAAGATTTTCAATGGGATTGAGGTCAGGACTCATTCCATTGCTGGCCATTTTAAAACAGTTATTTTTTTCTTTTACACCCATCTTGTGTGCTTTTGAATGTGTGCTTTGGGTCATTGTCTTGCTGGATTACCCATGATCTGTAACAAACCAAGTATTCCTACACTGGGTAGGACATTTCACTTTAAAATCTTTTGATATTTCTCTGATTCCTGTGATACGATCAAGGCCTCCAGTACCAGACGCAGCAAAGCCACTCCACAGCATTATTATAGATCCCCCACCATGCTAGTACAACGTCATGGGCTGGTAAGGGGAGTTTGATGTGAGCTTCGGCGCAGAGCTCACATTAAACAGCCAACATCTCAGCTGATGTGATCAGCTGATATGTTGGGCTAACAGCACCGGGATTCGATCGGTGCTGTTAACCCTTTGGATCCCGCCGTTAATCTCTGACAGCGGGAATGTGCTGCTCCCCCGCCTTCACTGGAGATCCCGCGATAGTATCACGGGATCTCCTGGCTAGACCCCGGATGCTGTCATAGAGCACTTCCGCATTGTGGTTGGCAGGCGCTGCCAACCACAACTAATCCGCGATTCTGAGAGATACAGATGAGCTGCAGCTCCCAGAAGCGATCAGATTGTGCAGCAAGGTGCCTCTCTAAGAGGCAGTGTAAGAATAAGAATGAATTAAAAAACAAAGTTTTTAAAAACCTGTAAAAAAACCAAAACATAAAAGTTCATATCACCCCCCTTTTCCACCAATCACAATAAAAGTATTCAAAAAATGAAGAAAAATACACATATTTGGTATCGCAGAGTTCAGAATCGGCCGATCTGTCAACATATTAAATCCGTTAATGAGAGCCGTAAACTCCGTAACGGGAAAAAAAAAGGATGGAGCAAGCGGGGCAACATGGAGCAAGCGGGGCAGCATGGAGCAAGCGGGGCAGTATGGAGCCGGGGGGGCAGGATTGAGCGAGCGGGGCAGGATTGAGCGAGTGGGGCAGGATGGAGCGAGCAAGGCAGGATGGAGCGAGCGGGGCAGAATGGAGTGAGGTGGGCAGCATAGAGCCGGGGAGGGGCAGGATGGAGCGAGCGGGGCAGAATGGAGCGAGCAGGGCAGGATGGAGCCGGGGTAGCAGGATGGAGCCGGGGAGGGCAGGATGGAGCCGGGGAGGTAGGTTGGACGGGGGGCAGGATGAAGCCGGGGGGGGGGCAGGATGAAGCTGGGGGGGCAGGATGAAGCCTGGGGGCAGGATAGAGCCGGAGGGGCAGGATGGAACTGAGGGGGGCAGGATATGGAGCCGGGGGGGGAAGGGGAGCAGGATGGAGCCGAAGGGGGCAGGATGGAGCCGTGGGGGCAGGATGGAACTGAGGGGGCAGGATGGAGCCGGCGGGTGGAAGCGGGATGGAGCCGAGGGGGGCAGGATGGAGCTGGGGGGCAGGATCGATGTGGGGGGCAGGGTGGAGCCAAGAAGGGGGGGCAGGATGGATTCGGGGGCGGGATGGATGCGGGGGGCAGGATGAATGCGGGGGGGGCAGGATGGAGCCGGGGCTGCACGATGGATGCGGGGGGCAAGTTTGATGCAGGGGGTGGCAAGATGGATGCGAGGGGTAGGGTGGATGTGGGGGGGCAGGATGGAAGCGGGGGCAGGATGAATGCGGGGGGGGGCAGGATGGATGCGGGGGGGCAGGATGGAGCAAGCAGGGCAGGATGGAGCTGGGGGGGGCAGGATGGAGCCGAGGGAGGGGGCAGGATGGAGCTGGGGGGGCAGGATGTAGCCGGGGGCAGGATGGAGGCGGGCAGAAGGCAGGATGGAGACGGGTGGGGGGGTGGGCAGGATGCAGCGGGAGCATCTAGGATTTCGGACTATGTGTCTCGGGCAGATCTTGTGTGTGATCTCTGGAGCCTCCCGTGGGTTCGGGCTGGTTGTGTCCTGGCAGCTGGAGGCTCGGGTGGCCCCAGGGTCAGTGCTACTCCTGGTGTCCCGCTCCGGGGACTGTCTGCGGCAGGAGGCGGAGGAGCTGCAGGAGATCTGACCGGGGCTCCAGGTCCATTGGACGGTGGCGGATCTCAGCACGGAGGATGGGGTGAGGAGGACGGTGGCCGCGGAGATGGGAGGAGGAGAACCGGAGAGGCTGATCATCGTCAACAACGCCGGTACATGAGGAGAGACCGGAGAGGATGGAGGAAAGACCGGGAAGCATGGAGAGGAGACCGGGGAGCGTGGAGGGGAGACCGGGGAGGGTGGAGGGGAGACCGGGGCGGATGGAGGGGAGACCCAGGGCAGCGGGTACCCGTGTATCCCGGCGACAGCAGCGCTAACATGCTGCTGTCGCCGGCCTGCAAATTGGCACGCAATTTGAACTTTGAATTTGCGCTCCTACCTGTGCCTCTGGATCCCCCTGTGCCTCTCCTCTCCCTGTGCCTCTCTGTTTCCCTGTGCCTCTCTGTCTCCATGTGCCTCTCCTCTCCTCCTGTGCCTCTCCTCTTCTCCTGTGCCTCTGTGTCCCCCTGTGCCTCTGTGTCCCCCTGTGCCTCTGTGTCCCCCTGTGCCTCTCCTCCGGTGTCCCGTGGTGCCTGTGTCCTCCATGCCTCTGTGTCCCCCTGTGCCTTTCCTCTCCTCCAGTGTCTGTGTCCCCCTCTGCCTCTGTGTCCCTGTGCCTCTGTGTCCCCCTGTGCCTCTGTGTCCCCCTGTGCCTTTCTTCTTCCCCTGTCTGTGTTCCCCTGTGCCTCTGTGTCCCCCTATGCCTGTGTCCCCTGTGCCTCTGTGTCTCCATATGCCTCTGTGTCCCCTGTGCCTCTGTGTCCCCCTGTATCTCTGTGTCCCCCTGTGCCTCTGCGTCCCCTGTGCCTCTGTGTCTCCATGTGCCTCTGTGTCCCCCTGAGCCTCTGTGTCCCCTGTGCCTCTCCTCTCCTCCTGTGTCTGTGTCCCCCTGTGCCTCTGTGTCCCCCTGTGCCTTTCCTCTCCCCATGTCTGGTCCCCCTATGCCTCTCCTCTCCCCCTGTACCTTTCTTCTCCCTCCTGTGCCTGTGTCCCCCTGTGCCTCTGTTTCCCCTGTGCCTTTCCTCTCCCCCTGTGCCTATCATCTCCCCTTGTCTGTGTCCCCCTGTGCCTCTGTGTCCCCCTGTGCCTTTCCTCTCCCTCCTTTGTCTGTGTCCCCCTGTGCCTCTCCTCCTGTGCCTCTGTGTCCCCCTGTGCCTTTCCTCACCCCATGTCTGTGTCCCCCTGTGCCTCCCCTCTCCCCTTGTCTGTGTCCCCCTGTGCCTCCCCTCTCCTCAGGTCTGTGTCCCCCTGTGCCTCCCCTCTCCCCTTGTCTGTGTCCCCTGTGCCTGTCTCCTTGTGGCTCAGCCTCACCCCCCCCCCTCCGTTTTCACTCCTGCCTGGTGTGATGCTGAAGACTGCAGGAATATACTGTGCTTGGAGCAGGTCATGTGAGAGAGCGGGCTGGTGTGACTGTTCCAAGTTGGCCTTCAGGTGTTTGGATGTTTGATGTGTTTTTTCCACCATTCGCACCAACCTTCAAAGATTTATCTTGTCAGTTTTCCTCTTTCCCCCACGTCCAGGGATGTTTTTAATGATTCCATGCTTGGCAAACTTCTTAATAACATTGTGTACTGTTGAAACTGGGATACCAAGGTCTTTGAAAATGGCCTTATATCCATTGGAAGTCTTGTGTTTGCTAATAATAGCAGTCCTGATGTCCTCAGAAAGCTCTTTTGTTTTCACCATTGCGACAAAGAAACAAGGCCTAACATGTAGCTTTTTAAAACACTGAAGTCATCTTCCATTGGTTAATTCATGTTATATGGGCACCGACAATTTATCACAGGTGATTATCATTTGTGCATAGTGGATGGGATTTCAAGAAATCCCATCCTCACTATGCATGACCCGCCCGCAGCGTCTTTGGAGCTGCGGTGCGAGTTGCCGGCAGACCGCTCCTCCGCAGCATGTTCATTTCATGCTACGGAGTCGGAAGCGGCTGCCACAGAGAGACTGCAGGGAGAAACCACCCCGCACCCGCCGCACATGGTGAGTACAGGACGGCTGCGGTCTCTCTGCGGCCACCCGCGGCTTCCCTCAGGTCCGGAGGAGCTGCGTCCAACACGCAGCTCCTCCGGACCGTGAGGACATACCCTTAGGTTTTTCTATTTTCCCCTTCCATTGTTTCTTGTTTTAAATTGTTGTTTATCATTTGGTCTTTTTAATTTAACTGAGTGCTCTATATACAAAAGCTTTCACTTGATTCATTTTTTCAGGAGATATTCCACATTATGAACTTAAACTTAGTGGGTGTTATAAATGATGAGCAGAACTGTTTATTGCAAACTCCCCAAAAAGTCAAACAATGTAAAAAAAATAAACCCCTCAAATACTTCAAAATTGTTATTGGGAATATTTTTAACCCCTCAGGTGCTGCACAGGATTTAATGCAAAGTACTATGGAAAAAAAATAAGCTGTAATGTTTACTCTAAAATGTTTCTTTAGCCCCAACTTTTTTTTCCGTTTTTTGGTGTCATTTTGGTGCTTTGTCTTTTTTATTTCCATTATGCAGTTTACCGATTGGATTAATAAATTTTATATTTTGATAGAACAGGCATTTCCGAATGTGGTGATACAAAATATGTGTTTTTTTTAAATTGTAAGTATAACCAGAAGGCTAAAAGGGTTAAAGACAGCGCTGCCGTAATCCAGAAGACATCTAATGGTTCATTCAAATATGGATTTATTAGCCAATGTGATTTACGGCTTCATGGCCCCTTCCTCAGGATAAACCAATATATCAATATACGGTATATAAGATTCACATTGAATGAGTCATGACAGTGACAGGGGTAATCATCTGACCCCTCATAATCATGTCACAGCACTGCCGATAGGTGGAGGGAATGGCGTGCTTGAAGTGGTACCGGGGTTCGATGGGGCAGTGGTTGCCATAGACTAGTACTGTGACTGGTCCACCCCAGCACACTACAATATACCATGAGTCCTTGGTATGTGTAAGTGCTGATGATCTTACTTGTAGTGCCTTCAGACTGATCTGGTCACACTCTTCACTCAGTCCCCAAGTATGCCAGGGAGAGAATACAGAGACGTTGGTAAAAACAAGGCAAACTTTACAGAACATAACTTGAATAAACATTATAAAGCAGGCAGTACACTTCTTATCTTCTGTGTAACACAGAGGCACAATCTTAATGGTTACTTCGGATGGCATGTACTAATGGACGTCTCTTTGCTAGTCAGATGAATTAGGCTACGTATATCACCATGGACAGTGATTCCTTGCAGGAGGACGCACAACACGGCTTTTCCTTCTCTTTGTGCCTCAGCCGTGCAGCAACCTGTCTTCGTCTGAGTCCCCTAAGCCTGACCACTTTGCTAAACTCACTTCACCTTCTTTCAGTTTGATTCTCAAAACCTTCTCCAGCTTTCTGGCATCTGAGATTCAGTCACTCACATATTTCTTGTATGTTGCTGCTTTGTGCTCACTCAGCTTCCCACACAACACTAGTACTGGACTCCTTCTTCAACTCTGAGCTCTCACCCATGTTTAGCTCTTTCTTGGATTGCAGACTCCTGACTCACTGACATTTTGTCTGTCTCCTCTCAGTTAACAGACTGGCACTTCCCTGTGTGAGCTCAACCCAGCTTTAACTCTTTTGGTCTCTGCAATCAGTTTGTATAGATTTTCACCTTTCAATTGCATTCCTAGACACAGTTAATATAATATAATATTTGCATATAACATGCTCTGCTATATCTATAGCATACACTACGCATTATATTCTACCTATAAAACAGTGCAACACATCACACCTACTACCTAACATCTCCTACATTATTCCTATCACTATATTTCAGTTTGCTTAATACACTATATGCAATGAAATCACACACAATACAATGAAATCATCGATGCCTTCAATAGAGCACAGGACTGCAGGTCCATCCTCTTACACGATCACCACCCGCGTGTGTTAGATCGCTTTGGCAGAGTTTGACAGTGAGATCTAACAGGTTAACAATGGCAGGCAGATTGACACTCGGTCTGCTACTGTTAGATGCACATGTTGGGTGATCAGATCAACCAACATGTGCGAGCAAAGATGTGGACTCAGCATGTGAGCCCACATCAAAAGAGCGATATGACCATAGATGTATCAGTATATCCTTAGTCATGAAGGGGTTAAAGGGATTACAATTAATTTAACTTGTAAAAAATTCCATTGTAGGTACATAAGATCTCAAAATGATTGAGAGGTAGTTTATATACCTATGATTATTTGCATTCAATACATATTGATCATCCCCCATAGATGAAACTGGTACTTGCTCATAGAAGTGATGATGAAAAATAAAATAATGATGTAACATATTCCTAAGTAAGTCCAGAATTAAATCAATGTGCAATTCAGGTACATATGATGCCTTTCAAATATGCTAGAAATGGAATGAAGTCCACTATTTTGGTCTATCGATGTATGTAAACTGCAAACATCAAAAGATACACAATATACATTCTCTGGAATTATGACAGTCTTAAACTTCAACTTTAAGAAAATCTTAGTTATCAAAGGCAAATGATTTAGTATAAGACACATATTTATGCAGAATCATGATTTTGTGATTATAAAACACCAGCTGTGAGCCCGATGCAAATGCATCGGGATTCTAGAACGTGCATTAATTTGATTATAGTAGTTATAGCTGTTAGCCTGATGCAAATGCATCGGGTATCTAAAATATGTTTATTGTTTTTTTAAAGATTTTTAAATAATAATCGCATCATCAATAGCAATAATATAAGCCATAGCATTATTATTAGCAGTAATAGCAGTATTAATAGCATTATTAGCAGTATTATGAGCATTAATAACAGTATTAATAGCATTAATAGCATTATTAATAGAATTATTAGCATTAATAATAGCAATAATAACATTATTAATAGCATTAATAGCATTATTATTAGCATTAATAGCATTAATAATAGCATTATTTGCATTAATAATAGCATTAATAACATTATTAATAGCATTAATAGCATTATTATTACCATTAATAGCATTAATAATAACATTATTAGCATTAATAATAGCATTAATAACATTATTAATAGCAATAATAGTATTATTATTAGCATTAATAGCATTAATAATAGCATTATTAGCATTAATAATAGGATTAATAACATTATTAATAGCATTAATAGCATTATTATTAGCATTAATAGCATTAATAATAGCATTAATAACATTATTAATAGCATTAATAGCATTATTATTAGCATTAATAGCAATATTAATAGCATTAAAGGATAAATATTAGCATTAATAGCATAATTAATAGCATTAATAGCATTATTAATAGCATTAATAGCATTAATAGGATAAATATTAGCATTAATAGCATTATTAATAGCATTAATAGCATTAATAGGATAAATATTAGCATTAATAGCATTAATAGCATAATTAATAGCATTAATAGCATTATTAATAGCATTAATAGCATTATTATTAGCATTAATAGCATTAATAATAGCATTATTAGCATTAATAATAGCATTAATAACATTATTATTAGCATTATTAGCATTATTATTAGCATTAATAGCATTAATAGCGTTATTATTAGCATTAATAGCATTAATAATACCATTAATAGGATAAATATTAGCATTAATAGCATTAATAGCATAAATAATAGCATTAATAGCATTATTAATAGCATTAATAGCATTATTATTAGCATAAATAGCATTAATAATAGCATTATTAGAATTAATAATAGCATTAATAACATTATTAATAGCATTAATAGCATTATTATTAGCATTAATAGCATTAATAATAGCATTATTAGCATTAATAATAGCATTAATAACATTATTAATAGCATTATTATGAGCATTAATAGCATTAATAGTATTATTAATAGCATGAATAGCATTATTAATAGCATTAATAGGAATAATAGCATTATTAATAGCATTATTAATAGCATTAATAGCATAAATAATAGAATTAATAGCATAAAAAATAGCATTAATAGCATTAGTATTAGCATAAAGAGCATTAATAGCAATATTATTAGCATGAATAGCATTACTAATAGCATTAATAGCATTAATAGGATAAATATTAGCATTAATAGCATTAATAGCATAATTAATAGCATTAGTAGCATTATTAATAGCATTAATAGCATTATTATTAGCATTAATAGCATTAATAATAGCATTATTAGCATTAATAATAGCATTAATAACATTATTAATAGCATTAATAGCATTATTATTAGCATTAATAGCATTAATAGCGTTATTATTAGCATTAATAATACCATTTAATAGGATAATATATTAGCATTAATTAGCATTAATAGCATAAATAATAGCATTAATAGCATTATAATAAATAGCATTAATAGCATTATTATATAGCATTATAATTAGCATTAATTAATAGCATTATTAGCATTAATAATAGCATTAATAACATTATAATAGCTATATACATATAGCATTATAGCATATATAGCATTAATAGCATTAATAATAGCATTTATTAGCATTATAGCATTAATAGCATTAATTATAGCATTATTAATAGCATTTAACATTAATGCATTATATATAGCATTATTATAGCATTTAATAGCATTAATAGCATAATGCATTAATAGATAATAATGTATAGCATTAATAGCTTAATTTATTAATTAGCATTATTAGCATTAATAGCTATTATTAAGCATTATAGCATAATTAATTAATAGCATTAATTAGCAATATATTAGCTAATAGATATTATTAGCATTAAAATAGCATTAATATTATTATTAGATAATAATTTTAATTTGCTTATTATTTTTATATTAGATTATTAATATTTTTTATATTATTTTTTAATTATTAATTATATTTAGCATTTAGTTAGCTATTTATTAGCATTAATTATTATTATTATTTGTATTAATTAAATTTTATTTAGCATTTTAATTATTATTAGCATATATTTTTATTATTAATTTTTTATTATATTATTTTTTAATTATTATTTAATTTTTTTTATTTATTTTTTTATTATTTTTTTATTATTTTTTATTATTTTATTTTTTTATTATATTAAATTTATTATTTAGGCTGAGACCCAGTTCTCTTTCAGGTCCGCTGAAAGGGCTGATATTATTAGCATATATTTATTTTTTTTATTATTTTTTTTATTTAATTATTTATTATTTTTTATTTTTTTTTTATTATTTTTTAATTATTTTTTAATTATTTTTTTTATTATTAAATTTATTATTTAGGCTGAGACCCAGTTCTCTTTCAGGTCCGCTGAAAGGGCTGATATTATTAGCATATATTTATTATTTTTATTATTTTTTTTATTTAATTATTTAATATTTTTTATTTATTTTTTTATTATTTTTTAATTATTTTTTAATTATTTTTTTTATTATTAAATTTATTATTTAGGCTGAGACCCAGTTCTCTTTCAGGTCCGCTGAAAGGGCTGATATTATTAGCATATATTTATTATTTTTATTATTTTTTTTATTTAATTATTTAATATTTTTTATTTATTTTTTTATTATTTTTTTTATTATTAAATTTATTATTTAGGCTGAGACCAAGTTCTCCTTCAGGTCCGCTGAAAGGGCTGATATTATTAGCATATATTTAATTTTTTTATTATTTTTTTTATTTAATTATTTAATATTTTTTATTTATTTTTTTATTATTTTTTAATTATTTTTTAATTATTTTTTTTATTATTAAATTTATTATTTAGGCTGAGACCAAGTTCTCTTTCAGGTCCGCTGAAAGGGCTGATATTATTAGCATATATTTAAGTTTTTTTATTATTTTTTTTATTTAATTATTTAATATTTTTTATTTATTTTTTTATTATTTTTTAATTATTTTTTAATTATTTTTTTTATTATTAAATTTATTATTTAGGCTGAGACCCAGTTCTCTTTCAGGTCCGCTGAAAGGGCTTATATTCTTAGCATGTATTTATATTTTTATTATTATTTTTAATTGAATTATTTATTATTTTTTATGTATTTTTTTATTATTTTTTAATTATTTTTTATTTATTTATTTTTTTTATTATTAAATTTATTTGTTCCCATTGAAATACATTAGCGGTGTGTCGGCGATTTCTATTCTATTTGTCGGCCCTAAAATCGCGGACACACCGCTAATGCATGTCTATGGGCAGTCAGCTCGAATTCTGATTGGTCGGAGTCAGCAGAGAGCGACCAATCAGAAATCGGGCTGACTGCCCATAGAGATGCATTAGCGGTGTGTCGGCGATTTTAGGGCCGACAAATAGAACCAGGTGGCCGGCCATAAAATCGCCGACACACCGGTAATGTATGTCAATGGGAAATGAGGGGCTCTTCTGATTGGCTGAGGGCAGTAGACAGCGACCAATCAGAAGAGCCCCTCACATCTCATTGACATAGAATGGTGGATTTGTCGTCCATTCTATGTTAATGATAAGTGAAGAGGACGTCGGAGCTGGAAGTTGGCGGAAAGAAGACAGAAGATCCCCGGGGCCAGACGAAGAGGCGGAGATGGCGGAAAGAAGAGAGAAGACCCCCGGGGCCGGAGGAAGAGGACTTGTGGATCGGACGGACGATCAGATGACTAAGAAGGCATGTAAGTGATCGACGGGGACGTTAGGGTAGGGACGGCGGGGGCTTCGGGTGTAGGGCTTTAGGTGTTAGCGACAGCGGCGGGGGAAAGCGGCGGGAGCTTAGGAGGCGGCGGGGCTTAGGGGGTAGGGGCTTAGGTGCGGCGGGGCTTAGAGGGTAGGGGGTTAGGTGCGGCGGGGCTTAGAGGGTAGGGGCATAGGTGCGGCGGGTCGGGGCTTAGGGTGTAGGGGTGCGGCGGACTTAGGGGGTAGGGGCTTAGGTGCGGCGGGTCGGGGCTTAGGGTGTAGGGGTGCGGCGGACTTAGGGGGTAGGGTTTAGGTGCGGCGGGTGGGGGCTTGGCGGCGGACGGTAGGGGCTTAGGTGCGGCGGGTGTTAGGGGGTAGGGGCTTAGGTGCGGGGGGGCTTAGAGGGTAGGGGCTTAGGTGCGGCGGGGCTTAGGGGGTAGGGGCATAGGTGCGGCGGGTCGGGGCTTAGGGTGTAGGGGTGCGGCGGACTTAGGGGGTAGGGGCTTAGGTGCGGCGGGGCTTAGGGGGTAGGGGCATAGGTGCGGCGGGTCGGGGCTTAGGGTGTAGGGGTGCGGCGGACTTAGGGGGTAGGGGCTTAGGTGCGGCGGGTGGGGGCTTTTAGGTGCGGCGGGGCTTAGGGGTAGGGGCTTAGGTGTGGCGGGGCTTAGGGGTAGAGGGGGTTAGGTGTGGCGGGGCTTATGGGGTAGGGGCTTAGGTGTCGCGGGGCTTTTAGGTGCGGCGGGGCTTAGGGGGTAGGGGATTCGGTGCGTCTGGTCGGGGGTTAGGTGCGGCGGGGCTTAGGGTGTAGGGGCTTAGGTGCGGCGGTGCTTAGGGGGTAGGGGCTTAGGTGCGGCGGGTCGGGGCTTAGGATGCGGCGGAGCTTAGAGGGTAGGGACTTAGGGGCGGCGGAGTTAGGGGGTAGGAACTTAGGTGCGGGGTGGCTGTGCGGACATTGCGGGGTGGGTGTGCGGACATTGCGGGGTGGGTGTGCGGACATGGGGTGGCTGTGCAGACATGGGGGGGCTGTGTGGACGACATGGGGGTGGCTGTGCGGACATGGGGGTGGCTGTGTGGAGATGGGGGGGCTGTGTGGACATGGGGGGGGCTGTGCGGACATGGGTGGGGCTGTGCGGACATGGGTGGGGCTGTGCGGACATGGGGGGGCTGTGCGGACATGGGAGGGGCTGTGCGGACATGGGGGGGCTGTGCGGACATGGGGGGGGCTGTGCGGACATGGGGGAGGGCGAATTGTGGGTAGCGGGAAGCGGAGGCGGCTGTGCCGCCTCCGCTCCATGGTCCCCGGGGAGCGAGTTGCGGCTCAGGCAGCGACTCGCAATGGCCTCGCAGCCATTGCTCGCGCTACCTGACCGGTAAATCGGTAAGGTTGTGGCCGAGCCTGTGGATGGATTTTTGGGCAGCGACTCGCAATGGCCGCTTCGCGGCCATTGCTCGCACTCAGCCAGCGACTCGCAATGGCCTCGCGGCCATTGCTCGCGCAGCATTGGGCGCTTCACGCCCAATGTTAAATTCGTGTCCACATGACCACGCCGGAAGTAGCGCGCGGAGGGGCGCTTTTCCGATTCGCGATTATATAATAGATAACCTTTAATTAAGTATACAGTTAAAAATTACAAGCTTACTAAAATACGTTATTATTAAACAGGTGAAAAAATCTTTTTATCCAGTCCACAGTGATGGATGGAATTATGACTATCACTCTCATTAATATAAGACCAACAGATTTAGAGTGATAAGGGCTTGGGGAACAGTATATGTACACTCTTGCCTTCCCCATAATAAGAAGAGTGATGCATGATGGACAAATCTTCAATAAATATATGAAAAAGAAGGTGAGAAAAACCAACATAAAAGTCTCTATATAGGAGCACACATGTATAATACTTTATTTGAGAAACTAAAAAACTAAAAAGGATGGATACCACATCCACTAGAATGGGACCACAAGCCAACAAATGGTGTCCCCAATGATGGACTGTGTTCACCTCAATGCGCATTTTGGTAGATTGCACCTTTGTAAAAGCACGATCATGCCAAGGGTATAAAGAGGCTGTAACCAATCATAGTACTGTTCGCAGCACATCCTTAGTATCAGAAGACTTCTGGGCCCTTGGCGCGAGCCCACGTCATGTGCTGCTGGACGCCACGGGATATGAGGGCACATAGGCAACCTGGGATCAGAACAGCATGTGAACACTACCACACCGCTGCAGCATAAATATAAAGGGGCAGAGATATGTGCCCTATGATATATATGATGTAACTGAAGAATAAATAAGCAGAAAAATTATTGAATAATAATTAGTGATGAGCAAACCCGAACTGTAAAGTTTGAGGTTGGAACTGAACACCTGTTGTCCTGTACTGAGCCCCAAACAAAGACTTTTCACTGTATGTCTACTTCCTGTTTGGTTCTATCATCCAAATAAAGCTTGTTGCAGCCAATCAACTAGCTTTTAGATTGTGGGCATTTCTGGAGGCATTGCAGCCTTGCCATGTATTGGCACAGCTGTGATTGGCCAGGTCACCTCGTGACCTAGCCTTTATGAAGGTCAATTCACAGGTTTCACTGCCATTGTGCTTTAATTAATGTAGGGATAGGATGATATTGGTGTGAGGAATAGTGATAGGCGCAATTCATCCAAAATTTAATACAGTTCTGCATCACGCAGTTTAGTGTAGCACTCAAAAACAGCTGCATGCAGGCAGTGTAATCTGACTATTGTCTTAATCTTCTAAAAAGCTGAGGGTATACAGCATGCCTTGCTGTGTGAATATCTCACGAACCTCACACAGTGCTGCATCACATGACTAATTGTAGCACTCAAAAACAGCTGCATGCAAGCAGTCTAATCGGACTATTGGCTTAATCTCATAAAAAGATGAGAGTATACAGTGTGCCTTGCTGTGTGAATATCTCACAAGCTTCATACAGTGCTGCATTATGCAGCTTTGCATAGAACTCAAAAACCAGCTGCATACAGCCAGTCTAATCTGTCTACATATTTGCTTAATCTGGCTAGACAACTTCAATGTGTTAAGAGGTAAGAAATCAAATATTTCTAAAGAATATAGGTACCAACTTAATTAGGATAAGGTTAAAACAATCTTTATTATAAACCTAAAAAGGTCAAAGACCTACATGCAAGGTGAGGTAAGACAAACAAAACAAACAGGTTGAACCACAGACAGGAATCATGTATATGTATTTCCTACCATATCCCTAGTTCTGTTAAGGCCTGCCTATCAATGGAGGATTTTAACCCTAGGATTTTGGTGCCCTCATTCCCTTGGCGGCTCTCTCTGGGCTGGCCCTAAGGAGGTAGACTCAGATAATTACAGACACGGGTGGACACTAAAAGCACTAAGTGAGTATATTAAATATGCTTTAGGCTTCAAATCAGACCCTGATTTTCTCAGGAGGGAAGATATTTTACAGAGCTCTACTGAACATTTTCAAACCTCCTTAAAAAATAGGAAACATAAATCCATAAAAGATCTAGTGAACTTTAGAGAAAATAAGGCCTAGTCTTTTTTGGAAGGTCCATCTGGGAAAAATCTTCCTATGAATGGGAGCCCTCAGAACCGGATGACCCCCATTTACCAACTGACCCAAAAAAGCCCCAACCAAAAAGAAAGAGGAGAAGGAGTCCACAGAAAAAATGGGATCTTCCAAAGCTACTGGTTACTCCATCCTTACAAGTCCCTTTACCATCACTGTCGTCTTCAGTATCTATATAATCTTTTCTAGAGCAGAGATGGGTCCTCTACGATTTAAGGTCCCAAAGGACAGTGGTGGACCCAATGGTAACAACCAGCTAAGAAATCTGTTCTTAAATGTATCCCCTTATAGTTTCTCCAGCAATCAACTGAAGGTCCTAAAAACTTTTGAACTTTGTTCTCACAAAGCGCTTTGATGCGTTCAGGTGGATAATTTTTCCATACAAAGGTTAAACTTGATTCATTGGGAGTTAGTAAAGAGGATCGCAATGCCTTAAACTATCTAATGGATCTTAAAGCTGAGGCACCACTTCCGGTTCCGGCGCCTTCATGAGCAGCCGCGTCTAACGGCGCTCCGTGCCCCGCCGCGGCAATCCGGATGCATCCAGCCTCCCCTTGATCCCCTGGACCATAGCCACACCAGGACTCTCACCCCGGACGCCGGACCTTCGCCCGGGAACGAGGATGGACCGGTACGTCACTCGCAAGGGAGAGAGCTGCCGGCCTCCCCCCGCACACGCGGCTGATAGCAATGGCGCCCGCGATGCTGAGGAGGAGGGAGACCCGGAAGATACCTCCGTGCAGGAAGGTAATGTGCCGCTGGGGACTACACATAACACTGTGGTGAATGCAAACACCGAGGTGGAGATGCCGGGAGCCCCCTTATTATCACAATTAGAGGCCCCCTCACAGAAGCACCAGGCACAGACCAAGGGACACGGATCCCATGAGCATGCAGGAGATGAGAGGGGAGAAGACCAGGCTGTGCAGTCGGGAGGCAGACAGGGCCCACATTACATGGACTATAAAGCACTGGCCAAAGAATTAGCCAAACACATGGCAGAGGATTTTAAAATAGCCATAGCTGACATGGTGGCTGCAACAACGAAAGAGTTCAGCAAAAAACTTGAGACCCATGACCAGAAGCTTAAAGAGGCAGAAGCACGGGTTGGTGCTGCTGAAGACAGAATACAGGAACTAGAGGAGCAAGTGCTAGCTTTGAAAACACGCTCTGATTATACCTTCACAAAACTAGAAGATATTGAAAACAGAGCGAGGAGGAATAACCTCAAAATTGTAGGTCTACCAGAATCAATTCTGCCAAACCAGCTAGAGGACATTTTTGAGGTAGACCTCCCCAAAGCACTAGGGCTACTGCACAGATGCAAGACGGAGCGTACCCATAGGATTGGACCCCCGAGAGATCCTTTGGAAACTGCTCCCACAACTAGAGATAGCCCCTCTCACTCTGGACCCTCTACTAAACCGAGACACGCAATTGCTAAATTCCTGAACCACAGGGATAAAGAGGAGATCCTTAGGGCTTACAAAGCTAGGAAACATCCTTTAACAATACGAGGACATAGAGCTTTGATCTTCGCCGACTATTCAATAGAGGTCTCGCGCCGAAGAAGAGCTTTCAGCGAAGCCTGCTCACTACTCCATAAGAGAAATGTTCGTTTCCAATTAAATTTCCCGGCTACTTTAAGGTTTAAGTCCAGAGAGGGTACACTAATGACTTTTACGGATCCAGGGAAAGCATTATCTGCGATTATGGTCAACTCTCGCTCACCTGGAGCTGTAACACCGCCGACGGTCAATACTGATCTACAACGTGTATCGTCTAACCCTGATCCAGAACCAGGAGGGGATGAAGACCGCGACTCCGTGAGATCCTACAGGCTACGTTCAGACACCATGAACAACGGAGGCGCTTCAGGTGGAGCGACACCTAGGCAACAGAGACAAACAGGCTCGCGCTGGCAAAAAAAGAAATGAGGCAGATGGGTCGATTTCTTCTGAACTTGTGTTAAAGAAAAGAGGACCTTTGAAATAATTGCACTACTGACTTGGAGGTTATAAACCCCCCTCCCTTCCTCCTACTGCTGTGTTACTTCATTTTCCCTTCCCTTCCCCCTTCTTCCTGTCCCCTACCCCCCTCCCTCCCTCCCCTCTAGTCCCTCCCTTTCCCCTTTATTTCTCCCCCCCCCCCCTTTTTTTTTTTTTTTTTTTTTTTTTTTTTTTTGTAGGAAGGGAGGGAGCGAAGTGAAACGTCACCTATTAAGGTTGAAGATAACATCACAGTGTTATGGTGACGTATATTTATTTGCTTGCTGTTTCCACTTGTTATTCATCAACGCACTTTCATTGTGCCTGCAATACTTTGAAAACCCTGTAACAAAAGATTGATAGCAACCTTTATCGGAGACTACATCTTACGAGCAGGGGTTGAGAGAAATATTATTATGTCCAATTTTTATTACCAACAAGGGGAGGAGATAGGGGTAACCAAATGAAGTTTTAACAATTACTTATTGTAGGATGCTGTGGCGGGGCACGAGACGTATGTACGTGAGGTGTATTGAGGGGAAGAAGAGAAGTCAACAACAAGGACAGGTGATAAGTAGAGAGATGGTTGGGGTAGGGGGGAAGTTATGGGGGGAGGGGAACAACCTAGAGACATCCTTAACAGGTTATTTATGCTCCGTTTCGTAATGTGTATAATAGCCACTTTATTTTGGTTTGGGTTATGGGGGGCAAAACCCCGATGGTTAGGGCTAAATTACTCTTCACTGATACTAATCTGGGGGGGTTCGGATGGTTAGGTGGGTCTCCTGGAATGTAAAGGGTCTGCGCTCCCCAACAAAGCGCATGATGGTACTACGTCATCTCAAACGATTGCATACAGACATTGCCCTGCTCCAGGAGACCCACCTGGCCTCTGAAGACTTTTTCCGTCTTAGGAAGCTATGGGTGGGAGACATCTATGGATCGGGGGCGGTGGAGAAAAAAGCGGGAGTTATAATACTAATTCACAGGTCCCTGGCGCATACAGTATTGTCCACACAAGCTGACGACGAGGGCAGACTGATCCGAATGACCATACAAATTCAAAAAGATGTCTTCACCATTTACAATGTATATGCTCCAAACGAGAAACAGAAGCCCTTCTTCCAAAAACTACAAACCGAAATTTTAACTGACACCGGTCACAATAGAATAGTAGGGGGGGATTTTAATATGGTATTACGGACAGAAGAAGATAGAAAATACTCCACGTCCCCTCCGAGGACAGCTCGAAACCCAGGGGAAATAGGATCAACGAGCTTTCTAGAATCCCTCTTTGCAGATGTTGATATGAGTGATGTGTGGAGGACAGTACACCCCTGGATAGGGAGTTCACGCATTTTTCCCACCCACATGGGTCTTGGTCGAGGATAGACATGTTTTTCACCTCACCCAACCTACTCCACAGAGTGATTGAAATTAGAATTGAAGACATGGTAATATCTGACCACAGCCCACTGGTGCTGGAAACTAAAGATGCCTATGAGAAGGGCACCGACTACTTGTGGCGTTTCCCTGACACATTTACCAGAGAGGAAAACTTCGTCGCCCTCCTTAGGGAATGGTGGACGCTTTTCTCAAATGACAATGAAGCCCATCGCTCAGACCCGAGCTTGTTTTGGGAAACAGCGAAATCGGTCATGAGAGGGCATGTGATGGCTTACAGCATGGGGATAAAGAAAAAGATAAAAGAACAATTCGTTGCGGCTAGTCTTGAGGTGAGGAACTCGTATTCTCGCTATAAAAGTACGATGGCAGACCCTGATAGAGAGACCTGGTTACAGGCCAAGAAAAATTTTGATATGTGGGCAGGAAGGAGGGAAGGATTATATAAAAATAGATTAGAACTTAATCTACATAAATTTGGGGATAAAGCCGGTCGATTATTGGCACGTTTATCACGAGGTAGACACCCTCCTTCCCACATCCACACTATAATTGACAAACATGGTAACACCTGGACTAATCCGAAAGATGTAACCCAGGCACTGGGGAAATTCTATGCATCTCTTTACTCGGACAGAGACACTGATATGCCTGAGGGGGCCGACTGGCTGCACCTCATTCGTTTACCAGGTATCTCAGAAGAGGACAAACAATTTCTAAACAGTCCTGTCACTGTGGAGGAAATAGACAATGCTATAAAAAATATAGATCCAGGCAAAGCGCCAGGTCCTGATGGATATAACGGTGCATTTTTCAAAGCCTTAAAAGAACAAGTCTCTCCTATCTTACGTGACCTGTTTAATGCAATATTGCAGGGGGCCCCCATACCGGAAAGAATGAATATAGCATATATTAAACTTATCCCCAAACCCGGTAAGGTACCAACGGATCCGGCAAGTTTCAGACCAATTTCACTCATAAATCAAGACCTTAAACTTCTTTCAAAGATAATGGCCAATAGACTGGCGACGGTAATGCCTAGTTTGATACCCCCTCACCAAGCGGGATTTATTAAGGGAAGATCAACAACTACTAATATTAGAAGAGCGATGCTCTTGCTTGACGTCATGGGGAAAAGAGTAGGATTGGAGGGGGGGGACCCAGCCGTGATCACCCTAGATGCAGAAAAAGCGTTTGATAATGTACGGTGGTCATGGCTGGGTAGGGTCTTAGACTCTGTGGGAATTGTGGGGCCTTTCAGACAATATCTACAGGCTCTGTATCACAGACCAAAGGCCTGCATTAGCACACCCGGATACTTATCAGATTCATTCCTCTTGCAGAAGGGAACGAGGCAGGGATGCCCGTTATCCCCACTCCTCTTTAATTTAGCAATAGAACCTCTAGCCTTATACCTTGAGCATAATAACACCTATGAAGGATTCAAAGTGGGGGCGAGAGAGGTCAAGCTATCCCTTTTCGCTGACGACATTATCCTTTATGTCCGAAACCCCGAAAGGGATCTCCCACGCATCCTTGAAGATATTGAAAGATTGGGAAAACACTCAGGCTTCTGCTTAAACAAGGGCAAATGTGAGATTCTATTCATCAATCCGAGAAATAAATACTCGCGTCACACCCACCTATATGGTCTTCCAGTGGCCAAAGATAGCATAAAATACTTGGGAATCCAACTGGCTAGATATCCTGGCCAGACCTATAGACTTAATTTTACCCCGATTCTTTCAAAAATCGAAAAGGAATTGGCGGGATGGGTGGGACTGCCACTCTCTCTGACTGGGAGATGCCATCTGCTTAAGATGATTAGTTTTGCGAGATTATTATATCCGCTCCAGAATATCCCCATGCTGTTAAAACATACAGATATAGCTAAGTTAAACAAAGCCTTCTCGAAATTTCTGTGGAGGGGGAAGAAACCCAGGTTGGCCTTTGGTGTCTTGATGCAGTCAAAACAGGAGGGAGGTCTCCAACTCCCGGATGTTCGAGGATATAATTTAGCGTGCATTTCACGCAATGTTCTTGACTGGATTAGGGGTACTAATAGGTTCTCCGATATAGCTCTGGAGGGAGAATTTGCTAGACCCTGGGACCTATCTGCTCTGCTACACTCACCGCTACCATGCTTACCTAAGTCCCTTAAAGATACTGTTATCTATAGAGACACGATTATGACGTGGAAGGGAATAAGGAGAAAACTAAAATTGTCTTGGAGAGTCTCAAGATCACTCAACCCTTGGAGATGTCCGGCCTTTCCACTAGGGCGTGAAAATTCTCTTTTTGAAACCCGGAGGGAGAGAGGTACTGGGACACTGGGAGACCTTATGAACGTGGGTGAAAAGAGGTGGATGACAGAAGGAGAGGTGCTGTCCACGTATGCTCTCTCTTCCTTTCATGCCATACAATATCGTCAGTTACACTACCATCTTCTCTCTCGATTGCTAGATATTACAGGGGAGGTGGGGAACAACCTTTGGTCTGACTTGCTAGCTATAAGCGAAGGTGACGTATCTATTTCCTCTCTCTACGCTAGGCTGCAACAAATTCTAAGACCATCGAGAGGGAAGACCCTTTTCACTAAATGGAGGAAACACTTGACTGACCCTGACCTTACTCAAAAGATCTTAGAGGGCTGGGGGACAGTCAGACGCCACATCCATGATGAAAGATGGAGAGATTCCCAATTTAGGATCATCCATGGGACCATACAAGGTTTTAACATACCACCTACCCAGGCCAATTTGGGAAGATGGGTGAATTGCCCTAAATGCAAAGCTCCTATGACGGATCTGGAGCATGGTCTCTGGTCATGTCCCGCTTCTCAGAGATATTGGAAGGTAGTCGACACCTGGGCGAAAGGGATATGCGGGGGATTGGAGAGGCTTAACCCGATGCTTTGGCTCTTCCACTATTATGGAGATTTGGGGAGGGATGATCAGCCACAGGTACTATTTCACTATATTGCAATTATAGCAAAACGACTTCTTCTTCAACACTGGCTTGACCTTAACCCTCCTGATCTAACTCAGATCAAGACTTCTTTGAGAAATGTTCTTGCAATCGAATCACTAGAGACACTCAGTAACCCCAGCAAATTATCACAAAAATTTTTCCATAAATGGAGAGTTTATATTGAGAGTGAATTTACCGATACTGAAATAACGGCTTTTATGACACCCCATAGATCCTCAGCGTGGTATGCTATGGAGGACTTGAGGGGTACTTTAGGCAAATTGAAATGTCCAATTTAATGGTGGCACTTAATCATTATAATTAAAGTAATGTTGAAATAACCTGAGCAAATCTAGGATGTTATCTAGGGTAAGGGGGGGGTGGGATTCTGAGATGTCGTTACATTCTCAACAGTTCTGTTTAAAGTGAACTTTGTCTGTACACAGATTTCAATTGCTCTAATGTCAATTACTTATGATATTATTCTCCGTCTGTGGCTATGTTTGTATTTTTTTTTTTTTTAATATTCTTGAAACAATAAAAATGATGGTTCAAAAAAAAAGCTGAGGCACATAGGATCCCATTTACTTCACTTAAACGTACCAGCAAGAAACTTCCACCAACTGTTAAGGTTGACGCTATCAACATCTTTCTTAAGGTGGTCAATGATGACTTAAAGGGATCCTAAAGGGTTAACAGAAAGTGCTGGGTTCCATAGATTAACCGCGCTGACCTCCAGGTGAAGACAAACAGAGTGATAGATAAGACTCTGTTTAATGAGTAGTTTGCCTACCGGGTTTCGTGATATCAGTTATCACTTCATAGGGGGAGTCTTATCTATCACTCTGTTTGTCTTCACCTGGAGGTCAGCGCGGTTAATCTATGGAACCCAGCATTTTCTGTTAACCCTTTTGGATCCTTACTCTTGCTGGACAACTGCTGCAACCATAGGAGAGAGCGGAGTTAGTTGGTTGTGACTTACACAACCTAATCATGTGAGTCCTTCCACAATAGGGGGGCACTGAGGTTATTGGTACAAAAGGAAATTACTCTATGTGCGCTCCATTTCCCTTTTATTAAAGGGATCCTGTCACCTCCAAAACGCCTCCTAAGCTAGCAAAACATGTCCCTGCAGCATCCTATCACTAATCTCACACTTCTTTTGTCTCCTAAAAGCATCCTGTGAAAGTGCATAAAAACGTTTTGATACTTACGCATTAGTGATTATAATTAGCAGGGGCGTTAACGTTAGACCAACGACAATCACTGACCCGTCCATTCACCATGAATGACCTCCGGTCCACCCTGTCGCAGTGTCCCACAGGCAAATCTCCAGGCCCCGATGGATTCACGGCCCACTACTACAAAACGTTTGCACCCTTTCTGCTACCACGTCTCTTGAAGGTTTGTAATGAGGCATTTGAAGGTAAGCCCCTCCCGCAGCAAATGCTGGAAGCAAAGATAACCTTGATACATAAGGAGGGTAAAGACCCCAACTTATGCAGTAATTACAGGCCAATTTCACTGTTAAATGTTGATTTGAAACTTTTGGCCAGTATGATAGCTCATAGGATAAGGAATTTTTTGCCCTCACTGATCTCGTTAAATCAATCAGGTTTCGTGGGCGGAAGGGAAGGCAAAGATAACGCGCATAAAATATTACATATCCTTCAATATGTGAAATCCCGCCATCAACCCCTAGTGTTAGTGGGCACGGACGCTGAGAAGGCCTTCGACAGGGTGGATTGGACTTATCTGGAGGTGACGTTACTGCATTTCGGGTTCCCCCCATCGCTAGTTGGCACCATAATGGCCATGTATCATAACCCGACGGCCCGTATTCAGATCAATGACACGTTGACGGAGCCCTTTACAATACATAACGGCACTAGACAGGGCTGCCCACTATCTCCACTCCTGTTCGTCTTGGCAATGGAACCCTTACTGATTGCTATTCAGGAACATCGAGATATAGAGGGCGTTCAGATCAATAAATCTCATTTCAAATCTGCTGCGTTTGCAGACGACCTCCTCGTTTTTCTCACAAAACCTCTGATTGGGTTCCCTGCCTTGATAGCAGTAGTGGAGCAATACGGCAGCATTTCTAACTTTAAAATCAATATGTCCAAGTCTGAAGCGTTAGACTTTCGCGTCCCCCATCACACACTCTTGACCTTGCAAAACTCATATCCCTTCCACTGGCCCAAGACACACATAACATACCTGGGGGTGAAGTTGGGCCGCACAGACTCTGATCTGTTCGCACTGAACTTCCCCCTCTGCTCACATCCACGTCAACGCTAATTAAGCAATGGAGAGATGCTTACCTCTCGTGGATGGGGAGGAAAAACATTATGAAGAGCTTGATATTGCCAAAATTCACCTACCTATTCCAAATGCTCCCCATACACATCCCGGCGTCCTATCTCCATAAAGTGAACTCCCTTTTCTCCAAATATATATGGAAGACCAGGAGACCGCGCGTGGCATACCGTACACTTACCCTCCCAAAATCATCAGGGGGCATGGGTGTACCGGACATCAGACTCTACTATAAGGCAGCTGTCCTGACGAGAACGGTAGACATAATTCGAGGGAATACGGAAAAAACAGTGGATAGAGATTGAGGAGGCACTTGCTCCCCTACCCCTCAGAGCGCTATTCCTAATGCACTCCAATACCCGAATCGAGCGTATAGTGAATCCCCATACTAAAAACACTCTTAAATTATGGCGTGACTCACTAGACGCTCTAGCCCCGCCATTATCACCCCTTCTGTCGCTATCCGACATTCTAGCCCGCTCTACATCGACCCCGACCGGACATTCCAAGAGCCCTAAATACTCTGGTATTTCCTTAGACCACCTTCTCCGAGACGGTGCCCTTCTCCCCCTCCAAGACTTGCAAAGGCAGCCGGACTTGACAACTTTAACCTTCGTCGCCTATAACTCTATTAAAACCCTCCTGCGTCGTCACCTTCAAAGCAGCGACCTGAACAGATCTATGACAGTCTATGAGGCACTCTGTGCTAGAACTGCTAGACCCGCGAAAATTTTCTCACAACTCTATCATTTACTCTTACTGTCCAACTGCTGTCACAAACGAGCGTATATTGCCCTATGGGAAAGAGATCTAGGATACACCTTCACGAAGGAACAGATATCACGCATATATAGAGCCTCTCATGGACCCACCCAATGTGTTCGAGCACAAGAAAACTCATATAAAATAATAACGAGATGGTATTATGATCCCCTTAAATGCCAGAACTGGGGGGCTCCGTCCACGGCTGAGTGCTGGAGGTGTGGTGCTGAAAATGGAAACTACTATCACATCTGGTGGCAATGTCCTGACATATCTTCATTTTGGCAACTAACTGAAAGACTGATTACTCTGGTACTGGGAGAAAGGGTGCAACTAACTCCAGAGTCGACCTTACTAAATTTCAGGCTATGGCCTACAAGGAAGTATACATCAATCCTGGCCCAGAATATAATCGCAGCGGCCAAACTCCTAATACCGGTCTACTGGCGCTCAGCAGAGGTCCCTTCGCTCCAACAGCTCCACGCTAAAGTCCACCAGTTGTACCTTGTTGCAGAAACGGTGTCCTATGTGAACCACACCCGAGCTTCTTTCTTAGAAATCTGGTCACCCTGGATCAGATACAGTTCGACGTCCTAACTTGCTAACACCGAACACTACCATTCAATCTGACAGACATCCCGTGTCCTATCCTACCCACCCCCCACCCCTCACTTTCCTGTTTCGTTCCTATCTCCTTACTTCTCTCTCGACTCTTATCTCTAACTGCTTCCCTTCAAGCGAACCGGCTTGCCTTTATTCCTACTCTCTTTAACGTCTTTAGATCCGAATTTATTATTGATAGCTAACAATATGCACTTCTTACAGTGCGGTTATTATTTGCAGCTCTCAGTGAGACACTGGATTGGCCCACGACCACTCCCATCTTTGGGACAGTGTTGCTTGGTGCGCTCCACCTCTGCCCATCACTCCTGATGCTCTGGGGGTTGTGGAGCGTGATCATGCAATGCAGGACCAAAAACACCCTTGGACTGTCTCAGAGTGTTACTTATATGGCCGTTAATTGTACTGTTAGAATCCTTGTTATACATCTGGATTCTTTCTCCTCTGAATATGTACTCACACTATACTGTTGAAAAATATTGATTTACTGTCTATTACACTGTACTGCAAAGCGTTAATAAAAAGAATTTTGAAAAGAAAAGAGACCTGTTTAGGCCTAGAAGGCCACATGAAGTCAAAGCTCGTGCAAGTATTCCCATAAAAGTCATGCCCCGCCACACACAGATGGGACCACCATTAGTTTTGTGGAGTACTATAGAAAAAAACAGAGAGATACGTCAGAGACCTGTTTAGGCCTAGAAGGCCACATGAAGTCGAAGCTCGTGCAAGCATTCCCATAAAGTCATGCCCCGCGACACACAGGTGGGACCACCATTTGTTTTGTGGAGTACTATAGAAAAAACAGAGAGATACGTCAGAGACCTGTTTGTGCCTAGTAGGCTGGATAAAGTCAAAGGGAACCTGTCACTGAATATTAGAGATGATCCACCACCCTAGTGTTCGAATTAGATTCGGTTTGTCGATTGGGGTGTGTTTGTTGAATGTTCGTCGAATGTTCGTCCAACTCCGTCGAATATGATTGAAAACAATGGCAGGAAAAAACAAAACATACAAACACATAGAAAACACATAGAAAACAACTTCTAAGGTGTCCAAAAGGTGACAAACTTCTCAGAAGATACAACAAACACATGGAATAGTGACAAGTACATATAAAAATGAGAAAAGAAAAGAAAAGAGATGGACGAGTAAAACGAGGAGGAGACACCTATATAAGCATGTCATGCCCTTTGAAAATCTGTTTTTACTCCAACATTTGTAAGGGATCATGCAGATGATGAGTATTGCTTGATTTTAACTTTGGTTTCTGTAAGGCCACATTCAGTCAATGAGTATTGCTTGATTTTTACTTCAGTATCTGTAAGGACACGTTCAGACAATGAGTATTTTGTGATGTTTTTCCTCACTATCTGTAAGGCCTTGTGCAGACGATGAGTCTTGTGTCACATTTAGGGGACTACAAGAAGAGTCTCCCTTTTTTCCTAAAATTTGGGCACAGACGCCACTTAAGTGACATTAATTGCACCACAGTTGCAAACTTTAAATGGTTACTTTTAGGCAAAAATCCACAAGGCTTTAGACTCCCCAGGATGACACAGGGGTAGAAAAGTCCTTGCGGATCCATGCCTTGTTCATCTTTATGAATGTTAGTCTGACCACATTTTGGGTGGACAGACGCGTGCGCCTTTCTGTCAGCACACCACCAGCAGCGCTGAAGACACGTTCTGAGAGAACGCTGGCTGCGGGGCACGACAAGATCTCCAAGGCGTGAGTGGCGATCTCAGGCCATTTTTCCAGTTTGGAAGCCCAAAATGAGCAAGGCTCCAGTTCCCCAGTCATTGCATCGATGTTAAGTTGGAGATACTCGTGTACCATCCACTCCAGGCGTTGACTATGTGTCAGACTTCTCGTGTCTTCAGGCCTTGAAAATGATGGTCTGAAAAAATTTTGAAACGAAGCCACAAAATTGCTAGTACCACCACCAGATACGGTGTTACTGGTACAGTGTGAGTGATGATGATGCGACAGTCCTACGGTTGACAAGTTGGAACTGTGAGATTCACTCTGTCTACTACTAACACTGGTAGTTTGTGGAAAAGCCAATCTGAGATTTTGCTGATAGTCCTGCATGCGTGAGTCCCTTTGTATGGCAGGAATTATTTCAGCAAATTTGCTCTTGTACCGGGGATCTAATAGTGTGGCAACCCAGTAGTCTGCATTACTCCTAATTCGCACAATCCGAGGGTCATGTTGCAGGTAGTGCAGCAAGAAGGCGATCATGTGTCTTGCGCACCCAGGAGGACCAAGTCCTTCTTGTGTTGGTGGTGGGAAGGTGAGAATGATGCTTCCTTCCTCTGCCCTCTCCCCAACCTCGCACAACAGAAATGTCATCAAGGTCTCCCTCATCTGCTGACTCTTCAATGCCCATCGCCAGTTCATCCTCCATTTCTTTCTGGGCTCCTGCACCTTCCTGAAGAGGTTGGTTGCTAACATGCACCCTCGTGAATGCCTCTCCACCACCCTCCCATGCCTGCCGTCTTGGTGCTGCCGACTGTGAGGATCTTGCAGATGTTGTCATCCCTTGCGCATAAGACTCCTCCTGTACTTCCTCAACCTCCTCTTGTCCCACCACCTGACTCCGAATATTGTTTAGAGTGTGCTCCAGCATGTAGCTGACTGGAATAGTCCTGCTGATAATGGCATCGTAAGCACTAAACATCTTCGTCGCCATCTCAAAACTGTACAGAAGGGTACATAGGTCCTTGATCTGAGACCACTCTTGCAGCGTGATCTGCCCCACCTCTGGATCTTGTTGGCCCAGGCTATACATCATAACGTATTGCACCAGGGCTCGGCGGTGCTACCATAGTTGCTGCAACATGTCCAGAGTAGAATTCCAGCGTGTCGGCACATCGCATTTCAGCCGGTGAATGGGCAAGTCGAAAGACTCCTGGAGCGAAGCGAGTCGTTGAGCTACGGGATGCAAACGCCGGAAGTGAGCACACAGCGACCGTGCCCTCTGCAGAAGCCCATCTAGGCCGGGCTAGTGTCTCAAAAATTGCTGGACAACCAGATTCAACACGTGAGCCATAGAAGGCACATGTGTGATATTGCCCCGGTGAAGGGCCGCACCCAGGTTTGCAGCATTGTCGCACACGGTCTTCCCTGGCTGCAGGTTGAGTGGAGACAACCATTGCTGAAACTCAGTTGCCAACGCTGACCACAACTCCTCAGCTGTGTGACTCACATTTCCTAGGCATTTCAAGGTAAAGACCGCCTAATGGCGTTCAGCCATGCTGCCAGCATAGTAGAGAGTTGTGCAGGATTCTTTTTGTGCAGTTACAACGCGGGTGGCATTACCAGACAGGCTTTGGGCGGAGGTGGAGGACTGAGACGAGGTTGAGGAGACAGAAACAGTGGAGGAACTTCTACCTACAGAGGATGAACGCACAACTCGTGGGGACGGCAAGACTTGGACAGCAGACCCTTCTCCAGCTCTCACCATAGTTAACCAATGCCCAGTCAGTGACATGTAACGCCTCTGTCCATGCTTACTGGTCCAAGTGTCTGTGTTGAAATTCACCCTGTCACACACAGAGTTTCTCAAGGAAGTGGTGATGTTGTCTGCGACATGCTGGTGTAGCGCAGGCACACCTTTCTTGGAGAAGTAGTGGCGACTGGGCATGTGGTGCTGGGGCACTGCGACGAAGATAAGGTCTTGAAAATCCTCTGTGTCCACCAGGTGGAAAGGCAGCATTTCTGAAGCCAACAGCTTGCAAATGGTGACATTCAAGTGCTTAGCTTTCTCATGGCTAAGAGGAAATGGCCTTTTACTTGTCCATATCTGAGGGACGGAGGGCTGGCTGCTGTGCTGAAACACAGTTGAGTATGGTGTCCAGGGAAAACTGCTGGTCTGGGAGGGAGGTGCAGGTGAAGATGTAATGTTGCCTTCATCCAAAGGTGGTGCTCTCGATGTCTGAGAGAGTTCAACACCAGCAGCATTGTCCACTTGAAAACCAAGTGAATACCTGCCAATCACACTGCCTGTTGCGGGTAAAGAGGTGGAAGGTGTACGTCCAAAAGCATGTGTGACAGCTGTCCCCACAGTCAGAGACAATGAAGAGCACACGGATGCACTTGATGGGGCAGACGGTGGTAGGCCCGCCCCGCTAGCCCGCATTCTAGCACGGTGAGCTTCCCACTGCGACTTGTGCTTCATGTCCAGGTGGTGGTTCATACATGAAGTACTCAAGCTAGTGAATTTTTGGCCTCTACTCAGAGATTGGTGACAAATCTTGCAGATGACATGAGTTGGGAGATCCTTGGCGATGTCAAAAAAGGCCCAGGCTAGGCAAGGCTTAGAGCCCATGCGAGCTGCAGAGCCAGCACGACTTCCATTCAGAGGCAGGGTTGTGGCTGCGGATGCAGTTGTTGGCATGCTCCTTCTATGTCCAGGAAGGCGCAACCTAACCTCGTCATCAGTAGCATCCTCCTCCACCTCCTGTGCTGACCTCATCGACTGGCTGACTGTGGGTTGACAGTAAGTGGGATCTCCAACCTCATCATCATCCTCTGTGTTCTCACACCCCTTATCCTCAGAGACAACCTCTTCCTGCCTTGACCGATAACTTTATTTGTCAATCAAATCCGGTATCTGAGTCTCATCAGCATCATCCTCCTGGTGTCCACCAACAGTATGCACTGTTAGGGAATGAGGGTCTGCATAAAGGTCAGAAGCTTCTTCATCTGGGCCTGGGTCTGACTCACAAAGCTTCTGGGTATCAGGGCAGATCATTAACTCGTCTGGACTCACTGCAGCTTTGGTGCAGACTTCTGATTCCCAGGCTATTGTGTGACTGAACAGCTCTGCAGACTCAAACATGTCTGTTACCCCAGACTGAGTAGGGCGGCTGGACACTTGGGAGCTTGGAGGAATCGAGTGTGATTGGTCTGACACCTCAGATGACTGGAGGGTTTGTGATGTAGAAGTTGAGGTGGAAGAGAGGCCACTTGATGGAGCACTTGTGATCCATTCAAGCACCTCCTGTTTTTGTGCCTCACTTCCAAGTGGTATCAATGGTCGTGTCCGTGAGAAAGGGATCATATCCAATTGGCCACGGAAAGAAGTAGACATCTTACTTTGGCTGGAAGATTGTCTTTTTTCTGCAGATGTTAATGTAGCTTTAGCATCTATCCCACGGACACAAACTTTTTTTCCCTTTCCCTACCATGCCTACTCCCATTTCCACCAGTAGCAGGCCTTTTGCCACTCATTTTGTATGTGAAAAAATTGGGAGCAGTACAGTTGTTTTACAAAAAAAAGGTGAATGTCAATCAAGCAGAGGTGACTGACCCAACACTGCTACTAGGCCCAAAGTGAGACCTGGGCAAGGTGCAGTTAAAAATTAGTAGGAAGTACACTGGCGGTGTAGTAGATTGTATTACAAGTGGCCTACACTAATAGTTTTTGTCATGCTGCGACTTGACCAGAAGTCAGCTGTGGCCAAGGTGCAGTTGAAAATTAGCAGGATGTACACTGGCGCTGTAGCTTTTCATAAGTAGGCTACACTACTGTGTAAATCACACTCCTACTAGTCGGAACAAATTGCTGAGACTAGCAGCAGCAAAAAAATGCCTACTTAAGACGTGGTGTAGCTTTCTTAACAGCAGTGCTACACTACCTGCCCTAAAGGACTCCCAGAGCTAGATGTGGCCAGATGCTGTGAAAAAGACTTGTACAGCACTCTGGCACACACCTGCCTGGCAAAAACTAATAGGGACTGCACTAACCTTGCCCAAAGGGCTGTAATTAAAACTAGTTCCTGCTTCTATGGAGTAGATCTGAAAAAGGGCTGTTACAGACCTAGTCCCTACTCCCTACTCCCTACTCCTATGATGCAGCTCTTACAAGAGCTGATTCTGCTAAAATTCACACCCTCTCCCCAGCCCCTACTTTATGTATTAGCTCTGTAGCTGAATGGGATAGTAGAATTGTGAGTTTTGACTGTATGGCGCCCACAGCAGCAGCGGGTGCCATCTGACACACAGCTACAGCAATGAGCAAATGGTGGCGATTAAGAAAATGGCCAGGTCTTATAGGGCAAGGACATACACAGCCAATGATGCCGGACCTTGCTTGTGCAAAACATGCCCTTTACTGTGTTTCAATGTGATTTGGCTCAAAGCCTGCACTGCCTCACTCTGGAGAGAAAAAAAAGAAGAGCTCCATCACTTCAGCGGCACTGATCTGAACCCCACCCCCCTCCCCGCACACTATACACTGAAAATGGATATTAAGATTGAAGATCAGTATTACTGTGAAAAGCCAGGTATGCTTTTGGTGACCGAAGCGTTATTGAACATAACCTCGAACTGCCGAATTTGAAGCTAATTATTCTAATTCGACGAATGACTCGAACACCGCCCAAAACAGGTCGAATTTGAGATTGGCGAACATTTCGAATCGAACATCGCTCATCTCTAGACATCACATACCCCATAATCTGTTTGTTCTAGAACTGTTAAATTTCATTCTCACACACAACTATTTCTTGTTCGCAAATGTTTTCTAATACCAGCTCAGGGGCACCACGATACTGAGTTCCGCAGCCCCTTCGTATGCAAATCTGCTCCTGAGTTGGTGGGAGGACTTGTGCATTTCAACGACTCGATAAAGACCTGGATCCAACATGTGGCCTTCTGGGGACGTTAAGATGATGACGTTCTGGTCCTTTGTACAGGTACAAAAGAGTCCTTTGCGGATTTCATTAAAGAATTGAACAACAACGAGTTAAGTCTATTCTTCACCTTTGAAATAGACAATGATACAGTGCCTTGTGAAAGTATTTGACCCCCTTAAACTTTTCAACCTTTTGCCACATTTCAGGCTTCAAATAAAAAGTATAAATTCTAATTTTTTTGTGAAGAATCAACAAGTGGGACACAGTCGTGAAGTGGAACGAAATTTATTGGATATTTTAAACTTTTTTAACAAATAAAAAACTGAAAAGTGGGGCGTGCAATATTATTCGGCCCCCTTGAGTTAGTACTTTGTAGCACTACCTTTTGCTGCGATTACAGCTGCAAGTTGCTTGGGGTATGTCTCTATCAGTTTTGCACATCGAGAGACTGAAATTCTTGCCCTTTCTTCCTTGCAAAACAGCTCGAGCTCACTGAGGTTGGATGGAGAGCGTTTGTGAACAGCAGTTTTCAGCTCTTTCCAGAGATTCTCGATTGGATTCACATCTGGACTTTGACTTGGACATTCTAAGACCTGCATACGTATATTTTTGAACCATTCCATTGTAGATTTAACTTTATGTTTGGGATCATTATCTTGTTGGAATATAAATCTCCATCCCAGTCTCAGGTCTTTTGCAGACTCCAACAGGTTACTGTCCAGAATGATCCTGTATTTGGCTCCGTCCATCTTCCCATCAATTTTAACCATCTTCCCTGTCCCTGCTGAAGAAAAGGAGGACCAAACCATGATGCTGCCACCACCATCTTTGATAGTGGGGATGGTGTTTTGAGGATGATGAGCTGTGTTGCTATTACGCCAAACATATTGTTTTGCATTGTGGCCAAAAAGTTCGATTTTGATTTCATCTGACCAGAGCACCTTATTCCTCATGTTTGGTGTGTCTCCCAGGTGGCTTGTGGCAAACTTCACACGAGACTTTTTATGGCTATCTTTGAGAAATGGCTTTCTTCTTGCCACTCTTCCACAAAGGCCAGATTTGTGCAGTGTACGACTGATTGTTGTCCTATGGATAGACTCTCCCACCTCAGCTGTAGATCTCTGCATTTCATCCAGAGTGATCATGGGCCTTTTGGCTGCATCTTTGATCAGTCTTCTCCTTGTTCAAGATGAAAGTTTAGAGGGACGTCCGGGTCTTGGTAAATTTGCAGTGGTCTGATCCTCCTTCCATTTCAATATGATCACTTGCACAGTGCTCCTTGAGATGTTTAAAACTTGGATATCTTTTTGTATCCAAATCAGCTTTAAACTTTGCCACAATAGTATCTCGGACCTGCCTGGTGTAATCCTTGGTCTTCATGATGCTCTCTGCACTTGAAACAGAACCCTGAGATTATCACAGAGCAGGTCCATTTATACGGAGACTTCATTACACACAGGTGGATTCTATTCATCATTACTAGTCATTTAGGACAATATTGGATCATTCAGAGATCCTCACTGAACTTCTGGAGTGAGTTTCCTGCACTAAAAGTAAAGGGGCCGTATAATATTGCACGCCCCCTTTTCAGTTTTTTATTTGTTAAAAAAGTTTTAAATATCCAATAAACTTCATTCCACTTCATGATTGTGTCCCACATGTTGTTGATTTTTCACAAAACAATTAGAATTTATAACTTTATGTTTTAAGCCTGAAATGTGGCAAAAGGTTGAAAAGTTCAAGGGGGCCAAATACTTTCACAACGCACTGTAGATTGATATCTTAACAAATGACCCTAAAGGTCTGATTCAAACCACCATATATAGAAAACACACTGCAACAAACAATTTGTTGCACTGGAGGTGTCACCACCCTGTTCCCTTTAAAAAGGGTATTCCGAAAGGACAATACCTCAGGCTCCGGAGAAATTGCTCCGGAAAAGAAGAGTTCCATTATCAAGCCAGGATATTGAGAGACAGATTTTTGGATAGAGGTTACCATAAATCTGTTCTTACATTTGCATACAAAAATGCACTAGCACGGACTAGGGATTCCTTGTTGACCCCCAATATAAGAAATAAACAAGATGACGCTACATCTATAACAAAAATAATAGGCACATTCAATGCTTGTAATAAAGAAGTCACCACACTTATAAAAACACACTGGAACATTTTGCTAGCTGATTTGAAAGACATTATCCTGTCTAATCCTAACATCATGTTTAGGACAGGGAGATCTATAGGTGATAGAATGGTACACAGTCACTATTAATCTCCAAAACCCCGCAGTACATGGCTGGAAGACCTAAGAACAGTGGGAACATTCAAATGTGGCCACTGTAAATTTTGCCCATGGATACTTCCCTCTAAGACCATTACTAGCTCTGTAACAAACATCATCTATGATGCAGACAATTTTGCCAACAGTAGCACACAAGGGGTCATATATGTAACTAGCTGTAGTACCCGGCTACGCCCGGGTTAATAAATAACTGCTGTTAGCTATAACAAAATAGAATTTGAATATGTCATATTAATGACCTGTAGGAAAATAGAAGCTGAGCTGTGATTGATTGCTATAGGCAGCTTAATAAATCTCCAGCCAACAGTAAACCCTCCCCCTGGCCGGGCAGTATATGTTACCTCACACATACACATAATAGACGGCTCATATGACTGATATCTGCCTTAATTCCCTATATGGCACATGTGTTGCACATTGGCTGTTTTTAATCAGATGTTTATGTTTGGAAAATAAAGATAGCACACATGTGAGGCGAGTTGTGTGAGGTGATTTGTGCACATCTGTGTCTGTCTGTGTGGTGTGTGTGTCCCTGGGGTGTGTATGTGTGTGTCCCTGTGGGGGGGTCTGAGTGGTGTGTGTCTCTGTTGTGTGTGTCTTTGTGGTGTGTGTGTGCCCCTGTGTGGTGAGTGCATGTGTCCCTATAGGGTGGCTATGTGTGTGTGTCCCTGTGGGGGGGTTCTGTGTGGTGTGTGTGTCTGTGTCATGTGTATCTCATTGTGGTGTGTGTGTGTCCCTGTGGGGTGAGTGCATGTGTCGCTGTAGAGTGTGTGTGTGTCCCCTTGGGGGTGTGTGTGTGTCTGTGTTGTGTGTGTCTCTTTGTGGTGTGTGTGTGTTTGTTCGGGTGCGTGGTGAGTATCCAATGTTGGGGCTGCACCTTAGCGACTATACACTTACTGTTACTCTTTGTGTGCGTGTGGTGTGTATATATGTCCCCGTGCGTGGTGAATATCTTATGTTGGGGCCCCACCTTAGTGACTATATGCTGGTATATGCTGTTAGTCTTTGGCGCTGTCATTAAGCCCCTCTCATTCACAACTGTCAATTGGTAACTGTCACTTTTTCCCCATTATGTAGATGGGGCAAAATTGTTTGGTGAATTGGAATGCGCGGGGTTAAAATTTCGCCTCACAACATAGCCTATGACGCTCCTGGGGTCCAGACGTGGGACTGTGCAAAATTTTGTTTCTATAGCTGACAGCTGTCGATTTTGCTCCAACTCTCTTCCATTCACTTTTTCCCCATTATGTAGATAGGGGCAAATTTTTTGGTGAACTGGAATGCGCAGGGTTAAAATTTTGGCTCACAACATAGACTATGACGCTCCTGGGGTCAAGACATGTGACTGTGCAAATTTTTGTAGCTGTAGCTGGCAGCTGTCGATTTTCCTCCCACACGTTTCCTTTCCCTTTTTCCCCATTATGTAGATAGGGGCAAAATTGTTTGGTGAACTGGAACGCGCGGGGTTAAAATTTCGCCTCACAACATAGCCTATGACGCTCCCGGGGTCGAGACGTGTGACTGTGCAAAATTTTGTGGCTGTAGTTGCGACGGTGTAGATGCCAATCCCGGATATACACACATACACACATACACACATACACACATTCAGCTTTATATATTAGATAACCTGTTCTTGCTCAAAGGACAACATTGGCAAAACAGTAAGAGAGAGCTACGAAAAAGGATGGGAGAACACTTGGGCGACATAAGACACAAGAGGGATACTGCGGTATCCAGGCATGAGCACGAACAACATGAGGGCGACTTTAGATGTCTTAAATTTAGAGTCTTGGAGGTGATTAAACCATCACCTAGAAAAGGTGACTTTGACACATTGTTGTTTCAAAAGGAAGCTAGGTGGATATTCACATTTGACAGTATTCACCCTAAAGGGATGAATGAGCAGATAACTTTCAGTTGTTTTTTAATAGATGTTAGTTCTCTTTGCCTTGTTTTTTCTCCTAAGAGACCAGCCTTTACTTTGACCCGGCTGTTTGGTGTCTTTGTCCGGTAATGATAAAACCTTCTTTAGGGGATTTACTCATCTATATTATCTCCCATTGTTCTAATTACTAGTCAAATTATTATCTTTCCTCTAATAAATCGTAATTCTGGCCACCACCACCTTTCTATTCTTTTCCCTTTGCACTCTGACCACATTTCCCTCTTATCTAATGCCTCCTAACAATCTTCATTGCCCAGCAGTTTGATATTCTCTCCTCCGCCCATTGCAATTCCTGTGTAAGAACCCTGTCTTCCTTCTGTTTACTATGTCCTCTCCCACCCTTTTAACATCCTGGACATGCGCATTTCATGCATTCCACTGCAGTTCCTGACCTTGGAACACAAGCATCCACTATTTATGACATAGCTGATGACGTGACAGACACGACCTGGAAGTGTGCGACAATAATGCCGAGCACCGGCATCTCGGCGGTTTTAGGGTGGCTAATTGCTTATAATGAGCAGTTTTGCTATCTTACACTTAGTCCACCCTGGACAGGCAACTTGGAAGGATCTGTTAAGGATCACCCAAACCTTTTTCATTGTTTTTTGCTGTATTTAGTGGTGTTTTATTGGATTTACTTGTTTTCAGCTGTATCATGTGATCCTCAAAGTGGAAGGCTTCTCCTTGTATTACTGGCATGGATGCTGGTTTATCTACTCCATATGCCCCTAGTAAGCCACCATTAACTTAAATACCTATAACAGCCTATTATTGGAATTGTATATATATACTAGCTGTGAGCCCGATTCTGAAGAATAGGGAGTCTAGAATCTGGAGAGAGGGAGAGAGAGAGGAGGAGAGAGGAGAGAGAGGGAGAGAGAAAGGGAGAGAGAGGGAGAGAGGGAGAGGGAGAGAGAGGAGGGGAGAGGGAGAGGAGAGAGAGGGAGAGAGAGAGGAGGAGGAGGAGAGAGAGAGAGAGAGAGAGAGGGAGAGAGAGAGAGAGGAGAGAGAAGGGAGAGAGGAGGAGAGAGAGAGGAGAGAGAGAGAGGGAGAGAGAGGGAGATAGATAGAGAGAGAAGAGAGAGAGAGAGAGAGGAGATAGATAGAGATAGATAGAAGAGAGAGAGATAGTAGAGAGAGATAGAAAGAGAGAGATAGATAGAGAGAGAGATAGATAGAGAGAGATAGATAGAAGAGAGAGATAGATAGATAGATAGATAGATAGATAAGATAGATAGATAGAATAGATATGATAGATAGAAATAGATAAGATAGATAGATAGAATAGATCATAGATAGATAGATAGATAGATAGATAGATAGATAATAGATAGATAGAATAATAGATAGATAGATAGAAATAGATAATAGATACATAGATAATAGATAAAATAGATAATAGATAGATAGATAAGAAATAGATACATAGAAATAGATAGATAGATGATAGATAGATAGAATAGATAGATGATGATAGATAGAAAAGAAATAGATAGATAGCCGACGAAAGCCGAGACCCGTGGCCATTGCGAGCCGTTGCAGGGACGCGAGCAATGGCCGCGAAGCGGCCATTGCGAGTCTCCCGCCCCGGCGACGACCGACGAAAGCCGAGACCCGTGGCCGAAAATAGAACCAAGGGCCCGGCTATACTTCGCTTGAAACACTGCTATTATTCTCTATGGAAAGTGAGGCGCTATTCTGATTGGTCGCTGTGTGCTGGCGGCAACCAATCAGAATAGCGCCTCAAGTTACAGGTGGTGCAGGGAGGGGGGGGTGCTGAAGGTGCAACGGACCGTTTCGAGGTACTCACTTCCACGGGCCCTTCCTAGCCCGTGGAAGAGGAGTACCTCGAAACGGTCCGTTGCACCTTCAGCACCCCCCCCTCCCTGCACCACCTGTAACTTGATGCACAAATAAACGCCGGAAATTTTTGGATCCAATCCGTGTGCCGCTACTTTCTGCAAATATCAAGAGTTTTTCTCCAGCAGAGCACCGGATCCCAGACACCGCCGTTATCTGCAAAGAATCTGCAGCAGGTTAGTGCCCGGTTCACTTCTCCCAAGAATAGCGCCTCACTTCCCATAGAGATATAATGGACGAAAAATCGTCCATTCTTCTCAATGGGAAGTGAGGCGCTATTCTGATTGGTCGCTGTGTGCTGGCGCAGACCAATCAGAATAGCGCCTCACTTCCCATAGAGATTAAATGGACGAAAAATCGTCCATTCTATTTCTATGGGAAGTGAGGCGCTATTCTGATTGGTCGCTGTGTGCTGCCGGCAACCAATTAGAATAGCACCTCACTTCCCATAGAGATATAATGGACGAAAAATCGTCCATTCTATTCTATGGGAAGTGAGGCGCTATTCTGATTGGTCGGCCAAGCGTGAGGCGCCTGCACCAATTAGAGAAATAGCGTGCAACCTCACTTCCCATAGAGATATAATGGACGAAAATTCGTCCATTATATCTCTATGGGAAGTGAGGCGCTATTCTGATTGGTCGCCGGCAGCACACAGCGACCAATCAGAAGGGCGCCTCACTTCCCTTAGAGAATAATAGCGGTGTTTCAAGCGAACTATAGCCGGGCCCTTGGTTCTATTTTCGGCCAAGGGTCTCGGCTTTCGTCGGCTATCTATCTATGTATCTATTTCTATCTATCTATTTTATCTATCTATCGATGTATCTATTTCTATCTATTATTTCTATCTATCTATCTATTATTCTATCTATCTATCTATCTATCTATATCTATCTATCTATCTCTTTCTATCTATCTATCTATCTATCTATCTTTCTATCTATCTATCTATCTATCTATTTCTATCTATCTATCTATTTTTATCTATCTATCTATGTATCTATCTATCTATGTATCTATTTCTATCTATCTATCTATCTCTATCTATTATCTATTATCTATCTATCTATCTATTCTATCTATGTATCTATTTCTATCTATCTATCTATCTATCTATCTATCTATCTATCTTATCTATCTATCTATTTCTATCTTATCTATCTATCTATTTCTATCTATCTATCTCTATCTATTTCTATCTATCTATCTATCTATCTATCTATTTCTATCTATCTATCTATTTCTATCTATGTATTTATCTATGTATCTATATCTATTATCTATCTATCTATCTATGTATCTATCTATCTATGTATCTATTGCTATCTATCTATCTATTCTATTCTATTCTATCTATTTCTATTATCTATCTATCTATCTATCTATTTCTATCTATCTATTTCTATCTATGTATCTATTTCTATCTATCTATTCTATCTATCTATCTCTATCTATGTATCTATTTTATCTATCTATCTATTATCTATCTATGTATCTATTATCTATCTATGTATCTATTTATCTATCTATCTATCTATTATCTATCTATCTATTTCTATCTATCTATCTATCTATCTATCTATTATCTATCTATCTATCTCTATCTATTTCTATCTATCTTTATCTATCTCTATTCTATCTATCTATTCTATCTATCTATCTATCTATCTAATCTTATCTATCTATCTATCTACTATTATTCTATCTATCTATCTATTTCTATCTATCTATGTATTTATCTATGTATCTATATCTATCTATCTATTTCTATCTATCTATCTATGGCTGGGGTCACACACACAGATATTTGTGCAGATATTGTTCACAGATCTCTGGTTGCAGTGAAATCATGGACACATGGTTCCATTTTGTGGCTGTGTACAAATGGAGCAATCTGTCCATGATTTCACTGCAACCAGAGATCTGTGAACAATATCTACCCAGATATCTGTGTGTGTGACCCCAGCCTATCTATCTATTTCTATCTATCTATCTATCTATCTATTTTATCTATCTATCTATCTATCTATTATTTCTATCTATCTCTATCTATCTATTTCTATCTATCTATTATTTCTATCTATCATATCATATCTAATTTCTATCTATCCATAGAAATAGATAAATAGATACATAGATAGATAGAAATAGATAGATAGATAGATAGATAGATAGATAGAAATAAATAGATAGAAATAGATGCATAGATAGATAGATAAAAATAGATACATAGATAGATAGATAGATAGAAATAGATAGATACATAGATAGATAAATAGATAGATAAATAGATAGAGATAGATAGATACATAGATAGATAAATAGATAGAGATAGATAGATAGATAGAAATAGATAGATAGATAGATAAATAGATAGATACAAATAGATAGATAAATAGATATAGATACAAATAGATAGATAGAAATAGATAGATAAATAGATAGATAGAAATAGATACATAGATAGATAGAAATAGATAGATAGAAATAGATGCATAGATAGATAGATAGAAAGAAATAGATACATAGATAGAAAGCCGACGAAAGCCGAGACCCGTGGCCGAAAATAGAACCAAGGGCCCGGCTATAGTTCGCTTGAAACACCGCTATTATTCTCTATGGGAAGTGAGGCGCTATTCTGATTGGTCGCCGGCAGCACACAGCGACCAATCAGAATAGCGCCTCACTTCCCATATAGAATAATAGCGGTGTTTCAAGCGAACTATAGCCGGGCCCTTGGTTCTATTTTCGGCCACGGGTCTGAGCTTTCGTCGGTCGTCGCCGGGGCGGGAGACTCGCAATCGCTTCGACTCGAAGTCGAGTCGACTCGAGACTCGCAATCGATTCGCGGCCATTGCGAGTCTCCCGCCCCCGGCGACCAATCAGAATAGCGCCTCACTTCCCATAGAGATAGAATGGACGATTTTGTCCATTATATCTCTATGGGAAGTGAGGCGCTATTCTGATTGGTCGCTGTGTGCTGCCGGCGACCAATCAGAATAGCGCCTCACTTCCCATAGAGATAGAATGGACGACTTTTGGTTTCAAATTTACCGCTGAAAGTGAGGCGCGATTCTGATTGGTCGCCTGCAGCACACAGCGACCAATTAGAATAGCGCCTCACTTCCCATAGAGATAGAATGGACGACTTTTGGTTTCAAATTTACCGCTGAAAGTGAGGCGCGATTTTGATTGGTCGCCGGCAGCACACAGCGACCAATCAGAATAGCGCCTCACTTGCCATAGAGATAGAATGGACGACTTTGAGTTTCAAATTTCGCGCTTAAGTGAGGCGTTATGCTGATTGGTCGCTGTGTGCTGCGCCGACCAATCGGAATAGCGCCTCACTTCCCATAGAGAATAATAGCGGTGTTTGGCGGAATTTATGGCCGGGCCCCTGGTTCTATTTTCGGCCACGGGGCACTGCTGTGGTCGGTGGTTCTACGGGGCCGGAGACTCGCAATGGCCACTTCGCGGCCATTGCTCGCGCTCTGGCCGGGCCCCTGGTTCGATTTTCAGCCACGGGGCTCGGCTGTGGTCGGTGGTTGGACGGGGTCGGAGACTCGCAATGGCCGCTTCGCGCCCATTGCTCACGCTCAGGCAACGGCTCGCAATGGCCTCGCGGCCATTGCTCGCATCGGCCAATGCTTCGTGTGTAGCATGGCTGCCTTGTGGCAGCCACGTCCACGACGATGGAAGTAGCGCCGAAAATTACGGAAGTGCGCTACGGCAATTATATATTAGATTCCTCTTTATCTGAAAATAGATTCAGCTTGGTTTTCTAGTCTGTGTTCCTTCAGCTGGATGTCAGTTTGACTTTGTTACCATGTGATGATGGTAAGATTTTCTTTCATTGATGAAAATGAGATATCTTAATAGAAACACATAAACTTATACATGTATTTTTGATTGTGATCTTTCACTATATATGCTTTTGACCAGGGGTCCCAACCTTTTTTTGCTCTGGGGACCGGAGTCAAGCAAGATAATTTCTCTGAGGCCCGACGGGGGGTGTTACAGGGGGCGGGGCTTTGACCATATGGGGTGGGGCCATGTAGAAGGGGTGGGGTTTAGTATCCTGTTTCCCCGAAAGATGCATTACATCTTATTTGCGGGGAATCTTTTATTTCTCTATCCCCTTGCAGCCCCAGCCTCCTTCTGCAGCACCAGCCTCCTTTTCCAGCCCCCAGCCTCCTCTTTCAGCCCAGCCTCCTTTTCCAGACCCCAGCCTCCTCTTCCAGCCACAACTTGCTTTTTCAGCCCGCAGTCTCCTTTTTCAGCCCCCAGCCTCCTCTTTCAGCCCCAGCCTCCTCTTCCAGCCATAACCTGCTTTTCCATCCCCCAGCCTCCTCTTTCAGCCTCCAGCCTATTCTTTAACCCCCCAGCCTCCTCTTCCAGCCATAACCTGCTTTTCCATCCCCCCAGCCTCCTCTTTAACCCCAGCTCCTCTTTAACCCCCACTCCTCTTTAACCCCCAGTCTCTCCTCTTTAACCACCAGTCTTCTCTTTAACCCCCAGCCACCTCTTTACCCCCAGCCTCCTCTTAACCCCAGTATCACTTCTTTAACCCAGTCTCTCCTCTGTAACCCCCAGTCTCTCCTCTTTAACCCCCAGCTCCTCTTTAACCCCCAGTCCTCCTCTTAACCACAGTCTCCTCTTTAACCCCCAGTCTCCTCTTTACCAAGCACCTCTTTAACCCCCCAGCTCCTCTTTAACCCCAGCCACCTTTAACCCATCTCTCCCTTACCCCCAGTCTCTCCTCTTTAACCCCCAGTCTCTCTCTTGTAACCCCAGTCTCTCCTCTTTAACCCCCCAGTCTCCTCTTTAACCCCGCCACCTCTTTAACCCCCCAGCCTCCTCTTTAACCCCCAGCCACCTCTTTAACCCCAGTCTCTCCTCTGTAACCCCCAGTCTCTCCTCTGTAACCCCAGTCTCTCCTCTTTAACCCCCAGTCTCCCCTTCCAGCCACAATCTGACACACACACAGACATACTTCGTTCACCGGTACCCCCCCCAGCACCTGCTGCATCTCGGCCTCTCTCTTCTTTTCCTCAGAGAAGCCATCAGCCAATCACAGTGCAAAAGTGGCTTTTGCACTGTGATTGGCTGATGGCTTCTCTGAGGAAAAGAAGAGAGAGGCCGAGATGCAGCAGGTGCTGGGGCGGGTACCAGTGAATCAATCAGGGCCCGGCTGCTGCACCGTGATTGGCTGATGGCTTCTCCTGTAGTTCTTTGCCTCAGCTATGTGAATAGAAGAGAGGGAATGTAATGAATGATGCAGGGGGCGGTGACATCACTCCGGAAGCCGCCGCAGAGCACACAATGTGTAGTGCTGGTCTGCAACGGTGCGGACCGGCACCCAGACCCCCGCGGCCCGGTACTGGGCCGCGGCCCGGTGGTTGGGGACCCCTGCTTTTGACGACTTCTAGCATATTCGCCCTCATCCTGCAATCTTGAGCCCATTCCATTGGCAAAGTCTCTTGAGGTTCTCATTGTTTGTCCCCATGAGATTTGACTAACAAGTATTATTAAAATCAACTGATGCTACGTATATTTATATGTCATTTATATTTAATATTTATATGTAAATCTAATATATAAAACCACAAGCGATTTGTGACGTCAGTTCTGTCACTTTGCACACACTTCCGTAACTTTGTCCCAAGGTCCACCCGCTCAGAGTGTACCAAGATGGCCGCCCTAAGCGGGACGACTGTGGCGAGCCAGCCGGGAGACGACCGCTGTTAGCCGGTCGTTTCCCGGGTGGCGAGCCGCGGCTACCTCCGGCACGGAGGGGCCCATTCACTTTCAAATTTGCCCCGGTTCGCGAGCCGCCCCTCTGATTGGTCGCTCGCCGCCAATCAGAAGAGCGCCGCGAGACACGCACCCATAATTCAAACATGAAGCCTTCCCGCCGGATTTAAAATATGGCGCCATGTTTCGCGGCGCCATTCTCATTGGTTGCCGCCAGGCGCAAGCGACCAATGAGAAGAGTGGGGTGGGGCACGGCGCCATATTTGAAATCCAAAGTTCCCGCTGGATTTCAAATATAGCGCCGTGCCCCGCCCCACTCTTCTCATTGGTCGCTCGCGCCTGGCGCCGACCAAAGAAAAGAGCGCCGCAAAACACGGCGCCATCTTTCAAATTTATTTTTTGTAACTACTTAGATTTTAAAACATGGCACCGTGCTGCGGCTTGATTCTGATCAGCACGCCGACCAATAAGAATAGCGGCGAGCTGTATGGCGCCATACTTCAAATACACTCTACTCAGTGTATTTCAAATATGGCGGCATTCAGCGCTCCGCTACTCTGATTGGTCGTTGCGTTCAGCGCGCCGACCAATCAGAATAGCGGCGCGCGCTATGCCGCCATATTTGAAATACACTGTAGTCAGTGTATTTGAAGTATGGCGCCATACAGCGCGCTGCTATTCTGATTGGTCGGCGCGCTGAACGTGGCGACCAATCAGAATAGCGCCGCGCTGTACGGCGCCATACTTCAAATACACTGACTACAGTGTATTTCAAATATGGCGGCATTGTGCACGCCGCTATTCTGATTGGTCGCCGCATTCAGTGCGCCGACCAATCAGAATAGCAGCGCGCTGTATGGCGCCATACTTCAAATACACTCTACTCAGTGTATTTCAAATATGGCGGCATTGAGCGCGCCGCTATTCTGATTGGTCTTCGCGTTCAGCTCCAGACAGCGGATCGCATGCCGGTAGACGACCGGCTAATGCCAGTCGTCTCCCGGCGGCATCGCTGCAGACCTCCTTGGTAGAGGTAGCCGCGGCTGGCCTCTGACCAGCCACTAGCCACCCTACTCTCGCCCCCCTTTTTACACGCGCCTATACATGACGGCTCCGAAATCTCGCGAGATTTCGCGGCCGCCATTTTAGAGCGCGAAATTTCAAAATTTCGCGGCCGCCATTTTAGAGCGCGAAATTTTAAATTTCACCTCACAGCTTCATTTTACTGCGCAGTGCCTCTCAGACGCACGTCGCGTTTCGAGCTCCCGCTGAACTTCTTCAAAAAAGAGCTAAGACCTCTATTAATTATTTAATTTCGTATTCAGGAACTGTGAAATTACAACTTTGAACTGCTATATTTCACTACTCCATATTAACCCTTTCTGGGATATTGACTATTTCACCTTCTTTAAGGTGCTATATACAGACACTCCATTAACTGTACTAATTTGCTTCTCAAACTGAGTGCCTGCTATTCACCTATTCTGTACCATTACCACCAACTAAGATTAACCCCTTCATTGCCAATATTACTTCCTGGCTACTATTAGGCACTGCATTGACATTAAAGGACTAATCCTATGTATTAATACTATATACTGCCTATTACTTGCTCTATCTTTCTGAAAAATAACTACGCCTTATTACTCTCTTGGTTACTCCTAATACCTGCTGACTCTTATTACCCTCCTGTCAGTAACCCGTACACGTATGGTAATTTGGCCACGCCAACATGAGCTCCAATAATAATAATCAGAATGACAAGGACAAAAAAGCCGCCGCTGCAGCGCGTAAACGACAACAGTGTGCTAACGAAACTGAACAACAGACATGCCATCGCCTGGACACCGTTAAGGCTGCTTTTAATACACGTGTCGCCAATGAGGCTCCTGAGCACAAAGCCATACGTTTACAACAAAAAGCTGCCACAGCACGTGAGTGCCGCAAAAAAACTACCCCCCCTTCCACAGTAATGCTTTTGGACCACAATAACACTTCAATGTGCACAGTTACTCAAGGTGCTCACACTGCAGATACTGCACCAGCTTCACACACTAAACGTAAGCGCAAATACCGTGATGCTGAGACTTCAGAATCTAAACGCTGTCGCCTGAACCAAGTTAACGCTGCCTTTCACACACGTGTCACTAATGAGGCTCTTAAGTCGCACACAAATCGCTTACAAAAAGCTGCTGCTGCCCGCCATTTACACCGTCAAAATAAACCTTCTACTACCTCAAATGAAGATTCATCACACCTTCAGGAGCCTATAGCTGTCTGTCGGTTAATATATGTGGCTCTACACAAACGTTCTAATGCCCCTTTAACAATGCCTCACCCTCTACTGCCTAAAGCTGTCACTGAAGATGACAGTACTATTGAAGAACACACCTGTGGGGCTATGAACTATTTGTGTCCCTACATTTTTGGGATGAAATACCATCAGATAAAAGTTTTACCCTTTGTTGTCATAAGGCCAAAGTCCGTATACCAATACCAATATCCAGACGTTTTGACACTTTTAACCTCCCTGGCGGTCTGTTTAGTTCTAGAATTTGTTGCTAAAAGCGGGCTACCCGCGTTCGCGGTAGATGCGGTTAAAAAACCGCATCTGCCGCACTTGCCGCATAGCTGCCGCACCTGCGCCGCACTTGCGGCACGGTTGCGGCGCGGTTGCGGTAATCTGCATAGGAACCAACCACCTCTGATGACCCTCATACATTGTTAATATGTGCCCCTGCAGCCTAGTAAACCATTAGCAGCACTGTTGTTGTGTGCAAAGTGGCTGCAGTAGAAGTGAGATAATGATTTTATACACTTACATGCCTGCGTACTTGAGGCCGTCTCCCTGTGTGTGCTGGGACTTGTGGGCTGTGCTCATCATGTCTGCTCTCCCCCTCCCTTATGCACGCCCCCTCTCAGCCTGCTATAGTGATGTGAGGCTGATTGCGTCATAAAGGGGCGGGGCTAAATCGCGGCATTCCGGTAGCCCCGCCCCTTTATGACGCAATCAGCCTCACATCACTATAGCAGGCTGAGAGGGGGCGTGCATAAGGGAGGGGGAGAGCAGACATGATGAGCACAGCCCACAAGTCCCAGCACACACAGGGAGACGGCCTCAAGGACGCAGGCATGTAAGTGTATAAAATCATTATCTCACTTCTACTGCAGCCACTTTGCACACAACAACAGTGCTGCTAATGGTTTACTAGGCTGCAGGGGCACATATTAACAATGTATGAGGGTCATCAGAGATGGTTGGTTCCTATGCAGATTACCGCAACCGCGCCGCAACCGCGCCGCAAGTGCGGCGCAAGTGCGGCGCAAGTGCGGCAAGTGCGGCAGATGCGGCAGATGCGGTTTTCTCACCGCATCTGCCGCGAACGCGGGTAAGCCCGAGCCTGACTCGGGGTTAACGCTTCTGGTAGTGAATGTTAACCCCGAGTCAGGCTCGGGAATAACGCTAGGAAGGTTAATGAAAGGAGAAAGTCCATTCAGTAAAACATACATGGATAACATACGCAGCATTAACAGTTCATTTGCTTTCGCCTCCATGGGTGCAAATATTTCACCACCACCTGGATATGGCCCATATTGTTTCCGCATACATGGACAAATATACCACCGCACTGGAACACTACATCCTTCTGAAGATCAAGTTCCTGCGTATGCCCAACTTTATATTTTGGATACTGCTACTGCTACAGAACAACGCTTGCAATGTAAAGAAAATCAAAAATGTCATCCCACTCTGATGAGTATTATTGCAACTCTCTTAGACACTGTCAATCCATTTGTAGCTGCGTACAAGATGTTAAGAGATGTGGAACATGAAGAACAGATTAAAGCTTTACAAAATAACACTGTCATGCCAAATATAACCATGGCCCTGAAACAAGATCGCACGCAAGATCCAAGACGCTATAATAATCCTACTGTGAATGAAGTCGCCGTTGTCTTTGAAAATGATCAGGGAGAGCCACCATTTAATCGCGACATATTAATTCATCTCAAACCTGACCCTAACAACCCTTTAGCTCCCAAAACGCAACAAGTAAGCATCCTCCACAGCAATTTAGATGCCTTATTATATCCTTTATTTTTCCCTCATGGAGACCAAGGATGGCATGATGGACTTAAGCACCAACGACAAAATCCACGTAGGATTACACAACTACAATATTACTGCTATGTGCTGTCTGTCAGAAATGACTTCAATCCACTCCTCAATGGTGGAAAACTCACTCAACAATATTTCGTCGATGCTTATGTGAAAATTGAAGCCAATCGACTCCATTACATCCGCAAACACCAAAAGGATCTCAAAGTGGAGGATTATTGTGTTCTACAAGAACATCTACTTAAAAAATCTATTGAGAAGGGAATCCCCATTGGAAAAACTGTGATTTTACCATCCTCATTTGAAGGTGGTCCCAGAAACATGCAGCAGCGATACCAAGATGCCATGTCAATTGTCACAAAATATGGTCGCCCTGATCTCTTTATAACCATGACCTGTAATCCAAAATGAAAGGAATAAACAAAAGGTTGCGCCACGCTGATCCCACACGTAGAAAAAGGGTTAATCAGAGATACACTCACCTGGAACTGTTGTGCACTGCACAACAGGGAATGGAGTACAGGGTGAGTGTAAAATCGGTCAGTTGTTCCTGAAGCGACCTTCCACTTGGCTCCGTGCGGTAAGGCTCCGAGGTCGGGGCGACTGTGTCCACCGGGCCTGGTCACTTAATCCCAAGGGAGGCAGCTCTATTGCATGTTCAGCAGGGTCTCCAGCAGCTCTCATACCACACCCCGAAGGGAGGAGGGTAATAGGAAGAAGGAAATAATGTATGAATGTGAGCGCTAGAAAAGACCAGGGAACTGAAAATTAAGAGAATTACCTCCACTTGATCCACTTGATAAAGACATTTGTCTAAACGCGTTGTGGCTGAGGGCTCGCTTTACCCACTTTTTAATAAACTTAGAGGTAATTCTCTTAATTTTCAGTTCCCTGGTCTTTTCTAGCGCTCACTTCCATACATTATTTCCTTCTTCCTGTAATCCAAAATGGACTGAAATAACTGCTAATTTACAACCTTGGCAGCGTGTGGGGAACACAGACCAGATTTAGTTGCACGTGTTTTCAAAATTAAGCTCGATGCTCTTTTAAGAGATATTAACAAGGGATTGTTTGGAAAAGTGTGCGCTATGGTTCATGTCATTGAATTTCAAAAACGTGGCCTATCACATGCTCACATTTTAATCATTCTGGATAGCAACTCCATATTAAGGACTGAGGACGACATAGACAATACAGTGTATTGATATTCCAAATCCTACCCACGACCCTCAGCTCCATACAATTGTTCTCCAACATATGATTCATGGTCCGTGTGGAGAACACAACCCAAATTCCTGCATGGATCTGGGGAAGTGTACCAAAGGATTCCCTAACGATTTGCAAACAAAAACCATCATAGCTAAGGATGCCCATCCTACTTATCGCAGACAATTTGGCCCATCTTTTCAACACCATTCTCACATGACTGACAATTCGTGGGTGGTTCCATATAATCCATTCCTGCTATTAAAATACAAGTGCCATATTAATGTTGAAGTTTGTGGTTCCATTCAGACTGTGAAATATTTATTTAAATACGTGTACAAAGGACATGATAAAGCCAATCTGGAAATCTCCCAGACTAAAATACAACATGATGAAACACACCAATTCATGGACTCAAGATATGTCAGTGCACCGGAGGCAGCTTGGCGAATATTTGCATATCCCATGCATAAACAATCTCATAGCATTATTCGCCTTGCTTACATCTACCGCATTCTCAGCCACTCTATTTTCATGAGGATGACTCTATTGGAAACATCAAACAAAAGCTCCATCGAAATTCTACACTCATGGCCTACTTTGAGCTTAATAAAAACGACCAGCATGCTCATCAGTATTTATACCGTGAAATTCCAGAGAACTATGTTTGGAAAGAAGGTTCTTGGGAAGTAAGAAAGCGAGCAGGCAGTTCTGTGATTGGACGAATGTATACTTTCAGTGTGAAAGACCAAGAACGCTACTATTTAAGATTGTTATTGTTACATGTCAAAGGTGCAACCAGTTTTGACAGCATAAAAACTGTACACGGAGTCACACACCAAAGCTTCAAAGACGCGGTATTAGCCCTTGGCTTACTATTTGATGATAGTCTGTGGAGAAATACATTACTTGATGCCAGTATTCTCAACATGCCAGCACAGTTACGTGACATGTTTGCCTACATTTGTATTTTTGGTCCTCCGGCTAAACCTCGGGACTTATGGGATGAATTTAAGAAACACTTTGTAGAAGACTACTGCCATGCATACCACTCCGACACTCTGGAGTGTCTCAATTGTGAAGGCTATGCTATGACAGATATCCAACATGTTCTTAAAGCTCATGGCAAAACTTATACTGATTTTAATTTGCCACGTCCAATCAAAAAACAACACCTCCTCCCACAGTATGATAAAGATTATGAGTTATGAACAGCTGCTGAAATGAAAGCTACTCTAAATGAGGACCAACTTTTTGCTTTGGATGCTATCACTAAAGCATTAGAAGACACTAATTCTACACCAAAGTGTTTTTTCCTTGATGGTCCTGGTGGCAGTGGAAAAACGTACCTATATCACCTACTCCTACATCAGCTAAGAGGACAAGGAGACATTGTATCACCTGCTGCCACTACTGGAATTGCCGCCAACTTGCTACAAGGTGGACGAACCATTCATTCTCTTTATGGGATTCCAATTCCTGTGAATGAAACATCTGTTTCCAGGATTAAGAATGATACCGATGCAGCAAAAGATTTGCACTGCACTAAACTTTTTATTATTGATGAGTGCACAATGCTATCCAAATATGCACTGCATGTTATTGATAGAGTTTTACGTGATGTCATGACAACAAATTTAGCTCACAAAGAAAAAACACCCTTTGGAGGTAAAGTCATTGTTTTTGGAGGCGACTTTAGACAATGTCTTCCTGTCATCCCTCATGGGACAAGAACTGATGTTTTAGAGAGCTGTTTAAAATACTCACAACACTGGCAACATTTTACTCGCCTGCCACTTATTAACAACATGCGCTCCATTGATCCTGACTACAGCAGTTGGTTGCTTCGACTGGGAAATGGTGAACTATCTAATGAAGATAACCTTGGAGATGATGTTATTGAAATTCCTCCAGACACGATATGCACTGGCTCTTTAATAAATGACATTTTTGGACAACATCTTTGTATTGATGTAAATGACAGGGAAAGTATAAATACAGCTGCTTCTCATGCAATTTTATGTCCAAAAAATGAGGACGTGGAGAAAGTCAATTCTCAAGTCATGGATTTATTGATAGGTGATGATTCCATCGATCATGATGAAGCTGATGACCTGGATCAATACCCACTTGAGTTTTTGAATTCCCTAACACCAACTGGAATGCCTTCACATCGGCTCAAACTTAAAATTGGCACCATTGTCATGTTACTACGTAATCTGAACACGAAAAAAGGTCTCTGCAATGGTTGCCTTACATGCCAATTTCATACAGGCAAAAGTCATTAGAGGCTCAGCAGCAGGAAATGTGGTATTCATTCCACGCATTGATTTGTGTCCATCAGAGACTGGATTACCTTTTAAGTTAAGACGGAGACAAATTCCCATCAAGCCCGCATTTGCAATGACCATAAATAAATCTCAAGGCCAGACCCTCCATCGAGTTGGTATTTATCTACCTGAACCTGTTTTTGCCCATGGTCAATTGTATGTTGCTTTTTCCAGGGTGAAGCAAAGCTGCAATGTGAGAGTTAAAGTGGTTAATACACCACTTCAAGGACAATTATTGCCTGATAGTACCAAAGTCTTCACACGGAATGTAGTCTACAAAAATATTTTACTTTAAAGTTACTTCTCTATTTTTTGGATTCTTAGGTTTTTTTAAGAACATATAGAACTATATAGGAAATTTATATGTATATAGATAAGGAAAAAAAACAAAAACAAAAAAAAATTAGTGTAGCCATAGAAATATAGTCAATAAATATTTAAAGTACCAAAAAAATTAGTGTAGTCATATAGATATAGATTTTAAGTACTTATGTAGGAAATACGTATATAACATATGTAGTCATTAGCATATTAATTATTATTTTTTTTTATACTGCTATGAATTTAATAGCACTTTACATACATCAGTAATGCTAGCTCTATTTACGGTTAGTAACTCGATATCATATCTACATAAATTTAGAAATATGATATCTCAATACAAATTTTTATATGTAAGTGGAACACACATTAACTACAAGATGTTAAATGTGTATCATCTAAATGCCTTCATTTGGTGATAAGAACTTGTATTTGAAGCTCCAGCACTATAGCTGCTGAGAGATTTAATTTTGTTTTTAAACAGGGTGAGGTTTTTGTGAACAGCTAAGAGATGGGTGGGACGGCTGTTCACACACATCTCCATCTTCAGGTGTGTACTGTAAACTTAGATAGATAGGGAAATAGATAGATAGAAAAAGAGACATTTTGCTTTTACAGCAGCATTTTTCCGTTATTAATGGAACTTTAAGTGGAAAAATAATAAATTCTGCACTTGCTGCCTAAGGGCTGACCTACAGCACACTTGCCGTAAGTTGCATGCAATATATATACAATTTGTGGTTCACTTGCGGTAGGTGCAGCACACATGGTCACAGCAGTTTTGGCCGCAAAAATTCCACTAACCGTGTTTTTTTAGTGGCTGCATTTGGTGCACCTGCTGAAGCCATGTTTGCCACATTTACAGCTGGTTAACCATAAGTTCCATATACATTGCATGACACTTGCTGCAAGTGTGTCGCACATAGGCCCTTATGTGGCAATTGTGGAAATTTTTGTTTTTACATTCCCACTTTCTACTAATAACAGAAAAATGCTGCTGTAAAACTGCTCTCAGTGTTAATAGATAGGGATTAGTTACATTGGGGACCCATCAGATGTAAGGGCACCTTGACGTGGTTCATGGGCTCACACAAACTGGCAAATACGGAGAATACCAATATTGATTTTTAAAATCAAGCTATTTACTGTGTAACAAGAATTAACCACTTTGTGTGCCAAGACGCTTACAACATAATAATTCAATTTTCCAAAAATAATATCGACCATACAAACATATGTAGTTGATGGAAAGATATCATGGAATAATTTTATTATTATTCACTCTTAATAAATAAACTATATTTCGATTTTAGACTACCCGATTCTTTAGAATCGGGCCGCCATCTAGTATGTCTATAAATGTATATTCTGAGAGAACAGATAGTATATCCATCTGTGTTGGTTATGGTGTGCTGAATTTTTGTTATTTGCAAGGATTTATTTCCCTTTGATTTCTTGTATTGTAGGCAAGTCTAAACTCATCTCCATCTTCTGATGAACCCAGTAACACAAGTCAGGGCTAGGGATGGGCGAATCTACTCGCTAGGACTCGTTACTCGGCGAGTAGTAAGGGACTCGCAGGACTCGGTACTCTGCGAGTTTCCCAGCGTTTACTCGCACGAGTCCAATGCAAATCAATTGCAAACGCTGACAAAACTAGGATTGCCATTGTTTGCATTAGACTCGGCTACTGTGCCAGTGATAGCAGGGAAACTCGCAAATAACTGCTGTTACATTGCGAGCCGAGTCCAGCTGTCTTCTCTGTGCAGCTCCAGGGTCCTAGAGCCCGCCTGCTCACAGACATGATGTAGCAGTGCTGAGATTGTTCTCAGTCTGCTCATTCCCTGTGCATAGACATCTATATCTATGCACAGGGGACGTAGCAGAGAGGACATCGCGTTTTGGACTACGTCGGACGGAAGAGGATTTTTTTAATTAAAGATGGAGTCCCTAATGGCTTTTTTTTTATTTCAAATAAAAAATTTTCTCTGTGTTTTTTTAACCCTTTATTGGAGATTCTTAGTGGCCGGGTCAAACGTGGCCTGACATTAAGAATCTCGGGCTTAATACCAGCTTGTATAACAAAGCTGGTATTAACCCCTTTATTACCCAGCGTGCCACCGCCACCAGGGCCGCTGGAAGAGCGGGGTTCAGCGCCAGAGGATGGCGCTTCAATGAACGCGCCATCTTCAGGGGCGGCTGCGGGCTGCAATTTGCAGCGGGGGGTGCCCAGAAAGCTTGGGCATCCCTGCGCTGCAGATTCCAGCCCCCAGCTGCTTAGCTGTACCTGGCTAGACATAGAAATTGCGCGGAGCCCCAAGCATTTTTTTTTTATTATTTCATGAATTTCAGAGTCAGAGTCTCAGAGTCTCAGAGTCTCAGAGTCTCAGAGTCTCATGAAATAATTTTAAAAAAATGCGTGGGGCTCAGCGCAATTTCTATTTCTAGCCAGGTACAGCTAAGCAGCTGGGGGCTGGAATCCGCAGCGCAGGGATGCCCAAGCTTTCTGGGCACCCCCCGCTGCAAATTGCAGCCAGCAGCCGCCCCAGAAGATGGCGCGTTCATTGAAGCGCCATCCTCTGGCGCTGAACCCCACTCTTCCAGCGGCCCTGGTGGCGGTGGCACGCTGGGTAATAAAGAGGTTAGGGCCAGCTTTGTATTATCAGCTGGCCCTAAGCCCGAAATTTATGGCGGTCACGCCAATATTAGACATGACCGCCATGAATTTCTATTAAATTGTTTTAAAAAAAACACAACACAGAGAAAATTTTTATTAGAAATAAAAAAAAAAGCCATTAGGGCTCCATCTTTAATTAAAAAAAATCCTCTTCCGTCCGACGCAGTCCAAAACGCGATGTCCTCTCTGCTCATCCCTGTGCATAGATATAGATGTCTATGCACAGGGAATGAGCAGACTGAGAACAATCTCAGCTCTGCTACATCAGGCAGCAGGCGGGCTCTAGGACCCTGGAGCTGTGGCAGCCAGCACACTGAGCAGACAGGACTCTTATCTGTGCGAGTTTCCCAGCGATTACAGTTGCAAAGTAAATGAGTCCAATGCAAATAAATGGCAAAACTTAATTTGCTTCAGGCTGAAGCTTCCGAGACACATCTGTGATTTGTAAATCTCACACTACTCGCTATTACTCGGCTTCCCCATTCATTAACATTGGACTCGCTAGACTCGCAACGAGTAGCGAGTCCTGTGCTCGGACTCGCTAGAGTCAAGCGATTCCGAGTAATTTAGGATTCGCCCATCACTAGTCAGGGCGAAACACCTAAAGCCTGGAGATTGCATCATTCATCTTCACTGAACTAACAAGAAGGAATCTGTATATAGTACCCTGGAGCCTAACCAACCACTCTTGGACTACACTATGAGTTAAGTGGCCCCAGGTGTCCACCCCTGTCTGTAAGTATCTGAGTCTGTCTCCTTAGGGCCAGCCCAGAGAGAGCCGCCATGGAATGGGGGCACCAAAATCTTAGGGTGAAAATCCTATATTGATTGGCTGACCTTAACAGAACTAGGGATATGGTAGGAAATACATATACATGATTCCTGTCTGTGGTTCAACCTGTTTGTTTTGTTTGTCTCACCTTACCTTGCATGTAGGTCTTTGACCTTTTTATGTTTATAATAAAGATTGCTTTAACCTTATCCTAATTAAGTTGGTACCTATATACTTTAGAAATATTTGCTTAATCTACCAAAAAGCAGAAGGTGTAAAGTCTGCCTTACTGTGTGAATATCACACAAACTCGTTACAGCATTGCATCATTTTTACGTACAGCTCATATGTAGTCAGTGTAATCTTACTATTTGCTTAATCAACCAAAAAGTGGAGGATGTACACTTTTGCTGTATTAATATCTCACAAACCTCATACAGGTTTATGTACCGGGTAAAAAAGGCTGTTACAGGCGTATTGTCAAAATTGGGTACTCTGTAATCAATCTCTCGCAATCTTGGCTGTGAGGGTAAACTGTCATAAAAAGGCTGTTAAATGCCCTTTGTCAGAATTGAGTGCTCTGTTATTTCTCGGCAATCTTGCCTGTAAAGGTGAACTGTGAACTGTGGTAAAGAGGCTGTTACAGCCCCATTGTCAATATTGGGTGCTCTCGGTTGTATCTCAGGCAATCTTAGCTGTAAAGGTGAACTGTGGTAAAGAGGCTGTTACAGCTCCATTATCAATATCGGGTGCTCTGGGTTGCATCTCAGGCAATCTTGGCTGTAAAGGTGAACTGTGGTAAAGAGTCTGTTACAGCCCCATTGTCCAAATTGGGTGCTCTGGGTTGGATCTCAAGCATTCTTTGTTGTGAGGGTGAATTGTCTTAACAGGCCATGCAAGTACGTTTTTTAAAAAAATTGGGTGCTCTGTGGGGGGTATATGTGAAGGTACTGAGTGATGGGTCTGTCCAGGCCGTTTGTCTTATATGGTTGAACTGTTTGCAGTGACAGAACCCTTCTTAGGTTACAAATAGCAAAGTGGCTGGTGGCTTGGCACATAGGGCACAGTCGGATCAAACTCACCAGTACAAACAGGAAGAACAGTACAGATCAAAACAAAGTATAAGAAAAGCTAGGGACAGGGGCTAGATGAAAATGAGCAAAGAGCAAACCAGCAGAAATAAACCTAAGTACTAACTCAAATTCACTGGGCATGTGGGCACAAACATTATTGGAGGCGGTCTTGTAGGAGTGCATTTTGTAATACATTGCGTATCATATAATGTCCATCGTGTCCTTGTAGTATGTCCACTTATCCCCTTTGTACTATGTACCCATCCTGGCTCTCTTGTAGGACTAAGTGGCACATTTTTTATGTCAGGTAATCACTCCAAACCTTATAGGTCCCAGATTAATTCAACTACAATAAAAATTGATCCACATTCTGTATGGTCTTTTCCTGCCACTTGTATGTTACAGATGTAAGTGGTCCGCCATACTTTATCTGCTCCCAGTTTGTCTCCTGTGACATAATTTTGATTACCCATCCCACTGTCCAGCCCTCTTGTAGTAATGTCCCCATTCTCAGTGGCGTAACTTGAAGATCATAGGCCCTGATGCAAAAGCTCCAAAGGGGCCCCCAATTATTGCAAATCTTTAATAGCATTAGTGTTTTTCTATAGGACAAAGGGACTTTTGGGGCCCCCTAGGCTCCAGGGCCTGGGTGCAATTGCAACCCCTGCACCTGTTGTAGTTACACCCCTACCCATTCTTATCCTCTTGTAGCAGTTATGGCCCCATCTTGTAGTAAAACCTCCATTATGATCCTCTTGTAGTAGTAATGGACCCATCTTGTAGTAATGCCCCCATTCTGATCTCCTTCTAGTAGTAATTGCCCCATCTTGTAGTAATGCCCCTTTTCCGATCCCCATGTAGCAGTAATGGCCCCATTTTGTACTAATGCTCCCATTCTGATCCTCTTCAAGCATTAATGGCCCCATTTGTGAATGTGTATTATGGCACATTCATATTAGATTTCTGCAGACCTTAGAGAAAGATTTGATGATACTCACCAGGCTGGAAATGATTATATAAAGAAATTCCATATGGCTAAAACTGTACCAGTGTTTCCACTGGTGTCCAGTTCAGCGGCTCAACACAAATACATGATATCAAAAGAGGAATAGTGGAGACCATAAATTGCTTGAAAACATATAAATATTTTATTGAGGGACAACAAAGTTAGTGGATGGTGATTTATAAAAGGCACAGCACAGTATAATGGTACAAATCATATAGATGCTCACAGAGCTCAGCAATATATATAACTAGCTGTGAGCCCGATGCAAATGCATTGGGTGTCTAGAATATGTTTATTGTTTTTTAAAGATTTTTAAATAATAATCGCATCATCAATAGCAATAATATTAGCAATAGCATTATTATTAGCAGTAATAGCAGTATTAATAGCATTATTAGCAGTATTATGAGCATTAATAACAGTATTAATAGCATTAATAGCAGTATTAATAGCATTAAGAGCAGTATTAATAGGAGTAATAGCATACGAATAGCATTAATAGCATTAGTATGTGCATTAATAGCATTAATAATAGCATTAATAGCATAAATGATAGCATTAATAGCATAAATAATAGCATTAATAGCATTAGTATTAGCATTAATAGCATTAATAATAGCATTAATAGCAATATTATTTGCATTAATAGCATTATTATTACCATTAATAGCATAATTATTAGCATTATAATAGCATTATTAATAGCATTATAGATATATTGATTATTAATATTAGCATTATATTATGCATTAATTTATATTAGCAGTAATAGCAGTATTATTAGCATTAATAGCATTATTAATAGCATTAATAGCATTAATAACATTATTAATATCATGAATAGCATTATTAGTAGCATTAATAGCAGTATTAATAGCATTAATATCATTATTATTAGCATTTTTATTTTATAGCTGTGAGCTGTAGAATATTTTTAATTTTTTTTTAAGATTTTCGCGGCCGCACTTGCCGCAAGTGCAAAACCGCACTTGCTGCACCTGCCGCAAGTCCCCCTATACTTTCTATGGAGATTACCGCAACCGCGCCGCAAGTGTAACCGCATCTGCCGCGTTTGCCGCATAAGCGTTACACTTGCAGCGCGGTTGCGGTAATACCCATAGAAAGTATAGGGGGACTTGCGGCAGGTGCGGCAAAAATGCCGGTTTTCGCTACCTTGCGGTCCCATACGAAAGTAGGGCCGTGCCGAAAAAAAACGCGGCTGACTGCGGTTTTTTTTCGCGACCGCACTTGCCGCAAGTGCAAAACCGCACTTGCCGCACCTGCCGCAAGTCCCCCTATACTTTCTATGGGGATTACCACAACCGCGCGCAAGTGTAACCGCATCTGCCGCGTTCGCCGCATAACCGTTACACTTGCGGCGCGGTTGCGGTAATCCCCATAGAAAGTATAGGGGACTTGCGGCAGGTGCGGCGGCTGAGGTAGCGACTCGCAATGGCCTCGCGGCCATTGCTCGCACTACCCAGCGACTTGCAATGGATCCCCATAGAAAGTATAGGGGGACTTGCGGCAGGTGCGGCGGCTGAGGTAGCGACTCGCAATGGCCTCGCGGCCATTGCTCGCGCTACCCAGCGACTTGCAATGGATCCCCATAGAAAGTATAGGGGGACTTGCGGCAGGTGCGGCGGCTGAGGTAGCGACTTGCAATGGCCTCGGCGGCCATTGCTCGCGCTACCTCAGCGGTAAATCGCTAACTTTGTGGCCGAGCCTCTGGTTCTATTTTCGGCCAGCGACTCGCAATGGCCCCTTGCGCGGCCATTGCTCGCGCGTGGTGACGTCACAGAGTGACAAAGCCACAGCGTTTTCGGGTCCGACACGAAAATGCCTACGACAGTTATATAGTAGATAATAGCATTAATAGCAATATTATTTGCATTAATAGCATTATTATTACCATTAATAGCATAATTATTAACATTAATAGCATAATTATTAGCATTAATAATAGCATTAATAGCAATATTATTTCATTAATAGCATTATTATTACCATTAATAGCATAATTATTACCATTAATAGCATAAATATTAGCATAATAGCATATTATTAGCATTAATAGCATTAATAATAGCATTAATAGCAATATTATTTAGCATTAATAGCATTATTATTACCATTAATAGCATAATTATTAGCATTAATAGCATAAATATTAGCATTAATAGCATAATTATTAGCATTAATAGCAATAATTATTGCATTAATAGCATAATTATTAGCATTAATTTGCATAATTATTAGCATTAATAGCATTAATAATAGCATTAATAGCAATATTATTTGCATTAATAGCATAATTATTAGCATTAATAGCATTAATAATAGCATTAATAGCAATATATTATTAGCATTAATAGCATAATTATTAGCATTAATAGCATTAATTATATAGCATTAATAGCAATATTATTTGCATTAATAGCATTAATTATTACCATTAATAGCATAATTATTAGCATTAATAGCATAAATAATTAATAGCATTAATAATAGCATTAATAGCAATATTATTTGCATTAATAGCATTATTATTACCATTAATAGCATAATTATTAGCATAAATATTAGCATTAATAGCATAATTATTAGCATTAATAGCATTAATAATAGCATTAATAGCAATATTATTAGCATTAATAGCATAATTATTAAAGCATTATATAGCATTAATAATAGCATTAATAGCATCAATTATTTGCATTAATAGCATTATTATTATCATTAATAGCATAATTATTAGCATTAATAGCATAATTATTAGCATTAATAGCATAAATATTAGCATTAATAGCATAATTATTAGCATTAATAGCATTAATAATAGCATTAATAGCAATATTAATTGCATTAATAGCATTATTATTACCATTAATAGCATAATTATTAGCATTAATAGCATAATTATTAGCATTAATAGCATTATTATTAGCAGTAATAAGCACTATTATTAGCATTATTTTTTTTTATTATTATTATTTTTTTTTTATTATTTATTATTTATAATAATTTTTTTTATTATTTTTATTATTATAAAATTTATTTATTATTTGTTATTTTAAGTGAGCCTGAGTCGTCCTTCAGGTCCGCTCAAAGGGGTGATAGAGATACATGGCGGATGATACTGGGCGCTGATTGGTCGCTTGTTCCCATAGAGAAACATGGCCATGTTTCTCTATGGGAAGAAGCGACCAATCAGCGTCCAGCATTTATCCGCTATGTAACTCTATCAGCCCTTCGAGCGGACCTGAAGGAGAACTGTGTATTTAGAAAAGACTCAGTTCTCCTTCAGGTCCGCTCGAAGGGCTGATAGAGTTACATAGCGGATAATGGTGGAGGCTGATTGGTCGCGGACCTGAATGACGACCCGGAGCTCGGTGGAGGAAGAGAGAAGAGCGCCGGATGGAAGAGTCGTAAGCCGGGCTGAAGGAAGAGGATGCGTGGGCCGAAGGAAGGACTGGACCTGGACCTGAGGAAGCAGATGTCATGAAGACAGGTAAGTGATCTACGGCGTCGGGGAGGGGGGGGTGTGCGGACATAATGGAGAGGGGGGTGTGCGGACATATGGAGGGGGGGGTGTGCGGACATATGGAGGGGGGGTTGCGGACATATGGAGGGGAGGGGTGTGCGGACATATGGAGGTTGGGGGTGCGGACATATGGAGGAGGGGGTGTGCGGACATATGGAGGAGGGGGGGTGTGTCGGACATATGGAGGAGGGGGTGTGCGGACATATGGAGGAGGGGGTGTGCGGACATATGGAGGAGGGGGTGTGCAGGACATATGGAGGAGGGTGCGAATGGAGGGGGTGTGTGCGGACATATGGAGGGGGGGGTGCGGACATATGGAGGGGAGGGGTGTGCGGACATATGGAGGGGGGGGTGTGCGGACATATGGAGGGGGGGGTGTGCGGACATATGGAGGGGGGGGTGTGAGACATTGGAGGGGGTGCGACATATGGAGGAGGGGGTGTGCGGACATATGGAGGGGGAGGTGTGCGGACATATGGAGGGGGATGGTGCGGACATATGGAGGAGGGGGTGTGCGGACATATGGAGGGGGGGGAGGTGTGCGGACATATGGAGGGGGTGGGTGTGCGGACATATAGAGGAGGGGGTGTGCGGACATATGGAGGAGGGGGTGTGTGGACATATGGAGGAGGGGGTGTGCGGACATATGGAGGAGGGGGTGTGCGGACATATGGAGGGGGGGTGTGCGGACATATGGAGGGGGGGTGTGCGGACATATGGAGGTGGGGGGTGTGCGGACATATGGAGGGGGGGTGTGCGGACATATGGAGGGGGGGTGTGCGGACATATGGAGGGGGGTGGACATATGGAGGTAGGGGGTGTGCGGACATATGGAGGGGGTGGGGACATATGGAGGAGGGGGTGTGCGGACATATGGAGGAGGGGGTGTGCGGACATATGGAGGAGGGGGTGTGCGGACATATGGAGGAGGGGGTGTGCGGACATAATGGAGGGGGGCTGGGGAGCGGTGCTAGGATGTGGATGGGAGCTTGCGGCGGCGGTGTACGGGCAGTGAGAGGGGTCTGGGTGCGGCGTTGTGGGTGTGCGGGGCTGGGGAGCGGTGGTTTTGTGTGGATCGGTGCTGCAGGGGAGGCACAGCTGTGGGTAGCGGGGAGCGGCGGCTGCGCCGCCTCCGCTCCATGGACCCCGGGCGAGGGTCCATGGTGTGTAGCGGAGTGTGGTGGGTGTGCGGGGCTGGGGAGCGGTGGTGGTGTGTGGATCGGTGCTGGGGGGAGGCACAGCTGTGGGTAGCGGGGAGCGGCGGCTGCGCCGCCTCCGCTCCAAGGACCCCGGGCGAGGGTCCATGGTGTGTAGCGGGGTGTGGGCGGGGTGTGGGTGCAGTCGACTTCTAACGGCTTGCAATGGCCGCTTTGCGGCCAATGCTTCGCGCGTATCCACATGACCACGCCGGAAGTAGCGCCGAGAGGGGCGGATTTTCGATTCTCGATTATATAATAGATAATAGGTACAAAAAGAATAAAGTGATCACAGTGTGGGGTAAATGGCTGGTTATAACAGATTAAACAGTAGCAACCAAATAATTATCTTTTTCTGCCCAGATCCACTACCAACCACACGTTATACCTATGCACCTAATCCATCAGCCTTGCTGATCTAGTTCAGAGCAACAAAATAAGCAGCATACCAAATAAAGTGCTTTAGTGCTGAGAAACCCCTCCTGTGCCGGACTCCAACGCACGTTTCGCGTATTGGTGGTATCAGTGCTTCTTCCTGGGAGTTTCGGACCCTCTGTGTGGTGCCTATATATAGCAGTTACGCACCTGTGGTGCTAATTTCTTTAGGAGCTCGTTTTAGCGGCGCATGTACCCATAGTGCCTGTCCCGATACGTCACTTCCGGCGCTCAACCTGCCGCGTCATCGCCATCGCCGGATATTGTATCCTAGCAATGGCGACGCACGGGAGGCATAAGAGCGCCGTCATGACGACCAGGAGACGGCAAGAAACGGACATGCGCACAGAGCACCCAAAAGACAGCGATTTTAAACAGAACCTATTGCACACTTGTTACATTCATATATATCACATACAATGCGTTTTTTTACATAATCATAATCCAGAGTTTTCAATAAGGATTCTCCCATGATGGTGCAAGGGGGTCTGTGCATCCAAAGTACTTCAACTTTTTATACAAGGCTGCCAAACAGAGGAAAAAGACCAGTGAATTAAAATCAACTATTAAAAATAAGCACAAACTTGAGTGACACAGAAGGAGAAGGGGAACGGAAATTTAAGATCTCAGTATAATACAAGAAAAAGGCAGGGGATTTAAAAAGGAACGGTCCAGGGACAGGTATATATACAAGGTCAAGGATCAACTACTATAAGTATGAAGAGAAACTGATGGACTCATTCAGACCCTTTGGCGAGGCAGTGTCCAGCAAAATAATCCACTTTAGTTCCCTTGGGCTAGAATCTTTCTCATGTCACCACCTCTGATCCCCCCTTGAATTTTATCTATTCCCTTCACTTTTAAACTACTAGGATTGGAATTATGGTATTTAAGAAAGTGACGGGGCAGGGTTTTCAGCTTAGTGGTATCCTTAACTTTGTGCACCCCACTAATCTCTCTAACATGCTCGCCAATCCTCACTCTTAGCTCACGTGACGTCAGACCTATATATATTTTTTGACATCCACAGGTGGCATAGTACACCACATGTGTGCTACTACACGTGATATGTTGATTTATAGTAAAGGTCCGACAGCCATCACTTGTCACGAAGTGAGTACTGCGAACAAGATTAGCACACGCAAGACAGTCACCACAGTCATTTGCAGACCTCCAGATAGGCTCTCCCTCAGAGTAGGCTCGGACATTAATACTGGCCAATGCCTCGCCAGGATCTTCCTCATCGTACCCCACTGGTCATTATGAGTAGAGATGAATCTTATCAACCGTGAATCATTATCCTTCTTTGTTGAGGGGAGGAGGAGATCATTACGTTTAGCCGCTAGAGCCCTATCAAAACCATTCTTAATGCATCTGCAACTGTACCCCCGCTCCCTAAATCGTACCTTTAGGTCTGATGCCTGTTTCTGGAAATTGGCCTCTGTGGAGCAGATCCGCTTCATCCTTAGAAATTGTCCAACCTGGATGGCACGTATAGTAGATTGAGCATGAGCTGATGATGCGTGTAATAACGCGTTTACAGATGTATCTTTTCTGTAGACATCTGTCTGCAAACACCCATGTCTATCCACATTAATTTTCATATCTAAGAAGTCAATAGACTTCTGACTATATTTAAACGTGAGCTTTATATTCAAATCATTTTGATTTAGTGAGGTCATAAATTGATCGAGCTGCTCTGCAGTGCCCTGCCACACCATAAGCACATCATCGATATAGCGCATCCATCACTGCATATGGGCAACGGCCCGCCCACCCCCGCACGCAAACAAATTCCGCTCCCAGAACCCTAGGAACAGATTTGCATACGAAGGTGCGCAGGCCGTGCCCATGGCAGTGCCGCGCCTCTGCAGATAGAACATATTCTTAAAGGTAAAAAAGTTGTGTGACAGGATAAAACGGAGCAACTCAACAATCAGCTCACATAAATGGCCATCCCAGTTGGAACATTCAAGGAAGAAGCGGACCGCCTCAACAACTGCATCATGGTCGATGCAGGTGTATAAGAAATCCACGTCCGCCGTGACAATGTACATGTCTGGCTCCACAAAAATCCTGTCAATCCGTTTGAGGGCGTCCGTCGTGTCTTTAATGTAAGATGGCAATGTCTCCACTAAGGGTTTGAGATAAAAATCTATAAATCTGCATACACGGTCACATAGACTCCCGATGCCCGACACGATCGGACGCCCCGGTGGACTGACGGGATCCATGTGGATTTTCGGAAGTAGATATAGGGTAGCGACTCTGGGTGAGTGCACAGTGAGACCATCTAGGATTTTTTAGTAACGATCCTCTCCTCAAATGCGCCAACCAGGATTCTCTGAAGTTCATCAGAGAATTCCCTTTGGGGATTGGAATCTAGTTTAACATAGGTAGACCTATCCTTGAGCTTCCTAAAGGCCTCTTTTTCATATTTTGTACAGGGCCAGATCACAACATTTCCCCCTTGTCTGCCACCTTTATGACCACATCTTTATAAGATTGTAATTCTTTAGTAGCTTGTCTTTGTTTGTATGTTAGATTATCAGTGGTTCGTTTTGTTTTAATTTTTTTAAAATCATCCGCTACAAGCTTAGTGAATACATCTATAGCAGGGCAGATAGAAAAGGGGGAAATGTTTTTGATGCGTAACTGCTATATATAGGCGCCACACAGAGGGTCCGGTACTCCCAGGAAGAAGCACTGATACCACCAATACGCGAAACGTGCGTTGGAGTCCCGCACAGGAGGGGTTCCCCCGTTCCTCAGCACTAAAGCACTTTATTTGGTATGCTGCTTATTTTGTTGCTCTGAACTAGATCAGCAAGGCTGATGGATTAGGTGCATAGGAGGTTGTTATAACCCTGTGTGGTTGGTAGTGGATCTGGGCAGAAAAAGATAATTATTTGGTTGCTACTGTTTAATCTGTTATAACCAGCCATTTACCCCACACTGTGATCACTTTATTCTTTTTGTACCTATTATTATATATATTGCTGAGCTCTGTGAGCACCTATATGATTTGTACCATTATACTGTGCTGTGCCTTTTATAAATCACCATCCACTAACTTTGTTGTCCCTCAATAAAATATTTATATGTTTTCAAGCAATTTATGGCTCCACTCTTCCTCTTTTGATATCATGGAAATGATTATAGTTTTAGATTCCACCAATACATACATAAAGATTGTGTACAAATGTAGTAAATTTAAGACCATTATTACCCTTCTCAGAATGCGTTGACGAACAAAGAGTACTTCAAGAGCAAGGCATATGATAATTAGCAAAACTATAAAGGAACCCAAGGAAATGTTTAAGGAACTAAAGGATTCTCCCACATTAATTAATAAGTCCACTATCAGGACACTGAAAAAAATTATGTGGATTGAAAGCTGAAAGCCACTGCCACTGCAAGAAACATTGTGTCTTTTCTGCCATTTGCTAAGCATCACATGGACAAGCCAGAAGACTATTGGAATAATATTTTCTGGAAGGTAAGGATGAGACTAAAGAAAAGACTTTAGTTTCAAATGAGAAATGTTATGCTTGTAGAAGTAAGAACACAACTTGTAACCCTTATACCATCTGTTAAACACGGTGTTTGTGGTATTGTGGCCTATGCCTTTTTTACCATCTGGGTATCATGTCAGGGCATGTGTTCATAAGCTGAATTTCTAGAAAATCTGTATAATGTAGCAAAACAACAACCCAAAAGCAAAAGGCACTCTACAAAACTATGATTAAAGAAGAATAAAGGTAACATTTTGTAATGCCAAAGTCAAGGTCCAGACCTTGATCATAGAGAAATGCATTGGAAGGGCTTGAAGTGAGCTGCTCATGAGAGAAAACTCACCAACAAAGCAGTTAAATTGAATCTTTTTTGCATAGAATTTTGTAGTGAAGAATTGGATAACATTTCTCCAAGCCAATGTGCAGGTCTAATCAACAATTTCCACAAATTTTTAGTCAGCTATTTCTGCCAAGGAGGTCACAGCAGATACTCAATGCAAAGTCTACACAATTTTGCTATTCACAGACACGTATTGAATATTAATAAAACCTACATTACTGACCCCCTTGTGCCATACTTGGACCCATATATCTCTAAACCTACAAATTGCCACCATTGCCACCTCTATTTTCCCCCTTATCTAGAGAAAAAGAGTCACAAACTATGTAATCCAATGCAAAACATCAATGTTTCTTAACAAAAATCACACAAGAAAAATTTGACAAAAAATGTATATTACCCTGGTGTAATACAAATGACTGGGAGTGGAAAACCACTCATGGAAAGGACACATAAAAGATAACCACTAGAAAATTAAGAGGGGGTTGCTAAACCTGCTCCCAGAAAGTTCACAAAAATCTAGTCACATTGGAACCATATTACCCACTCAGGCATGGGACTGGCCAAATCCCTAGCCATAATCCTAAAGTCAGATCACATTAACATGTTGTAAGAATAATTACCTTGAGACATAGTGGGTATAAGCAGTGGCGTAGCTAGCCTGCTCTGGGCCCGGGGGCGAGATCTGCACCCGGGGCCCCCATGTGAAGAGCGGGGGGGGGGGGGGGGGGTGCTGTCAGAGAATTCTCGTGCCACCCCAAGTGGCGTAGCAAGTGTTTGTGGCGCCCTGGGCGGTGGAAAAATTTGCCGCAGCTGCCGCCCCTAAGAATTGGGCCAAATGGCCACTCTCCTCCTGAACTCTCCATCCTTCTGCACTCCTCATGCTCTATCTTCCTGCACCCTCCATCCTCCTGCACCCTCCATCCTCCAGCACCCTCCATCCTTCAGCACTCTCCATCCTTCAGCGCTCTCCATCCTCCTGCACTCACCATCCTCCTGCGCTCCCCATCCACCTGCGCGCTCCATCCTTCTGTGTGCTCCATCCTCCTGCACTCTTCATCCTCTTGCGCTCTCTGTCCTCCTGCCATCCTTCTGTGTGCTCCATCCTCCTGCGCTCTTCATCCTCTTGCGCTCTCTGTCCTCCTGCGCTCTCTATCCTCCATCCTCCTGCACGCTGCATCCTTCTGCGCTCTCCATCCTCCTGCACTCCCCATCCACCATCCTGCAGCACCCTCCATCCTCCTGCACGCTCCATCCACCTGCGCTCTCCATCCTCTCTTGCATTCCCTGTCCTCCATCCTCCTGCACTCCCCATCCTCCTGCAGTCCCCATTCTTCTGCGCTCTCCATCCTCCTGCGCTCTCCATCCTCCTACGCTCTCTATCCTCCATCCTCCTGCGCTCTTCATCCTCCTGCGCTCTCCATCCTCTATTCCCTGCAGTGTCCATCCTCTATCCCCTGCAGTTTCCATCCTCTGTCCCCCTGCAGATCCCATCCTCTGTCCCCCTGCAGATCCCATCCTCTGTCCCCCTGCAGATCCCATCCTCTGTCCCCTGCAGATCCCATCCTCTGTCCCCCTCCAGATCCCATCCTCTGTCCCCCTGCAGATCCCATCCTCTGTCCCCCTGCAGATCCCATCCTCTGTCCCCCTGCAGATCCCATCCTCTGTCCCCCTGCAGATCCCATCCTCTGTCCCCCTGCAGATCCCATCCTCTGTCCCCCTGCAGATCCCATCCTCCAGCCTCCCTGTATCCTTCATCACCCTTGCACAGCCTGACACCCTCAGCACCCCTCTCTCACACACCTCTTGGGGGGGCGTTGCAGACTTACCGCGACTGCCATGTGCGTCTGCTGTAAGGAGGAGGTGAGGAGGGGCGGGCAGACTGCAAGACAGGAAGTCCCGTCTGCGTCCTCCCTCCTCTCCGGCCGGCACGGCAGCCGGCTGGCAGCACGGGGCACGGTGGCCCCCCAGGGGGCGGACAATGGGCCCCTGATGTCGGGGGGGCCCGGGGCGCTCGCCCCCCCTGCCCCCCCGCTAGCTACGCTACTGGGTATAAGGTATGCTGGGACAAGGTAACACAGACACCCCTCCATACCTCGATGTACGTTTCATTGCCGTAGTAGCTTCGTCAGGAGGCGTGGTTATGGTTAAAAACGAGTCCCTTATATGTGCCCCATAATTAATGATTAATGCCTCCATTAGTGGCAGCTGTGACCGGCGGCAACCCATACTCCATGTTGTGTAACAGCCGCGTCACATCTGCCGCACACCGGAAGTGACGCCGTGGAAGAACAACGCATCTACCGCGTCAACCCGGCAACGCTCACAGACGTGAAGCCTGGTGCCAACACAGTGAATGCATGCAGGGCACTCTGCACATTGCCAAGCACTCAAATAAACAAGGGTGTCGATGAGAGCACAGGGGACAAAAAATAAAACAAAGGATAATAGATTGAGAAATATTACCAGAAGAAAAGGGGGGAGAAGAATTAAGGATCGAAAACACAAACAAAACATAATAAATATATCCCATAAGGGTCAAATATCACCAATAAAGATGTAGTTATTGACCCACCAGGGGTCTTTGGGAACTCGGTACCCGGGCGTTTACTGGAAGGGGGATGTCACTAGCAGTCTGCCCGGGCCGCGTAGACCTGGTGGTTGCTGAACAAAAAGGGGAAAAATAAAAGCATAAAGTCTCGTGACGCCACCTGTGGAATATGGTGAAGGTACCAGCGCTGCGGCAGACCTCCGGAGATGATGGATGGGCAGCTTGGGTAGTACTGCTCCCCACAGGTGGAGCGGGGTCCCCGGGGCAGTAATGAGATGACGGGGTTTGCACAGGGAGGTGACTAGGCAGCCGGGCTGCTGCTTCAGTCTCTAGGCTGGACAGGTTCAGGGATGGAAAAACTGACACACACATTGGGAATCGTTTCTGTACCTTTACTGGTGTTATGGCAGGCACTATCCAGGATACATTCCAGGTGGTCGGGAACACTTCTGGATTTCCACAATGAGTGATGGATAAGGCCTCCTTGTCTCTTTTACCTTTGTGAAGTCCCTTGACCTATGTAGAACTAGGCCTGACCTCCTCTGTGTCTCTCTCTCACACGTATTGTAATGTCGAGAACCTTTGTGTGGGCTACCACTATGACTCTTCCTGTGGTCCCTGGCTCCCTTGTTGGTTGTGTTACAGGTGTCTGGGAGACTGGAGTCTCCTTGGTGAACCAATCTTTTCTGCTGGGCTAGATGCCCTCCTGCAGACTCGGACTCCGGTGTCTGGGTTGCTTTCTGGGGTGAACCAGTATGGCTCCCCTGCCCCCAGTTTGCTCCTTTACTGTGTCTCCATCATGCCTTGCCTCCGACCTCACTCTCAGGCCCTCACACTGGCTAGGCTGGTCTACTGGCTCGGGCCTAGCGCGGCTGCGACCCACCAGGATGTCTTCCTCAGTACTGACCCGTACTGACTGAACTAACTGACTCTTCACAGTCCTCTCTGGAACTGCACTACCTAACTCCGCCCCCAGCACCAGTATTTATAGGGGATCTTGCTTAAGGACAGCAAGTGGAGCTCCCCCTAGCTCCCCCTAGAGGTCTTGGGTCGAAGGTGTTGTGTGTGTAAGGCTACATGTTGTGGAAATCCTTCCATGCTTTAGGTGGGTCTGTGGCTTCCTGTAATGGCAGGGTGCCAAACTATACATTGAATAGTGATACAATAATATAGCTCACATAAACAGCAATTCACAATATGTGAACGGGTAGTAAATGAAAAAAGCTGGCTAGTAAAGCAATCATACATACTGTTTGATATATACCCATCCTCATATGCATTTGTACTGCAGACAGAGGCACAAATTCAGGGACCCGATAGGTATGAGAGCACCTTGACGTAGGTTATCGGGCTTACTTGCAATGGCCAATGCATCAACCAAGATTCTCATTTTTCATTTTGTATCCTTTAGCAGATTCTGCAATGTCAATTTTCCTCATCCAAATTTGCATTAGTTTCCTATATATAAAGTCCTTAGCCATTATGTCATGTAATGTTTAATGTGCAGTGGATAATTATTATTGTCTTTTTCCTGCTAGCACCTTCACATGTAGGTATGCTAGTTATTCTTACTTTAATGAGGTCTAGTGTGTGGCCATCATTGTGTGTGGCAGAGGAGGACCATTGGGAGAGGCTGAAGGAGGAGGTTGGAGAAAGGAGTCTAGAGGTAGCGGTGTGGAGGGTGTCAATGGGGATGTTGCAGTTACCCATGATGATGGTGGGGATGTCAGAGGAGAGGAGATGGAGAAACCAAGATGTGAAGTGGTCAAATAAGATGAAGGAGGATCCTGGGGGTGGTAGACAACAGCCAGTTGGAGGTTGCAGCGGGAGAGGATACGCACGGAGTGCACCTCAAAAGAGGGGGGCAGGCAGAGGGTGGTGGTGTAATTGGGGTGAAGGAGCAGCTGTTGGACAGGAGTAGGCCAACACCTCTACCACGGGTGTTGCTGAGGCAGGGGGTGTGGGAGAGAGTGAGTCCGCAATTGGAGAGGGCAGCGGGGGAGGTTATGTCGGAGGGGGTGAGCCATGTTTCGGTGATGCCAAGGAAAGATAGTTTGTTGGAGATGAAGAGGTCTTGGATGAATGAAAGTTTATTGCATACTGAGTGGGTGTTCCAAAGTGCGCCAGATAGGGGGCTTGGGGGAGGGGCGGCTTGGGGAATGGGTCTATGGTTGCAGGGGCTGCAGGTGTTAGTAGTGGGGAGTGGTGTAGGCTAGAGGTGACTGTGGGGATGTGGTGGTGGGGACCAGGATTAGGGGAAGGTGAGGGCAGGAGAGCTTACGTGGCAGGCAAGCATGTTTGGAAACCAAGGCTTAGGGTGCAGGAAAAGTTCAGAGGAGTGTGTGAGATGGCTAGGTAGGATGGAGGGAGAGAGTATTATTATGATGTCAGGAGGAGGGATGGGGGGATAGTAGGAAGTGGAGTAGGAAGGGTGTGAGTGTAAATGGAAGGGGAAACATTGCATAGAGTTATAGGATGCAGTGGGGATGAGAGATGAAGCAGGGGGATGAGATGCAGTTGGGGATCAGGCGTAGTGGGGGGGCAGTAGCTGCAGTGGGGAGGAGCAACAGTGTCTGCGAGGAGGAGGTGCAGCCAGGGGGTGAGATGGAGGCAGGGGACAGGGGCGACAAGGGGACAGGTGCAGCAGGTAGGGGGATGAGATGGCGACAGGGGTCAGGAGCAACAGGAAGGGATGCAGCCGGAGGACGAATGCAGCGGGGAAGTCCAGTGCAGAGGAAGTCGTACAATGCCAAAAAGATGCACAGTACATGGGGGTGGAATGCAGTAGGGTAATGAGATGCAGCTCTGGTTCAGTTGCAAATAGGGGCATACAGAGTCCAGATGAATGCGAAGCACATTGGGATGCGGTGCAGCCTGAGTTCAGTTGTAGATGCAATACTATGTGCAGAATTATTAGGCAAGTTGTATTTTAGAGGATTATTTTTATTATTGATCAACAACTATGAAACACTTGATTGTTCGGTGATCACATTTCAAAAGTTTGGCAATTTCAAGACTGCTGCATCCCTCTGCAAGACATCTCACAATTTTGGACTTTTCAGAGCCCGTCAAATCTCTTCTGAACCATTTTGCCTAAGGAAAGGCATTTGCCTAATAATTAAGCACACCTTATATAGGGTGTTGATGTCATTACACCACACCCTTCCTCATTACAGAGATATACATCACCTAATTTACTTAATTGGTAGTTGGCTCTCAAGCCTATACAGCTTGGAGTAGGACAACATGTATAAAAAGTATCATGTGATCAAAATTCTCATTTGCCTAATAATTCTGCACACAGTGTAGGGATGAGATGTGCAGCCGGGGATGAGATGCAGCCGGGGATGAGATGCAGTCAAAGATGAGATGGATGCACGGACGTGGTGGAGCCAGGGATGAGATGGAACCATGGATGAGATGCAGTCAGGGATGAGGTGCAGCTGTGGATGAGGTGCAGTCAGGGATGAGGTGCTGCCAGGGGTGTAGTGCAGCCAGGAATGCGATGCAGCATCAAGGGAGGACTTGGTGGAGCAATGCTGGGAGGGTTGTCGGTAGGATGGAGCTGGTGCCAGGCTTGTGCGGTCTCAGATTCACTCCTGGTACCCGGTGAATGCAACGGGGCCGTGGTGGAGGATAATCCTGAAAAGCGGTGCTGGGGAGGCTACCTGCCCGCTAGACCCATCTGCGGACACAGGAGCAGCCCTCATTGACAGCCACGGGTGCATTGCTGCTGGGCGGCAGGATTACATAGAGTACATAGTGTACGGGCGCCGCCGGTCACAGCTGCCACTAATGGGGGTATTAATCATTAATTATGGGGCACATATAAGGGGCTCATTTTTAGCCATAACCAAGTAACATTATTTTTATTAAAAAATATAAAAGTCATTCCACCATGTTAAGGTGACCCCATCGGAACGGTCCTATCTTAACATCAAATATTTAAAACCTTACCAGATGTCAATGTCAAGTGACGTAAATCTCACTAATGGGAAAGTCTGTCTTCATTGAATACAGATTTGACCTCAAAATTGAAACTTTGATAATGACTGCTCATTTCTGGAATAGAAAGAAGCAGGGTTCTCAGAAAAGATATATTACAATGTTTCTTATTTTCATGTGCGCAAGAGCTGTGAACTTGGCTTACAAGCTCTCAAAACCAGGAGTGGGATCTGCACCACCCCGAGCAGTTTAACCCCCTAAATACTGAAATCGAGGCTAGGGGAGGGAACTCCCTATCCCATCTAATTGACTCCCCTGCAGCATCATTAAGCCTGGTTGTTACCATGGGCAACCCGATGTTGTCATAATAGCCTCTGAGTCAGCCAGCTAAGCAATCATAAGGTCATCTAATCCCTTATATTGCAAAAAGAATTGTGTAGAAAAGAAATAAAAATGATTATTAACCTGCTGTTGATTTCTTTATTCTGCCTCCCAAAGATAACTAAGGCTCAGCTCACATTTATCCTGAGCTCTACACTGAGTGCTTAAACCGAGGTTTCTGTGTAAATTTCTGAAATACGTGATTCAGACGGAATCTCATATGGGGAATTCCCTAAAATAAGGCAGATAGAGACACTGTAAGCACTGTCTGACCTATTATCCACATGCCTCCCTCTTTTTAGGCATTTACCAAAGCGCGGTCGGCCACAGTTTTGTGTACCACTGAAAAGTTGAACACCACTAAACAAAGACCAAATGGAGTCTGAAGTAACTATGCCTGCTTCACTAGTGAATGAAACCATCACGGGCTTAATCTGAGTCATGAGTTTCAGATATTTAGATGGAAATCCCAATGGAAGTGTTGAGTGTAGAACACCAGATATACTGTATGTGAACTAATCCAAAATATTCTTTACCCCAAATTGCTACCAATTAAAAATGTATCTCAACCCACAAAAAACAAGTCCCCACTTGGGTCTGTCACCTATTAAAGGGACTCTGTCAGGTCATTTTTAGTATGATGCTAATGCCTGGACAGACCTTTTAAAAACATGTAAAATCATTATTGTACCATTTGTAGTTTCTTTGCTATAAGTATTACACCCTGCAGGGAGCTGGTGTATTAGGGTGCCTTCACATTTCAGGACGTTTGCGCAGCGGACGGTGCGGCTCTGTGTCCCACAATCCGCATGCGGATTGCGCACCTATCTTTAACATGGGATACGCAGTCATCCGCACATAACCACATTCGTTCGTGTTGAGCTGCGTAACTATACGCATGCGGACGGGGAAGAAGATTTTATGCCGCCAGGGAACGCAGCTTGTAGCATTTTTCGGCGTGTCCAAAAAAATGCAAGTGTCCGCATGCGCACGCTGCGGATACAATTAACATTAGCCCCCTATGAGACTGTACGCATGTGGATGGTTTTGCGCACAGCTGCGGATGAAACGCATGCGGACACCTTAGTGCGCATGCTCAAAAAGAGATTTTGGCGTCTCCGCCCATGAACCAGCCCACAACACATCCTCTATATAACTACTAGCTCCTGGGAGGCAAGACTCAACGGCCACACCTTTGGACCCTGCATAGCTGAGGACTGCTGATTGGACCTGGGCCTGGATCTTCCCTGCACCCTGCATCAGAACACTGCTTCCAGGATTCATTTCTGTTGGGATCTTCCCTGGAGGGCTGCCTGTGGACCTGCAAGCAATCCCTGGATCCGTCCATCCCATCTTGCCTGTCTGCCTGCCTGGCTGCCTGCTGTGTTCTACCTGGATCTGGGTCTGGTCCTGTCTTCATTCTTGGTTCCTGGTTCTGGGATTGGTTGGTAAAGTATATTAATTTTTAATAAGCATGTAATAATGAGATCTGATCCCCTATAGTACAATGTTGCTGGGAGGGTGTGGGACGCCTCTGTGTTGCTGGATTTGGGGGTCCCTGCTGCCAGAAGTATGGCCTCTGTATATCCCTGAGGAAGGCGCCGGGTGTGGCGCTGAAACGCGTAGGAGAAGGAGGAATAAAGAGGATGAAAAGTTGATTGGCTCCTTGGTGAGTTATTTTGAACCCAGAGCAGCGCGGACCGTGACACACCATCACTCCCATCATTTCTCTTGGATCATACCACTATCCAGTGGTAGGTGGAGGTCCTGTAGCAGCTTGGAACATTGATTCCTAAACGCCTTCAAACCAGTTGTGGGGATCCCAACTGGACCAGGTGAGCGGCTCCACAGCATCACCATATGACACTAGTGTCACTAGTGATAGGGCACTATTGCGCCTCTTGTCCCCCTCCCTTTTATATTAATGTATGTGACTGTCTCATTTGGGGGTCCCTGCTGCCAGGAGTATGGCCTTACGCCCATATGTTCTGTGGGCTAATGTATGTGACTGTCTCATTTGGGGGTCCCTGCTGCCAGGAGTATGGTCTTAGGCCCATATGTTCTGTGGGCTAATGTATGTGACTGTCTCATTTGGGGGTCCCTGCTGCCAGGAGTATGGCTTTAGGCCCATATGTTCTGTGGGCTAATGTATGTCACTTTGTGTCACTTGGGGGTCTGACGTTGCACCTGTCTGTAGTCTTTACATTTACACCTTTGTCATTGTGTGCCCCTGCTGTAGGTGCTGCTGTTGCTGCTGCTGATCTATAGAGGTGTCTATTGCTGCTGGCTCGTTACCCACTTTCTCTGTCGATTTTGGTTCTTCTGGGCTGAGTGACACTGCTGCGCCAAGATGTCCGATTGCAGTGAATACATGGACCCTCATCAAGCTGAACCTAGTGACCCTGTAAGTCAACACTTGCTTGTTTCCAACTAGGCATCTGAAAAATAGGCCAACATAACACTAAGGGTTATTATACAGGACTATGAAACAGAGGTGGACCAACAAGACAGTGAGGAAAGTGGAGAGGATTCAGCCCATAGTATTTGTGACGACACAGAAAATGTGGATAACCCAATTGTAAGTGCTTATGTTTGGGAAATGTGATGTATTGTAATTGTAGCGTTGAAATTACCATCTTCTTTATTCAGGGGCGGACCCAGACTGTAGTGGGCCCCGGTGCAAGAAATTTTTTGGGGGCCCCCCGCCCCTCATAGTGGCAACATAGTAATGTAAACATATAGATTGCAATATTTATTTACAACGCAACCCTCAAAGAGCCCTGCATAAAGTATAAAGGCTTCCTCACACCCCTCCAAATATTATCATGCCCCCACAGAACCCTCCAGATATATTAAAATGGCTTCCATATTATATAATTGGCTATATATATTTTAATACATCATCCATAGTCCTCCATATATTATAATGCATTCCACGACCCTCCATATATTATAATACACCCGCATAGCCCTCCATATAGTATAAGGCAGTCCCATAGTCCTCCATATAGTATAATGGGCCCTCATATTCCTCCATATAGTATATTGCACCCCATACTCCTCCTATGTTATATTGCACATTACATAGTCTCCCATCACTGTATTCACGGGTTAAAAAAAAAAAAAGTAAATACTCACCTCTCTTCTTGCTGCTCCGCTCTGCACGTATCAGCACAGTGGCACTCAGTGATGACATCATCGTGCCCCACCATGCTGAGCTGCAAAAAGCAGACAGCTCGGCCAGGACTCGAGTGAAGAATGCTGCCGGCAGAGGCAGCCGGGACTATAGGAACGGGAGCGGCATCCGCGGGGAACTACCACTGGCGCACACACACCTTGTACGCACGTGGCTCCGCTCCAAATGCCTTGTAGACACGCGGCTCCGCTCCACATGCCCTGCGCATACGCCTCCGTTCCGTACACATGCGGCTCCTCTACAGGACGCCCCAGCATATGCGGCTCCACTCCATCCACCTTATGCACACGCCGCTTTACTCATATGTCCCGCACATGTGGCCCTGCCTCATACTCACGCGGCTCTGCACACACGTGGCTCCGCTCCGTACACCTCGTACATACTCGGCTCTGCTCCATACACCTCATACACTCGGCTCTGCTCCGTACACCTCGTACACATGCGGCTCCGCTCCGTACACCTCGTACACACTCGGCTCCGCTCCGTACACCTCGTACACACTCGGCTCTGCTCCGTACACCACGTGCACACTCGGCTCTGCTCCGTACACCACGTGCACACTTGGCTCTGCTCCGTACACCTCGTACACACTCGGCTCTGCTCCGTACACCACGTGCACACTCGGCTCCGCTCCGTACACCTCGTACACACTCTGCTCCGCTCCGTACACCTCGTACACACTCGGCTCTGCTCCATACACCACGTGCACACTTGACTCTGCTCCGTACACCTCGTACACACTCGGCTCTGCTCCGTACACCACGTGCACACTCGGCTCTGCTCCGTACACCTCGTACACACTCGGCTCTGCTCCGTACACCTCGTACACACTCGGCTCCGCTACGTACACACTCGGCTCCGCTACGTACACACTCGGCTCTGTTCCGTACACCTCGGACACACTCGGCTTTACTCCGTACACCTCGTACACACTCGGCTCCGCTCCGTACACACTCGGCTCCGCTACGTACACACTCGGCTCCGCTACGTACACCTCGTACACACTCGGCTCTGCTCCGTACATCTTGTACACACTCGGCTCCGCTCCGTACACCACGTATACACTCTGAACTCCGCTCCATACACCTCATACACACTTGGCTCTGCTACATCCACACTGTAAATCCCTCCTGACATAAACTTCATCTCATCCAGCACCATGACAACCAGCACAGCAGAGTCCTGCATACACTGAGGCGCTGATCATGAGACCACTGACTCCTCCCCTCAATGTGACATCATCACAGGTCCTGTAAAAGCATAAAAGCAGTGTACAGAGCAGCAAACCCCCCCCCGGGTCTGTCCTCAGCCTGTGCCCTGTCTTTGGTCCCTTTCCTTGTACCTGGGTCCTTGTGCAGAGCTGTGTCCCCTCATCTGCTGCTGCTGCTGCTGATGCTGAACATCCATCAGCCATATGGAGAGAATTTCAGAGGCCCGCGCGCATTGCCAGGATTGGTTGAGTGAGGTCCTCCCCACAGTGCAGGAGAGGTCACATGACTCACTCTCTGCACTGTGATTGGGGCTCTGTCCTCGCTCCTGAGCTGCTGTGAGGGGGCGTGGCCGGCAGCTAGAAGAGGCGTGGCCGGCAGCATGTCGGCTTATTCTCCGTGCCTTGAGGGGGGGCCCCCTAGCCTGTCGGGGCCCTGGTGCCGCTGCACCAGTTGCACCACGGTAGGTCCGCCCCTGTCTTTATTACATTCTAGGAGACTGTTGACATGGGCCAACCGTATGTGGACAATGACAAGTTAATACCACTTGTTCATGAGCGATCGGCGATTTGGGACCCACGTGACCGCAAACACTTTGACAATATTGTGTTGCGAAGACAATGGGCACAGATTGCCCGAATTATGTGGCCGGGCTATGACGCTGCACCTGTCAAGGACCAAGAAGCCTTTAGTAAGTTTTGTTTGGGCGGGCAAATGCGTTCTCTGTCCACACTCAGGAAATGTGAACATTAATCAAGTGATTTACTCTCTCCATTCTAGTGAAGTCTCTGACCATTCGGTGGCGCTCTATGAAGGACAGATACAATAAGGATAAGAAAATAGTTCAGAATGTGCGCAGTGGTTCCAAACCTTCAAAGAAAAAGCCTTACATCTACCACCAGCAGCTCGATTTTCTGCGGGATGTCGTTACACAACGTGTGTAAGTATTCCTTGGAAATTTTCCAAAAAACAGGAAGCAGTGGTTGGGAGGCTGTGGTTGGGAGGCTGTAGTTGGGAGGCTGTGGTTGTGAGGGTAGAGGAGGGGGGCTGTTGTTTGTTGTCATCGAGAAGATAAAGGTACCTGGAGGGAAGGAGGCAGGGCAATAGACGGTAGTAGTAGGCAAGAGAACTAGTCCATTTCCTTTTTTTTCTAAATCTTTTTTCCTTTGTGTTTTTTACCCACAGGACTTGGAGCAGCACTGCCCAGCCGTCTGATGCAGCAAGGTCCCAGAATCTGTCTTCGCAGAGCGACACCGCACATTCTTCTCAAAGTCAGACAGCAGAGGGAGAAGGTGTGGACTTTCCATTATCTGGAACCCAGGTTGCCGGCACAGACAGTTATCCCCTATCCCAGGCCTCTTGTCCCTCCTTGGTGGGAACATCACGGCAGAGACAGAGGGCCAGTGATAGGACACTCATGCCTGAGTTTCTCCATCTAAGTTCGAGCTTCCAGGAGTCTATGAGGCGTCTTGGTAACTCTGTTGAAAAGGGTTTTGTGTTTATGCAGACTCTTTTTGGTGAAGTTACGGACGACTCGATCGCCTGGAGGCTGACCTTAGTAGACCGGCCCGACATTTTTTCTCATGTATCGAGAAGTGCGTGACGGATAACTTAGAACCTGAGTGTCAGATAAATGTCATGACTTCCTGTCAGGGCACATATCGGCTGGCATTGCAACAGCAGCAGCAGCAACAACAACAGCAACAACAACAGCAGCAACAACAGCACATGCATCAAATTGCGTTTCAACAGCAGCAGCAAACATTATACAATCGTCCACCAATCAATTTAGCCAGAACATCGAGCTTGACTCAACCCACTAAGTTGGAACATGGACAACCGTTGACAACCTCCACATCACTGAACTTCTCTCAATCCTCAGCAGCACCAGACTTGGCACCAGATGTTCCCCCTTACACCGCCCTGCTTACATCATCTCCGCTTCGACCTGACTCCCGCCGAACATCAAGTACTTTAATGAGTACCTCTCGGGCAGTCTTCCGCTCAGCCAGCGCGGTACTAGATGGTCAGCCTGATGTTCACAGCCACACAGTAACAGCTACTTCGGCCAATCCTCGCTCCAGCACCGCAGTCCTGCCGGGCCGGACAGTCGGTTCCAGCCAGAATGTCACCACAGCCACTCCAACTCCTCGCTCAGACGACGCAGTTCAGCAGGGCCGGGCACCTCAACCAATGTCAAGAGTCATGACATCAAACAAAAATCCTCGCACAGAGCCAGCGGTGTTGCAACCTCAAAGCGATGTTGCAATCTCCACAGCCATGACAGCCAAGCCTCCTTCATCCTGTAGCTCTGTTCCAAAAAATACTGGTGTTCCACCTACCAAAAAGCCTTTTTTACAACACAACAGTCAAGGTAAACCTGTCTTACAAATTCCAGCTGAGTTGATGACACCCATGAAGCCCCGGAAAAGGACCAAGACCCCAAAAGCGAAGGATTTTGAAAGCCAGCAACAGCAGTCTAAAAAGCGAAAAAAAAACAGCACAGGAAAATGTGGCAACCGCAGCACCACAGCGCAAGGTTGGTCGACCGAAAAAACAGCAGCACCTTCCAGACCTCTTCCCCCCTGCCACTTCACCTGCAAATGTTGCACTCCTACAGGTTTCCACTCCTCACACCCAGTCTAATCTCTCCCTTTTTTCAAACGTTTCATTTCCATCTACGGTCCCTTCTCTTCTCCTAGACACTTTTACACCTTCTACCCTTCCGTCCTCTCCCCATGTGTGTACGTATTTGACTTTAGAGGCAGCTGGTACTCCGGTGTACACCTCTGCAACAACCCCACTGACTAACCGCACAAGTCTCTCCACACCAACTCTGAATATTCCCACAGAGACTTTACCTACTTTTTCATCGGACATTGGCCTCACGGTGCCACCGGGATCCAGAAGCAACAGCAGCAGCAGCACCACAAATTCCACAGGAGAATTTCAACCATCTACTTTCACATCACTGTGACAATGGACTTGCACATATTGTCGTCTTTTACGTTCTCACTTTGATTTGGCTAGTTTTTTGGCTGTTATTTTTTCAATAAATCACCGTATATACTCGTGTATAAGCCGAGTTTTTCAGCCCAAAAATTGGGCTGAAAAGTCACCCCCTCGGCTTATACACGGGTCAATACAGTAATCCTATGGTGGGGGCTGTGTCCGGGTGCTGGGGAGGCGGGGGGAGGCTGCTGACTGAGCAGACCGTCACGTGGGGCCGCTCATTAGATATGCACGGCTCCCCCCGCCCATCACAGCGGCAGGGGGAGCCGTGCATACAGCCCCGCAGTGTATACAGGCAGCCCCCAGTGTATACAGGCAGCCCCCAGTGGCACTAGCCCCCATCATGGAAAGAGCCCCCACACTTTGCAGAAGCACCCCCCGCTGCATTATCTTACCACCCAGGGTCTTCACCGCGGGTCCTGCAGTCATCATCGCGCGCTGTCTTCAGGTCTCACGTGACCCGGCGCGATGACGTCATTCCACTGCGACCGCCGGGTCACATGAGACCGGGAAGACAGCGCGCGAGGATGGACTGGAGGACTCACGGTGAGACCCTGGATGGTAAGATAATGCAGTGGGGGGGGGCTCTGCAAAGTGTGGGGGCTCTTTCCATGATGGGGGGGCGACTGCCACTGGGGCCTGCTGTATACCTCTGGGGCCTGCTGTATACCTCTGGGGCCTGCTGTATATACCTTGGGGCCTGCTGTATACCTTTGGGGCCTGCTGTATACCTCTGGGGCCTGCTGTATACCTCTGGGGCCTGCTGTATATACCTTGGGGCCTGCTGTATACCTTTGGGGCCTGCTGTATACCTCTGGGGCCTGCTGTATACCTCTGGGGCCTGCTGTATACCTCTGGGGCCTGCTGTATACCTCTGGGGCCTGCTGTATATACCTTGGGGCTGCTGTATACCTTTGGGGCCTGCTGTATACCTTGGGGCCTGCTGTATATACCCTGGGGCCTGCTGTATATACCCTGGGGCCTGCTGTATATACCCTGGGGCCTGCTGTATATACCCCTGGGGCCTGCTGTATATACCCCTGGGGCCTGCTGTATATGCCTCTGGGGCCTGCTGTATGCCTCTGGGGCCTGCTGTATACCTCTGGGGCCTGCTGTATATACCCTGGGGCCTGCTGTATATACCCTGGGGCCTGCTGTATATACCCTGGGGCCTGCTGTATATACCCCTGGGGCCTGCTGTATATACCCCTGGGGCCTGCTGTATATGCCTCTGGGGCCTGCTGTATATGCCTCTGGGGCCTGCTGTTTATACCTTTAGGGATGCTGTATATACCACTGGGGAGGCTGCTGTATATACCACTGGGGAGGCTGCTGTATACTACCACTGGGGAGGCCTGTATACCACACTGCTGGGCGCTGTATACCTGTGCTGGGGTCCACCCTCGGCTTATACACGAGTCATTAGGTTTTCCCAGGTTTTGGGGGCAAAAGTAGGGGGTCGGCTTATACACGGGTCGGCTTATACACGAGTATATACGGTATGTTTGGTTTACCATTTTATTCTTTTTTATTGACTTCAATGTATAGAGCGAAGTTAGGTAATTATTAAGGTGGGTTTATGTCCAGCTATGTGTTTAGCTATGTATAGCCAGCCTCCCATCCCTGAGTTTATCTTTCAAGCATCCATGATGCCCTCCCTGTTTTTCGCTGATGTATGCTGCATACCTCATTCCATCCCATTATCTAGCTCTCTGATAGATCATTGTATAGAAGGATGTATGATATTATCATAGCTACATACTGGGAAGGAATGATGTTTGCTACATAGATGCACACAGCTATTGCAGGATGGATGATAGATAGATACTTATATATCTCTCATCCATCCTGCCATACCTATGTTTAGGTATCTACCATCCATCCTGCCATACCTGTTTAGGTATGTAGCATCCATCATGGCAGTCCTCAATTAATCTAGCTAGCATCCATCCTGCCGTCCCTGTTTTTCGCTATGTATGTAGCATACCTCATTCCATCCCATGGTTAGAAGGATGTTTGAAATATACATATCTACATACTGAGATGGAATGATGTATTCTACATAGATGGACACAGATATTGCAGGATGGAGGCTACATAGGAGACAAACTTGTGAAATACACATAAATACACCAAGTTGTGTAAATAACCACAGAAACTAAAATTGTAGCCAAAAACAAAAATCTACTGTATGTGTGCTTTGAAATCGGTGTAGAAAAACCAAAGTTGGGCCAGACATTAACAGATGTCAATCATTACAGCATAACTGTACATGAATGGTGACACATATGAACTTTACATTTTAGGCATTTTCAGGACATAGAATTTAAATGCAAACATAATGATGGCGTACTGCCATAGTACAAAAAAATGTGCTTTGAAAGAATTTGTTTTTTAAAAAATCACACCATGTTGTCCTGCCAGTTGACTCGGCCCTCGTTTGAGACAAAGTAGGAGGCAAAGGAGTCCCGCATGCTCAATACCTACAGACTTGAGCGCACGATGTCTTGTTGGAAATCCACCAGGTTGGTACTTTGAGGTTCATCAAGGTCCAGTCGTGGTTTGTCCATTTGATGGACATAATTATGTAAGACAACACAGGCTCGTACCACATCGATGATAGTGTCAGTTTTTAAGTTGATAGAGGTCGATAGAATGCGCTACCTAGCAACCAGCAAGCCAAAAGCACATTCTACTGTCCGCCTGGCACGGGAAAGCCGGTAGTTGTAGATTCGTCTTGTGTATGTTAAGTGCCGGCTCAAGTATAGCTTCACCAAGTTCACACACATTTGGAAGGCTTCATCCCCCACTATTACAAAGGGCATGTCAGGTCCATCAGTGTGTGGCAGTGGTTTGGGCGGAGGAATGGCAAAAGTGTTTGTATAAAGCTTCCTGCCCATATCAGAGTTTTTGAACGCAGAGGAGTCATTGGCTCGGCCATATTGTCCCACATCCACAGCCGTGAAGCAGCAGTCTGCATTGGCTATGGCCATGAGTATTACTGAGAAGAATTTCTTGTAGTTATAATACTCCAATCCTGATCCTGCTGGCTTCTGGATCCTGATGTGTTTCCCATCTACGGCCCCCATGCAGTTGGGAAACTGGCAGACTTCTTCGTATCTGGATGCTTTATGTAACCAGAGCTTGCTGGTGGTGGGAGGGAGGAAGTCTGGCCGTAGACACTCACAGATAGCTTGACACGTCTCCTGCACTATCCCAGAAAGTGTAGACAATCCCAGCCGAAATTGAAAGTGTAGCGATGATAATGTTTCGCCGGTAGCCAGGAATCTGCAAAGGAAAGACAAATAGTTCAGCCAAATTTATGACAAAAAGCAGAAGGTGAAGTTCAGCAGAGATGCTATTGCAGGAGATGGAACGTAACGAGGATAGAATTGACAGAGACGAGGACAGGGACTAGGGGCCTGGAGATTTCACACGTCGGAGAGGACTAAACAGGAACAGGACACAGGATGAGAAGGAGGCGTACAGTTGATAAATAATACAGTTGTGAAAAAAATACATACCGCAGGGTGACCAGGAGACGTTCCTCTGGAGAAATACATCTTCGTAGCTGTGTGTCTGTGCGGCAGATGACATCTTGGACACGTCGCAGCAAGTGCAGGAAGCTGTCCACGGACATGCGGGTGTAGTCGTGGAACTTCACCGGATCTTCTTGCAACTCATGGAACAAGGAGTGGTACACTCCAAGTGTACCCCGAAGCTCGACAATAGGGTGCTGCCATAGACGAAGAGGTGGCTGATGTCTTCGTTCCCTTGCTCGGCGCCGATGTCCCTCGCAAGCCATGGCATAAATACTGCAGTGATCATCGCCAAGTCCAATTCTCTGTAAAAGCTGTCAAATCCAAGCTCCATCTTCTCTCTCTCATCAGCAACCAGCAACAGGCATAACTATGGGCAGGGTCTATTTTTATGTCTTCCTTAAGGCCACTGCCCATGGGCGTGTCTGTAGTCTGGGTCACTGAAAATTGGGCTAAGTTTACCGAACGCATGCAGATGGAAAACGCATGCGCAAGGCTCAAAACGCAGACAAACGCGGACCTGCGTTCGCAAAGCTATGTGCATGCGTATGTAAAACGCTATGTTTACACGCGTTCGCATGCATTTTCACCTGCGGCTGCGCATGCGCATGGGACGCAACGTAACCATCCTGAAATGTGAACCTAGACTTAGTCCTCTCCATTGCTTTCACAGAGGATTAGCCCAAAGTGTGTAGGTGTTATTTAAATATCCACACCTATCCAAGCTTGTGTTCTGTCCCTCCCTCCCTGTGCTATGTGTTGGAGAAGGAAAGCTGTTTTGACCTGCACTGTCTTTAACCTCCCTGGCGGTATGATTATGTCAGGAATTTTGTGCTAAAAGCGGTACCATTTTTTGGCATGGAAATTTGGTGTTATGTATTGTCGGACTGCAATTCTTAGTAATTACCTGATCAAAGAAGACTCTAGTAGACCTCTCAGATGTGATAAAGTTTGAAAGGGGGACAATATGTGTGCTGGCAGCGTCGGGTGATCTGGTGATGAGCTGGGGTTTTTGTGCTGGCAGCGTCTGGTGAGGAGCATTGCTGGCAGCGTCTGGTGAGGGGAGGGGGGGTGGCTCTGCTGGCAGCGTTTGGTGAGAAGCAGGGAGGGTGAGGGAGGGGGGGTGCCGGCAGGAGGGAATTGCATGCAGCTCCTGCCTTTTCATTGCTTACACTTCTGTACCATTTCTGTAACACGGCCCGCGGGTAAGCCAGAGCTTGACTCGGGGTTACCGCTTCTGGCAGTGAATGTTAACCCCGAGTCAGGCTCGGGAATACCGCTAGGAAGGTTAAGAGATTTCCATCGTATGAACAATTGTTTTCCTGTAGACATGTAATGTGTGTATCTGCCGAACAAATGATCAAATGTTCTTATAATCTTATAGAAATATCTTAAACAGCACACACTACACACATGCCTCAGATACAAACAATGACATGAAGAGCTGAGCTAAGCATACACGGCCTGCCCCCTTCTTGCTAAACTGTTTGCAATGAGTCACACAACATACAGATTGGAGAAGGGCAGAGCTGTGTAGTGATGCATAAATATTTATTCCTTGGGGAGTGGGCAGCAGAGAGCTCACTTTGACTGACATATGGAATTAATCTTTTGTTTTGAAGTTTACAGTGGATAGGAGGGAAGCATAAATAATAGAAATTAATGACTAGAGAGAGAATAGAGAAAGGAATTAGAAGATGGTATCAGTTACATATGGATTTTTGACCTGACAGATTCCCTTTAATAGAAATTTAATAGAAATTTAGGGGTGTCCATGTTACTGTTAGCACAAAGACTCTAGAAAAGCAATATGGTTCCCACAAAAAGAAATCTATAGAAATCCAATTACCACCCTCTCTTCTGAGCACAATGTGCCTAAACTGCAGTTAGCATCCACATGTTTGATATTAAAGTAGGGAGGAGAGCCTAGTTATTTTATGGGTGCTTGAATCCAAAAAGCACAACCTGGACACAATGTATTGAGTGCTACAATGTATTAGGCACTACAATGACATATTTACAATTTTCACTCTGCAACTTCCACTGTTTAGTCACATCAGAAACTCCGCAAATGGAGTCCGCAAAATATTCCAGAAAAATCTGTGCTGCAACAGTCAAATATAATTCCTTCCCTACCGAGACCTGCCATTTGGTCAAATTGTACTGTACAATCTTACATAAGGTGTTGCCAAGTTCAGCAGAAATTGTGTAACAAATTATGGGGCATTATTAAGCCATTTCTTTTGTGAAGATAAAAAAATCTGGGCTAAAATAGTATTTTAGTACTAAAAATGCAATTATTAGTTCTGCACCACAAAATAATATAAATTTCTGTGACATACCTAGGGTGTCTATATCCTTATTGCATCACTGGATGTATTCACTCTAGGGTGCAGTTTACATTGAGATCACTTTTGTGACACCTCAGGGGCTCTGCCAAAGTTACATGACCATCTCAGGAAAATCTGCATTTCAATAGAACCCTCCTTCCCTTCAATTTTGGGTATTTTTTGTCACATGGGCACGTTCTAAATCACTTCAAATGTGATGAGGACCCTAAAAGAAGGGTTTTGTAAAGGTTGGAAAAATGAAAGTTTGTTGATAAACTTTTAATCCGTCTAACTTCTTTAAAAAAATATGTTTCAAAAATGATAGTGATGTAAAGTAGACATGTGGTAAATGTTATTTATTAACTACTAGCTGTGAGCCCGATGCAAATGCATCGGGATTCTAGAACGTACGTTAATTTGATTATAGTAGTTATAGCTGTTAGACTAATGCAAATGCATTCGTTGTCTAGAATATGTTTATTGTTTTTTTAAAGATTTTTAAATAATCCAATTATTCCAATGACATCTTTACAGCAACTACATATATTTGTATTGTTGATATCATATAAGGAAAATTGAATAATTATGTTGTAAGGGTCTTAGAACACAAAGTAGCAATACTTCTTAATGCATCAATCATTAAAATTGATGAATTAACAGTAATAGGTGTATCAGCCAGTTTGTGTCAGCCCACCAATCGCGTCAAGATGCCCTTACGCCTGGTGAGTCCTAATCTAACTAAATCCGAATTGATATAATTTAAATATTTTTTATACCTGAATTTTTCTTAGACTTTTTGAGGATTGTGATGTAAATAATAAAATTTTGTAAATTGATACAGAAGGAGTTACCAGCTACAGACTTGCAGCAATATCCATGCAATAACAAAAAAACTTGTAGTTAACCTACGGTAAATGGAGTTAACGTAGCTTCAGCAGGTGCATAAGATGCATCGACTAACTAACCACAGGTGACTGCAGTTGATGTGGATGACACTGCCGCAACTATGTTGTCTGCACAAACCGCAAGTTAAGTACAAATTACATATATGCAATTATGAAAATTACAGCAAGTATGTTGTTGGTGAGTCCTTCATGATCAATTATTATCATTTAGTATATTCCTCAACAAAGTGAAAAAATCTAAGAAAAATGGTGTGGTAGAATCTAATTAATAATTTATGTTTGTCCCTATCTATCTAAACATGTGGAACACACCTTGCTAATGAGATGTGTGTGAACAGCCATCCCACCCGTCTCTTAGCTGTTCACAAAAACCTCTCCCTGTAAAGAGTGACAATGAAATCTCTCAGCACATATAGTGCTGGAGCTTGAAATAGTGGTTTCTATCACCCACTGTAGAAATGTGGATGATACACATCTCTCATATTATTTTAAATGTGTGTTCACAAAAATATAGTAGAAATCAGTATATAAAAGAATAAAATGTAAAACAGTAAAATTTTTTTTTTTTTTTTTTTTCAAAAGATAAATAAACAGAAGAATAGTCATAGGGAAGAGTTCAGTGCAAAATATTCTTGTAGACAATATTTTTGGTAAAAACTTTGTCACTGTTAGGCAGCAATTTTCCTTGGATTGGAGTGTCCACCACTTTCACTTTTACATTGGATCGTCTTCTCACTCTTGAAAAAGCCACATACAATTGTCCATGTCCAAAAACAGGTTCTGGCAAAAAAATGCCTACTTTCTCAAGTGTTTGTCCTTGAGATTTGTTTATTGTCATGGCAAAAGCTGGCTTCAGAGGAAATTGGCGACGTCTTAACTTAAAAGGCAAGCCGGTTTCTGATGGGCACAAATCAATCCTGGGAATGAAAACCACATTTCCTCCAGCAGACCCAGTAATGACTCTTGCTCGAATCATGTTGGCAAACAAACCGGTGACAATTAAGCGAGTCCCATTGCAAAGACCTTTTCTGCTGTTGAAGTTCCTCAAAAGCATTACAATGGTGCCAATTTTTAATTTCAGATGATGAGATGGCATCCCTGTGGGTGTAAGTGAATTTAAAAATTCAACAGGGTATTGCTCTGGGTCCTCTGTCTCGTCCGGATCAATGGAATCATCACTAATGTATTCTGTATACTCTCCAGCAATGCAATCCATGATCTTAGAGTTGACCTGATCCACATCATCATTTTTGGGGCAAAGAATGGCATGTGATGCTGCTGTATGAATGCTTTCATTGTCATTGACATCAATTACAATGTTTTCACCAAAAATGTCAAATATTAGTGAACCTGTGCAAATCATATCTTCAGGGATTTCTATAACATCATCTCCAAGGTTATAAGAATTGGTCAATTGTCCATTTCCCAGCTGAAGTATCCAATTGCTGTATTCTGGATCAACAGAGCGCATGTTGTCAAGTAGTGGCAATTGAGTGAAAATCTGCCATTGTCTGGAATATTTAATGCAGCTCTCTACGATATCAGTTCGTGTTCCATGAGGAATAATAGGAAGACACTGACGAAAGTCTCCTCCCAGAACAATGACTTTCCCTCCAAAGGGTGTTTTATTTTTCTTCGAGATATCTTTGGTCATAACATCCTTTAATAGTTGGTCAATGACATGCAGTGCGAATTTGGATAGCATAGTGGATTCATCAATAATGAAAAGTTTAGTACTCTTCAAATGGTGTGCAGCATCAGTATCATTTTTGATTCTTGACACAGACGTTTCATTGATTGGAATAGGTATCCCGTAAAGTGAATGGATGGTTCTTCCTCCTTCCAATAAGTTGGCTGCAATCCCAGTACTGGCAGCAGGTGACACAGTTTCTCCTTCTCCTCTTATTTGACGAATTAACAAATCATACAAATATGTTTTCCCACTGCCACCTGGGCCATCAATGAAAAAGCACTTAGCTTGCTGACTTGTATCCTGTAATGCTTCATTTATGGCATTATAGGCCAAAAGTTGTTGTTGATTTAAAGTTTCTTTCATTTCTTGGGCTCTTCTAAACTCCTCCTCTTTGTTGTATTGTGGTTGTAGTTGTTGTTTTCTTTTGGGGCGTGGTAGATTAAAATCCGTAAAGCTTTTGCCATGAAATTTTAACACATTTTGAACATCTGTCATTGCATAGCCTTCACAATGCTCACAGTCCTCATTGTTAGGGTGATATGCACGGCAGTAGTCTTCAATAAAATCTTTTTTAAATTCTTGCCACAACTCCAATGGATGAGCAGGAGGACCAAAGATACATATGTAAGCAAACATATCCCGAAGCTGTGCAGGCATGTTTAGAACACAGCCATCCAGTAAGGTATTTCGCCAAACACTGTCATCCAAAAGTAATCCAAGGGCTATTGCTGCCTGTTTAAAAGTTGGGTACTCGACTTCATTAACGGTCTTAATGTGCTCAAAACTTGTTGCTCCTTTTACATGTAGTAACAACAACCGTAAATAGTAGCGTTCTTCATCTTTCATACTGACCGTATACATTCTTCCAATGACTGTTGTTCCACGTTTCTGCCTAATTTCCCATGCACCAGCTTTCCAGACATAGTGCTCAGGAATTTGGCGGTAGAAGTATTCATGAGCACGTGGGTCATTCTCATTCAGTTCAAAGTAGGCCATAAGAGTTGATTTTTTATGTGTCATGGCAGCAATGTTCTCAACAGAAGCATCTTCATGAAAATAAAGGGGTTGTGACTGTGGCAGATGTACGGCAAGGCGAACAATGCTGTGTGATTGTTTATGCATTGGATAGGCAAAAATTCTCCAAGCTGCCTCCGGTGCACTGACGTATCTTGAGTCCATAAATTGGTGAGGTTCATCATGTTGTATGTTTGTTTGAGAAATTTCCAGATTGGCTTTATCATGCCCTTGTAAACATATTTGAATAGATACTTGACACTTTGAATGGATGCACAGATTTCCACATTTATATGACACTTATACTTTAATAGTAAGAAAGGGTTATAGGGAACAACCCAAGAATTATCAACCATGTGAGAACGTTGTGTAAATGAAGGTCCTGCATTGCGTTGATAAGTTGGGTAGGCATCATGTGGTATTACAGTTTTTGGTTGGAAATCTTTTGGAATCCTTTTTTACACTTTCCAATATCCATACATGGAGAATTGGGGTTCAATTGTCCACAGGGTCCATGAATCATATGTTGCATCACAATTTGATGGAGCACAGGATACTCGGATGGGTCAGGAATTTCTGCCCAAACAGTACGATCGACATCTACCTCAGTGCGTAATTTGGAATTGCTATCCAGAATAACCAAAATGTGAGCATGTGGTAGTCCTCGCTTTTGGAATTCTATTACATGAATCATTGCACAAATCTTGCCAAATAATCCACTGTTTATATCTTTTAATAGGGCTTCTAATTTTATTTTGAAGACACGGGCGACTAAATCCGGTCTGTGTTCCACCCTCTGCCATGGTTCTAAATTATGGATAATCTCGCTCCATTTGGGATTACAGGTCATTGTTATAAAAAGATCTGGCCGTCCAAATTTTGTAACAATAGCCATGGCATCTTGATACCTCTGCTGCATGTTTCTGGGACTGCCTTCAAATGACGATGGTAAAATGACCGTCTTGCCAATAGGAATTCCTTTTTCAAAAGATTTTCTTTGCAGATGTTCCTGTAGTACGCAATAGTCTTCCACTTTTAAGTCTTTTTGATGTTGACGTATAAAATTTAAGCGATTAGCCTCAATTTTTATATACGCATCTACTAAATACTGTTGCGTTAGTTTTCCACCATTTAAAATAGGATTGAACCCAGGACGTACAGATAGCAAATAACAGTAATACTGCAATTGTGTAATTCTCCGTGGATTTTCACCTTGATGCTTCAGTCCCTCATGCCAGCCTTGTTCACCATGCGGAAAAAATAACGGATACAGTAAAACATCCAAATTACTGTGGAGAATACTAACTTGCTGTGTTTTTGGAGCTAAAGGATTGTTTGGGTCAGGTTTCAGATGAATTAAAATGTCTCTATTGAAAGGCGGCTCTCCATCAGCATTTTCAAAGACCACAGCAACTTCATTAACAATTGGCTTATTATAACGTCTTGGGTCTTGTTCTCGATCCTGTTTAAGAGCCATGATGATATTAGGCATGACAGTACCATTTTCAATTGCCTTCTCCTGTTCCTCTTGTTCAACAAAACGTAACATTTTGTATGCGGAAACAAAAGGATTAATGCGATCTAATAAGTTAGCAATGAGCCGCATCAATTTAGGATGACATTTCTTATTTTCATCACACTGTAAACGTTGGTCATTAGCAGTGGCAGTATCTAAAATGTAGAGTTGGGCATAAGCAGGAGCTTGATCTGGAGCAGGATGTAGTGTTCCAGTACGGTGATAAATTTGGCCATGAATCCGGAAGCAATAAGGGCCATGTCCAGGTGGGGGAGCAATACTTGCACCCATAGAAGCAAAACCAAATGAACTATTAATACTTCTGATGTTATCCATCATATTCCGACTGTATGGACTCTGACCTTTAAGAATACATTCCAACATCTCTGGATACTGAGGTAACGGAACCTTGACCTTCCCCTTGTGACAACAGAGAGTATACTGTTTATCCGATGGCATCTCATCCATGAAATGTCGAGCTTCACAATGCTTACATATGAATATCATAGAGCCACAGGTATGTTCCACAATGCTAAAATCACTATCTGTAAATCCAGGTGGATATGAAGAGGGAGGTGTGGGTAGGTAAATACGATTTTCTTTCTGCAAACCGACATAGATGAGACGTTGAAGTAATAAAGCAGAAAAAGAGTCAGGATCCACTTGTGTAACAGTAGAAGACGTCTTTTTGCGGTGTTGACGACGGGAGGCACCACTTTTACGTAAGCGGCTCTGTTTGGATAGTGAAGACTCCTGAGCAATTTGTGCCTCCAAAGGAGTTTGTTGTTGTTCAAGGCGAAAACGTTTTGTGCGTGACGTCTCCTCAGCACAATGTTTACGCTTTGCTGTTGCTTTGCGCGGTGATGAAACTTGAGGAATTGTGCTCCTTTCATCCGGTGAACTGCTAGAAAGAGCTAGAGCAAACTGTAGTACTGGTGAGCTTACAGTTGGATCAGCAGACTGTAGTACTGATGAGCTTACTGTCTGATCAGCACACTGAGTTACATCAGCAGAGTATTGTAGAGGTGAGCTTGTAGTTTGATCAGCAGACTGTTGTACTGAGGAGGTTACTGTCTGATCAGCAGAGTGATGTACTGGTGGTGTCGCTTTTTTTTTTTGACGCCGTTGATGTAGCTTCTGAGCATTTTTGGCCAACCGTAGTTGTTTTTGTTCCAGCGACTCCGTTGCAATGCGTTGCTTATACTCAGCTTTAGACTTATCCAAACGACATTGTCGCTCTTCTTCAGTTTCTTTAGCACGTGTCTTACGCATCCATGCGGCTTTGTACCCGCCAACATCCTTGCTAGTATCCTTTGAAGTCATGTTAGAACATACAAAGGTAATACTATGCTTGGAGATGTATAGGTACGCAAGAGCTTTTACAAAAGCTTTTTGGGAGAAAAGAATTCTTGAAAAGTATAGAATAATTATTAAGGAAAATAATAAGTTCCAGATAGACAATGAACATATTTAAATATCATGTTTTGTATGTCCTTTAATTTACCCTACAACGTATTACAAATATATAAACATGTTTCTCATTCATATCAATAATAGTAAGAGGTCACTGAATACTTAAGGACATTGAATGTGCATACATAATACCAATACCAATACAAATCCACATCAAAACCATCATCAAAACATCATCAATAGCATCATCAATAGCATCATCAATAGCATCATCAATAGTATCATCAATAGTATCATCAATAACAATAATATTAGCAATAGCATTATTATTAGCATTAATAGCATAATTATAAGCATTAATAGCATAAATATTACCATTAATAGCATAATTATTAGCATTAATAGCATAATTATTGGCATTAATAGCATAAATATTACCATTAATAGCATAATTATTACCATTAATACATAATTATTAGCATTAATAGCATAATTATTAGCATTAATAGCATTAATTATTACCATTAATAGTATAATAATTATTTGCATTAATACCATAATTATTAGCATTAATAGCATAATTATTAGCATTAATAGCATAATTATTAACATTAATAGCATAATTATTATGTGCATACATAATACCAATACCATAAATATCAAAACCATCATCAAAACCATCATCAATAGCATCATCAATAACAATAATATTAGCAATAGCATTATTATGCATTAAAACTATATAGCATTAATACCATAATTAATTGCATTAATACCATAAATATTACATTAATACCATAATTATTAGCATTTAATAACATTAATTATTAGCATTAATAGCATAATATTATGCATTAATAGCATAATTATTGGCATTAATACCATAATTATTGCATTAATAGCATAATTATTAGCATTAATACCATAATTATTACCATTAATAGCATAATTATTACCATTAATAGCATAATTATTAGCATTAATACCATAATTATTAGCATTAATAGCATAATTAGCATTAATACATAATTATTAGCATTAATAGCATAATTATTAGCATTAATAGCATAATTATTAACATTAATAGCATAATTATTATGTGCATACATAATACCAATACCATAAATATCAAAACCATCATCAAAACCATCATCAAAACCATCATCAAACCATCATCAAAACCATCATCAATAACATCATCTAGATATCATACATCATCAATAACAATAATATTAGCAATAGCATTATTATTAGCATTAATAGCATAATTATTACATTAATACCATAATTACATTAATACCATAATTATTAGCATTAATACCATAATTATTAGCATTAATACCATAATTATTGGCATTAATAGCATAATTATTACCATTAATAGCATAATTATTACCATTAATAGCATAATTATTAGCATTAATAGCATAAATATTACCATTAATAGCATAATTATTAGCATTAATACCATAATTATTAGCATTAATACATAATTTACCATTAATAGCATAATTATTAGCATTAATAGCATAATTATTAACATTAATAGCATAATTATTATTCATACATAAATACCACATACATAAATATTCAAAACATCATCAAAACCAAACAATCAAAACCATCATCAAAACCAAACATCAAAACCATCATCAATAGCATCATCAAAACCATCATCAAACCATCATCAAAGCCATCATCAATACCATCATCAATAGCATCATCAATAGCATCATCAATAACAATAATATTAGCAATAGCATTATTATTAGCATTAATAGCATAATTATGCATTAATACCATAATTATTAGCATTAATAGCATAATTATTAGCATTAATACCATAATTATTAGCATTAATACCATAATTATTACCATAAATACCATAATTATTACCATAAATACCATAATTACATTAATAGCATAATTAGCATTAATACCATAATTATTAGCATTAATACCATAATTATTGGCATTAATACCATAATTATTGGCATTAATAGCATAATTATTACCATTAATAGCATAATTATTACCATTAATAGCATAATTATTAGCATTAATAGCATAATATACCATTAATACATATTTAGCATTAATAGCATAATTATTAGCATTAATACCATAATTATTAGCATTAATACCATAATTATTAGCATTAATAGCATAATTACCATTAATAGCATAATTATTAGCATTAATACCATAATTATTAACATTAATAGCATAATTATTATGTGCATACATAATACTAATACCATAAATATCAAAACCATCATCAAAACCATCATCAAAACCATCATCAATAGCATCATCAAACCATCATCAATAGCATCATCAAAACCATCATCAATAGCATCATCAAAACCAATAATAATAGCATCATCATAACAATAATTTGTAGCATTAATAGCATAATTATTACCATTAATACCATAATTAGCATTAATAGCATAATTAGCATTAATACATAATTAGCATTAATACCATAATTAGCATTAATACCATAATTATTAGCATTAATACCATAATTATTAGCATTAATAGCATAATTATTAGCATTAATAGATAAATATTACCATTAATAGAATAATTATTAGCATTAATAGCATAATTATTACCATTAATACCATAATTATTACCATTAATAGCATAATTATTACCATTAATACATAAATTATATACACATTACATTAATACATAATATTAGCATTAATAGCATAATTATTAGCATTAATAGCATAATTATTACCATTAATAGCATAATTATTACCATTAATAGCATAATTATTAGCATTAATAGCATAATTATTAGCATTAATACCATAATTATTAGCATTAATAGCATAATTATTAGCATTAATACCATAATTATTACCATAAATACCATAATTATTACCATTAATAGCATAATTAGCATTAATAGCATAATTAGCATTAATACCATAATTATTAGCATTAATACCATAATTATTGGCATTAATAGCATAATTATTGCATTAATAGCATAATTATTACCATTAATAGCATAATTATTATAGCTAATTATAGCATATAAAATATTACCATTAATAGCATAATTATTAGCATTAATACCATAATTATTAGCATTAATAGCATAATTACCATTAATAGCATAATTATTAGCATTAATAGCATAATTATTAACATTAATAGCATAATTATTATGTGCATACATAATACCAATACCATAAATATCAAAACCATCATCAAAACCATCATCAAAAACCATCATCAATTAGCATCATCAATAGCATCATCAATAACAATAATAGTAGCATTAATAGCATAATTATTACCATTAATAGCATAAATATTACCATTAATACCATAATTAACATTAATAGCATAATTAGCATTAATAGCATAATTAGCATTAATAGCATAATTATTAGTATTAATACCATAATTATTAGCATTAATAGCATAATTATTAGCATTAATAGCATAATTATTAGCATTAATAGCATAAATATTACCATTAATAGAATAATTATTAGCATTAAATAGCATAATTATTACCATTAATACCATAATTATTACCATTAATAGCATAATTATTACCATTAATAACATAATTAGCATTAATGCATAAATTATTACATTAATAGCATAATTATTAGCATTAATAGCATAATTATTACCATTAATAGCATAATTATTACCATTAATAGCATAATTATTACATTAATAGCATAATTATTACCATTAATAGCATAATTATTACCATTAATAGCATAAATATTACCATTAATAGCATAATATTAGATTAATAGCATTATATTAAGATTATTTTTTTTTTTAATTATTTTTGTATTTTTTTTTTTAATTTTTAAATTTTTTTTGTATTATTAAATTATTTTTTTATTTAAATTTTTTTTTTTTAATTATTATTTTTATTTAATTATTTATTATTTTTTATTAATTTTTTTTATTATTTTTTAATTATTTTTAAATCATTATTTTTATTATTTAATTTATTTATTTTTTTTACTTGCGAGTGAGACAGTTCTCATTGCGGTCCGCCTTTTATTTTCCCATTGACATACATTACCGGTGTGTCGGCGATTTTATGGCCGGCCACCTGGTTCTATTCGTCGGCCCTAAAATCGCGGACACACCCTAATGCATCTCTATGGGCAGTCAGCTCGAATTCTGATTGGTCGGCGTTCAATCCGAAATCGGGCTGACTGCCCATAGAGATGCATTAGCGGTGTGTCCGCGATGTTAAGGCCGAGAAATAGAACCAGGTGGGCGGCACATAAAATCGCCGACACACCGCTAATGTATGTCAATGGAAAAAAAAGGCGGACCGCAATGAGAACTGTGTCTCACTCGCAAGTAAAAAAATAAATAAATTAAATAATAAAAATAATGATTTAAAAATAATTAAAAAATAATAAAAAAAATTAATAAAAAATAATAAATAATTAAATAAAAATAATAATTAAAAAAAAAAAAAAAGGCGGACCGGAATGAGAACTGTGTCTCAGTCTAACTTTAAAAAAATAAATAAATTAAATAATAAAAAAAATGATTTAAAAATAATTTAAAAATAATAAAAAAAGAGGGGCTCTTCTGATTGGCTGAGGGCAGTATACAGCGACCAATCAGAAGAGGAAGAGGACGTCGGAGGTGGAAGTTAGCGAAAAGAAGACAGAAGATCCCCGGAGCCGGACGAAGAGGCGGAGATGGCGGAAAGAAGAGAGAAGACCCCCGGGGCCGGAGGAAGAGGACGCCTGGCCGGACGGACGATCAGATGACTTGAAGGCATGTAAGTGATCGACGGGGACGTTAGGTTAGGGGACGGCGGGGGCTTCGGGTGTAGGGCCTTAGGTGACAGCGACGTTAGGTTAGGGGACGGCGGGGGCTTCGGGTGTAGGGCCTTAGGTGACAGCGGCGTTAGGTTAGGGGACGGCGGGGGCTTCGGGTGTAGGGCCTTAGGTGACAGCGGCGTTAGGTTAGGGGACGGCGGGGGGGTTAGGGTTTAGGGCTTTAGCGAGAGGGGCAGGGGACAGCGGCGGGAGCGGTGTGTGCGGACATGGCGGCGGCGGCGGGTGTGCGGACATGGCGGCGGCGGGTGTGCGGACATGGCGGCGGGTGTGCGGACATGGCGGCGGCGGCGGGTGTGCGGACATGGCGGCGGCGGCGGGTGTGCGGACATGACGGCGGCGGCGGGTGTGCGGACATGGCGGCGGCGGGTGTGCGGACATGGCGGCGGGTGTGCGGACATGGCGGCGGGTGTGCGGACATGGCGACGGCGGCGGGTGTGCGGACATGGTGGTGGCGGCGGGTGTGCGGACATGGCGGCGGCGGGTGTGCGGACATGGCGACGGCGGCGGGTGTGCGGACATGGCGGCGGCGGCGGGTGTGCGGACATGGCGGCGGGTGTGCGGACATGGCGGCGGCGGCGGGTGTGCGGACATGGCGGCGGGTGTGCGGACATGGCGGCGGCGGGTGTGCGGACATGGCGACGGCGGCGGGTGTGCGGACATGGCGACGGCGGCGGGTGTGCGGACATGGCGCGGCGGCGGGTGTGCGGACATGGCGGCGGCGGCGGGTGTGCGGACATTGGCGGCGGGTGTGCGGACATGGCGGCGGCGGCGGCGGGTGTGCGGACATGGCGGCGGCGGGTGTGCGGACATGGCGGCGGCGGCGGCGGCGGGTGTGCGGACATGGCGGCGGCGGGGTGTGCGGACATGGCGGCGGCGGCGGGTGTGCGGACATGGCGGCGGGTGTGCGGACATGGCGGCGGCGGGTGTGCGGACATGGGGGAGCGAGTTGCGGCTCAGGCAGCGACTCGCTCCATGGTCCCGGAGTAGCTATTGGCGGGGGGCTGGGGAGCAGCAGCGGCGGCGGCGGCGGGAGCGGTGCTGTGAGGGCTGGGGAGCGGCGGCGGTAGTGGTAGTGAGTGGGCTGGGGAGCGGTAGAAAAGGTAAAAGAAAAGAAAATAAAGAAAGGTTTTAGCTCAGAAAGGATATCTTAGCTGTAGGGTAGTAGCGGTCGTCTTGAAGCTTGCTTCGGTAAATCCAGAAGCGAGTCTTCTTGCGGCCTCGGTATCCGGCAGTCCGTCTTCGAGGTAGCGGGTAGGCGAAATGATTTGTGATTTCAAATTTCGCGCCTTATAAACTGGGGCTGTGAAATTTGAAACCACAAAATGGCGGGGGGGGCGTAAAGTGAGTGCTGATTGGGCGTTTGAAAGCACAAAATGGCGGGGGGGGCGTAACGTGAGTGGTGATTGGGCGTTGAATGGACACTCTTTCCAAAGAGTCTCCATTCAGGTCCGCCTTTTTTTTTTTTTTTAATTATAATTTTTATTTAATTATTTATTATTTTTTTTTTTTTGGTTGTTTATTATTTTTTAATTATTTTTAAATAATTTTTTTTATTATTTAATTTTTTTTTTTTTTTTTTTCACTCAGACAGAGACGCAGTTCTCATTCTGGTCCGCCTTTTTATTTTTTTTTTAATTATTATTTTTATTTAATTATTTATTATTTTTTATTTATTTTTTTTATTAATTTTTAATTATTTTTAAATCATTATTTTATTATTTAATTTATTTATTTTTTTTAAGTCAGACTGAGACACAGTTCTCATTCCGGTGCGCCTTTTTTTTTTTTTTTATTATTATTTTTATTTAATTATTTATTATTTTTTATTATTTTTTTTTATTATTTTTTAATTATTTTTAAATCATTATTTTTATTATTTAATTTATTTATTTTTTTACTTGCGACAGTGAGACACAGTTCTCATTGCGGTCCGCCTTTTTTTTTCCCATTGACATACATTAGCGGTGTGTCGGCGATTTTATGGCCGTCCACCTGGTTCTATTTGTCGGCCCTAAAATCGCGGACACACCGCTAATGCATCTCTATGGGCAGTCAGCTCGATTTCGGATTGAACGCCGACCAATCAGAATTCGAGCTGTGACTGCCCATAGAGATGCATTAGCGGTGTGTCCGCGATTTTAGGTCCGACACATAGAACCATGTGGCCGGCCATAAAATCGCCGACACACCGCTAATGTATGTCAATGGGAAAAAAAAAGGCGGACCGCAATGAGAACTGTGTCTCACTGTCGCAAGTAAAAAAATAAATAAATTAAATAATAAAAATAATGATTTAAAAATAATTAAAAAATAATAAAAAAAAATAATAAAAAATAATAAATAATTAAATAAAAATAATAATTTAAAAAAAAAAAAAGGCGGACCGGAATGAGAACTGCGTCTCAGTCTGACTTAAAAAAAATAAATAAATTAAATAATAAAAATAATGATTTAAAAATAATTAAAAATTAATAAAAAAAATTAATAAAAAATAATAAATAATTAAATAAAAATAATAATTTTAAAAAAAAAAAAGGCGGACCGGAATGAGAACTGTGTCTCAGTCTAACTTAAAAAAACTAAATAAATTAAATAATAAAAATAATGATTTAAAAATAATTTAAAAATAATAAAAAAAATAAATAAAAAATAATAAATAATTAAATTAAAATAATAATTAAAAAAAAAAAAAAGGCGGACCGGAATGAGAACTGTGTCTCAGTCTGACTTTAAAAAAATTTTTTTTATTTAATTATTTATTATTTTTTATTTATTTTTTTTATTAATTTTTAATTATTTTTAAATAATTATTTTTATTATTTAATTTATTTATTTTTTTTAACTTAGACTGAGACACAGTTCTCATTCCGGTCCGCCTTTTTTTTTTTTTTAATTATTATTTTTATTTAATTATTTATTATTTTTTATTAATTTTTTTTATTAATTTTTAATTATTTTTAAATCATTATTTTTATTATTTAATTTATTTATTTATTTTAAGTCAGACTGAGACGCAGTTGTCATTCCGGTCCGCCTTTTTTTTTTTTAAATTATTATTTTTATTTAATTATTTATTATTTTTTATTATTTTTTTTTATTATTTTTTAATTATTTTTAAATCATTATTTTTATTATTTAATTTATTTATTTTTTTACTTGCGAGAGTGAGACACAGTTCTCATTGCGGTCCGCCTTTTTTTTTCCCATTGACATACATTAGCGGTGTGTCGGCGATTTTATGGCCGGCCACCTGGTTCTATGTGTCGGACCTAAAATCGCGGACACACCGCTAATGCATCTCTATGGGCAGTCACAGCTCGAATTCTGATTGGTCGGCGTTCAATCCGAAATCGAGCTGACTGCCCATAGAGATGCATTAGCGGTGTGTCCGCGATTTTAGGGCCGACAAATAGAACCAGGTGGACGGCCATAAAATCGCCGACACACCGCTAATGTATGCCAATGGGAAAAAAAAAGGCGGACCGGAATGAGAACTGTGTCTCACTGTCGCAAGTAAAAAAATAAATAAATTAAATAATAAAAATAATGATTTAAAAATAATTAAAAAATAATAAAAAAAAATAATAAAAAATAATAAATAATTAAATAAAAATAATAATTAAAAAAAAAAAAAGGCGGACCGGAATGAGAACTGCGTCTCAGTCTGACTTAAAAAAAATAAATAAATTAAATAATAAAAATAATGATTTAAAAATAATTAAAAAAGAATAAAATAAATAAATAAAAAATAATAAATAATTAAATAAAAATAATAATTAAAAAAAAAAAAAAAAAGGCGGACCTGAATGAGAACTGCGTCTCAGTTTTGAGGGCTCTTCTGATTGGCTGAGGGGAGTATACCGCGACCAATCAGAAGAGGGCCTCAGATCTCATTGAGGTAGAATGGCGGATTTTTCGTCCATTCTATCTTAATGAGAAGGAAGAGGACGTCGGAGCTGGAAGTTGGCGAAAAGAAGACAGAAGATCCCCGGGGCCGGACGAAGAGGCGGAGATGGCGGAAGGAAGAGAGAAGACCCCCGGGGCCGGAGGAAGAGGACGCCTGGCCGGACGGACGATCAGATGACTTGAAGGCATGTAAGTGAAAGACGGGGACGTTAGGTTAGGGGACGGCGGGGGCTTCGGGTGTAGGGCCTTAGGTGAGAGCGGCGTTAGGTTAGGGGACTTTGGGGGCTTAGGGTGTAGGGCTTTAGCGATAGGGGCAGGGGGTAGACGGCGGGGCTTAGGGGGTATCGGCGGGGGCTTAGGATGCTGCGGGGGTTAGGGGGTAGAGGCTTAGCGTGTACGGGTGCGGCAGACTTAGGGGTATCGGCGGGGGCCTAGGATGCTACGGGGGTTAGGGGGTAGGGGCTTAGGGGGTAAGCGGCATGGCTTAGGGGGTATCGGCGGGGCCTAGGATGCTACGGGGCTTAGGAGGTAGGGGCTTAGGGGCTGCTGCGGGGCTTAGGGGGTAGGAGCTTAAGGGCGGCGGTGGCTTAGGGGGTAGACGGCGGGGCTTAGGAGGTATCGGCGGGGCTTAGTATGCTGCGGGTCGGGGGTTAGGTGGTCGGGGCTTAGCGTGTAGGGGTGCGGCGGCAGGGGGCTGTAGTGTACAGCGCGATGGTATACTACAGTCCCATGGCGCTTATGGGCATGGGACTGTAGTATACTATAGCGGTGTACACTACAGTATTATGGGCTTCTGTGGCTTGGTTGGAGGTGGGTGTGCGGACATGGGGGGGCTGTGCGGACATGGGGGGGGGGGCCTGTGCGGACATGGGGGGGGGGGCCTGTGCGTACATGGGGGGGGGGCCTGTGCGTACATGGGGGGGGGCCTGTGCGGACATGGGGGGGGGGGGGGTCCTGTGCGGACATGGGGGGGGGGGGGGGCCTGTGCGGACATGGGGGGCCTGTTTGGACCTGGGGGAGGCTGTGCGGACATTGGGGTTGCGGGGAGCGGAGGCAGCTGTGCCGCCTCCGCTCCATGGTCCCCGGGGAGCGAGTTGCGGCTCAGGCAGCGACTCGCAATGGCCTCGCGGCCATTGCTCGCGCTACCTGAGCAGTAAATCGCTAAGGTTATGGCCGAGCCTGTGGATCGATTTTGGGCCAGCGGCCATTGCTCGCCCTGGGCCAGCGACTCGCAATGGCCTCGCGGCCATTGCTCGCGCAGCATTGGGCGCTTCGCGCCCAATGTTAAATTCGTATCCACATGACGACATCGGAAAGTGCGCGTGGAGGGGCGCTTTTCCGATTCGCGATTATATAATAGATTTTGTGTGATATAACAATCTGGCTCAAGGGCATAATTCTTTGAAGTTTGAAAATTGGTAAATTTTAAAAATTTTCATCGAAATCCTGATATTTTCTCAAATAGACGCTAGAAAAATCTACCTAAATTTACCACTATTATAAAGTGCAATGTGTCATTAAAAAAGCCCCAAAATCACTTGGATCTGTTGAAGTGTTATTACCTCATAGAGTGACACTGGTCATAATTGTAAAAATTGGTCTTTTAAAGAAGGTAAAAAAGGATGGGGGTTGAAGATGTTTAAAATAATCTGTCACCGGGTTTTCCCAATAATGCTCATGCGCAAGCGCCGACTTCATTTTTAGTTACCAGATGTTGGTGCTGACATATGACACCAATATTTGCCCTAAAACACATCTTACTTAGTCTATATACAGTCATTAGAAAAGTTTAATTATTTCAGTTTATTAAAAGTTCTGTTTGTTCTCGCAGTACATATTGGTCAGGTATTTAGCATTATTTTGTTGCTGATTAGGACATAGATTCACTCAACCACTGTTTTATTTGCTTGGGTCTAAACCAAGAAGGCAGTATGAAGGTATTTAAATCTTAAAACTCCTCTGATGGGTATATGAACATTAACTAGAAATAAATGGAATAGATGAACTGTCAGCATACAATTAAAAATAATACTCAATTTCTAGGATTAGGTGTGTTTTTTTATGCCTAGTTTGTAGCCTGTGTAACCCACTGGAAATTCCTCCTTTCATGTCGTACATACTTTTTATATTATTTCTGTTTTTTGTTAAATTGATATTCTTAGCTGCATGATAGATTGTTAACTACCTGATATAGCAGGGAGTTGCTGTCTCCTTGGCATATGTCCATGTTTGCATCTTAATGATCTGTATTTTGGAACTTTCCATTCTATGCCTCCAGGCATTCTGCCTTGCCTGATCATAGTCTGGATTTTGTTTTTTCTTCTTCTTTTTTTTCCTGTTTCTCTTTTAATCCAGACAATTGTCTGTGGTGAATTGTGACTCATCTTTTACAAGTGTATTGGAGCGCCCTGGTATAGATGAGCGAACCTTTTGAAGTTCAGCAATGTATGTTGGGTTGTACACTGGAGCTAGTCTATAAGGGGGTCCTTAACCCTAGAACGCATACCTGGGGCCTCGCAGGCCCGCCAGGTTACTTGTTTTCTATTTTCTGTAAAAGTACTTTAGTTTGAATTTTGAAAATCTAGGTAATCCTCAGGTATATAGTTGTTAGTAATTTCCAGTTATTCATATATTTTTATGTTACAGACATTTCAGTATAACAACCTTTTTTTGGGACTACCCCATATTCACGCACCTGGGGCCTTTTAGGCCCGTACTAGGTTTACATGTGATTAGAGATGGGCGAGTCCTAAAAGACTCGGAATCGCAAGACCCCAACGAGTCCGAGTCCAGGACTCGGGACTCGTTGCGAGTCCAGCGAGTCCAATGTTGATGAATAGGGAACCGAGTAACAGCGAATAATGACATTTACAACTCTCTGATGTGTCTCTGAAAGTGTGCGAGTCCAAACTCGCTGGTTTTTCTCTTATTTGGAGGCTTTGAGCCGATGATGCGAGGGAATCGATTCTCCAGCACACACCATGCTTTAAGGAAACAGGAAAAGAGTCGCGCTGACAGGCGCACACACAGAGCAATCCATTCATCAGTGCAATCATGGCAGCAGGCCGTGGCACGGTGAACACACTGCGTCTTATTCAACTTGTGGAGGCTCGTCCATTTCTATGGCTCCCTACAGATCCTGACTATGGGGATAAGACCCAAATTAATACAGCCTGGAGAGAGATCGCCCAAGTGATGTTCCCTGCGTTCCATCTGAGTGGCCATGATGAACAGAGCAATATGAGTAAGTTAAATGAGTTCACACGTTATATATTGCATTTACTGTATATGTACTCGTGTATAAGCCGACCCGTGTATAAGCCGACCCCCCTATTTTTGCCCCCAAAAACTGTGAAAACATATTGACCGCCATCCTGGTATACAGCGGCTATCACTGGTAGACAGCCCCCCAGCAGAGTATACACCTCCCCCTGCAGAGTATACAGGCCCCCAGATGGGTATACATGCCCCCATATTGTGGTATACAGGCAGGGGCGGACTGGCCCAGGTGCCACGGGTCATGCGCTGCAGGAGCATGAATCATCCGCATGTCCCTGAAGCAGCAGGCGGAAACGGAAGCTCCTGGCCGCGCGATGACGTCATCAGCGCGCGGCTGCGTCCGGGAGTGAGTGTCTGTGAGTGGCGTGCGGCTGCGACTGTGAGCGAGCGGCTGTGAGGAGCGCGAGGCTGCGGCTGGGAGTGAGCCCTAGGAGACTGCGGGAGCTGCGGTGACTGTGAGGCGGCCGCCAGTCATCACCCCCCCACCCCCCGTCCTCACCTGTGTCGGGCCGGTGAGGGAGGGTTGCCACCCAAACTGTAGGGTGCCAGTCAGTCCCTGTATACAGGGCCCTCAGTGGGTGTACAGGCCCCCCAGCAGTGGGTATACAGGGCCCCCAGCAGTGGGTAGACAGTGCCCCAGTGGGTATACAGGGCCCCCAGCAGTGGGTAGACAGTGCCTCAGTGGGTATACAGGGCCCCCAGCAGTGGGAATACAGGGCCCCCATAGCAGGGTATACAGGACCCTGAATGTGTTATCATGCTCCACCGCATAGTTGCCTATATTTGGATGGGGTCACAACAGTACACTTAGTTTAAGGTCTGATCCTGCTGGCTCTTACGGCCAAGGGGTTGGGTGTATATAAATACCACTAATGACCAGAGTCTGGTGCCCGCACTATTACATTCTCTATGCGTTGACATGTGTCCTGCCTCATGTGTGATTGTGGCCACGTGAGCTCAATGTCCGTAATGCTGTTGATGATGTTCCACACTGTCGTGTCACTGTGCCTTGTATACACATTACACACACAACATGAATAAAATGTTATTGTTGATTTGTACACATACTTTTGGTGTTTCAAATATTACACATCTCTAAACCCGGTTTGAAATCATTTCACAGTTGACCATCTTAAAAAACGGTGGAGGAGCTGCCGGGACCATCATAGGAAGCAGTACCGGCAGTACTCGGAGAGAGAACCGGGAGCAGCTCCATTGCTGACCCACTACCATTTCTACGACCGGCTGTCCTTCCTTCACCCGGTGGCCCGTATGCCAAGGTATGTGTCTGCAGCACTGTTGTGTACAATTATTATTATTTATTAATATATACATTAGGTTCCAATTCGGCTCTGTGGGTAGCAGAGTATACAGGTGGCTCTGTGGGTAGCAGAGTATACAGGCGGGTCTGAGGTAGCAGAGTATACAGACGGCTCTGTGGGTAGCAGAGTATACAGGCAGCTCTGAGGTAGCAGAGTATACAGACGGCTCTGTGGGTAGCAGAGTATACAGGCGGGTCTGTGGGTAGCAGAGTATACAGGCGGCTCTGTGGGTAGCAGAGTATACAGGCGGCTTTGTGGGTAGCAGAGTATACAGGCAGCTCTGAGGTAGCAGAGTATACAGGCGGGTCTGAGGTAGCAGAGTATACAGACGGCTCTGTGGTAGCAGAGTATACAGGCGGGTCTGAGGTAGCAGAGTATACAGACGGCTCTGTGGGTAGCAGAGTATACAGGCAGCTCTGTGGTAGCAGAGTATACAGGCGGTCTGAGGTAGCAGAGTATACAGACGGCTCTGTGGGTAGCAGAGTATACAGGCGGGTCTGAGGTAGCAGAGTATACAGGCGGCTCTGTGGGTAGCAGAGTATACAGGCAGCTCTGAGGTAGCAGAGTATACAGACGGCTTGTGGGTAGCAGAGTATACAGGCGGGTCTGAGGTAGCAGAGTATACAGACGGCTCTGTGGGTAGCAGAGTATACAGGCGGCGTCTGTGGGTAGCAGAGTATACAGGCGGTCTGAGGTAGCAGAGTATACAGCGGCTCTGTGGGTAGCAGAGTATACGGGCGGTCTGAGTAGCAGAGTATACAGGCGGCTCTGTGGGTAGCAGAGTATACAGACGGCTCTGTGGGTAGCAGAGTATACAGGCGGGTCTGAGGTAGCAGAGTATACAGACGGCTCTGTGGGTAGCAGAGTATACAGGACGGCTCTGTGGTAGCAGAGTATACAGCGGCTCTGTGGGTAGCAAAGTATACAGCGGTCTGTGGGTAGCAGAGTATACAGGCGCTCTGTGGTAGCAGAGTATACAGGCGGCTCTGTGGGTAGCAGAGTATACAGGCAGCTCTGTGGGTAGCAGAGTTACATACACCGCTCTGGTAGGCATGTAGCAGAGCTATTTAACTTTGGATGCAAAAAGGATTGAGTATCTGAGTAATGTGTACATACCTCGCTCTGGGAGCCATGTTTTCTAATGAAGAGCTATTTATATTTTTAAAAGAATTTTTGGATAAAATGAAGTTGAAATATCTAGTAATTTTAATTAGCTCACGCTGAGACACAGGCGGGTCTGAGGTAGCAGAGTATACAGACGGCTCTGTGGGTAGCAGAGTATACAGGCGGGTCTGAGGTAGCAGAGTATACAGACGGCTCTGTGGGTAGCAGAGTATACAGACGGCTCTGTGGGTAGCAGAGTATACAGGCAGCTCTGAGGTAGCAGAGTATACAGGCGGGTCTGAGGTAGCAGAGTATACAGACGGCTCTGTGGGTAGCAGAGTATACAGGCGGGTCTGAGGTAGCAGAGTATACAGGCAGCTCTGAGGTAGCAGAGTATACAGGCGGGTCTGAGGTAGCAGAGTATACAGACGGCTCTGTGGGTAGCAGAGTATACAGGTGGGTCTGAGGTAGCAGAGTATACAGACAGCTCTGTGAGTAGCAGAGTATACAGGCGGCTCTGTGGGTAGCAGAGTATACAGGCGGGTCTGAGGTAGCAGAGTATACAGGCGGCTCTGTGGGTAGCAGAGTATACAGACGGCTCTGTGGGTAGCAGAGTATACAGGCGGGTCTGAGGTAGAAGAGTATACAGGCGGCTCTGTGGGTAGCAGAGTATACAGGCAGCTCTGAGGTAGGGTCTGAGGTAGCAGAGTATACAGACGGCTCTGTGGGTAGCAGAGTATACAGGCGGGTCTGAGGTAGCAGAGTATACAGACGGCTCTGTGGGTAGCAGAGTATACAGGCGGGTCTGAGGTAGCAGAGTATACAGGCGGCTCTGTGGGTAGCAGAGTATACAGACGGCTCTGTGGGTAGCAGAGTATACAGGCGGGTCTGAGGTAGCAGAGTATACAGGTGGCTCTGTGGGTAGCAGAGTATACAGGCAGCTCTGAGGTAGCAGAGTATACAGACGGCTCTGTGGGTAGCAGAGTATACAGGCGGGTCTGAGGTAGCAGAGTATACAGACGGCTCTGTGGGTAGCAGAGTATACAGGCGGCTCTGTGGGTAGCAGAGTATACAGGCGGGTCTGAGGTAGCAGAGTATACAGACGGCTCTGTGGGTAGCAGAGTATACAGGCGGGTCTGAGGTAGCAGAGTATACAGGCGGCTCTGTGGGTAGCAGAGTATACAGGCAGCTCTGAGGTAGCAGAGTATACAGACAGCTCTGTGAGTAGCAGAGTATAGAGGCGGGTCTGTGGGTAGCAGAGTATACAGGCGGCTCTGTGGGTAGCAGAGTATACAGGCGGCTCTGTGGGTAGCAGAGTATATAGGTGATGAGAATAGGGTTAATAGATGGTGCTGCAGTGTTGGGGCGGGCTAGAGGGAGCAGAGATCCAATTACTGCCATCATTACTGACCTTATTAAAGATAGCGGCGGCAGCTGAATGACATCATGGCAAAGGTAAACATGGGGTGTGGTTAGCTGCAGGAGGGCAGTGAGAGGTGTGGGTTGTTTGGCAGAGGGCGTGGTGTGGGCGGGGTGAGCGCGGCTCCTGCGTCAGATATGCTGCGAGCGCGGACCCGCGGCAGATCTCCGGGAGCAGAGGACGTGTCCGGTACGTCCGTAGCCCCCGGCCTCCCCGTTGTCCGCACACACAGCCCCGCTGTGACCTCTGCAGTGTCACAGGCCCCGGCGGGCGGCTGTCATCTCCTCCTAACACTGACCTCCTCCTGATTTGATTGTCTGTGTTGTCCCCCCCGCTGTCAGCATCAGTGATCTGCTAAGACCTGTGGGTGCACAGACGGGGTAAGTACAAATGCCAGCATGCCGGGGCGGATGGGGCGCTGTCAGGGGCGCAGGTCTTGCTGGGAGCGGAGGGCGCGAGGTCGCTCGCGAAAACGCTATAGCGGCTGTGTGAGTTAAGCGTCTGCGGCTCGCGAAGGCGCATACGCGTCTCCGCTCGCAGTGACGCTAAGGAGTTTGTGATTCGGCTACAGTGCCCGAATTTCAAACTCCTGATTATATAAATAGATTATATATATATATTGTATACGTCTTAACCCCTTCCCTGGTTTATATAGATGATATAAGCTAAAAGTTTTGTAAATTAAGTATGTCAAGTTAAAAGTGAAGTCAGGGGGACGTTTTTTTCATGTGAACCATTGGTGTTATTGATCGTCTAGATTACATGGGATGGGGGGGGTAAAAATTATATATTATTATGGAATTAGCAAACAAAGTAACGTATTCCTTTATGTTATGTACAGTTGGTTATTCTTTAATAATAATAAAAAATATCTGATTAAGAATATACAGATACACAGAGTCTAAAAAGCGTGCAACTTAATGTTTGACCTATGTTTTTGTTTCCAAATGCAATGCATTCACCAAATTTTTTTTTACTTTACCCACAGAGAAGCTTACTACAGAGGGCGGCGTGCAGCTAACCCTCCACCTCCAAACAGAAGGCGGCGTGGAGAAAACCCACCACGGCCGCTGCCACCACCACCACCGCCGTCGCCGCCACCACCATCGCCGCCACCAGCGGCAGGGCCAGCACCACCACCGCCACCACCAGCGGCAGGGCCATCACCACCACCGCCGTCGCCGCCACCACCACCACCATCGCCGCCACCAGCGGCAGGGCCAGCACCACCACCGCCGCCACCAGCGGCAGGGCCAGCACCACCACCGCCGCCACGAGCGCCAGGGCCAGCTTATGGTCAAATCCCGGGGTCACCTCATTCAAATTTAAAACAGAGTAATGCTGACTTTGCCCGCAGTATAATACCATTCATGGATAATATTCCATTTGACAGGCTACTGCGGGCAAGGTCAGCATTACAGATAGTGCTTGAAGCCTGTCAGCCCACTAACCACCCAGGTGAGGTTTTTGACTATTTGGATGGGTGGAAACTATCGGCCTCTAACAGGCTAGGCAGGCCCACACCCCGGGACAGCCATGTGCCACCCCACAGGGCTATACCTCATTTGCCTCACTACCAGTGGCCACCTAACAGGGACCTACCAGCGTTCCCTACACCTGAGCAGAGGATCCACCCTCAAGGGTTAGCCCAGGCCATACATGGGGCCCTTGACCTTTTACAAGATGGACAGCCCACCTACCAGGACCTGTAGGGCTCCATTTGTTCTTTAATCCTTTAATTTTAAAAGGTTGTATTTTTGGGAAACCTACTCAACTTTTTTCCCCACGTGACACTCCCTACTCTTGTGCACTTATATATTCTGGTACAGTCTTACACCTTATAGAATTTATAAAAGATATTACCCCACTTTTATTCACCGGTTTATATACCATACTGGTGCCCTGTTGGTATCCAGTCAGTTACATTGCACTAATATTTTAAGAACCTATGTGCTTTTGTAAATACTTTATTTTTATTTTACATTTTTGTGTTATCTGGAGCAAAATGTTCAATTGCTCTGATTTTACTTTTCTTTTTTCTAGAAATGTATCCGCAAAATGGAAAAGCGGGTGATATTGGTTGGGGGTGTGTCCTTTCATATGGTCACAATGTCCAACCAGTGCTGCCATTTTGTTTTTGAAACACAGTTTTAAAAAACAGCTTTGTGTCTGTCTTTTTTCAAGGAATGGATGTGTAGTTTTTTTTGTGGGTGGGCTTAAAGTCATCATCATTATTATAATTATTATTTATTTAAATAGCGCCGATAGGTTCCATGGCGCTTTACATGACGATAAGGTAGACAAGGACAAGTACAATAAACATAGACAATAAGGTCATACAGGTACAAGAGTAGAGGAAACTGTACGCGTGGGCTCACATTCTACGAGGGGTGGGTGGGGATACAATAGGGTGGGGAAGGTGTCGGTCGTGGGGCGTGTAGCGGGGTCTCATGGCAGGTTGTAGGCCTGTCGGAAGAGGTGAGTCTTTAGGTGTCTCTTGAAGGTTCCCAGGGTAGGCGAGTGACTGATGAGGTGGGGCAGGGAGTTCCAGAGCATGGCGGATGACCTGGAGAAATCCTGTATGCGGTTGGGGGAAGAGGAGATGAGGGGGGAGTGTAGGACAAGTTCTTGGGATGAACGCAGGTTGCGTCAGGGATGGTATCGGGAGATCATGTCGGAGATGTATGGTGGGGATAGGTTGTGTAAGGCTTTGAATGTCATGGTCAGTGTTTTAAAGTGAGCTCTCTGTGGGGTGGAGGGGCCAGTGAAGGGCTTGGCAGAGGGGGTAGGCAGGGGAGTAGCGTGAGGACAGATGGATTAGTTGGGCAGCAGAGTTTAGTATAGATTGGAGAGGTGCAAGAGAGTTGGCAGGGAGGCCTGTGCGAAGGAGGTTGCAGTAGTCAAGGCGGGAGATGATGAGGGCATTAATGAGTGTTTCAGCAGTGTCAGGATTGAGGAACGAGCGAATTGGTGAAATATTTTTGAGTTGGAGTCACAGGGACTTGGTTAGGGACTACAGGTGGGGCTTGAAGGAGAGGGAGGAGTCAAGGATTACCCCGAGACATTTGGCGTGGGGGACAGGGGAGAGAGAGCATCATTAGCAAGTACTTTACGGCCCGCATGGCGCATGAAGTCACCTTGGTTACTAAGTGTCAAATCATGACTCCACATACAACTGTTGCTGACAAATAAACAGTGCCTGTGTTTGGGGGGTTACTTAATGCCTCGCTATGGCAACAAGACTATGAACACACATGTGAGAGGCTGGGACGTCTACATGCTACACATCGCGTCTACGCGTTTTCTACGGAGCGTACAGTGGGACCCTTCACCAGGCTCCAGCAGGATGATAGTACAAGCAACGCCCACGATGCAGGCATAGGCTTGGTGCCTCGAAAAATTAGCCCAAGGGTCTGTTTGTCATTTTGGGTATAAATGCAGGCCTAAGGGCCATGATAAGCTTGTTAGCCTGGGTGTCTCCAAAACCATGATAAGCTTGTTAGCCTGGGTGTCTCAAAAAATTAGCCCAAGGGGCTGTTTGGCATTTTTGGTATAAATGCAGGCCTAAGGGGCATGATAAGCTTGTTAGCCAGGGTGTCTCCAAAACCATGATAAGCTTGTTAGCCTGGGTGGCTCCAAAAATTAGCCCAAGGGGCTGTTTGGCATTTTTGGTATAAATGCAGGCCTAAGGGGCATGATAAGCTTGTTAGCCAGGGTGTCTCCAAAACCATGATAAGCTTGTTAGCCTGGGTGGCTCCAAAAATTAGCCCAAGGGGCTGTTTGGCATTTTTGGTATAAATGCAGGCCTAAGGGGCATGATAAGCTTGTTAGCCAGGGTGTCTCCAAAACCATGATAAGCTTGTTAGCCTGGGTGGCTCCAAAAATTAGCCCAAGGGGCTGTTTGGCATTTTTGGTATAAATGCAGGCCTAAGGGGCATGATAAGCTTGTTAGCCAGGGTGTCTCCAAAACCATGATAAGCTTGTTAGCCTGTGTGTCTCAAAAAATTAGCCCAAGGGGCTGTTTGGCATTTTTGGTATAAATGCAGGCCTAAGGGGCATGATAAGCTTGTTAGCCAGGGTGTCTCCAAAACCATGATAAGCTTGTTAGCCTGGGTGGCTCCAAAAATTAGCCCAAGGGGCTGTTTGGCATTTTTGGTATAAATGCAGGCCTAAGGGGCATGATAAGCTTGTTAGCCAGGGTGTCTCCAAAACCATGATAAGCTTGTTAGCCTGGGTGGCTCCAAAAATTAGCCCAAGGGGCTGTTTGGCATTTTTGGTATAAATGCAGGCCTAAGGGGCATGATAAGCTTGTTAGCCAGGGTGTCTCCAAAACCATGATAAGCTTGTTAGCCTGGGTGGCTCCAAAAATTAGCCCAAGGGGCTGTTTGGCATTTTTGGTATAAATGCAGGCCTAAGGGGCATGATAAGCTTGTTAGCCAGGGTGTCTCCAAAACCATGATAAGCTTGTTAGCCTGGGTGGCTCGAAAAATTAGCCCAAGGGGCTGTTTGGCATTTTTGGTATAAATGCAGGCCTAAGGGGCATGATAAGCTTGTTAGCCAGGGTGTCTCCAAAACCATGATAAGCTTGTTAGCCTGGGTGGCTCCAAAAATTAGCCCAAGGGGCTGTTTGGCATTTTTGGTATAAATGCAGGCCTAAGGGCCATGATAAGCTTGTTAGCCAGGGTGGCTCCAAAAATTAGCCCAAAGGGCTTAATAAAGTCTATTTTTAAATAAAGCAGGGCGCTTGGCCCATAGCATATTATTGCTTGGACTAGGAGCATACAACAAGCAACGCCCACTATGCAGGCATAGGCTTGGTGCCTCAAAAAATTAGCCCAAAGGACTTAATAAAGTCTTTTGTTACATAAAGCAGGGCGCTTGGCACATAGCATATTATTGCTTGGACTGGGTGCCTAATGAAATCAACAGAGCTAAGGGACATGTAATTAATTCCTGTCCAAAATGGGCATATTGTTAACAGCGCAATCTCCCAATCATATAAATTATGATTAGGTTAATCTAGGATTGTGTACTGTCGTCTGGAGGGCTTAGGAACTGTGATGATATCCAATCCTTGTTGAATTTAATTAGAGTGAGCCTGTCGGCATTTTCTGTGGTGAGGCGGGACCTTCTATCAGTGACTATACCCCCAGCGGCACTGAAAACACGCTCTGATGTCACACTAGCAGCTGGGCATGCCAGCACCTCCAAGGCATACAATGAGAGCTCAGTCCAAGTGTGCAGCTTGGAAACCCAGTAATTAAAGGGTACAGAAGGGTCGGTTAGGAAGCTGGTACTGTCACTGAGATACTGCTGCACCATGTTGGACAATTGTTGTCTCCTACTCAAGGTGACCGTAGGCAAATTCCGTTCTTGATTGGAAGGTCTGTTGAACATCGCCCAGTTGGCGGACATCTTACCCCCACCTCTTCTTGTCATTGATGGCGTTTGTGTCCCAACCAAAGGCTGCTGTTGCAAAGAGCTGGTTCTTTGATGTATAGCGGATTCAGACGGTGATATTGCCAGCAAAATATCAAGAAGAACCCTCTTTACATTATCCATCGTTAAGCCCCTGGATGAGTGCGACAGCAGCGACTGAAATTTGTCTTTGTACCGTGGGTCCAAAAACGTTGACAACCAGTAGAGGTCGCTGTCATAGATGTGTATGACGCATGGATCTTTGGAGACACATTGACACATTACTTCAGCCATGTGTGCTAAGCTGCAAAGACTCATCTCCTCGGTTACAACAGAATGAAGATCACTACGCGTCGTGGCCTCTAAATCGGTGTCCGCCTCCTCCTCTTCAGCCCACCCATGCTGTACCGACATAAACGTAGGGTTGGGAGTACCATCAGGGTTCACATCAGTACCAGAGAAAAATAAATCTTCTTCATCATCACCCTCATCACCATCTTCCTGAACCAATGTAGCCTGCTGATATTGGCTTGGGTGGCTAGGATCAGCGATGTTCAATTCTGGCTCCATAGCCATCCGCTGTGCTCTCAAAGCATCTGTTTTGAGATTCATTAGGGATTCTTTGAGCAGGCAGAGCATGGGGATGGTGAGACTGATAATCGACTGATCCCCACTGACAAGTTTGGTGCAGTATTCGAAGTTATCCAGCAACTTGCAAAGGTCAGCGATCCAGACCCACTCGAAAGTACTGATGTGTGTGGTATGACTTCCGGGTTGACGGGCATGTTGCAGCTGATATTCCGCTATTGCCTTTTGATGCTCATTAAACCTTGCCAACATATGGAAGGTGGAGTTCCATCGCGTAGGCATGTCGCAAATTAGCCTGTGTTTCGGCAAGTTAAATTGGATTTGAAGGGCTGAAAGACTTGCAGCTGCTGTGGACGAATGTCTAAAGTGGGCGCAAATTCGCCTCACCTTATCCAGTAGCTCAGATAACTCTGGGTATATTTTGAGGAATTTCTGAACTACCAGGTTCAGCACGTGAGCCATGCAAGGCACATGTACAAGTTTACCGTGCTTTATTGCCGCCACAAGGTTTGCACCATTATCGCTCACAACTAGACCTGGTTGTAGTTCCAGTGGGGCCAGCCACTCATCGGTCTGTTGCTTGAGACCTTTCCACAACTCAGTTGCAGTGTGACGTGTGTCACCTAGGCAGATAAGCTTCAGAAGAGCCTGTTGTCGCCTTGCTGAAGCAGTACTGCAAAGCTCCCAACTCGGACGTGATGGTGCGGGAGGCTCAGCAGTGGACAAGGAAGTTGCAGAAGCAGATTGTGCACTGGACATATATGAGGAGGCAGACGCCCGGAATGATGTTGGGCCCGCTATTCGTGGAGTTGGTAGTATGTCAGATGGTACAGTTTTAGAAGTTGGGACACTCTCCACCAGGTTGATCCAGTGAGCCGTTAGTGAAATGTATCTGCCCTGTCCACAACTACTTGTCCACGTGTCCGTTGTTAGGTGGACTTTTGCGGTGACAGCATTTGTTAAAGCACGTTTTAAGTTGTTAACCACGTGCTGGTGTAACGCAGGAACGGCACTACGTGAGAAAAAGTAGCGGCTGGGTACAGAGTATCGTGGTGCTGCCTCAGCCATCAACTCCCGAAAAGACTCTGTACCCACAAGCCTAAACGGCAACATTTCCACAGCTAACAACTTTGCTATTTTCGCAGTCACTTTTTGGGAATATGGGTGTGTCGGTTGGAACTTCCGCTGTCTTTCATACAGCTGTGGCACAGACAACTGCACGTTTGGACCAGACTGACAAGAGGATTGACTACTGTCATGTCTGTCTTGTAAAGCACCTTGGGAGGAGTACGCTTGAGCAGGAGCTGATGCCTGAACACTTGCTGGTGAAGGATGGATCTGAGGTGGCCTGGAAGTGTTGGGATCAGAAGGCACTGATTTTGAACCCTGATAGGGCGCCCACTGAATTGGGTGCTTAAGAGACATATGCTTGCGCATACTGCTGGTGCTCTGGTTTCCTTTTAACGTGCCTCTGCTTAGCCTTGCCTGGCACATCTTACAGATAACCATATTTGGTACTGTTGGGCTATCCTTAAAAAATTGCCACACACTGGCTGTTCATCCTTTATTTTTAATTGGAGGAAGAGGAGGATGACTCTGTTCAACACCAACTGTGGACACATTTTGGGCAACTGTGTTTGCAGTTTGTGCAACAGTTGGTACAGTTTGTGCCACAGTTGACGCTATTTGGGCAACTGTTCTCACAGTTTGTGTTCTGGAGACAGTACGCCTTGGTGATTTTGCCAGTGGTACATAGCCACTTTCGTCCTCCTGGCTGCTCTCTTGGCTATGCAATTCAGCAATCCAGGTAGGATCTGTGGTGTCATCATCCACCCCTTCCTGTTCAAAGGATTACTGGATAAACTGACTGAGCTGGCTGGCCAGATGAGATGTGTGTCTCATCATCCTCATCTTCATCCACCTCCTGAGATACTGTTTGCATTTCGTGAAAGTGTCTTTCTTCAGGACGAGGTGCTTCCAAACTTTGGCCATGAGTAGACATTTCGTCTACTTCAAGTATCTCGTCAGGCAGTGACAAAGAAACCCCTTGATAAGAACCGAATAAGTCATCGGAGTGACCAAGGTCGAGATCCAAATTTTCCTCTGGCTGCCGATGGGTTGAGGCAATAGGAAGACTTTGAGGATTGGATGGCACTGCATTGTCTGTAGCGACACTAGAATGTCTTGGCACGGATGATTGTGTACTGCAAGAACCAGTGGTCGAGGGCGTCTGAGCCATCCAAGATGTTATCTTGTCATGCTCATCCGGCCTCAACACACGTTTTTTTTGAGTACTGGGATTTCTAGGTAGAAAAAAGGACGTTCTATCAATCCTAGGCTGTGTACTTGTACCAGTGCCTTCTTGGGCAAGACTGCTGCGGCCACGACCTCGTCCCTGTCCCTTTGCAACATCCTTTTTGGTAATTGTTTTTTTTTGAGACATTGTTGACGAATGCACAGTCACCGAGTTGGAGTTAGGTGTTGCTGTATGCGTCACTTGCTGGCGGGGTAAGTGTGCGCGCTCACACTTGGCAGTGAAGCCGCACACTACACTCCCTAAAAAAATTGTTTTAATGCGCACAGCCATCGAGATGTGGTTTGGTGTTGCTGTATGCGTCACTTGCTGGCGGGGTAAGTGTGCGCGCTCACACTTGGCAGTGAAGCCGCACACTACACTCCCTAAAAAAATTGGTTTTAAGTGCGCACAGCCACCGAGATGTGGTTTGGTGTTGCTGTATGCGTCACTTGCTGGCGGGGTAAGTGTGCGCGCTCACACTTGGCAGTGAAGCCGCACACTACACTCACTAAAAAAATTGGTTTTAAGTGCGCACAGCCACCGAGATGTGGTTTGGTGTTGCTGTATGCGTCACTTGCTGGCGGGGTAAGTGTGCGCGCTCACACTTGGCAGTGAAGTCGCACACTACACTCCCTAAAAAAATTGGTTTTAAGTGCGCGCAGCCACCGAGATGTGGTTTGGTGTTGCTGTATGCGTCACTTGCTGGCGGGGTAAGTGTGCGCGCTCACACTTGGCAGTGAAGCCGCACACTACACTCCCTAAAAAAATTGGTTTTAAGTGCGCGCAGCCACCGAGATGTGGTTTGGTGTTGCTGTATGCGTCACTTGCTGGCGGGGTAAGTGTGCGCGCTCACACTTGGCAGTGAAGCCGCACACTACACTCCCTAAAAAAATTGGTTTTAAGTGCGCACAGCCACCGAGATGTGGTTTGGTGTTGCTGTATGTGTCACTTGCTGGCGGGGTAAGTGTGCGCGCTCACACTTGGCAGTGAAGCCGCACACTACACTCCCTAAAAAAATTGGTTTTAAGTGCGCACAGCCACCGAGATGTGGTTTGGTGTTGCTGTATGCGTCACTTGCTGGCGGGGTAAGTGTGCGCGCTCACACTTGGCAGTGAAGCCGCACACTACACTCCCTAAAAAAATTGGTTTTAATTGCGCACAGCCACCGAGATGTGGTTTGGTGTTGCTGTATGCGTCACTTGCTGGCGGGGTAAGTGTGCGCGCTCACACTTGGCAGTGAAGCCGCACACTACACTCCCTAAAAAAAATTGGTTTTAAGTGCGCACAGCCACCGAGATGTGGTTTGGTGTTGCTGTATGCGTCACTTGCTGGGCGGGTAAGTGTGCGCGCTCACACTTGGCAGTGAAGCCGCACACTACACTCCCTAAAAAAATTGGTTTTAAGTGCGCACAGCCACCGAGATGTGGTTTGGTGTTGCTGTATGCGTCACTTGCTGGCGGGGTAAGTGTGCGCGCTCACACTTGGCAGTGAAGCCGCACACTACACTCCCTAAAAAAATTGGTTTTAATTGCGCACAGCCACCGAGATGTGGTTTGGTGTTGCTGTATGCGTCACTTGCTGGCGGGGTAAGTGTGCGCGCTCACACTTGGCAGTGAAGCCGCACACTACACTCCCTAAAAAAATTGGTTTTAAGTGCGCACAGCCACCGAGATGTGGTTTGGTGTTGCTGTATGCGTCACTTGCTGGCGGGATAAGTGTGCACGCTCACACTTGGCAGTGAAGCCGCACACTACACTCCCTAAAAAAATTGGTTTTAAGTGCGCGCAGCCACCGAGATGTGGTTTGGTGTTGCTGTATGCGTCACTTGCTGGCGGGGTAAGTGTGCGCGCTCACACTTGGCAGTGAAGCCGCACACTACACTCCCTAAAAAAATTGGTTTTAAGTGCGCGCAGCCACCGAGATGTGGTTTGGTGTTGCTGTATGCATCACTTGCTGGCGGGGTAAGTGTGCGCGCTCACACTTGGCAGTGAAGCCGCACACTACACTCCCTAAAAAAATTGGTTTTAAGTGCGCGCAGCCACCGAGATGTGGTTTGGTGTTGCTGTATGCGTCACTTGCTGGCGGGGTAAGTGTGCGCGCTCACACTTGGCAGTGAAGCCGCACACTACACTCCCTAAAAAAATTGGTTTTAAGTGCGCGCAGCCACCGAGATGTGGTTTGGTGTTGCTGTATGCGTCACTTGCTGGCGGGGTAAGTGTGCGCGCTCACACTTGGCAGTGAAGCCGCACACTACACTCCCTAAAAAAATTGGTTTTAAGTGCGCACAGCCACCGAGATGTGGTTTGGTGTTGCTGTATGCGTCACTTGCTGGCGGGGTAAGTGTGCGCGCTCACACTTGGCAGTGAAGCCGCACACTACACTCCCTAAAAAAATTGGTTTTAAGTGCGCACAGCCACCGAGATGTGGTTTGGTGTTGCTGTATGCGTCACTTGCTGGCGGGGTAAGTGTGCGCGCTCACACTTGGCAGTGAAGTCGCGCACTACACTCCCTAAAAAAATTGGTTTTAAGTGCGCGCAGCCACCGAGATGTGATTTGGTGTTGCTGTATGCGTCACTTGCTGGCGGGGTAAGTATGCGCGCTCACACTTGGCAGTGAAGCCGCACACTACACTCCCTAAAAAAATTGGTTTTAAGTGCGCACAGCCACCGAGATGTGGTTTGGTGTTGCTGTATGCGTCACTTGCTGGCGGGGTAAGTGTGCGCGTTCACACTTGGCAGTGAAGCCGCACACTACACTCCCTAAAAAAATTGGTTTTAAGTGCGCACAGCCACCGAGATGTGGTTTGGTGTTGCTGTATGCGTCACTTGCTGGCGGGGTAAGTGTGCGCGCTCACACTTGGCAGTGAAGCCGCACACTACACTCACTAAAAAAATTGGTTTTAAGTGCGCACAGCCACCGAGATGTGGTTTGGTGTTGCTGTATGCGTCACTTGCTGGCGGGGTAAGTGTGCGCGCTCACACTTGGCAGTGAAGCCGCACACTACACTCCCTAAAAAAATTGGTTTTAAGTGCGCACAGCCACCGAGATGTGGTTTGGTGTTGCTGTATGCGTCACTTGCTGGCGGGGTAAGTGTGCGCGCTCACACTTGGCAGTGAAGCCGCACACTACATTCCCTAAAAAAATTGGTTTTAAGTGCGCACAGCCACCGAGATGTGGTTTGGTGTTGCTGTATGCGTCACTTGCTGGCGGGGTAAGTGTGCGCGCTCACACTTGGCAGTGAAGCCGCACACTACACTCTCTAAAAAAATTGGTTTTAAGTGCGCACAGCCACCGAGATGTGGTTTGGTGTTGCTGTATGCGTCACTTGCTGGCGGGGTAAGTGTGCGCGCTCACACTTGGCAGTGAAGCCGCACACTACACTCCCTAAAAAAATTGGTTTTAAGTGCGCACAGCCACCGAGATTTGGTTTGGTGTTGCTGTATGCGTCACTTGCTGGCGGGGTAAGTGTGCGCGCTCACACTTGGCAGTGAAGCCGCACACTACACTCCCTAAAAAAATTGGTTTTAAGTGCGCACAGCCACCGAGATGTGGTTTGGTGTTGCTGTATGCGTCACTTGCTGGCGGGGTAAGTGTGCGCGCTCACACTTGGCAGTGAAGCCGCACACTACACTCCCTAAAAAAAATTGGTTTTAAGTGCGCACAGCCACCGAGATGTGGTTTGGTGTTGCTGTATGCGTCACTTGCTGGCGGGGTAAGTGTGCGCGCTCACACTTGGCAGTGAAGTCGCACACTACACTCCCTAAAAAAATTGGTTTTAAGTGCGCGCAGCCACCGAGATGTGGTTTGGTGTTGCTGTATGCGTCACTTGCTGGCGGGGTAAGTGTGCACGCTCACACTTGGCAGTGAAGCCGCACACTACACTCCCTAAAAAAAATTGGTTTTAAGTGCGCGCAGCCACCGAGATGTGGTTTGGTGTTGCTGTATGCGTCACTTGCTGGCGGGGTAAGTGTGCGCGCTCACACTTGGCAGTGAAGCCGCACACTACACTCCCTAAAAAAATTGGTTTTAAGTGCGCGCAGCCACCGAGATGTGGTTTGGTGTTGCTGTATGCGTCACTTGCTGGCGGGGTAAGTGTGCGCGCTCACACTTGGCAGTGAAGCCGCACACTACACTCCCTAAAAAAATTGGTTTTAAGTGCGCGCAGCCACCGAGATGTGGTTTGGTGTTGCTGTATGCGTCACTTGCTGGCGGGGTAAGTGTGCACGCTCACACTTGGCAGTGAAGCCGCACACTACACTCCCTAAAAAAATTGGTTTTAAGTGCGCACAGCCACCGAGATGTGGTTTGGTGTTGCTGTATGCGTCACTTGCTGGCGGGGTAAGTGTGCGCGCTCACACTTGGCAGTGAAGTCACACACTACACTCCCTAAAAAAATTGGTTTTAAGTGCGCGCAGCCACCGAGATGTGGTTTGGTGTTGCTGTATGCGTCACTTGCTGGCGGGGGTAAGTGTGCGCGCTCACACTTGGCAGTGAAGCCGCACACTACACTCCCTAAAAAAATTGGTTTTAAGTGCGCACAGCCACCGAGATGTGGTTTGGTGTTGCTGTATGCGTCACTTGCTGGCGGGGTAAGTGTGCGCGCTCACACTTGGCAGTGAAGTCGCACACTACACTCCCTAAAAAAATTGGTTTTAAGTGCGCACAGCCACCGAGATGTGGTTTGGTGTTGCTGTATGCGTCACTTGCTGGCGGGGTAAGTGTGCGCGCTCACACTTGGCAGTGAAGCCGCACACTACACTCCCTAAAAAAATTGGTTTTTAAGTGCGCGCAGCCACCGAGATGTGGTTTGGTGTTGCTGTATGCGTCACTTGCTGGCGGGGTAAGTGTGCGCGCTCACACTTGGCAGTGAAGCCGCACACTACACTCCCTAAAAAAATTGGTTTTAAGTGCGCGCAGCCACCGAGATGTGGTTTGGTGTTGCTGTATGCATCACTTGCTGGCGGGGTAAGTGTGCGCGCTCACACTTGGCAGTGAAGCCGCACACTACACTCTCTAAAAAAATTGGTTTTAAGTGCGCGCAGCCACCGAGATGTGGTTTGGTGTTGCTGTATGCGTCACTTGCTGGCGGGGTAAGTGTGCGCGCTCACACTTGGCAGTGAAGCCGCACACTACACTCCCTAAAAAAATTGGTTTTAAGTGCGCGCAGCCACCGAGATGTGGTTTGGTGTTGCTGTATGCGTCACTTGCTGGCGGGGTAAGTGTGCGCGCTCACACTTGGCAGTGAAGCCGCACACTACACTCCCTAAAAAAATTGGTTTTAAGTGCGCACAGCCACCGAGATGTGGTTTGGTGTTGCTGTATGCGTCACTTGCTGGCGGGGTAAGTGTGCGCGCTCACACTTGGCAGTGAAGCCGCACACTACACTCCCTAAAAAAATTGGTTTTAAGTGCGCACAGCCACCGAGATGTGGTTTGGTGTTGCTGTATGCGTCACTTGCTGGCGGGGTAAGTGTGCGCGCTCACACTTGGCAGTGAAGTCGCGCACTACACTCCCTAAAAAAATTGGTTTTAAGTGCGCGCAGCCACCGAGATGTGATTTGGTGTTGCTGTATGCGTCACTTGCTGGCGGGGTAAGTGTGCGCGCTCACACTTGGCAGTGAAGCCGCACACTACACTCCCTAAAAAAATTGGTTTTAAGTGCGCACAGCCACCGAGATGTGGTTTGGTGTTGCTGTATGCGTCACTTGCTGGCGGGGTAAGTGTGCGCGCTCACACTTGGCAGTGAAGTCGCACACTACACTCCCTAAAAAAATTGGTTTTAAGTGCGCGCAGCCACCGAGATGTGGTTTGGTGTTGCTGTATGCTTCACTTGCTGGCGGGGTAAGTGTGCGCGCTCACACTTGGCAGTGAAGCCGCACACTACACTACCTAAAAAAATTGGTTTTAAGTGCGCACAGCCACCGAGATGTGGTTTGGTGTTGCTGTATGCGTCACTTGCTGGCGGGGTAAGTGTGCGCGCTCACACTTGGCAGTGAAGCCGCACACTACACTCCCTAAAAAAATTGGTTTTAAGTGCGCACAGCCACCGAGATGTGGTTTGGTGTTGCTGTATGCGTCACTTGCTGGCGGGGTAAGTGTGCGCGCTCACACTTGGCAGTGAAGTCGCACACTACACTCCCTAAAAAAATTGGTTTTAAGTGCGCGCAGCCACCGAGATGTGGTTTGGTGTTGCTGTATGCGTCACTTGCTGGCGGGGTAAGTGTGCGCGCTCACACTTGGCAGTGAAGCCGCACACTACTCACTCCCTACAAAAATTGGTTTTAAGTGCGCGCAGCCACCGAGATGTGGTTTGGTGTTGCTGTATGCGTCACTTGCTGGCGGGGTAAGTGTGCGCGCTCACACTTGGCAGTGAAGCCGCACACTACACTCCCTAAAAAAATTGGTTTTAAGTGCGCGCAGCCACCGAGATGTGGTTTGGTGTTGCTGTATGCGTCACTTGCTGGCGGGGTAAGTGTGCGCGCTCACACTTGGCAGTGAAGCCGCACACTACACTCCCTAAGGTGGTGTACGTGCTATTTAAAGGTAGGAGAGCAGCAACGCACTGGTCTGCCACAGAAAAAATAACGCTCTATGGGTTATTAGGAACAAAAATCGATCTGGTGCAAAAACAAAAAAGGAAACAGCACCTCAGCTAAGCCTCTGACTGCAGCTGAGTGAGTAAGCTAAGCTATGAGGTCCGTCCTGTGTGCACTGTAAGGCTTCTCCTTCCTTCCCTCCCTGCCTGCCTGCCTGCCTACACAGCACTACTCTGTCCTCCTCCTAGCTCTCAGAAGAGCTGTTTGGGTTAATATAAGGAATCTTCCCTACACTGACAATCCCTGATCTGCTCCAGCATATATCTCTCTCTCCCTATACTAGGTCAGATCGTCTCAGGAATGTGGCCAAAATGGCGGGGACAAGCCTTATTTACTGCCTTGCCTGTCATACATGACATAGGCATCACGATGGACAGCAGCCAATCATAAGTCCTGCCACAACCAACTTTGCTATGGCATTACTGACTATGATTGGCTATCTTCACAAGTTTTCTGACCTAACACGCACGCTGTGCTGACTCGGAACATAACAGATTCTGTATTCGAGAGTCCTACTCCCGAATACAGTATACAGGACTCGGAATCGTAGACTCGTAGGACTCGGAATCGTAGACTCGCTCAGACTCGCTGCTGACAGCGGGTATCTGTGAAGAGTCAAGCTTATTGCCATTGAATTCCATTGGACTCGTCACTGTGCGAGTCCAAGCTGGGAGATTCGCCGAGTAACGAGTCCTGCGAGTACCTTCAGAATCGCCGAGTCCCGAGTCCTAGAGAGTAGACTCGCCCATCTCTACATGTGATATTCAGTCTTTTTGTCTGTATTGTTGCTGGGGAAGAACTTTTATGACTCTGGGAAGAGTGTGGATTCTGCATGACAACATGGTCATGTGATCTTGGAAGGGAGGCTCCCTCAAAAAGTCATGTGTCTCTGACCTCATCACAGGTCTTTTTGTCCTAATTGCTGTAGCTTTGGAGGAAGAAGTCAGCTTTCTTTTGTCTGGAAATAGAAACTTTCTGAGCTCCAAAACCAGAGGCTTCTACTGCACTACAAGAAAGTGATCTGTTGGAGGTAAGAGGAGGGGGGCTGCACTTTACCTGCTTTATATCGCTTGGTGTGCTGGGACCCTAACAAAGAGTCTTATCACATACTGTTTACAGTGCACAAGCCTGATTGTAATCTTTTTCTTTTTTTCTTTTTAGTTTACTGACATCTAAAATTACAATGGCACAGTCATTCCGCCAGGCTTAGCAGGGGTCACCAGGAGGTCAGATCCATTACGGATTCCCTCCTGGTGGACCCCAGCGCTACTGGGAATGCATCCTTACTTTGCAATTGTAAAATAAATTTTGAAAAGTATTTTTATTTGAGTTATTCCGTGTTATTTGCACACAGGCCTAAAAGGCCCCAGGTGCGTGAATATGGGGTAGTCCCAAAAAAAGGTTGTTATACCGAAATGCCTATAGCATAAAAATATATGAACAACTGGAAATTACTAACAACTATATACCTGAGAAATACCTAGAGTTTCAAAAATCTAACTAAAGTAATTTTACAGAAAATAGAAAACAGGTAACCTGGCAGGCCTGCGAGGCCCCAGGTATGCGTCCGCCAGCCTTAGCTGGGGTCACCAGGAGGTCAGATCTATTACGGAATCCCGTCCTGGCGGGCTCCAGCGCTAGTGTGAATGCTTCCTTACTTTGCAATAAACTTTGAAAAGTATTTTTTTTAGTTATTCCATGATAATTGAAAACGGACCTAAAAGGCCCCAGGTGCGTGAATGTGTAGATTTCTATGGGTATGCGTTCTAGGGTTAATAAGTACACTCTGATGTCTGCCCCCGTAGTTGCACAAACTCCTGACATAATGGTGAGGATAAATGGCAAAAGCCGCATATTCTCGACCATTGATGTCGCCAATGGGTTTTTCTCTATTGAACTCACAGAAAACTGTAGGTACAAATTTTTCACATATTGGCGAGCCTAGGCCCACTGTTTGAGGTTGTTATAGTGTCTTTTGTAGTGAAAACCTGTGGTCATCGTCTGGAGCGGATCAGGCCAGAGGAACGTGGATACAAATAACAGGAGGCACGGTGAATAGTGATGAGCGAGTACTAAAATGCTCGGGTGCTCGAAGCTCGGGCCGAGCATCCCGAGATACTCGTGTACTTGGCCCGAGTACCGAGCCCAATGTTATCCTATGGGAGACCCGAGTATTTTTATGAAATGACTGCCGGCAGCATGGAAAAACCCTAAAAATGTCACAAAAGTCTCAGAAGAGTGCTCAAATGACATGGCAACACCATGGGTCACTCAAAAGTCACAGCTGTGAACAATGTTGTCCGAGTTTCACGCCAATTTTACGGAGTCACCAGAAAACCTTCCAAAATGACACCAAAATGAATATTTAGGGTGGAAATGTTAAGGGCACATACCCAATAGTGAGATACAGCTGTTGTATGTTACTTTTTGTGATTACATGAAAGATTTTATGTGAAAACATTGTGTGCGGCACTCCGATGACCCTGAGAAGAGACGTACATGAAGCCCTGTCTTGAAATAATGTGCCCATTTTGAGGAACTGGGTCTTTTGTAGTATTTTCCTTTGTCAGGGCAGTCCAAAATTGGGAGGCTCCACATTGTCCCTGGATAGAGACGTGCAGGAGGGCCTGTAAACATGAAGTGGGTGTATTGTAGTATAGCCCTTTGGCCAGGGCAGCCATAAATTGGGAGGCTCCACATTGTCCCTGGATAGAGACGTGCAGGAGGGCCTGTAAACATGAAGTGGGCGTATTGTAGTCTAGCCTTTTGGCCAGGGCAGCCAAAAATTGGGAGGTTCAACAATGACCCATGCATACAGACATACAGCAGGGCCTGTAAACCTCAAGTGGGTGTATTGTAGTCTAGCCCTTTGGCCAGGGCAGCCAAAAATTGGGAGGTTCAACAATGACCCATGCATACAGACATGTAGTAGGGCCTGTAACCCTCAAGTGGGTGTATTGTAGTATAGCCCTTTGGCAGGGCAGCCAAAAATTGGGAGGTTCAACAATGACCCATGCATACAGACATACAGTAGGGCCTGTAAACCTCAAGTGGGAGTATTGTAGTATAGCCCTTTGGCAGGGCAGCCAAAAATTGGGAGGATCAACAATGACTATGCATACAGACATGTAGTAGGGCCTGTAACCCTCAAGTGGGTGTATTGTAGTATAGGCCTTTGGCAGAGCAGCCAAAAATTGGGAGGTTCAACAATGACTAATGCATACAGACATGTAGTAGGGCCTGTAACCCTCAAGTGGGTGTATTGTAGTATAGCCCTTTGGCAGGGCAGCCAAAAATTGGGAGGTTCAACAATGAGCCATGCATACAGACATACAGTAGGGCCTGTAAACCTCAAGTGGGTGTATTGTAGTATAGGCCTTTGGCAGGGCAGCCAAAAATTGGGAGGTTCAACAATGAGACATGCATACAGACATGCAGTAAGGCCTGTAAACCTCAAGTGGGTGTATTGTAGTATAGGCCTTTGGCAGGGCAGCCAAAAATTGGGAGGCTCCACATTGTCCCTGGATAGAGACGTGCAGGAGGGCCTGTAAACATGAAGTGGGTGTATTGTAGTCTAGCCCTTTGGCCAGGGCAGCCAAAAATTGGGAGGTTCAACAATGACCCATGCATACAGACATGTAGTAGGGCCTGTAACCCTCAAGTGGGTGTATTGTAGTATAGGCCTTTGGCAGGGCAGCCAAAAATTGGGAGGTTCAACAATGAGCCATGCATACAGACATGCAGTAAGGCCTGTAAACCTCAAGTGGGTGTATTGTAGTATAGCCCTTTGGCAGGGCAGCCAAAAATTGGGAGGCTCCACATTGTCCCTGGATAGAGACGTGCAGGAGGGCCTGTAAACATGAAGTGGGTGTATTGTAGTCTAGCCCTTTGGCAAGGGCAGCCAAAAATTGGGAGGTTCAACAATGACCCATGCATACAGACATGTAGTAGGGCCTGTAACCCTCAAGTGGGTGTATTGTAGTATAGGCCTTTGGCAGGGCAGCCAAAAATTGGGAGGTTCAACAATGAGCCATGCATACAGACATACAGTAGGGCCTGTAAACCTCAAGCGGGTGTATTGTAGTATAGGCCTTTGGCAGGGCAGCCAAAAATTGGGAGGTTCAACAATGACCCATGCATACAGACATGTAGTAGGGCCTGTAACCCTCAAGTGGGTGTATTGTAGTATAGGCCTTTGGCAGGGCAGCCAAAAATTGGGAGGCTCCACATTGTCCCTGGATAGACACGTTCAGGAGGGCCTCAAAACATTTTTCCCATTCAAAAGGAGCGGGTTTCCTGTCGTTGTAATGCCCATTCTAAAAGAATGGCCGAAAAAATTTACCACTGCGGGTATACCTCAAACAACAGCCTAACTATTGTAATGGTCATCATGGTGGCACATGAGGAGAAGGAGGAGCAGTCCAGCGATTAGCCAAAGTCCAGAAGTGTGTACCCATGGGTGAGTGGAGGTACATGGCAAATTCCCAGAACAAAATTTTAATTCAGTTGTCATTTGCTGGTGGTGTGGTGAAGTCTGGCCCAATCCAACCCTTGTTCATCTTGATCAGAGTCAGCCTGTCAGCATTTTCAGTTGACAGGCGGGTGCGTTTATCAGTAATGATTCCACCTGCAGCACTGAAAACACGCTCTGATAAAACGCTAGCGGCAGGGCAGGCTAGGACTTCCAAGGCGTAGAGAGCCAATTCATGCCACGTGTCCAGCTTGGAGACCCAATAATTGAAAGGCACAGAGGAATCTCGCAGTACAGTTGTTCGATCTACAAGGTACTCCTTCAGCATCTGCCCAAACTTAGCATTTCTGGTGGCACTACCCCGCACCTCAGGGGCTGTGGTACGTGAGGGGCTGAGAAAACTGTCCCACATCGTAAAGACTGTTCCCCTACCTCTGGCCGATTGGACTTGTGCCCCTCTCGGCCGTACGCCTTGGTTGTCCACCGAATCCTGACCTATGCCGCTAGCGTTTTGTGAGGGGAATGATTTGCCTACTTCCGTGACTATGGCCCTGTGGAACTGCTGCATTTTGGCTGACCTCTCCGCCTCAGGAATGAGAGACATAAAGTTCTCCTTGTAGCGTGGGTCTAACAGTGTTGCCAACCAGTACTGATTGTCGGCCAAGATGTTCTGAACGCGAGGGTCACGAGCCAGGCAGCTTACCATAAAGTCAGCCATGTGCGCCAGACTCTTAACAGCCATCACTTCAGTATCCAGACCAACACGATGACTGAACATGCTGTCCTCCTTCTCCTCCTCCTCATCTCCCCTATCCTCTGGCCAGCCACGCTGAATGGTGTGGTATGAGTGGTGTGCATGTCATATCCTCAATTTGGCCAGAGAGTTGCTCCATGTCTTCATCCTCCTCCTCCTCGTCATAGTCCCCCACTGCACGTTGTGATGAGATGAGGCTGGGCTGTGTGTTTTCACCCACACCCACTACTGTTTCTTGCTCCAAGTCATCGCGCTCGGCCTGCAATGCATCCTCTTTGATTTTCAGCAGAGACCGTTTTAGAAGGCAGAGTAGTGGTATGGTGACGCTAATAATGGCGTCATCGCCGCTCACCATCTTGGTGGAGTCCTCAAAGTTTTGGAGGACGGTACATAGGTCCGACATCCATCTCCACTCCTCAGGTGTTATGTGTGGAGTTTGACCCATTTCCCGACAGCTTAGGTGATGCAGGTAGTCCACAACTGCCCTCTTCTGCTCACATATCCTGACCAACATGTGCAGAGTTGAATTCCAACGCGTGGGGACATCACACACCAGTCTGTGGGCCGGAAGACGCAAACGGCGCTGAAAGCCGGCAAGGCCGGCTGAAGCAGCAGGTGACTTGCGAAAATGTGCAGACAGACGGCGAACTTTTACCAGCAGTTCAGACACATCTGGGTATGACTTTACAAACCTCTGAACCACCAGGTTGAGCACATGGGCCACGCATGGAACATGCGTCAGCTGGCCTCGCCTCAAAGCTGCCACCAGGTTCCGGCCATTCTCACACACGACCTTCCCTGGCTTTAGGTTCAGAGGTGTGAGCCAGTGATCTGCCTGCTGTTTCAGAGCTGTCCACACCTCTTCTGCATTGTGGGGTTTGTCACCTATGCAGACTAGCTTCAGCACAGCCTGTTGCCGCTTTGCAGAGGCAGTGCTGCAGTGCTTCCAGCTTGGGACTGGTGTGGAGGGTACAGTGGATGAGGATGCACAGGAGGAGGAGGCTGAGGAGCATGACATTCCGGAGCTGTAGAGTGTCGGTGAAACCCTGACAGAGGTAGGGCCTGCTATCCTTGGTGTGGGAAGGACGTGTTCCGTCTCTCGCTCAGACTGGGTCCCAGCCTCCACAATATTAATCCAGTGTGCCATCAAGGAGATGTAGCGGCCTTGCCCACAAGCACTTGTCCACGTGTCTGTGGTTAGGTGGACTTTGGCTGAAACAGCGTTGTTCAGGGCACGTGTGATGCTGTTGGACACGTGGTTATGCAATGCGGGGACGGCACATCTGGAGAAATAGTGGCGGCTGGGGACCGAGTAACGTGGGACAGCAGCCGCCATCAGGTCGCGGAATGCTTCCGTCTCCACCAGCGGGAAAGGCAACATTTCTAGCGCTATGAGTCGCGAAATGTGATCATTCAGGACTGTGGCATGTGGGGCGTTGGCAGCGTATTTGCGCCTGCGTTCAAATGTTTGCTGAATGGATAATTGAACGCTGCGCTGGGACAAGGACGTGCTTGATGGTGGTGTTATTTGGGCGTGGGCAACTTCAGTTGCAGGGCCGGAGGCTTGTTCGCGGCCAGCATTGACAGGGGATTGGCTCGCACACACAACAGGCGAAGACGCAGCAGTGACATCAGCAAGCACCGCTCCTCGACTCTGTTGTACTTCCCACAAAGTCGGGTGCTTGGCTGACATGTGCCTGATCATGCTGGTGGTGGTCAGGCTGCTAGTTTTCGTACCCCTGCTGATACTGGCATGGCAAGTGTGGCAAATGGCCTTTTTAGAGTCTTCTGGAGCCAACTTTAAAAACTCCCAGACTCGGGAAGACCGAACCTTTGCACAGGCATCTTGAGTCGTGTTGTTGTTCCAAGGAACAGTTGCCTGCCTTCTGCCTGCGGACACGACCCTGCTTCGTACTGCCTGTTGGGATGCTACGCCTCCCTCCCCCTGTGCACTGCTGGCCTCGCTCTGCATATCCTCCTGCCATGTTGGGTCAGCTACTGGATCATCCACCACGTCGTCTTCCTCTTCCGCACTCTGATCCTCCTCCTGACTTCCTGGCAATTGTCTCATCATCGTCCACCCCTTGTTGAGACACTTTGCCAACGTTCCGTTCGTGAGAACGTGGCTGCTCAAATATTTGGGCATCTGTACATACCATCTCCTCATCACCCACTTCAAGAGGAGGTGGCGACAGGCCAGATTCTGCGAATGGATACGTGAACAGCTCTTCCGAGTGTCCTAGTGTGGGATCAGTAATGTCCGTGGACGTGTACTCGGCCTGGTGGTAGGAAGGAGGATCAGGTTGGGAAATGTGCGGTGCAGTATCACGGCTACTGACACTTGACCGTGTGGAAGACAGGGTGTTTGTGGAGGTGCCCATCTGACTTGAAGCATTATCCGCTATCCAAGTAACAACCTGTTGACACTGGTCTTGGTTCAACAGCGGTGTACTGCTGCGGGCCCCAAGAATTTGGGACAGGACGTGCGAGCGAGGAGATGTGGCCCTTTGTTGTTACTAAATTAGTGCTTGCACACGACCTCGGCCTCTGCCTGCACCACCATCACGTCCACTTCCTTGTTCCTTGCCAACGCCCTTGCCAACGCCCTTGCGCATTTTGCCTGTATACAGCGACAACTGTCTGGTGACTGTAGAGGTCACAGGAGATTAGGATTTTAGGCCCTAACCTGTATCAAGGTAGTAATTACACCAGTCTGGTGACTGTAATGGTCACAGGAGATTAGGATTTTAGTCCCTAACCTGTATCAAGGTAGTAATTACACCAGTCTGGTGACTGTAATGGTCACAAGAGATTAGGATTTTAGGCCCTAACCTGTATCAAGGTAGTAATTACACCAGTCTGGTGACTGTAATGGTCACAGGAGATTAGGATTTTAGGCCCTAACCTGTATCAAGGTAGTAATTACAACAGTCTGGTGACTGTAATGGTCACAGGAGATTAGGATTTTAGGCCCTAACCTGTATCAAGGTAGTAATTACAACCGTCTGGTGACTGTAATGGTCACTTCCTTGTTCCTTGCCAACGCCCTTGCCAACGCCCTTGCGCATTTTGCCTGTATACAGCGACAACTGTCTGGTGACTGTAGAGGTCACAGGAGATTAGGATTTTAGGCCCTAACCTGTATCAAGGTAGTAATTACACCAGTCTGGTGACTGTAATGGTCACAGGAGATTCGGATTTTAGTCCCTAACCTGTATCAAGGTAGTAATTACACCAGTCTGGTGACTGTAATGGTCACAGGAGATTAGGATTTTAGGCCCTAACCTGTATCAAGGTAGTAATTACAACCGTCTGGTGACTGTAATGGTCACAAGAGATTAGACTTTTAGGCCCTAACCTGTATCAAGGTAGTAATTACACCAGTCTGGTGACTGTAATGGTCACAGGAGATTAGGATTTTAGTCCCTAACCTGTATCAAGGTAGTACGTACACCAGTCTGGTGACTGTAATGGTCACAGGAGATGAGGATTTTAGTCCCTAACCTGTATCAAGGTAGTACGTACACCAGTCTGGTGACTGTAATGGTCACAGGAGATGAGGATTTTAGTCCCTAACCTGTATCAAGGTAGTACATACACCAGTCTGGTGACTGTAATGGTCACAGGAGATTAGGCTTTTAGGCCCTAACCTGTATCAAGGTAGTAATTACACCAGTCTGGTGACTGTAATGGTCACAGGAGATTAGGATTTTAGTCCCTAACCTGTATCAAGGTAGTACGTACACCAGTCTGGTGACTGTAATGGTCACAGGAGATGAGGATTTTAGTCCCTAACCTGTATCAAGGTAGTACGTACACCAGTCTGGTGACTGTAATGGTCACAGGAGATGAGGATTATAGTCCCTAAGTCCTAACCTGGATCAAGCTAGTAAGTACAACAGTCTGGTGACTGTAATGGTCACAGAAAAGCTTGGACTCCGATCTGGATCACCCTGCCTATATCCTCCTAGATTAGTCCTGAGAAGGACTGTTGTGGTCAGCTCAGCAGCAGTTTGCAGCCCTGCTCCGGATCTACCTATGAGGGCCGCAAATCTGTCCCTAAACAGCAGCAGACACTCTCCCTACACTCACTGTCTGGATGCCTGTGTGCAGAGCACAGCGCGGCCGGGTCTTATAAAGGCTCGGTCACGCTGTGCAGGCCGGCCAATCACTGCAATGCCACAACTAACAGGGCTGTGGCATTGCAGTGGTCTTGCAGCCAATCCCTGCACGTGGGCTGGCTCTCAAAAGCGTGCCAACATGCAGAGATGACGACCACGAGCACAGCACGAGTATCGCTAGATTACTCGGTGCTCGCCGAGTAGCCCGAGTACAGTGATACTCGTGCGAGTACCGAGTAGTGGCGAGCATGCTCGCTCATCACTAACGGTGAAGTGATCCGTTATTCTGTGCGTTCAGTGCTCTGATAGCTTAGACGGGTGACACAGTTTTCAGTCTTAGTAAGACACGGGACACAGTCCTCATCAGAGAACCTTTTTCTGATTTTAACGATTTTTCTGATTCCTTTACGCGATACACGTCTATTGGCAAGGGATATCTTCACGTCACTTCGTTCAAACACCATCAACGTTGGATTCATCTGAGGAGTCCAGCTGGTCGGGAAAGAAGGCGTTCTGGAGTAAAAGGACCTTTTTCCAAGCAGCACAAGAGGGACGAAGGAACAGATGACACCAAGCAACATAGCCTCTGAACAGGTGAGTATGAACTTCTCCACCCTCAAACACCTGTGTAGAAATAGCACATTTAACCCAATACTGCCCATCACATACATGTCCACAGAGATGCTCTGGTCAACTTTACTGGACCAGGCATACGCACATGATAGAGTTTGTATTAGTAAAAGTGTTTTCCACAAAACTAAGAAACGCCTCCAAATGCTGGCTAAATTAGTATATACTTTTGAGGACAGTATTTGCAGGCCGGAGCATGTGGAAACACTTGCTAGCACAAGAAAGGCAGACAAAGTTTCGGATAACCTACACTGCCATTGTTGTGTGGAGAGCATTAAATGTATACACACTCTAGAAACTGAGCTAGAAGAAAGGGCCAAGTGTACAGCCGACAGGGGCCGGGAAATCTGTGTGTTAGAATCTAGGATATCAGAGAAAGAAACCTATTATTCTGACATGGATAGAGAGCTCCTCAGTCTGTACACTGAGATAAATCAGTTCAAGAGCAGAGTTGCATCCATGGATGCACTAGTGAGCACACTTAGCGAGGATCTGGCTGCAAAGTCACAAACGATTGAGAATTTGCAACAGGTCATCTCTAATCTGTCACGGAAAGGTACAAATAGCAGGGTGCCTTTGCCCACGAAACAGGTTTGTGTTTCAGGTACTGCACAGGATGGGGAGACTGCGGCAATGGGGTCCACGTCTCCCATGGATCAGAGATCCAGAGCTATAGAGTCCAGGGGACAGGTGGAACGGTCACTACATTTCACTCAAACACCAAGAGAGCATATACTTAGCGACCGCTTCCAGGGTCAGGACGAGAGTTGGGGATATGGAGGTAGGTGGGAAAGGGATCACAACACTTCCAATCCGCCAAATCATTCAGTAAGGTCAGATGAATTTTATCCTAACCGTAACAGTATGGAAAGGATAAAATTTCTGTTACAGATCTGCAAGGAGATCCCAAAATATGATCCCAGTCTAGATGCGTTTACTGCATGTGATATCTTTGAAGGTCACGGCAATAAATATTCTGTGGATCCAGAACTTCGAATGGAGCTATTCAAGTTGTGGTTGCCTACACACCTCAATCAGAGGTATGAGGCAATGGGGAGCACGGAACCCAGTAATGGACAGTTTCATGATAAGGAAGAACGCCTTTCCTTACTAATGACACTGGCAACGGGCCACAGGGACGTGACTCCAGAAATCCTGATGAAATTCAGACCAATTATACACGATGAACCTTTATCGCTGTGTAGTCGGTTTGAAGCTATGTACAGGAAGGTCACTATGGATCAAGGTATCGGTATTCCACAAGGCATGATCCGCATGTTTGTGGAAAAATTCCCATACCTTGATACTGCAATTAGGTTGAGTGCAGCGATGGAACCATCGCTCACTGATGCGGCCATGATTATTGAGCAGTGTAGACAAGATCTACTGCACAATAAAAAGTCGATTAAGGTTAGGGAGCATGTGCCCGTACACGTTAGATCACAAGATGAACGTGTGCGCCATGCTAGAAAGAAGTCAGCTGTTCGCTCCTCGGCCACACCATTTGAGAGGACAGGGAGCATTCAATGCTTTCTATGTTTGCAATTTGGGCACATGAAGAAAAATTGTCCTCAGTGGGTACGGAACCGAAACAGCCCTGAAAAATCTGGCAATAATAATGGTTTCAAGGTGAAACCTAATTATGCCAGAACAGTGGGGGAACAGGCTGATGGGTCTCGGGGATATTTACAAGAGCAGACACCAAAATGTGTTGCCACTGTAAATGCCCCAGTTGATGGTACAGGGGTTGTGGAATCTACTGATTCCACAAATAGAACTACTGTTGAGGATCTCCAAATTGCAGTACGTACCTCTCAGGTACCTACTGGAAATCTTGTCAACATCGATTGACAATTAGGAATCCCTAAAGAGCTGGCTCCAGTATGTCCTGTCATACTGGATTCTTCAGGGAGACCCCACATAAAAGCCAGAATTAAAGATCAGGACACACAAATTATGCTTGATACTGGTGCGGAAATCTCCATTACTAATATCAAACATGATTTGCATCCAAACAGCCCTCAGTGTGTGGTGATTGGATTTGATCACCAACAAGGGGGGGTGAAGGCCCACAGAATTGAGGAAGTGATTGTCCAGATTGCCAAACACTTAACCCTCAAGATCCCAATGTGGTATTACCCTGGTTCTGACAACATCATCGGAACTGATGTAATGACCCAAAATGGATGGATCCTGGATTTGGCAAACTGCATTGTGTGGAAGGGACCCAGACAATCCAAGGTGTGTGTCATACAACGCCAGTGTCTGGGACCACCTTTGCCAGCAATGGAGAATTCAGCTGATATGCTCGAACACAAATGGCCAGAGGTCTCGCATAATATAGACCTTGAACCCATTGTGTACGAACATCCTGATCTGTGGGCCCAGGGTAAAAACGACTGTGGCAGATTGATTGCTGTCCAGGTGGACATACAGAGGCCAGACCCACCCCCTCAACGTCAATATCGCTTTCCACTGGAAGCGACACAGTCGATATTCAACACTGTCCTGGAATTGGAGACCAAGGGTGTGGTCATAGAGGGGAATTCAAGGTGCAACAACCCTCTATGGCCTGTGAAGAAAAAGGCAACTGGTGTGTCCTTAATAAGTACACTCCGATGTCTGTCCCCGTAGTTGCACAAACTCCTGACATAATGGTGAGGATAAATGGCAAAAGCCGCATATTCTCGACCATTGATGTCGCCAATGGGTTCTTCTCTATTGAACTCACAGAAAACTGTAGGTACAAATTTGCTTTCACAGTGGGGAACAAACAGTACATGTTTAATGTGCTCCCCCAGGGGTTCCACAGTAGTCATACGTATTTTCATCAGGCATTGGCAGCCATACTGAGCGTGTTTTCTCGGCCGGAATGCCTCCTGCAATATGTAGATGACTTACTCCTGCACACAGAGACCATGGAAGAACACTTGATTCTGGTAAGGGAGCTCTTGGAACTCCTATCTAAATCTGGACTCAAGCTGAGTCCTCACAAGGCAAATTTGGCCAGAACAGAGGTGACTTTCCTTGGGGTGCAGGTCTCTTTTGGAGCCAAAGGAATTGTGGCAGCCCGAGTGGAAGCTATGGTCAAGTTACTTCAGCCTGGCACTCTACAGGACTTAAGGAAGTTCCTGGGAGTGACCAACTTCATGAGAGAATTCATAAAGGATTTTGCTGCCAAAGCGAAACCCCTTTATGAACTCCTCAGAGGAGAAGAACCCTCACTCCAGGGCTGGTCAGAAGCACAGGATGAGGCCTTTTCAACTCTGAAAAGAGACCTCTCCTCTGCACCTGTGTTAGCCACCCCCAGCCCAGATTGTGAAATGGCCATCCAGGCACATGCTGGAACTGAGTATATCTCTGTTGTCCTGCTACAGCAGATAGGACATGACAGTAGACCACTGGGGTACTTTTCCCGGCTCCTCTCACCGCTCGAACAAGGGTTCGACGAATGTGCCAAACAACTGGCTGCCATACACTATGCCGTTAAAACCACCGAGCATATTGTAGGTTTCCGATCTCTGACTGTACAGACACCACATTCTCCTTTGGTTCTTTTACTCAGAGATACACTCTCTGGAGTCTCCCAACAGAGATTCGGGAAATGGATCATGGACCTCAGTGGCTGGAATTTGAAAGTGGACCACAAGGCAAAGTATGTTCTGTTCCAGTTGTTAAACATGACAGGGACCGAACATGGGTGTGGTCAACCATCACTATCCAGTACACCACAAATATTCAGGACCGACAGACATCCAGAAGCCAGGGTCATCTTTGTTGACGGCTCTCGTTTCTGTCTGGATGGCACGTATGTGTCCGGATTTGCAGTGCTGGATGAGACCACAGGCACCCAGAGTCTTGTCCACCTGCCAGGTCACATGTCAGCACAACGGGCTGAACTGGAGGCTGTCAAGGAGGCTCTCCTCCTTCAAACTCCAGGGAATCGAACTATATATATTGACAGTTCATATGTAGTTCGATCTCTCACCCTGCACCTGAACACATGGAAAAAACGAGGGTTTGTGGACAGCCAGAATAAACCTCTGGCCCACGTTACAGTCCTAAAGGAATTGCGGGATTGGGGCTTGGAAGATCAAGCGGAAGCAGCCATTATCAAAGTCCCAGCGCATCAAAGAGGGGAACAGCCTTTGACCATAGGCAATAACAAGGCCGACGAACTGGCCAAGTTTGCAGCAGTGTCTGGTGTCCTTCGGGAACCAGGAACTGAGCAGATCCCTGCATTTCGGATTGCAGTGAGGCAAACCAAACTAAAAGATGGACCTGTGTCATTTGAAGAGGAAGAGGCAAAAGATCCCGTTCTAATGACACATATCGAGCTCCACAGCATCCCTGGACAATATGTCAGGGGATTCTGAGTCATGGTACTGGTACCCAACAACTTCCTCTACCAGTAGTCCCGCAACATTTACCGGCAGGAGATAGCGATCAGTGGTACCAGTTCAGTGGTAGAGGACAAGTATGTGTGACAGTGGTAAGGGTCCTATATGGGGTTGAAGGTCTCCAACCAGTCAAACCACACCTGGATTCTTGCAATGTTTCTACCCACCAATTGGCAGATCCCACAGTTCCTCAACTGTCATCCCCATGGAAGATCATCACCGGAACTAAATTCGTTCTATATACATGCCGAATTTCTGTAGATGACTTCAGAGTAGATCACTGGGATCACAGATGTGAGGAGTTTGTGAGGAACAAATTGACATGATGAGAGGATGGATAGAGGCGGGGCAAGAAGTGAGAAAAGATGATCCCCGACACAGGAAATTCAGGGGGAGGAGAGACTTGATAGAGATAGGAATTAGTGGAGGTGCATTGGGAGTAGGTGCCCTGAACACTATGGATATGGAAGTCCTGAGAGGTAAGCTCGGGGACATTGCGCGACATGCTGGGGAAGGGTTCAGAACTCTGCTTGATGTAAACATGTCTTAGAGGGTTTGCAACATTCGCACATTGATGCCACTACCTCTCTATCTACGGCTCTACGAGAGAAGTTTAGAAGGTTAGTTGCAGGTCTTGTAGAAGTGCAAGACAGAGTTCAGTTTGCCCTAGCATGTACGCAGGTCCAGAGTGAACTCTCTGACAACCTAAAGCATATAGTGTCCTCTCTATACAAGGGCCACTTCCCATTCAACCTCAGACAAAGAGTAAGTTCCCTAATCTCCCCGTTTGCAGCCAACCATACAAACTGGTGGCTGGTTCAATGGCATGGGTGCCATGATCTCACCTGCACGGCGTCTTCTTTGGCACCGGTATCTGGTAATATCAAAAAGGGGTACAGTGCCATGAATATAGGAATTGTTGTTAGCAATCAGACGGTGCTTCATCCACAGCTCACCTCAGACATCCTAACCTATGAGCGAGGCCATCCTTATCTGTTTGATACAGAGGGATGTTGGAGGAAAGAGGATGCTATCCTCTGTCAAGGGAGTCAAGATAGGGTGCTTAGGCCCCAGTGTTGGGACTCTGAGGGGTCATGTGAGATGAAGACTAACACAATACCCTCCTCTCATCTGAAATATTTGGGTCAAGGCTATTGGTGTTGGTACCAAGGGAAAAATATAACGTATTCTTTATATAGCACTAATTGCACCGAAAGAGGCATACTCCTCCCAGGAGCATATTGTACCCTTAGTCCCGTTTTAGGTTTAGATGTCGCAGATCAGCAGGGGAGGACCCCGATAACAACGGAGAAGAGACTCGACATTCGCCCTGACACTCCTGTGAGACTGCAAAAGATTCCTCTTGGTTTTGGTTGTGAGCTCAAGCGTCTCTTGTTAGATTTCAGCGAAGAAGACGACATACTCCGAAATCTTCATGAGGCTGAGAATCAAGCCACTATTCAGCTTGAGCATGACAAAACCAAGATAACGAGGATTACCAATGCCTTAGATACAGACTCTAAGGTGTCCTGGTGGGAAAGTATATTTGGCTATAGTCTGACAGCTATATCGTTTTTTAATTTCATTATCCACCCTGTGATTGTTCTTCTGGTTCTTGTTCTTGTTATGTACATTGGACTGTGCCTAGTTTACCGGAGAGTAAAGAGACTTGCCCACCAGATACAAGAGAACCAGGCAGAACTTCACGAATTTAACCGCCAAAAAAGTCCAGGACTTAGCACTAAAAGTCCTGAAACCTTGAGATTATATTTGCTAAGAGTGTTTAGGACATTACGTCAACTGAGCCCTGAAACCTCATAACATTGTATATCTTGTTTGGCTTTTACTTTGATTTATGGTAAAGGAATGGGGGAGGGAAATATAGTATTGTTATATACTGTTTAATTTTTACATTGGTATGGTATTTGTTCGCGGAGGGAGGGATATAGGTTTGTTTTGTTTTTTTGTATGAATGAGGAAAGAGTAAGGTTCTGTAGGGACAGGCCCCATCATTGTCTAAGGTATTTGCTACTTCAATCCTTGAGTCGGTAACGTTCATAAGGGATGGATTGAAGGTCGGTTGGACTGCGTTATTCTCACAGTCAACCTAGGTGTGCTGATATCATACCCTACCCAATAAACTCTGACCGGCCTAGTAGAGATTCAACTATCTATCCATGGAAGAACCACATTAACGATAGATGCTTCAATCAAGCTTGCAGGAGAAGTCTCTGTTGAAAGTCGTGCCTCATCTAAGAAGAATGCCATCCCCTGATTGATCTAATCCCAAGAAGGAGGTGCTCCAAGAAACCACCTGATGAGGCCCAGCTACAGATTGTGATCCCCGGCAGTCCCTACACACTAGACTTGAAAAAAATAAATAAATAAATCTGGTAGGGAGAGGGGCGAACACAGGAAAACTCTGTGGGCCGATCAAGAGACGAAGATGCAGCAACTCCAGAGTCTAAGTAGTCAAGCTGGGAAGAAGACTACTTGGGGATAGGCGAGTTTCTCGAGATTGGCATCGACAAGATCAGAAGTGTACTGACAAATAGAGAACTTTATTCCTGAACCAAAGAGAACAAGAAGATCTACAAAGATGACTTTGGTGTAATCTATGGATGGAGACACTGGATTACGGCGAACGGCAGGGGAGAGGTGATGGCGATGGGTGATGTCTAGATACCTAAGTGGAAAATTTTACTTCATTTCATCCTGAACGGTTATTGGTGATAGGATTGAGTAGGCAAATATATTCCACAATTCCCACTCATTTTATTGTTGTATTTTCCGACAAAAGGGGGAATGTTGAGGGGGAAATGATGGCATAATTAAAATGAATCACTGAACTCCATATTGGATTTAATGAGAGCTGAATATTTCAACCATGTATAGGATTGTTCTTCTGTGTGATGTCTTTTTGGTTTTAGGAGTAAAGGTTGCATCTACATACTAAATGGATATTGGCCCTGCAGCCTCCTGGCTTGAATGCAGGTGCTGTTTGCTAAATCCAATGTCATTTACATATGTATACAACCTTTGTGGGTTTGGAGTATTGGCCATTGCCCTTCAGGTAGACATCCCGTCTCCGGCCTATGGAGATGTATATGGCTAGACAATACTGGTGATGTTTGACTGATAAACCATTGTTCTTCAGACAGACATCCTGGAGCCAATCAAAGAGTGGTCTTCCCTGATACTAGGACGCCATCTGCAGGCAGGGGATTATTACTGTATATTACAGGAGGTGATTATAAATAGTTGCCACAGAAGATACCTGAGAAGGGCGGAGTTGTGGGTTGTATGTGGGTGTGGATGTGAAATCTTTACTATATATGGAGGTGGAATCAAGACACTTGCTCTCTTTCTACTTGGATGCACCATGGAATAGGACCTTCAACATCTGGCCTAAGTATCATCCCATATCTCCTCTATATCTTTCCTGTAACTCTTTTGCTCTCTCTCTCTCTCTCTAATAATATTCTGTCTATATTCAGGGATAGTTAGGGGCAGGTGAATGAATGTAATTAATATAATGTGCATGTATATTTAGGTAACGTGGGTATTAGTAACTCTGGGTGTTTTACATCATTGTAACAGTAAATGATTGTGTGTTAGTTATCGTGCTATCTAGAAATATATATTATTGTTGTAGACTTTTTGGGTGTGCTGAATAAATATTCATTTATTAGGACAGACTTGTTTTCATTAAGTCGTCGGTATATACATATATATATATAGTTAATCAGCATAGGAACAGAAAGCGGTAAGGAAGGGAAGATTCTGGATATCGGTGATTGTAGTCATAACCGACAACAACAACCGATAAACAGAACCAGCCCTACAACATACTATACCTTGTTGCTGCTAGTATGCTACAGGGGGATTACCGTGCTATGTCCCCCTTAAAAATTATACAATTATATTAGTATGGGAGCCCAGGGCAAACTTATACCCTTTTGCCAATGGTCTATTTTTGTCAAATGAGAAAAATAGACCATTGGCAAAAGGGTATAAGTTTGCGCTGGGCTCCCATAATAATATAATCGTATACAGTCATATGAAAAAATTTGGGCACCCCTCTTAATCTTACTCTTTTTTTTGTTTAAAATTGTTTTTTTGCAACAGCTATTTCAGTGTGATATATGTAATAACTGATGGACACAGTAATATTTCAGGATTGAAATGAGGTTTATTGTTACCAACCGAAAATGTGAAATATGCATTATTTAAAAAATTGACAGGTGCAAAAGTATGGGCACCTCAACAGAAAAGTGACATTAATATTTAGTAAATCCACCTTTTGCAAAAATAACAGCTTCTAGTCACTTCCTGTAGCTGTTAATGGCATTGTTCACACACAATTTGTGTTTGTTTTAGCACTCCTAAAACCACATGCGTTTTTTTAAGAGTGCTAAAAAATGTCTCTTGTGTGTCTGAAAAGATTAGAATCCTTTTTGGACTTTCTTATTTTTTCCTCAAAAACGCAGGCAAAAACGCTAGCGTTAACGCAGGGTGCATAAATGTGCCATTTAAAAACACATGAGTTTCCCATAGGGCCCCATGTTATAGAAACGCATGCGATTTTGGAAACCACCCCTGCGTTTTTTTCCAGCACCCAAAAAACGCTGCATGCAGCGTTTTTTGGACTGGGGGAAAAAAACGCAAGTGGAGCTGAAAAACGCATGTATACTCAAATGTACCCTAACAGTCCAAAAAACGCAGAGATGGTCAAAAAAGCTCATGTGTGTGAACAAGGCCAATGAGTTCCTTGATCCTGGATGAAGGTATTTTTGACCCTTCCTCTTTACAAAACAATTCCAGTTCAGTTAATTTTGATGGTCGGCGAGCATGGACAGCCGGCTTCAAAACATCCCACAGATGTTCAATGATATTTAGGTCTGGGGACTGGGATGGTCATTCCAGAACATTGTAATTGTTCCTCTGCATGAATGCCTGAGTAGATTTGGAGCCGTGTTTTGGATCATTGTCTTGCTGAAAGATCCATCCCCGGCGTAACTTCAACTTTGACACTGATTCTTGAACATTATTCTCAAGAATCTGCTGATACTGAGTGGAATCCATGCGACCCTCAACTTTAACAAGATTCCCGATGCCGTCATTAGCCACACAGCCCCAAAGCATGATGGACCCTCCCCCAAATTTGACACTAGGTAGCAAGTGTTTTTCTTGGAATGTTGTGTTTTTCTGGCGCCATGCATAACGCCTTGTTGTATGACCAAACAACTCAATCTTTGTTTCATCAGTCCACAGGACCTTCTTCCAAAATGAAACTGGCTTGTTCAAATGTGCTTTTGCATACCTCAGGCGACTCCGTTTGTGGCGTGCATACAGAAACGGCTTCTTTCGCATCACTCTCCCATACAGCTTCTCCTTGTGCAGTGTGTGCTGTATTGTTGACCGATGCACAGTGACACCATCTGCAGCAAGATGATGCTGCAGGTCTTTGGAGGTGGTCTGTGGATTGTTCTTGATTGTTCTCACCATTCTTCTTCTCTGCCTTTCTGATATTTTTGTTGGCCTGCCACTTCTGGCCTTTACAAGAACTGTCCCTGTGGTCTTCCATTTCCTTACTATGTTCCTCACAGTGGAAACTGATAGGTTAAATCTCAGAGACAACTTTTTGTATCCTTCCCCTGAACAACTATGTTGAACAATCTTTTTTTCAGATCATTTAAGAGCTGTTTTGAGGAGCCCATGATGCCACTCCTCAGAGAAGATGCAACTAGGAGAACAATTTGCAAGTGGACACCTGAAATAGCTTTTCTCATGATTGGATACACCAGGCTATGAAGTACAAAGCTCAATGAGGTTAACAAACCAATTTAGTGCTTCAGTAACTCAGTAAAAAGTAGTTAGGAGTATTCAAATCATGAATCAGAAGGGTTCCCATAATTTGGCACCTGTCAAATTTTGAAATAATGTATATTTCACTTTTTTGGTTAGTACAATAAACTTCATTTCAAACCTGAAATATTACTGTGTCCATCAGTTATTACATATATCACACTGAAATAGCTGTTGCAAAAAAACAATTTTAAACAAAAAAAAAAGAGTAAGATTAAGAGGGGTGCCCAATTTTTTTCATATGACTGCAACTTTTAAAGTTCAGGTTTGGCTCAGTTTGCTAAATGAGCATACGTTTGCCAACTAGTTTAGCAAACAGTTTGCCAAACTTTTGAACTTCGCTCAAATCAATGGGAGGCAAAATGAAGGGCCTAGAAAAACACCTTCAAAGGCACCCAAAAGCTCAAACCGCTTTACAGTGGAGCCCCGCTCTTTTGGCACAGATATTGACTTGCTAAACTATTAATTATCAAGCTTTAGCACCGCTGTCACCCTGCTTCCGGGCCCACTCATGAACCTCACTGCTTCCTCCCTGTTGAATGGTTAAAGCCAGTCTTAGCTAGCCTCACACACCCCCTCTCTACCGGCGTCTGTCATTGGTTGTCAGTATGGCCACCAAATTGACATCAGATTACGGTAAAAATAAATAAATAATTGAAAACATGGGAATGCACTTCACTGTGTTTTCGATTGCCATCCAAGGTATCTCAGGAGGCTGAGGGCTGGAATTCTCAGCCTGGTAGGGCCCAAGCATTCTGGACCACCCATGCTAAAAACTGCAGCCTGCAGCCATCCCAGAATTGGCATCTCCATGAGAGACGTCAAAACTGGTTGTCACCAGCAGTTAATGTCAATTGAAGATTAGCCAGCTGACATCAAGCCCTAAATTGATAATGTCAGGTCTATTTAGACTCTATGTAAGACTTAACCATTATCAATCTATAATGAATTAGTAAAAACACAAAACACAGAAAAAAATCACACAACCCTGCAAAATTGAATTTTTTGAAAAATATGAGACGTTTTCACTGATTTTTATGTAATTTGGTGTGCTGATTGCGATAAATGACCTCCATTTTTTCCACCACGTAAGGATTTTTTTGTAAAGCCAAGATCGATATTTTTGCTAAAATCCTATTTATAAAGGAATTCTGTTGAATAATTGTATATGTAATATCTGGCAACAGTGGTTTTTATCCATTTAAATTTATGTATAAATATACAGAGGCCCCCCCTGCTGGCACACGGCCCCCCCATCGGTATACAGAAGCCACCTGCTGGCACACTGCCCCCCCTTCAGTATACAGAGGCCCCCTGCCTCCGCATTGATCTCACCCTCTGATGTCCGCAGGCACCCTGGGTCCTCTCCTCGCTGCATGCCGAGTTTGCTGAGAGCGGCGTAGCAGTGATGACGTCATCACTGCGCCCGGTGGTCACATGTAGAAGATAGGTGAGTGGACGGAGGACCCTGGGTGCCTGCAGACATCGGAGGATGAGATCAATGTGGAGGCAGGGGGCCTCTATATACTGAAGGGGGGTCGTGTGTCTGCAGGGGGGGCCTCTGTATATTTATACATAAATTTAAATGGATAAAAACCACTGTTGCCAGATATTACATGTACAATTGTTCGACAGAATTCCTTTTTAAATAGGATTTTAGCAAAGATATCGATCTTGGTTTTACAAAAAATCCTTACGTGATGGAAAACAATGGAGTTCATTTTCAACACACTAAATTACATAAAAATCAGTGAAAACTTCTCTTGTATTTTTTTCATCGCAGGCCTGTGATCATTTATTTGGAAGAAAACACACAGACTTTCATGTTTCCCCTCTTTAATACCACCAAACATACCCTTTAAAGGTAATACACAAGTAGCACAAGTTGTCCCATGACAAAACATCTTATCTCTGCTACATCTCGATAAGCGGAGATGCCGGAGAAGTGTCCACCCACTCACTGGGCGTATTGCTCAGATACTGGCAACAGTCTTTCTGAGCTGCTGAGCAGTGACATCAGACAGTTCATTAAAGAATAGAGCATACACACCTTTGCAGAGTCCTCAGATGAGCTCTTTCACAGAGAGCTCACAGGGATGTAGCAGTGCTGCAGTTCTTCAAGGGACCTTGCTGTGGATTATCGTCAGAGGATATGTTTGGATTTAAATATGTGTAACAGCAGGTTGTCTGCGTGTTTTATTTATAGTAAAGGAATTTTCTCCTTGTGTTTTATTTCTAATAAAGGATTTTTTTCTGTGTCTGTGTTTTTTAACTATTTACTCACCGGATTGGTAATGTGGAGGTATCATAGATGCCTCAACATTACCAGCCAAGGGTTTATGATAGCTTTCAATACTCATCCATCATTAACCCCTTCTATTATGCTGACTGCCGCCGCATCATGAAAGCAAGAAGAGCTAGGGCATCTTATGGAGGCGCCAGTTCTGGGGCAGCTGCAGCATACTATTGCTAAGGTGGTGAGGGCCCATGAAAGATGGCCCTTACACCCTAAGAATACCAGACCTCATCTATCAGGTTTATCTTGGCGGCTAATCCAAAATGAGAGGACCCTATGCTGTTTTTTTCACGTTATTTAATTATTTATAAAAAAAATTATAAATAAATCATACAATAATTTAAAAAAATAGCTTGAGGTGCCCTCTGTTTTTGATTACCTGCCAAGGTAAAGCTGCAAGCTGTGGTCTGCAGCTGTCTGCTGTACCCTAGCTGGTGATGAAAAATAGGAGATACCCAGAACGGATTTTTATAATTAATTATTTATTTTTACCTATATACAAGACTAAAACACCCTTTAGTGCAACATGACAGGCACTAAAGAATGCAAACTTACAATATGTAAGTTTTATGATAGATCTATCTATCTATCTATCTATCTATCTATCTATCTATCTATCTATCTATCTATCTATTTTTTCCATCTACATATAAAGCTATTTATCTAGCTATGAATTCATCCATCCACATAAACAGCTGAAAACTTGAATAAGGAAATTAGGGGTTTTCAGTTAATTGCCGGCGCTCCTCATATAGTAATGACCCAAGTTCTTTCACATTTATTAGGCAAAAAGTAGATATAAAAAAAAATGTGTTTTGGCTCAAATTACTAAAAGAGCCTTCATCAGGTCCATATAGAGTTTTTACTTTTTGCCTAATAAGTGTGAGAGAACTTATGAGAACTTGGATCATTATTATATGAGGAGCACCGGCAATGAACTGGAAACCCCTAATTTTCTAATTCACTACCGCAGATGGTGAAGGACCTTGCCGAGTGTCCAAGAGCCGAGCAACAGGCTCTTATTGGGACAAGGCGTAGTAGTTGTCCCAGTAAAATTTGTCTTTCTGCAACCGACATCTGGTGAGTACAATATTGTGCTCAATCACCCTGATACAATCAATCTATGAACTTAGATTTCGTGCAGCTCTGTCTGTTCTCTTGTATCTCTTCACTCAGAGCTATTGCCTCTGCTAGCTTAAAATTTGAGTAATTTTGAAAATCTTAAAAATGCTAAAAGATTTTAAAGGAGTGGCACCAACATAACATGCTCCACTCCTGGCGCTTCACCCGGCTCTCTTGTTGCCCTTGTGCTTTGGCAAACAGGATAATGGTATTTGGAGTTAGTGCCAGCTGGGTAATGTCAGCTGACCTGAAGTCAAGAAGTTAGTAATGCCAAGGAGTCAATCAGATACCTAATATTACTAACCAAGTCAGTAAGGACATACATAACCACACAAATAAATACTTTATTTGAAAATTACCTTAATACATTTCCTCTTTCACCTTTATTTACTAAAATCTATTTTTTTTAAAGTTTCCCATTCCACCCCCTCAAAAGGGCAAGGTCAGTGACTACATCCATCATATGATGGGGCAGCAGGCACTGCACTGCTCCCGGTAATGTGACAAGCCACGACTTCAGTGAGATTGTCTCAGGTTACACAGTGGGTATCATTCAGCAGGGAATCCCACTGTGTGACCTGAGATAACGTCAGTGGAATCAGCGCTCATAACACTAGCTGTCCCTTGGGAGTCACAATATCATGCAAGATGCAGCAGGTATAACTATGGTGATAGAGCGAGTATGATAAGCAGTGACGCCAGGGAATGCAGTGCAGTTCACACTTGCATTATAGCCCCTGTGTGACCCTTTGAGTCTGAATTGCAGTAATGTTTATGATGGTACTGCTATTCACATTGTCACCAGTGCCTGCGTGCATGCTCCCACAGAATATGGGGGATGTTTTCTATGAACGTGACCCCCTTATATGCTTGGAAAGTCCTTTGCCCATGGTGCATTGTTTGATGCTTTTTTTGAAGCAGATTTTGAGAATCTGCATCAAAATCTGCATGTCTATCCTGAAGCCTGCAAAGTCCTTGTGAGATTAGAAGTGCTGTGCCAACGTTGCTTTTTTTCTTGCACATTTGATGCAGATTTTGAGGCATAAAAAAGAAATCTGCACCAAATCTGCAAGGACAAAAAAGCAACAAGAAAACAGCACTTCTGAACTGTCATAGATTTTGCCGGCTTCACGATAGACATGCAGATTTTCATGCAGAAACATCTACGTCAAAAAAAGCATCCAACAATGCACCGTGGACACAGGACCTAAGTGGCTGCAGGGAGAGCCACAGTTGTGGTGGAAGGGCTTGAGAATACCTGCTCAGAGACGTCTAAGGCAGGAGCAGACAACTCCAGTCCTCAAGAGCTCCAAACAGTGCAGGTTTTTAGGATTTGCTTGGCATTGCACAGGTGGTAATTTATTTACTTGCACAGGGATTATTCCAACACGTTGAGCAATGCTAAGGAAATCCTTTGCACTGTTTTCAGCCCTTGAGGACTGGAGTTACCCAGCCCTGTTTTACAAGAGTGTGTGAAGTGTCTTGTATTTTCATATCTCACACATTCAGGCCAGTGGCCTGTGGCTTGTTCACCAGCCTCTGTAGGAGAGTCAAAGCACCTCATAGTTTGCAGAAACAGTCCAGCACACAAGGATTAAAGTAAAAAAATCTTTAGGCTATGTGCTGACAGTGCATTTTTGATGCATTTTAACAGCATTTTTTGTAACCTTGTATCATAAAAATTCATGTGAATCCTTTCCCAGCATAGTCTATGAGAATTCTGAAGTGCTGTGCCTATGATGCTTTTTTCCTTGCAGATTTGCAGTATTTTTTTGTCTAGAGAAAAAAAATTAGCATGTCAATTCCTTTGGCATATGAGCAGCATTTTTCTGCCCTTCTTGCTATTGAGAATAGCTTAAAAACATGTAAGACCAAAATCTGCACCAAAATTGCACTAAAAACACACAAAAAACACAGTGCATATTTGGTGCGTTTTTCTGCCACAGGGTGCAGTTTAGCAGTGTTTTTGCTGCAGAGAATTTCTGCACCTAAAATGTTGTGACGGTACATATCCTTAGTACCAAACCAGCACAGCGAAACGCCGCGTTGGGGCTCCTAGCCGTGACCAGGCCTAAGGGATCATATTAAGTGTACATATGGGTAATTTCTGATATTTGATCATTGAACTACTCTTTGCTGGTTTTTCACCTTATACATATATTTGTCCTTTGTTGCTCCCTCTGCATTGGCAGCTCTTATGCTAGTTATGTCTAGTTAAATTGCACAGCACTAAGCACTTTATTGCTGCCTTTGTGTTTGGGTGCAAATAATCTTTGTCTGTATTTCTACCATAATATGTGTATTTGTATTGTGGCACCTGCAATGATTGTATATGGAGACAATTTTGTTATATCTTGAATATGCCCTGCACTTTTGATTGTTTTACTCCCTGAAACCCTGTAAACAGCTCTTTCTTGTATGCACCGTATAAATGCCACTTCTAGATTGTTCCAATAAAAAACCTAGTTTTTGCATCATATTCAGTTCTCTTTGTATTATAATGTTTTGTGAATATGTGGATGCTTAAGGTGACCCCCTCACGTATACTATTATGTGGGGGGTGTCGACCCTTACTTTTGAGCCCAAAAGGGCGTTGTTTCTAGGTACATATCCTTAGTGTAGCAACATTAAAAAAAGCACATGTTGGTACATGATTTCATTTTTCACATTTATAATACTCAAACACCTGATAATCTTGAGTGCTGAGTGAATAGTGAAATACTCAGATTTGGGAGAATCGTAACGAGTAATTTGTAATACTTGTGTATTCGTACCGATAAGAGAGTTCAATTGAAGTCAATAGGAAATGCAAGTTTTTGTTTGCTGGATCCAACAAAGATGTCTGGAGGCATGAGAAAAAGGCAAAATGGATGGGAAAGTGATGAAACTGAGTGGGAACAGCCTGGAGAATATGCCTGCATTCATTTCTGACTCACATATGGTTTCTGGGTATAATGCCAGAGTATTACACCACTTTTAAGGATTCACAAGAACACCTAGCAAACTAAACCTAAATTGCATTTTAATATTTAGGGAAAAAAGCACCTCCAATAGCACCTCCATGTCATTCTGCAGCCCTAAATTCAAGTTTCAGAGGGCAAGCGGCTCTAAGGAAACCTGATTTTTTTGAGGGGCTTCAGGTGACCTTGTACCATATGTTTGGGTAGGACTGCTGTTAGGATAGGGTCAGACTAGCGTCAGCCTTTTGGCTGACAGAACTATGTAAAACTTAGAATTCTGCAGCCTGATGCAAGTGTTAACGTGCTGTAACGCTGTGTTCAGGCTGCCTATATATCCCTATGGTTACCGGTCTCCCAGAACAGCCAGCCGCTCAACACAGAAGTACCGGATATGTGTTATTCCTGAGCGCCAAGGAAAACACTTCAAACAATGTTTCATGTGCACTCAGGAATAGCACATATCCGTTAATTCTGTGCCAAGTGGCTGGCTGTGATACCAGTGACCATAGGGATATATAGGCAGCCTGAACACAGCATTACAGCATGTTAATGCTTGCGCTCAGTCTGCATAATTCTAAGTTTTACACAGATCCGTCAGCCAAAAGGCCCCTATATCATGAAAGGGGCAGAAGAATGGAAAAAGAAAGTTTTTTTAAAAAAAAAACAAGCCATAAGTAGTCTCATTTGAAGTTTGCGCAAAGCCATGTATGAGACACAGCTAGGATGAGGAAGAAAGTGCTCTAATCACATGAGCCAAAGTAGAACAATTTTGGGCAAAATTGAAAACACTATGATATACTTCATATCACCTTGAAAACACCACCCTTATCATAAAATATGGGGGAGGCAGCATCAGCATCATGCTGTGGGGATGTTTTTTTAAGCAGGGCCAGGGAAGCTGGTTTGAGTTGGTGGGAGTATTGATGGAGCTGAATGCCAGGCAATGCTGGAGGAAATCCTGCTAGTGGCTGCAAAAGACTTGAGACTAGGGCAAAGGTTCACCTCCCAGCAGTGCAAGGATACATACTGCCAGAGCTACAAGAGAATGGTTTAATACCTTACAATTTAAACATCAGGAAATAAGGTTACTTCTTTCGATTCGACTATTTAAATACCGTAGTTGTAAAGGAAAAAGCCTGTAGCACCTCTCAGCATCAGAAAATCTCCAGGGTTTCAGCTACCAGGGGGCAGCTAAGACCCTGAAGATTATAATTCGGGCTGTTTTTTTTCAGTTCCTGGTCACGTGATTGTTGGTATACACGTTATACCGGCGGTCATGTTAAAAAAAAATGACATCACCTGTAAAAAGGATTTCTCTCTCATTTGACATGATCAAACCGGTCAGATGAGAGAGAAATGTATACCCCAAGGGCCCTAACAGTCCCCTGGTATTGTGAAATTCCCTCCCAAACTCCACTCCTCCTTCAAAGCTTTCAAAATGGCACCACTGAATGCTGCAAACTGCCACCCTCTCTAGATTTTTCTCCAATCTGACATGATCAAACATGTCAAATTGGATAGATATGTCTTCAGACAGTCTTCTTCAGTCCCCTCTGGTTCCCCAGTAATGTAAAAGTCCCCTCTGATCCCCACCCTCAGCCATCAACATGGCGCTAGTATAGGCGTACACAGACCAACTGCAGAATCATCTTTATTTCTCTCCCATCTGAGATATCAGATGGGAGAGAAATGTTCTTTCCTGCCCACCCCACCCTCCTGTCTCCTCCTTAGCACCCCAGTCCCTCTGATTGTCTCAGAATGCCCGGCATCTCCCTCCTACTCTCTATTCTGGGAAGATGTGCCGGCACCTGCACAGAGCAGTCTCTGCCAGGAGAATGATGAGAAATTACCTCAGTGAGCTCATTACAGGTCAGGATCATCAGGTCACACAGGAGTCAATTATGATCCCATGGTGATCTCCAGTGCCTGCTCTGGAGATCATCATGTGGTCACTCTTAACCTCTGTGTGACTTGAGGATCCTGACCTGCAATGATCTCACTGAGATCACTGCAGCTTAATCTCCTGGTAGGATGCCTGCTCTTACAACATATGGGGATGTCCCCATATTCAGTAAGACTAAGATTTGTCGAGGGACCTCCCACTGGACTACTTTGGATTTTTATGGGGTGGGGGATTGTTTTTTGATAAATTGGGGAAAGAGGGTTTGTGTTGTGGAGTGTTTTTTCAAATATTTTTGTTTATGTTTATTCATCTCCTTAGTGATTAGGTTAGTAATGTCAGCTATCTGATTGATGCCTCGAAATGACTAACCTCTGGGCTTGGAACTAGTGGATGTGGTACTTGTAGGTATGCACTGAATGTAAAACAGTTTGAAAAGAAAGTAAAATCTGAAACAACAAAAATAAAACAAGTTATAAACTGTAACAGCAAATATCGGAAATACCTGATTAATTGTAACTTTTACAATCTCTCATACGTAGGGTGTACCATAAGAAAACTGTGCCAACAGATCAATGAACACCTCAGAGACTTGGTTAATGGTGAAGCCTTGAATCCTTCAAATGTTTCCAAACATTTCCATCAGATACATGGAGGAGATCTGAGCTGTTTCCATTTCCATGGACTTGAAAGAGTTTACAGATCAAAAAGGGGTGGAGCTTGGAAACAGAAACTATTGAGCAGGGAAGCACTGTGGATTTAACTTAATGGTTAGTTTAATGTATTGGTTTTAAATTTGGTATTTTCATATACATTTGTATTTTAACCTATGTTATTAAATTCTGTGAAGTACCTGTGGGTTTACAATACTAAGTATACTCCTGGATAAAATCCTTGGGGAGTCTAGTTTCCAAAATGGGTCCATATGTGGTTGGTTTCTGCTGTTTAGGCCCTTAGGGGTCCTGCAAATACGACTCTCAGCTTTTCCAAAATTCAAATATTGCTCCTTCCCTTCTGAGCCCTCCTATTTGTCCAAACAGAACTTTTTGTCTACATGTGGGGTATCGCTGCACTCATAAAAAAGTCAGAAAGAAACTGTGGGGTCCACTTTTTGGTGTTACCTCTTGTAAAAGCGAAAAATTGAGCACTAAACAACACTTTTGTGAAAGTGTTGAAAATGTTAAATATGATGACTAATTGTTATCAAATTCTGTGAAGTATGTGTGGGGTAAAAATGCTCACTATACCCCTAGATAAAATCATTGAAGGGTCTAGTTTTCAAAATTGGGTGACTTGTGGAGTGTTTCTGCTGTTTAGGTACTTTAGGGGCCCTGCAAAAGTGACATGGCACCCACAAACTATCTCAGCCAAATTTGTGTTCCAAATTCCAAAGTGCGCTCCTTCCCTTCTGAGCCCTCCCGTTTGTTCAAGCAGAACTTTTTGTTTATATGTAGGGTATCACCACACTCATAAGAAAGTGGGTAAGAAATTGCGGGGTCCATTTTTTGGTGTTACCTTTGTAAAGGTACCAGGGATTTGCAGCATACCGAATACTGAGGAAATCTACTCCTGGATACTTAATGGTCCCTAGTGACCGATACGCAAGTTAACAAGACCTAAAAAAGGTGAGTGCCATCCACATCCACCTACGATCTAATTATACATTTACATTTAGATCAGTGCGCTTTCTTCCTTTCCTTTCCTTTCCTTCTACTAGAAACTTTGTAAAGGTGAGAAATTTGATGCTAAAGCAAGACTTTTGTGAAAAAAAAGAAAATTGTCAGTATGACTACCTATTGTTATCAAATTCTTGTGATGTATCTTTGGGGTCAAAATCCTCTCCACGCCCCAAAATAAAATCCCTGAGGGGTCTAGTTTCCAAAATGGGGTGACTTGTGGGGTGTTTCTGCTGTTTAAGTAATTTACTGGCATAGTGCCCGCAAACAGTTTCAGCTAAATTTGTGTTCCATAGCGCTCCTTCCCTTCCGAGCCCTCCCATTAGTCCAAATAGAGGTTTCAGACCACATATGGGGTATTAGTGTGTTCAGACGAAACTGGGTAACAAATTTTGGCACCCATTTTGTCATGCTATCCCTTGTAAGGCTGGGGTCACACATGAGCCCTTGGTCCGTTTTTGGCTTCATTTTTGTTAATTTTTTTTTCTAAGTCCAAAAACTGACAGAAAAACGGATTGGATGTAATAAACACCCTGTCCGTTTTTTTCTGGACCTCAAAACATTGCTCTGTCCGTTTTTGAGTCAAAAACGCTGCTAGCAACGTTTTTGGCATCAGTTAAAAAACGCATGCGTTTTTTTTAAATGGGGCCCTATGGGAAACGCATGCATTAACGCATGGCACATATAGGCACTTGCGTTAACGCATGCGTTAACGCACATGCGTTTTTAATGAAAAATAATGAAAAAATGACTAAGTCCAAAAACGTTCAGGGGTGTTGAAGGCTCAAAAAGCAGCCTATAAAAAAGGATTGGTGATGAAAATCACTTCCAAAAACGGATTTCTATGTGTAACCCCAGCCTAACAGTGAATAAATTGAGGCTACAGCAACATTTTCAGGTAAAATCTAAATGCATTTATTTTTTCATTCCACTTTGCATTCATTGCTATGATGAACTTAAAGGGTTAATTAACTTCTTGAATTTGGTCTTGAGCAGTCTGAGGGGTGCAGTTTTTAGAGTGGTGTCACTTTTGTGTATTTTACATACTATAGGCTCCTCAAAGTCACATCAAATGTGATGTGGTCCCTAAAAAATGGTTTTGTAAATTTCAATGTAAAAAGATCTGGGAACTTGCTATCAACCTTATGGAGATTGTAAGCCACTTCCCTCCTCTCAGATATATGCATATATGCAAATTTGCACTTCACTAAGGAAGTTGAGAAACTCCCGTGCCACATTTAAGCAGCTTCCTCAAAGTCATAATCGCTTTCCTACAAGCTTTTAATATAACTAAGGGATTTGTGCCAGATCAGAACCCCAAACTACAGACGCTGCGTTTCGGGGTACCTGCCCCTCATCAGTGTAGTGTGTGGGATATTCTAATCTGGCATGAGTGAGTGGGCTAAGACAAGGTCTGGGAAATGTAAAAAGAGAAATTGCTGATGAACTTTGAATCCTTCTAACTTCCTAACAAAAAAATTGTTTCCAAAATTGTGCTGATGTAAAGTAGACATGTGGGAAATGTTATATATTATCAGATTTAGCAGTGTAAAATTTCAACGTTTGAAAATTGCTACATTTTTGTCAAATTTCCATTTTTTTTACAAATAAATTTAAAAAATGTTGTCTTCAATTTACCACTAACATGAAGTCCAATATGTCATGGAAAAAAAACTATTTCAGAATCACTGGGATCCATTGAAGTGTTCCAGAGTTATAACCTCATAAAATTACATTAAATGGTCAAAATGATAACATTTGGTCTGGTCATTAAGGTGAAAATTGGCTTTCTCATCAATGGGTTAAGCATGTCATGTATTTTGAATGGCCCAGTTCACCCTCTTTGGTGGAATGACCTTTATGGAGTGATATCTAGCCAGGAGCCTTGTTCCATGTGGCTTGAGAATCCAAGTTTTCCCACCCTTTAAAATTGAGGAAGAGTCCTATAAAAAAGAATGGGAGGAGCTTTCTGCTAATTGTTCATGGGGCTATATGAAGATCCTGGTAAAACTAAATGAAGCCTACTTGAAATCTATTGATTTGAAAATAAATAACACCCAGAAGAGCTTTCAAGGCAATTAAATAGTGAGGCATCAAAGAAGTTAAACCAGGGCCTAGATAAAAGGGAAAGAAATGGGGAATTTTAAGAGAAAACAGCAGAATCCTCCAAAAGATCCTCCAATGAACTCTGCAAGTACTGTAGTCGGGTATCCTTATCATCCCTATCATCCAGGGAAGAGGGTCCGTCAGGTTTAAGGGGTGAAGTGACATCTGCTTATAACAGACTTGACAATCAACTAAATAACCCTAAAGGTCCCCAACAGGGTAAACATGAGATCACACCACCTCAACTGCTGATAAAGAAGAGCCGGAATGGAAATTTGAAAATAATCAATTTATCTGACCATGTTTTGACCCCACCTCAATTTGCGGTGTTGCAACTGGGTCTGTCATTTGTCCCTGACAAAAACGTTGATCAATTCACAGTCCTGAAGGGTCTTCACCTTTTTTCCCATAAACTGGTCCTTTGAAAATTACATGCCGGGGTGATACGGGTGAAGGGAATTTCACTAACACAGAATTGGATACCATACGAATCTTGGAGGATCTGGAGGAGGATGATATGGTGGACCCCTTGACAGGTAAATTTACAAAGTCTATCTATCCCCCTGATTTTGGATCTACTTAGATTTATTTTGACCCACAATTTCTTTCCTTTTAAAGACTGTTTCTTTTGCAACAACGGGGAACCGCTATGGGCGCAGCGTGTGCGCCTTCATATGCGCATCTCTTTCTCAGTTTCTGGGAGAGGGAGATTTTCGATGGAGGCATGCACCCCGCTACCCAGGCGTTGTGTTGGCTGCGTAACATTGACAATGTGTTGATGCTGTGGAGGGATAATGCATTGGAACTTGAGCAGTTTATGGCAACACTCAATTCCAATGACTTTAACATCAAACCGACGAACAGATATCACACATCATCGATTGACTTTCTGAACATTAGAATTGTAGCGGATCAGGATCAGTGGCGTATCAATTGCGGTCGCAGCTGCGACGGGTCCCAGCCACCCCCTGCGCCCGCGCCTCCAGCCACCCCCTGCGCCCGCTGATCGCAGCTCCTGTTCACATGGAAGTGCATCCCTGAGGACACACATCCATGTGACTGGGTGGCAGCACAGGCTGCTATAGGGCCCGTCTGCCAGGGATAGGAGGGGAGGGGAGGGAAGCCTCCTATTTCATGCTGCTGCTCCCGCCCCTCACTTCCTGTCTCTGACCTGCTGGCTTCCTGGCTTGCATTTTACTCGGGACTGCATACAGCAGGCTGGCACCTTCTCCTCTTCCTCCTTCGTCATGAATCTTCAGGAGACCACTGGAGCAGCGAGGGAACCAGGAGAGGTAAGTTCAGATGTATTTTTTAAATAAGTGAGTGCACTAAGGCCAGAGGACTATGGGGGGAAGTTTCATATTTAATACTGCACTATATAGAGAGATATGAGGCTGCACATAATACTTCACTATATGGAGAGATTTAAGGCTGCATATATGATACTGCATTATATGGAAAGATATAAGGTTGTACTATATGGAAAGATATAAAGCTGCATATACAGTATAATACTGCACTATATGGAGAGATAATATAATAATAATATTTATTTGTTTATATAGTGCTATTAATTCCATAGCACTTTACATACACATTTTGCAATACTGTCCCTCTTGGGGCTCACAATCTATACATCCTATCAGTATGTCTTTGCAACGTGGGAGGAAACCCATGCAAACATGGGGAGAACATACAAACTAGGGATGGGCGAATCTACTCGCTAGGACTCGTTACTCGGCGAGTTTCCCAGAGTTTACTCGCACGAGTCCAATGCAAATCAATGGCAAACGCTGACAAAACTAGAATTGCCATTGTTTGCATTAGACTCGGCTACTGTGCCAGTGATAGCAGGGAAACTCGCAAAGTAACTGCTGTTTCTTTGCGAGCCGAGTCCTGCTGTCTTCTCTGTGTGCAGGCTGCCGCAGCTCCAGGGTCCTAGAGCCCGCCTGCTCACAGAGATGATGTAGCAGTGCTGAGATTGTTCTCAGTCTGCTCATTCCCTGTGCATAGACATCTATATCTATGCACAGGGGATGTAGCAGAGAGGACATCGCATTTTGGACTACGTCGAACGGAAGAGGATTTTTTAAATTAAAGATGGAGTCCCTAATGGCTTTTTTTTTAATTTCAAATAAAAAAATTTCTCTGTGTTGTGTTTTTTTTAAAACAATTTAATAGAAATTCATGGCGGTCATGTCTAATATTGGCGTGACCGCCATAAATTTCGGGCTTAGGGCCAGCTGATAATACAAAGCTGGCCCTAACCTCTTTATTACCCAGCGTGCCACCGCCACCAGGGCCGCTGGAAGAGCGGGGTTCAGCGCCAGAGGATGGCACTTCAATGAACGCAGTCCAAAATGCGATGTCCTCTCTGCTCATCCCTGTGCATAGATATTGGTAGAAGAAATATAGAAGATATAGATGTCTATGCACAGGGAATGAGCAGACTGAGAACAATCTCAGCTCTGCTACATCAGGCAGCAGGCGGGCTCTAGGACCCTGGAGCTGTGGCAGCCAGCACACTGAGCAGACAGGACTCTTATCTGTGCGAGTTTCCCAGCGATTACTTGCAAAGTAAACGAGTCCAATGCAAATAAATGACAAAACTAGGATTGCTTCAGGGTGAAGCTTCCGAGGCACATCTGCGATTTGTAAATCTCACACTACTCGCTATCCCATTCATTAACATTGGACTCGCTAGACTTGCAACGAGTAGTGAGTCCTGGGCTCGGACTCGCTAGAGTCAAGCAATTCCGAGTAATTTAGGATTCGCCCATCACTAATACAAACTCCTTGCAGATGTTGTTCTTGGTGGGAATTGAACCCAGGACCTTGGGACCTCAGTGCTGCAAAGGCTGCACTGCTAACCACTTGAGCCACCATGCTGTCCTAGATATAAGGCTGCATATATAATACTGCACTATATGGAGAGATATGAGGCTGTATATATAATACTGCATTATATGGAAAGATATGAGGCTTCATTAAGCTATATGGAGAGGCTATGAGGCTGTATTATACTATATGGAGAAGCTATGAGGCTGTATAATACTATATAGAGAGGCTATGAGGCTGCATTATACTATATAGAGAGGATATGAGGCTGTATTATGCTATAAAAAGGGCTATGAGGCTGCATTATGATATATGGAGGGATGTGAGGCTGCATTATGTTATATGGAGGATAATGAGGTTTATAATTGAATGACTATGGGGCTACCTTATGAATGGAGGACTATGGGATGCATTATAATGCATAGAGGACTATGGGGGTACATTGGGAAATATGGGGATGCATTATAATAATTGGGTGACCATGGTGGCGGGAGGAGGACGACCATATAAACCATGATGGGGAACATATATACGACGATAAGGGACATATTCCAGGAGGAGGACCACATATTACATGATGAGGGACATTATTGCATAATGAAGGGGGAGAGGGGTGAATCTGTGAGTCTTTAGAGGATTTAGAATGTTACATGAGGCCCATTCATCTGACCAACATGTGTGGGCGTGAGGGAGAGGGGGGGCCCAGGTCTAAATTTCGCTCTGGGGCTCGCTTGACTCTGGTTACGCCACTGATCAGGATGGATCTATCCAAACAAATATGTTCCATAAGGAGACTGTGGTGAATGATTACGGCATGCTAATCAGCTCACATGGGGGTAACTATATCAGCGATCCCTATAGGTCACATATTAAGAGCCAAAAGGGTTTACTCTACAGAAGAATTCCTTAAAAATCAGGCTCATGATTTGCGGGATAGATTTGTTGCCTGAGGAAAATGCACAAAAACAGGGCCCATAATGTTCAGTGGTCTAAACTGTTAAAAGCCAAAGGTAAGGAACTAGAGAGAGACAGTGGGTCCTTAGAATAACCAATTAGATTTATTTCAACTTATAGTAATAAGTGGGACAAAATGAGGGTTATAATGAAGAAACATTGGGGTTTACTCCAATTAGAATCTTCAATTAAAAGGCACTCTCAGAGAGGCCATTGATGACTGCAAGGAGGAGTAGTAATTTGCGTGATAAACTGGTGCATAGCCATTACCAAACATCCAACAGGTGGAATGTATGTAGGGGAGGCCATCTTTTCAGTTAACCATTAAAAGGTATCAACCACTGAGGTCTCTCAGACTCTAATTTTTTTCTGTCTACTGGCTAACACAGTGTAAGCATTTTTTACCATATATTAGGTATGCATTATACGAATTCCCAATTTTCATGGATTTCTCCATATTGTAACACTGGTATATACACTGCGGACATCTGCCAGGAAGGAAGATGGCGACAGTGCTCCACGCATGCAGCATTGATCGTTTGGCCCATTCAGTGGTGAAGGCTTCTGTATCAGTGGAAGTGATGTCAAATGACGTGCTTCTGGCAAGGGAATGCTGGGGGCATGTGTGGGAAGATCTCTTGGCTGCGTGTGTGGCGACACACCGGCCATCACTTCCTCATTCAGTGTTAGATTAGGACAGGATATTTGAACCCTGCAATTATACTGGAACCCCGCACCTCCCAAAGAAGCCCATGAGTGAAACGCATAGGTCCCACCCCCTGAAGGGACCGTGGTGTGTCCTGTCTCTATCAACATGGGCAAGCACCAATAGGACATTTGTAAGGGATGCAATCATTGTATTTTTGGGTCTTTGGACAAACATGCTAAAATAAGTACAAGTATTATGGTTAAGCCCATATCTGGGTATCACATTAGGAATATAAGGTAATTACACGCATGTGTATCTTCCCAACTCAATGGTAGCATTCTAGTCAGAGCTACATCAATCACTATATACTTTTATTATAGACACCACTGTCAGATATTTTCTCTGGCATAGGAATAGTTTATGATTACCTATGTAGCTCTTTGTTTATGTAGGTGGCCAATACAGTAACATACGTGTGCCTTGCGGTGCTGTGTGAGCACCCAAAAAATGTTATAATAATACAGGACTACCGTTGTTCTTTTGCATTTTGGGGGAAACTCCTCCGAAAAACCTCTGCTATTGGACCTAGTTTTTATGATTGTAAATTGTATTCATCCTTTTTGTATTGACTGCACTTATCACTTTTTTATGGTCTTTTAAATAAAGATTTCATGCATAATGTTATTGTGTGGTCAGTAATTGACGGAGACCATGATGGGCAGTAAATTTCCTGACCCTGCCCTTTTCATTTAACATAAATAAATTTGGGCTGAATACAAGTGTACATCACAATGTTCAGATGTATATATATTTTTAATTACCGTATATACTCGCGTATAAGCCGAGTTTTTCAGCCCAAAAATTGGGCTGAAAAGTACCCCCCTCGGCTTATACGCGAGTCAGTGACGGCAGCCCTAGCAGCCCAGCAGCCCCAGCATCCCCAGTAATGCAGGGCCCCCCAGCCTTGCTCCGGTCACCTGTAAAGCAAATTATACTTATCACTGTCCCGCTGTCCGCGCCCGCCGCTGCCGACATCCGCGATCCTCCATCTTCATGCGTCTTCTTCCTGTTTCCTGTGTTCGTCGCTGCCAATGACGAACACAGGAAACAGGAAGAAGACGCATGAAGATGGAGGATCGCGGATGTCGGCAGCGGCGGGCGCGGGCAGCGGGACAGTGATAAGTATAATTTGCTTTACAGGTGACCGGAGTCAGGCTGGGGGGGCCCTGCATTACTGGGGCTGCCTGTATACTACCACTGGGGCTGTATATACTACTGGGGCTGCCTGTAAACTACCACTGGGGCTGTATATAATACTGGGGCTGCCTGTAAACTACCACTGGGGCTGTATATAATATTGGGGCTGCCTGTATACTACCACTGGGGCTGTATATACTACTGGGGCTGCGTGTATACTACCACTGGGGCTGTATAACACGGGCTGCTGTATACTACCACTGGGGCTGCTATATACTGGGGCTGCCTGTATACTACCACTGGGGCTGTATATACTACTGGGGCTGCCTGTAAACTACCACTGGGGCTGTATATACTACTGGGGCTGCCTGTATACTACCACTGGGGCTGTATATACTACTGGGGCTGTATATACTACTGGGGCTAGTGTATACTACCACTGGGCTGTATATACTACTAGGGCTGTATATACTACTGGGGCTGCGTGTATACTACCACTGGGGCTGTATATACTACTGGGGCTGCCTGTATACTACCACTGGGGCTGTATATACTACTGGGGCTGCCTGTATACTACCACTGGGGCTGTATATACTACTGGGGCTGCCTGTATACTACCACTGGGGCTGTATATACTACTGGGGCTGCCTGTATACTACCACTGGGGCTGTATATACTACTGGGGCTGTATATACTACTGGGGCTACGTGTATACTACCACTGGGGCTGTATATACTACTAGGGCTGTATATACTACTGGGGCTGCGTGTATACTACCACTGGGGCTGTATATACCACTGGGGCTGCTGCTGTATATATCACTGGGGCTGCTGCTGTATACTACCACTGGGGCTGCTGTATATACCTCTGGGGCTGCTGTATACCACACTGCTGGGGGATGTATACCTGTGCTGGGGTCCACCCTCAGCTTATACACGAGTCAATAGATTTTCCCAGGTTTTGGGGGCAAAAGTAGGGGGGTCGGCTTATACACGGGTCGGCTTATACACGAGTATATACGGTAATTAGAAAACCATATATCATACTTTACAAATACTTAGTGTTGGTGTATCATATAAAATAAATTTAATGTTGTGGGTGTAACTTGAAAAAACTTGGAAAGTTCACGGGATATGAATAATTTTTCGGCACTATAGATAGATAAATAGATAGGTACATAGACAGACTGAATTATAGATATATGGATGGATTAGATATAGATAGATTTAATTATCTATTATCATGTTCCCTTAACTTGTGGTTTATCAGAGAGACAGCATGGTACTTTAACACCTGTGTCAATATTCACCAATATACCATTGGAAAACCCACATTGAAACTTCCTGTTTTCCAATACTTAACAAAGAGAGGGCATACTGAGCGCCAATTTAGATTTCAAATTATTGATTACATTCCCCAGGAAAAGGGGGTAATAAAGAATGTATTCTGAAAAGAAAGGAACTAGAATGAGTCTTGAATAAATAAAGAGACAGCTGCACTTTGAAATGCTAAGGCATGCAAACAACGTATATATTACTATGGACAAGCATTACTGCTAAGAAAATACATAAAAAAAACAGAGATACTTAGAATATAATAAAGGCCAGTTTTGATTGAACCCAGTAGCCATATCAGGTGTATCCCATTACTGGGTCCCTACCTAAGCTAACACCTCCCTCTGGGTTGAAACCCCTCCATTTGTATGGGCAGACAGGAACCTGTTGATAGAGAATTAAAATCACCTAAGACTAATGGGGGAAGAGGGGTGCACAATGGGCATGACTGTGTATTCTTTTTTAGAATGAATCTTGAAACTCATCACATTTTAGACCAAATGGCCTTCATGTTGAGTTTAAATTAAATGCCATTATTTTCTATGTACATGCGTTGGTTTTTTTCCACATTGTGGACTTTTTTATCTTTAATATTATTAATTTATTTTTAATAGGTTTTTACCTTTTCTCTTTTTACAGACTCTGCCCTTATTAAAAAAGCACACACATCTATATTTTTTTAATTAAATGAGTGTATATGTGTATGTAATGTAGCGTGCATGTGTTAATATGCTCATCTACCGCTGCTCCAGTGTCCGGCAACGTCCTTTTCTTCTCGGTGACATCACCGCTCTGCAGCCTCTCCGTGTCACACTGCACTAGCTCTGCATGACTTGGAAGTGGCTTTTACAATGTAAATCTATGGAAGTGTGTCGCACAGGGTACGGGGTACTCGGGAATCAGGCGGCAGAAGGGTTAACTGTGTCACGGGGAATGGTGGCCGCCCCTGATCCCGTGTCCTGGGGACTGCTCTCTTGAAAAGGGGTTATATACAGGGGAGCATTTACAGTTTATAGATGTCGTGACGCCACCTGCAGTATCTGGTGATGTTCACCAGCGCCGCCACAGTCCTCCGGTGGTCGATAGTATTGCGGCAATGATGGTGTAGTCCTCCACAGGCAGGACTAGGACCTCCGGGGCAGTGTAGTGTGAAGGGACAGGTTAGAGTGGAGCTGAGATTGTTTAGGGAGAACTGGGGTAGTCTATAGAGGATACTGGGAGCGGAAGGGAAGAATGCACACACGCTGAGAAGTTTCTTTTACCTTTTACTGATGTCTTGAGCAGGTAAAACGTCCAGGGCACCAACGGGTGACAGGGTTGCGCAGTGGATTCCCACATCAAGTAGGTATAAGGCCTCCTCTGTTTGTGTATTTGTTGAAGCCTGCTGTAGCCTGACTTGCGTCCACTCTCTTCCTTGTCTGTTTCCCTCTCCTTCTGTGCAGTCTCCGGGATAACCCTCTCTGGACATGCAGGCTGGTCTGCTGTTCCTGGCTCCCTCTCTTGATCCTCCTGGGAGACCGGGTAGCTGTAGCTTCCATGGTGCGATGGGGTTTTCTGTGAGCCTATAGTTCCTCACAGGTGCGGGTCCCCAATATCCGGCGTCACGCCTGGGACGAACTCCCTCCAGCCCTTACAATGGTGAACTCCCTCCGGCTCTTTGCTCCCTTCTCTGTTCTGGGCTCCCTGCCTTCAGTCCCACTTTGGTTTGTGGGACGCCGAAGGGCCACTCCGGGTCACTGGCTCGGGCCTAAACGCAGCACCAATCACCAGGACTTCCTTGCAGCTCTTATAGCGTCTGCACACACTCTGACTAGCTCCTCCCCAGCAGCAGTATATATAAGGGATCTTACCTAAGGTCAGCAAGTGGTGCTCCCCCTACTGTGCCGGGGTGGAAGGTGTTCTTTGTAGTAGGTACCTGCTGTGGAAACCCAGTTGCGCATTAGAGAGATCTGTGGTTACCTGCGTGAGCATGGCGCCACACCCCCCTAGATAACATCAGTACTCCTGGACTGAACATTTTTAAGTAACAGGAATAACAATAATAACGTAACATATGTACAAAGTCTGAAAATTAGAAAAAATTACAAAAAGACACTGAAAGTATTTGAAAAATAGAAAACGGGTAAGTCCATACGATGCTAGTCCATCCACCGCAGGCTTTTTAAAGTCTGTGGCTACGTTAGTCCATTTACCGTAGTCCATTTGAAGTTTTTAAAAGTTCAACAGGGAAAAGAGTTAGAAGGGCAAAGTTCAAGAGAGTCCTTACAGTAAAGTCTCTGTACGCTCCGCGTAAGAAAAGGGGAAATGTCTTTTAAAGTCCACAGTTTATCAATAAACAGGGGTCCCTATGGGTGTCTCGGCTTAGGAGACCTGGTACCTCCCTGCCCCAGGCACTTTGTTTTCCTAACTTAATGTGCTTGGGACTGGGCCCAGTTCCTCCATCCCTCTGTACACTTCTATTTACTCTCTTTTGTACAGTTTACTATTTACATGTGCTTTCAATATGCTCTATCTTACTTTATACCCACTCTCCTAACCTAGACGGGGTTGACCTCGTGTGCTCCTATGTGATTTCCGCACTACAGGTGTCACTGTCTCAGGTGTACAAATACAAGAGGGGTGGGGGACACGAGGCGCAATAGTGCCCTATCACTAGAGACACTTAAGCTGTAAAGGTAGTGCTATGTATCCACTCACCTCATTCAGTTGTGGTACCCACAACTGGTTTAAAGGGCATCAGTGATCAAGCTGCTGCAGGACCTCCACCGACCACACGCACGTGGTGTTGTCCAGAAAAAGTTGGGAAAGAAGAGGTGTATCACGGTCCGCGCTGCTAAGTCCAAAGAAAACTCACATGGGAGTCAGGGTTCCACAAACAATTCCTTTTCCTTTATTCCTTCACTCCAATGCGTTTTGGTGCCCCACCTTGCACCTTCCTCAGGGATGTTACATGTATCATCACAGTAGGGTTTTTATAGCCCCTACTATTACAAAAAGTGGGTGTCATTTGGTTACCTGTGATGTCATAATCATCATCAAAAAGGAGAGGATCCCTGTCTTTGGCGCAATTCCTTAAAAAGGTATTAAATAAACTCAAATTGCATTATAGAATGGTTAAAAAAATACAATAAAATACATACATATACATCTCTGCTCTTTTTTCAAAAAGTAAAATAGATATTAGGTAAAGAAATGCATTAAACAGGCAAACCAGGTCAAAATATATAGTAATAACATTTCTCACATTCTCTTACATGTATGGGACTAGAACCTGGGGAAGTGTGATGTTATATACTCCGTGCTGCCCAGATATTAGTGTGAATCACCACTCTCAATTTTGGTAGTAAAAGGACTCATATGGGTATGGTGTGATCTATTTACAGTTCAAAAGAGTCCTTACAGTAAAGTCTCTGTACACTCCGCGTAAGAAAAGGGGAAAAGTCTTTTAAAATCCACAATTTATCAATAAACAGGGGTCCCTATGGGTGTCTCGGCTTAGGAGACCTGGTACCTCCCTGCCCCAGGCACTTTGTTTTCCTAACTTAATGTGCTTGGGACTGGGCCCAGTTCCTCCATTCCTCTGTACACTTCTATTTACTCTCTTTTGTACAGTTTACTATTTACATGTGCTTTCAATATGCTCTACCTCACTTTATACCCACTCTCCAAACCTAGTCGTGTGCTCCTATGTGATTTCCGCACTACAGGTGTCACTGTCTCAGTTGAGGTGTCTAGTGTTGAGTTAGGTGTAGGTGTTTCAGGTAAGCTTCTGCATGACCTTAGTCTCACTACTGGGCTAGCATGTGTACCGATTGCAGCATCCTCGGATTCTCTAGCAACAGGTATATTTTCCTGATTCCTGGGCATCTCTTCACGGGGTTGGAAGAAGTTTAGTACTGGCACTATGATGGCTCCATTTTGTGGAGGCCAATCTTCTGGGAAATCTCCTAAGATAGTGGAGATTACTTTCTTCTTTGGTTCTGGAATTGGACTTATCTCTGGAGTTGGTTCAAACTCTTGAATGGGCTGATTGTAGGGTTCTTGATTTTCCCAACCTAGAGGACACTTTTTTAAGGCGATCTCTGGATACAGTCTGTCTGGTTCTTCCTCCATCTTTACTGATGACGCAGACTTTATCGATGTCATTTCCTGAATCTATTAGGATATAGGGTTCACTTTCCCATCAATCATCCAACTTGTGACGAGTTCTTTTCCTTTTTAGGACCAGACTTCCAGGTGGTATTGGTTCTTCTGGAGCATGCTGGTTATAATCCCTTTCTTGCTTTGCACGGGACTTCTCCAGATTGTTTTCGACACTGGTTTGAACCTTTCTATGTTGCTCTTGGCAATAGATTTTCCAGTTTGAAATAGCCTGTTCTGCTTCAGGATCTATTACTCCGAGTTCCAAATCTACGGGTAATTTTCCTGTACGAGCTCTCATCAGGTATGCTAGTGTACAGTTAATAGAACTTGCTGGAATGTGATTTTACATGTCGATCAAATCAGGCAGTTTTTCTGGTTTCTTTCTTCCAACGGGAGGATTTTCAGCATGTCAATGACGATGTTGTTCATTTTCTCATAGAGTCCATTAGTTTGGGGATGATATGGGGTTGTTCTGATCTTTTTGCACCCATACATCTGGCAAAACTCTTGAAAGATCTCTGCTTCGAATGCTGGTCCTTGATCTGTTAGGATACGTTCTGGATATCCCAATGGTCTGCAGAAGACTTTTTGGAAGGTTCAGGCAGCAGTTGCAGCTGTCAAGTCTTTTACAGGGGCAACCATCAAAAATCTTCAATAATGGTCTACCATGGTTAATTTCACATGGTCCAAGGCGACTAGTTCCTGAGGCTGTTTGGGTACAATGGGATGAAGTGGGGCTTTCTGGCTCTGTACATCCTTCCTTCTCAGGTTACAGGCCTGACAATTTTTGCATCTTTCTATGGATGACCGCATGCCGAGCCAAAAGAATCTGTCTTTCAGTAACACTTCGAGCTTCTTCCATCCGAACTGACCGGTTTGGTTGTGGTAGGCAGTTAAGACCACGGGGACCTCTGATCTTGGCACGACGATCTGCCACGCCATCTCATGAGTTCTTGGATTTATATACCGCCGGCACAATTTATCTTGATATTGGAACAGTTTACCTCGCTCATTCCACAGATGTTTGCCAACAGACGGAGAGTTTACAGGCAGCTTCGCTGACTCTTGGGCTATCAATTGTTTGATCAGACCGACAGTCGGGTCTAGGTCCTGCGCCTTTTTCCAGTCAAAGTGGGATAACAGGTTCACTGCTCCTGTAGAGAGATTTTGACGGGCCTGCTGGTATTGGGTTACTTTTACTTGATGGAAGGCAGGTAACTCCACTTCTTCCAGCTCGTCTTCATCCACACACTCTTCAGATAAGTGAGGCATCCTGGATAGAGCATCCGCATTTCCGTTCTGGTGCCCAGCCCGGTACTTGATGGTGAATTGGTAGTTGGAGAGTCTGGCCATCCATCTCTGCTCCAGGGCTCCCAACTTCGCAGTTTCCAGGTGGGTGAGCAGATTGTTATCCGTGTAGGCGGTGAATTTGCTAGAGGCTAGATAGTGTTTAAACCTCTCCGTGACGGCCCAGACCAAAGCTAGGAATTCCAGATTGAAGGAACTGTAGTTTTCTGGGTTCCTCTCCGTGGGCCGCAGCTTCCGGCTGGCATAGGCGATTACCCTCTCCTTGGCGTCTTGCTTTTGGGAAAGGACGGCTCCGAGTCCCACATTGCTGGCATCTGTATACAAAACTATAGCAAATTGTGGGGTATTGGTTTGTCTTTTGGTCCAAAACACGTAAGCTTGTGAGCCCCTACAAGGCTCCCCACACGTCACAAGTCCTATCCACTAAATTCTCATCTAAAGTGAGCAAAGGACACAAATAGAAAATACATTTTCTTACCCAGCAGATTCAGGTCAGACGACCATTACACTCAGTGCTGTGTGCAGCTTTGCCCAGGTTATAACTGAAGGCATTATGAATGCTAGACACCAGCCCCAATCACTAGCAACCTCCTTTCTCACAGAGGGAGTGACCACTGGTTGTCCTGTAGGGGCTCACAAGCCGTGTAGGGGCTCACAAGCTTACGTGTTTTGGACCAAAAGACAAACCAATACCCCCCAATTTGCTATAGTATAAAACTAACTAATTTTCCACAATTTCAGCACGTCATTGTGGTTTCTTCTTGTACTTTTTTGTTGCTGTGTGTAGCTGGGCCATATGGGTGCGATTGTTCCAGCGCAGGTAGCGGTGTTGAATGCCGAAACAGCCCGCCTACTGAGATGGGCGCTAATGTAAGAGGCTAGGCATACACTGTGCAAACCTGTGTGAACTGCGCCCTATACGGAACCCATTGTGTTTGCAGGACAACCAGTGGTCATCCTCATGCTGCCAATCCTTTTTCCTGACCAGGACCAATGGGGCTGCCCAGGGATTACAACTATCTTGGATAACCCCTGCGTCCTTCATGTCCTGTAACATCTCCTTGGCTTTTTGATAATGTGCAGGTGGAATAGGCCTGTACCGCTCCTTGATTGGTGGATGTGTACCTGTGGGGATTTGATGTTGTACCCCTTTTATCCTACCAAAATCAAGTGGATGCTTACTAAAAACCTGTTCGAATTCCTGAACTACCCGGTACACACCTTGCTTTTCATACACAGGAGTAGTGCCAGTTCCGACATGGAGCTGCTGGCACCAGTCGTCCAGTGGCCCAGTTGTTTGATCAGGTTTTGCCCCATTTTCATGGGGTTTGGGTTGCACTGTGTGTATCTCGTTGTTGCTGACTGTGTATAATTTAGCAACGGTGGTATACCTGGGTAATTTAACCTCTTCATGTGCCACAATTTAAGATGCAAACAGGTACTCTCCCATTGTGTACATCGACCACCCCCCTGGCTGTCAACAGTGTAGGTCTGTGCTCTGTGCTGATGGGCTCCACTAATGCTTGATAGTCCTTCCCTCTCAGACCTATAGCTGCTCGACACCAAATCATCATTTCACTCATTGGGGGGTATCACAATAGGCAACGGGTCTGTCACCTGTGCTGTACCAACTTCGCCACCTGTAATTGTTACCTGTTGTTGGTGCAGGATGGCTCTGATCTTACGCTGGAGAATCTTCCTCTGACCAGGTCTGGCAGTCTCTGCGATCTGTTGAAGCAAAGACAAAACTTCCTCCATGCAATTGCTAACAACATTTGTAATCAGTATGACATAAGGATCATTTGCATTACTGGTTTCTGCTACTACAAGGACCCCTTGGTTCTGTAATTCCACACTTCCCACGTTTATGGGCACTTCTCTAACCCCCATCACAGTAATTGATTCACCATTAGCTGCATGAAGGAAAAGGTCTATTTCAGATCCAGGGATGGTGTAAAGACAGTCCGCGCTGCTTTAAATAATCAGTCACAAGTCTTTAGGTAAAAGACCCCCCTTCTTTATTTCCACCTACGCGTTTCAGTGCCACTCCGGGCACCGTCATCAGGGTATTACCTGATGACGTGCCCGGAGTGGCACTGAAACGCGTAGGTGGAAATAAAGAAGGGGGTCTTTTACCTAAAGACTTGTGACTGATTATTTAAAGCAGCGCGGACTGTCTTTACACCATCCCTGGATCTGATCATCTTTACACGTGCGACGTGGCGGTGGAAGTCCTGCAGCAGCTTATAAACTACATGCAATAAAAACTAGTTGTGGGTGCACACAACTAGACCAGGTGAGTGCACCTCTTTTTGATCTGAGTGTGGAATCAGTGTCATATTGATAGGGCACTATTGCGCCTCGCTTGTCTCCTTTATCTTTTTCTAAAGGTCTATTTCAGGCTGTTTCAGTTCTGCATCAGCCCAATACTTTTTATAAAGGATATAGGAGATGGTGGTCATCTGTGACCCGTGTCCAGAAGAGCAGGTGTCGGGATGCCATCCAGTACAATGGACAGAATCGGCCTCTGTCCGATGAAGGTCTTGTACCAGGTGGCTGGGCCCTGTTGATCTAGTCCTGAGGTTTGGCCCCGGCCCCCAGGAACTCCCCATTTAAAGGACAGCGCCTGGCGAGGTGACAGGTGCGATTACAGTGTCGGCAGATGGACTCCCCAATGGAGCTGTAGTGGTCGGTGGCTCTTCCTCTGTAGGCTGCAGCTTGCTTCCCTCGCATCCAGGGGACGTCTTCCGGCTGTCAACAAGTTGAATCAGCGGCTGAGGCTTGGCTTGGGTCTTGGTGCTGGCTGTTGGCTGGCTCTGCAGTAACTGCATAGCGTCCATCAGTTTGGAGATGTTTTTGTTTATCTCCCATATCTCAGCATGCATCTCAGCTCTCAGGACATCATATTTGTCAGGCTGAGCAGATTGTACATTGTGCGCAGCTGAAAACACAGGAACTGGTTTTGGAGTAGCCTGCACCTCACCGTTGCACCACCGTTTAATTGCAGCTTCATGGGTCTCTACCGCTTTAACCCTTTGATGGCCATGTCTTTCAGGGTGTTATAGTCAGCATCTGGGTTGCTCAATGACCACCAGCGTACATTTTTACTGTCCTCAGGGGACAGCAGGCCCCGCGTGAACTGTTCAATGAGGAGCTTGTTCTCATCCTGTGCACTGGCAAGGCTGACATTTATTAGGGCACGCAATGCTTCTTCCAGACGCCAGGCATAAGCTCTTATGTCATCTCTCGGCCTATGGTAGCAGTGATGGAAGCGCATGCGTATGTCAGCTTCATTACACTCCTCAAAGGTAGCTCTCAGTTTATTGAATATAGCAGAGGCTGATCTGCGTTTAGCAGCAGACCAGGACTCACTGTCCTTCTATGCTGCACCAGTTCACTGTCCGAGTACTACAGCAGCGCGTTGTTGGCCGGTCATGGCATACATATCCAGGACACCATTGATCTTTCGCTTGAACTCGTCCAGCGTATCAGGGCGGCCGTCATACTGGGGCAACCACTTGACCCCCGGAATATATGGGAATGACATGGGCATTATCGAGGCGACTGCACCCGTGGCGCAGGAGGTGCTGGCAGTGCTACCGGAGGCAGCCATAGATCGTCCAGTGTAATTCTTGGGGTCAGCGTATGCAGCATCGTCGTCACTGGAGGAGGCCGACATGTTGGAGGCCACCATAGTGAATTACAGTCAGTCGTTGAAAGGTTAAACAGTTCGGGAGTTTCCAGACCGCAGTGCTCGGGAATGCTCGGCTGAGTGAGGGGCGGGTTTCAGTTTTGCGCTCTGCAGGCTGGTACGCCCTCTTTCTTCCTACTCTTCGGCGCAGTAATGGCGGCGGAGTTTAAACAGTCACTCAATACAGTCAATAAACAGCACACAGTACCCGGTAATACTGGGCACAGGATCCTGTGAAAAAGCCTGTGTCGCCCAGGGTATTGGGTACTCGGGAATCAGGCAGCAGAAGGGTTAACTGTGTCACTGGGAATGGTGGCCGCGCCTGATCCCGTGTCCTGGGGACTGCTCTCTTGAAAAGGCGTTATATACAGGGGAGTATTTACAGTTTATAGATATTGTGACGCCACCTGCATTACCTGGTGATGTTCACCAGCGCCGCCACAGTCTTCCGGTTGTCGATGGTATTGCCGCAATGATGGTGTAGTCCTCCACAGGCAGGACTGGTACCTCCAGGGCAGTGTAGTGTGAAGGGACAGGTTAGAGTGGAGCTGAGATTGTTTAGGGAGAGCTAGGGTAGTCTATAGAGGATACTGGGAGTGGAAGGGAAGAATGCACACATGCTGAGAAGTTTCTTTTACTGATGTCTTGAGCAGGAAAAATGTCCAGGGCACCGACGGGTGACAGGGTTGCGCAGTGGGTTGCCACAGCAAGTGGGTATAAGGCCTCCTCTGTTTGTGTATTTGTTGAAAGCACAGCCTGCTGTAGCCTGACTTGCCTCCACTCTCTTCCTTGCCTGTTTCCCTCTCCTCCTGTGCGGTCTGCGGGATAACCCTCTCTGGACACTGCAGGCTGGTCTGCTGTTCCTGGCTCCCTCTCTTGACCCTCCTGGGAGACCGAGTAGCTGTAGTTTCCACGGTGCAACAGGGTTTTCTGTGAGCCTATAGTTCCTCACAGGTGCGGATCCCCAATATCCGGCGTCTCGCCTGGGATGAACTCCCTCCAGCCCTTACAAGGGCGAACTCCCTCCGGCTCTTTGCTCCCTTCTCTGCTCTGAGCTCCCTGCCTTCAGTCCCACTTTGGCTTGTGGGATTCCGAACGGCCACTCCGGGTCACTGGCTCGGGCCTAAACGCAGCACCGATCACCAGGTCTTCCTTGCAGCTCTTATAGCGTCTGCACACACTCTGACTAGCTCCTCCCCAGCAGCAATATATATAGGGGGGATCTTGCCTAAGGTCAGCAAGTGGTGCTCCCCCTACTGTGCCGGGGTGGAAGGTGTTGTTTGTAATAGGTACCTGCTGTGGAAACCCAGCTGCGCATTAGAGAGATCTTTGGTTACCTGTGTGAGCATGGCACCACAGAAGGTGAGAACGAAGCTCTATAGGACTTTTAAATACCTGAATCTCGAGTGCTGTATACTATTTCAAATTTTAGATAGACTTTTTTTAGTTATATGTACCCAACAGTATGACTAGATTAATTTGTTTCATGTAAGCACACTGCAATAAAGGGGTTAAAGTGCAAAATAAATATTAAGTATGGCCAAAAATATAAAAGAACATGTTGTTCAGGAAAGTGCAAGTCATCTTTAAGGACATCTGGAATACTAATAGCATGCTCCAGATTATGATAGCAGCATGGGGTATGATGGTATCATGATAGCACAGTACACTGTGTTACTGTTGAGGAATAAGTATATACTTCACCCATTTTTTAGATGATGAAATATCTTACATGACACCAAAGACTCTGAGTTCTTGTAATATACTCATGCTGTGATGGTTCTACCTTGTCTTATCGAATGGATAAATTAAGACATAATAATTACCTGTCAGAAAATCACCATACAAGCTTGTTTTTAAGCCTTCATAACACTTATTTAAGAAAAAAATATGATACATATACCGTATATACTCGTGTCTAAGCCGACCCGTGTATAAGCCGACCCCCCTAATTTTGCCCCCAAAACCTGGGAAAACCTATTGACTCGTGTATAAGCCGAGGGTGGACCCCAGCACAGGTATACAGCCCCCAGCAGTGTGGTATACAGGCCTCCCCAGTGGTAGTATACAGCAGCCTCCCCAGTGGTATATACAGCATCCCTAAAGGTATAAATAGCAGGCCCCGAGGTATACAGCAGGCCCCAGAGATATACAGCAGGCCCCAGAGGCATATACAGCATGCCCCAGAGGCATATACAGCAGGCCCCAGAGGCATATACAGCAGGCCCCAGAGGCAAATACAGCAGGCCCCAGAGGCATATACAGCAGGCCCCAGAGGCATATACAGCAGGCCCCAGGGTATATACAGGCAGGCCCCAGGGTATATACAGCAGGCCCCAGAGGTATACAGCAGGCCCCAGGGTATATACAGCAGGCCCCAGGGTATATACAGCAGGCCCCAGAGGTATACAGCAGGCCCCAGAGGTATACAGCAGGCCCCAGGGTATATACTGCAGGCCCCAAGGTATATACAGCAGGCCCCAGAGGTATACAGCAGGCCCCAAGGTATATACAGCAGGCCCCAAGGTATATACAGCAGGCCCCAGGGTATATACAGCAGGCCCCAAAGGTATACAGCAGGCCCCAAGGTATATACAGCAGGCCCCAGGGTATATACAGCAGGCCCCAAAGGTATACAGCATGCCACAAGGTATATACAGCAGGCCCCAGAGGTATACAGCAGGCCCCAAAGGTATACAGGCAGCCCCCCAGTGGCACTAGCACCCCCATCATGGAAAGAGCCCCCCCACATGTGCAGAGCCCCCCGCTGCATTAACTTACCATCCAGCGTCTTCATCACCGCGGGCTGTCGTGTCCATCCTCGCGCGCTGTCTTCCTGGTCTCATGTGACCCGGCGGTCGCTGTGGAATGACGTCATCGCGCCGGGTCACGTGAGACCGGAACACAGCGCGCAGGACCCGCGGCGAACACACTGGATGGTAAAGCAGCGGGGGGGCTCTGCAAAGTGTGGGGGCTCTTTCCATGATGGGGGGCTAGTGCCACTGGGGGGCTGCCTGTATACACTGGGGGGCTGTATGCACGGCTCCCCCTGCCGCTGTGATGGGCGGGGGGAGCCGTGCATATCTAATGAGCGGCCCCACGTTTTATGTCTCGGGGTAAGAAGTGGGGTCTTCCTGGGTCTCCAACCATACAGTCCCTTTTCATTCAGACACCGACAGATATGGGTTGACACTGTTGTACCCTCGGATTGCAGGGCAGCTTGAACTTGTTTGGATGTTAGTCGAGGTTCTTTATCCACCATCCACAGAATCTTGCGTTGAAATCCCTTGTCAATTTTTCTTTTCCGTCCACATCTAGGGAGGTTAGCCACAGTGCCATGGGCTTTAAACTTCTTGATGACACTGCGCACGGTAGACACAGGAACATTCAGGTCTTTGGAGATGGACTTGTAGTCTTGAGATTGCTCATGCCTCCTCACAATTTGGTTTCTCAAGTCCTCAGACAGTTCTTTGGTCTTCTTTCTTTTCTCCATGCTCAATGTGGTACACACAAGGACACAGGACAGAGGTTGAGTCAACTTTAATCCATGTCAACTGGCTGCAAGTGTGATTTAGTTATTGCCAACACCTGTTAGGTGCCACAGGTAAGTTACAGGTGCTGTTAATTACACAAATTAGAGAAGAATCACATGATTTTTGTAACAGTGCCAATACTTTTGTCCTCCCCCTTTTTTATGTTTGGTGTGGAATTAGATCCAATTTGGCTTTAGGACAATTCTTTTTGTGTTTTTTCATTGAAGACAAATTAAATGAAGATAATAATACCAAAGAATTTATGATTGCAATCATTTTCAGGAAGAAACTGAGTATTATCTGACAGAATTGCAGGGGTGTCAATGCTTTTGGCCACAACTGTATATATATATATATATATATACACACACTGTGTGCAGAATTATTAGGCAAATGAGTATTTTGATCGCACAATAATTTTTATACATGTTGTCCTACTCCAAGCTGTATAGGCTTGAGAGCCAACTACAAATGAAGTAAATCAGGCGATGTGCATCTCTGTAATGAGGAGGGGTGTGGTGTAATAACATCAACACCCTATATAAGGTGTGCGTAATTATTAGGCAAATGCCTTTCTTTAGGCAAACATGGGTCAGAAGAGAGATTAGATGGGCTCTTAAAAGTTCAAAATTGTGAGATGTCTTGCAGAGAGATGCAGTAGTCTTGAAATTGCCAAACTTTTGAAGCGTGATCACCGAACAATCAAGCGTTTCATGGCAAATAGCCAGCAGAGTTGCAAGAAGCGTGTTGGGCAAAAAAGGCGCTAATTAACTGCCCATGAATTGAGGAAAATCAAGCATGAAGCTGCCAAGATGCTATTTGCCACCAGTTTTGCAATATTTCAGAGCTGCAACGTTACTGGAGTATCAAAAAGCACAAGGCATGCTATACTCAGGGACATGGCTAAGGTAAGGAAGGCTGAAAAACGACCACCTTTGAACAAGAAACATAAGATAAAATGTCAAGACTGGGCCAAGAAATATCTTAAGATTCATTTTTCAAAGGTTTTATGGACTGATGAAATGAGAGTGACTTTTGATGGGCCAGATGGATGGGCCAGAGGCTGGATCAGTAAAGGGCAGAGAGCTCCACTCTGACTCAGATGCCAGCAAGGTGGAGGTGGGGTACTGGTATGGGCTGGTATCATCAAATATGAACTTTTGGGACCTTTTCGGGTTGAGGATAGAGTGAAGCTCAACTCCCGGACCTACTGCCAGTTTCTGGATGACAACTTCTTCAAGTAGTGGTACAGGAAGAAGTCGGTATCGTTCAAGAAAAACATGATTTTCATGCAGGAAAATGCTCCATCACATGCATCCAACTACTCCACAGTGTGGCTGGCCAGTAATGGTGTAAAATAAGAAAAAATAATGACATGGCCCCCTGTTCACTGTTCTCGGAACAGTGTCTGGGATGCTGTGGTGGCTGCTGCATGCAATGTTTATCGTAAACAGATCAAGCAACTGACAGAATCTATGTATGGAGGGCTGTTGAGTGTCATCATAAAGAAAGGTGGCTATATTGGTCACTAATTTTTTGGGGTTTTGTTTTTGCAAGTCAGAAATGTTTATTTCTAAATTTTGTGCAGTTATATTAGTTTACCTGGTGAAAATAAACAAGTGAGATGGGAATATATATTTTTTTATTAAGTTGCCTAATAATTCTGCAGAGTCATAATTACCTGCACAAACAGATATCCTCCTAAGATAGCCAAATCTAAAAAAACCCACTCCAACTTCTAAAAATATTAAGCTTTGATATTTATGAGTCTTTTGAGTTGATTGACAACATAGTTGTTGATCAGTAATAAAAATAATCCTCTACAATACAACTTGCCTAATAATTCTGCACACAGTGTATATATACAATATACAGTTAGGGCCAGAAATATTTGGACAGTGACACAATTTTCGCGAGTTGGGCTCTGCATGCCACCACATTGGATTTGAAATGAAACCTCTACAACAGAATTCAAGTGCAGATTGTAACGTTTAATTTGAAGGGTTGAACAAAAATATCTGATAGAAAATGTAGGAATTGTACACATTTCTTTACAAACACTCCACATTTTAGGAGGTCAAAAGTAATTGGACAAATAAACATAACCCAAACAAAATATTTTTATTTTCAATATTTTGTTGCGAATCCTTTGGAGGCAATCACTGCCTTAAGTCTGGAACCCATGGACATCACCAAACGCTGGGTTTCCTCCTTCTTAATGCTTTGCCAGGCCTTTACAGCCGCATCCTTCAGGTCTTGCTTGTTTGTGGGTCTTTCCGTCTTAAGTCTGGATTTGAGCAAGTGAAATGCATGCTCAATTGGGTTAAGATTTGGTGATTGACTTGGCCATTGCAGAATGTTCCAGTTTTTTGCACTCATGAACTCCTGGGTAGCTTTGGCTGTATGCTTGGGGTCATTGTCCATCTGTACTATGAAGCGCCGTCCAATCAACTTTGCAGCATTTGGCTGAATCTGGGCTGAAAGTATATCCCGGTACACTTCAGAATTCATCCGGCTACTCTTGTCTGCTGTTATGTCATCAATAAACACAAGTGACCCAGTGCCATTGAAAGCCATGCATGCCCATGCCATCACGTTGCCTCCACCATGTTTTACAGAGGATGTGGTGTGCCTTGGATCATGTGCCGTTCCCTTTCTTCTCCAAACTTTTTTCTTCCCATCATTCTGGTACAGGTTGATCTTTGTCTCATCTGTCCATAGAATACTTTTCCAGAACTGAGCTGTCTTCTTGAGGTGTTTTTCAGCAAATTTAACTCTGGCCTCTCTATTTTTGGAATTGATGAATGGTTTGCATCTAGATGTGAACCCTTTGTATTTACTGTCATGGAGTCTTCTCTTTATTGTTGACTTAGAGACAGATACACCTACTTCACTGAGAGTGTTCTGGACTTCAGTTGATGTTGTGAACGGGTTCTTCTTCACCAAATAAAGTATGTGGCGATCATCCACCACTGTTGTCATCTGTGGACGCCCAGGCCTTTAGAGCTCCCAAGCTCACCAGTCAATTCCTTTTTTCTCAGAATGTACCCAACTGTTGATTTTGCTACTCCAAGCATGTCTGCTATCTCTCTGATGGATTTGTTCTTTTTTTTCAGCCTCAGGATGGGGTCATTCCATGTCAAGTGATCCAAAAATGAATATTTTTTTTCCCTGACGTCCTCAGATTTTTAAAAAAATGTTTCTATCTGAAGAACAACTTTATCTAATTACAAAAAAAAAGTTTTGAATTTTTTTCTTTATCTGTTAATTTTTTACAGATTTTTAAAGTTTTAAAAAAGTGCGAATTTTGGCCTGGTATGGCTTTACATTTTCTATCATATCTCGGGCTAGAAATAAGATAGAGAAACAAAATAAACACCAATCTACTCAGAACTGTCCAGGCTTTCATCAGATATGTCACAAGAGGATATTTGTTAATATTTTACCCGTGATCGCAAGCGCAAAACTTTAAAATGCATTTCCGAAAAATCGGCGCGCTTTAAATATTTCAAAAACTGCCCATGTGTCTGCTATGCTCTTAGCCACATCTGTACCAAATTTCAAGTTGGGATCGCAATGGGATCATATTTTAACATATTTTACTAGTAAGAGCGTCAATGGGTCATTCCATATCAAGTGATCTAAATATGAATATTTTTTTTTACCTGACGTCTTTAGATTTTTTTTTTTTTTTTCCTTTATGAAGTACTACTTTAGTTAATTACAAATTAAAAGTTTGGAATTTTTTTCTTCATCAGTTAATTTTTTACAGATTTTTAAAGTTTAAAAAAAGGGTGAATTTTGGCCTGGTACGACTTTAAATATTTTTTATCTCAGGCTAGAAATAAGATAATGAAGTGGGAGAGGCATCATTTTACTCAGAACGGTAACAGCTTTCATTTGAGATGTTACAAGACTATGTTTCTTTATATCAAATTCAAACTATTGACGGGCAATTGTGAAAAAATGACTGATTGTGTTCTTGGTGACTTTTGAATTGACACTATAATAGTTAAATATTTTGCACTTAGGTCCAATGAATGCGTCCATGGGGTCAAGCTGGGACAGAGTCATCACAAATTAGCCTTATTTGCAGATGACCTGCTACTTTACATCTCCCAGCCCCTGGTCTCCATCCCTTCGGTCTTAATGGAGTTTGAACGGTTCGGACAATTGAGCAACTTTAAAGTGAATTGCTCCAAAACCGAGGCACTCAATATTTCTTTGCCTGGAGAATTGGTTTCTCATCTATCTAAACAGTTCCCATTTAAATGGAAAGTAGAAGCCATTAAGTACTTGGGAGTCCTTATACCAAAAGATCTTAAACAAATATTCAATTTAAATTATCAACCCCTTTTGACTAACGCGGAATCGGCATTTACCTCCTATAGACAATTAAAGCTATCCTGGTTCGGGAGAATAAACGTAGTCAAGATGGATGTCTTGCCCCGACTCTTATATACTTTTCAGACAGTTCCTGTTCTATTGGATAGAGGTTTCCTCTCCAAAATGCAATCTATGATCCTTAGATTTGTCTGGGGGGGCAACAGGTCCAGATTGCGAATGAATATCCTATCCTTGCCCGAGACCAGAGGAGGGGTTGGACTACCCAACATACGAGCGTACTTTGAGGCTTCCTCTCTTGTTAGAGCTCTAGATTGGCATTATCATGCGTCCTCCAAGAAATGGGTAGGGGTGGAGCAAGAGGGTTTGGGGATTCCGCTGAAACACCTGCTTTGGATTTCCCCTAAAGACTCCACAGACCTAGTACCTTTGACAGACATGACCAGAAACACCTTGAAGGTATGGCACCTAGTGACGAAAACCCTCCGCTTAAACGACAGACTTAGCCCTTTGACTCCCCTTTTTTCCAACCCATCTTTCCCACCCAGATTTGACAGGCAGAGATTTTTATGTTGGCGGATTGTGGATGACACCCGAGTAGGACAGACTCTGTCCAGTGGTGGTTTGCCCCCGATGGCAGAGCTACAACTCAAAGAACCTACGAGACCTCTTAAGTGATTCGAATTTCTCCAATACAGAGCATAATTATATTCAGCTGACCACTCTTGCAGGGTAAGATTGACGCCCAACGTATTGGAGAGGTTATTCCAACTGGAGGCTCCACCGAGGCGCAAAATATCATTTCTATACCAGGCCGTAGGGTCCATGAGAGAGCAGGGCACCCTTTACTTCCAACGTGCTTGGGAGAGGGAATTGGGGTGTAGCATTTCAGAAGCTAATTGGCAGAAATGCTTTATATTTACTCACTCACTAGCTAGCGCTTGTTCTGCACAAGAAAGAAGCTATAAGCTGCTCACTAGATGGTACTTGTGCCCGACGACACTCCGGAACATGTTCCCTGGAACCCCTGATACCTGCTGGCGCTGGGGGAAGAGAAGGGTACAATGATACACATTTGGTGGAGTTGTGGGGAAATCCGGCGGTTCTGGTCTGAGGTTTTCAATGCATACGCCCGGATAACAGGTAAACAAGCCGAATGCTGCCCAGAATCGGCAATGTTATCCATTTTTCCAGGTCCTATTGGGCTACAGAAGAGGGATATTCTCCGCTTTTGCATCTCGGCTGCTCGTGCTGTGATCCCGAGGTTCTGGAAATCAAGCCGGGCTCCATCTCTACTTGATTGGTTCAAAGAATTGATGGACACATATCGAATGGAGGAGCTCGCAGCTGATGCGTCGGGATCTCGGAACAAATTCTTAGGGATTTGGGTTGAATGGATTCTTTTTCACGACTCTGCAGAATTTAGGAGTATCTTTTCCAGCACAGATAATATGGCTCGACCTCTGGCTGATGGGGAGCCAGTGGGATGAGTACCCTTTCTCCTTCCCATACCTCACCCGTCCCCCCCCTCCTTTTTTTCTTTTTTTCTTACGTGGCTTTTCTTTCCCAGTATAACTTTTTCTAATGGTTTTTGTTTCTCTTCTCTCTCTCTTCTTTTCTATCTCTCTTTTCTTCCCATCTGATACATTCAGTCTAGGTATTTCCTTTCTACGCCTATACCTTCAGAATTCTAGTGAACATTAGACAGGTATCGAAAACTCTGAGCTGTGAGTAGATCATTAATATTTCGGCCTTCCTTTCCGGTACACCAGTCGATAGACTATTCCAACTAGGTCTCAACGGGTAATGACCCACTTACGTGGTCAACCTGTTTGAAGGGGCCAAGTAATAAAAATCATTCTGCTGGGGCTGCTTGTCCCCTTGACATCAGAACATCTCAAAACCCTGAGAAAGGTTGTATACTTGAGTGTTTGGAATTATATTTAGATTGTAGTATATATTGCACCAGAGATAAGCGCAAAAGTAAATTTGCAGCTTATCTTAAAGTTACTAATAACTTTGTGAATTCTCTTTTTGTATATTTTATATGTCTCAAGATTTTGTTAAAAGATTGAATGTATGTCTTTCATATGTTTTTTCAAAATTTAATAAAAATGAGATTAACCATAGTTAAATATTTTAAAATATGATCCCATCACGATCCCAACTTGAAATTTGGTACAGATGTGGCTAAGAGCATAAAAGACACATGGGCAATTTTGGAAAATTTTTATTAAAATGTTTTTTTCGGAAATGCGTTTCAAAATGTTGCGTTTGCATTCGCATAGGTAAAAAATTAAAATTAACAAATATACTCTTGTGACATATCTGGTGAAAGCCTGGACAGTTCTGAGTAGAATGGTGTTTATTTTGTTTCTCTATCTTATTTCTAGCCCGAGATAAAAAAATTTAAAGTCGTACCAGGCCAAAATTCACCCTTTTTTTAAACTTTAAAAATCTGTAAAAAATTAACTGATGAAGAAAAAAATTCCAAACTTTTAATTTGTAATTAACTAAAGTAGTACTTCATAAAGGAAAAAAAAAAAAAAAAATCTAAAGACGTCAGGTCAAAAAAAATATTCATATTTAGATCACTTGATATGGAATGACCCATTGACGCTATTAATAGTAAAATATGTTAAAATATGATCCCATTGCGATCCCAACTTGAAATTTGGTACAGATGTGGCTAAGAGCAAAGCAGACACATGGGCAGTTTTTGAAATATTTAAAGCGCGCCGATTTTTCGGAAATACGTTTTAAAGTTTTGCGCTTGCGATCACATGGGTAAAATATTAACAAAGATCCTCTTGTGACATATCTGGTGAAAGCCTGTATAGTTCTGAGTAGAATGGTGTTTATTTTGTCTCTCTATCTTATTCCTAGCCTTAGTTATGAGGAGAAACGTAAAGGCAGGCAACAGTGAAATTCACACTTTTTCCGAACTTTGAAAATCATTTAAAAAAAAAATAAATTTTTTAAAAAATTTTTCTCTTCACATTTTGCATTGTCTGACATGCTATTATCAAATAACAAAATCTCAAAAGAATTAAAAATATAGAGGTAATAATCATTGGTTCACTTGACATGGAATGACCCGATGTTCTGCTTCACCTCAATTGAGAGTTCCTTTGACCGCATGTTGTCTTGTCACAGCAACAGCTTCCAAATGCAAAACCACACACCTGGAATCCACTCCTGACCTTTTAACTACTTCATTGATTACAGGTTAACGAGGGAGACGCCTTCAGAGTTAATTGCAGCCCTTAGAGTCCATTGTCCAATTACTTTTGGTCCCTTGAAAAAGAGGAGGCTATGCATTACAGAGCTATGATTCCTAAACCCTTTCTCCGATTTGGATGTGGAAACTCTCATATTGCAGCTGAGAGTGTGCACTTTCAGCCCATATTAATATATAATTGTATTTCTGAACGTGTTTTTGTAAACAGCTAAAATAACAAAACTTGTGTCACTGTCCAAATATTTCTGGCCCTAACTGTATACAGGGTGGGCCATTAATATGGATACACCTAAATACTGTAAAGTGGGAATGGTTTGTGATATCCACTTCCTGTTTTTGGCATATTAGTATATGGGAGAGGGAAAACTTTTCCAGATGGGTGGTGGCCATGGCGGCCATTTTGAAGTTGACCACTTTGGATGCAAATTTATTTTTTTCAATAGGAACAGGATCATGTGACACATCAAACCTATTGAGAATTTCATAAGAAAAACAATGATGTACTTGGTTATAATGTAACTTTATTCTTCCATGAGTTACTTACAAGTTTCTCTTTGTTTACAGCCATTGACATGTCGAAGACGTTAACACGTGAGGAGCTGATAGAAATTGTGTTGATGTCTGGTGAACACAGTAACCATGTCATTGCAGCAGATTTCAATGCAAGACACCGTACGAGACCCCCCCATCTCCCACACTGCTTGCCAAATTTTGTGAAACAGGTTTAGTGTTGGATTTGCCAAAAGGTGGATGCAAGAAAACTAATAAAGAAATATTAGTAGCCATCCTAGCTTCATTCAGCTTCATTCATTCAGCAAGAGCCCACAGCGAAGCACTCAGCGCATGTCACTGGAGAGTGGCTTAAATCGAACATCTCTTCAGTGGATATTAGCTACTCACAAATGACACCCTTACAAAATCCAGCTGCTGCAGCATCTCAATGAGAATGACCCAGATCGGCGCACTGAATTTGCAGAATGGGCAAAGCAAAAAGTGGAATAGAACCCTCAGTTTACACAGAACATTATGTTCAGTGATTGTGAATGGTGAAGTTAGCAAACAAAACCACTGCTTTTGGTCTGACACTAACCCACAGTGGATAGATCCCTCCAAGACTGTTGGAACACAAAAATAGATGGTATGGTGTGGTATATGGGGTACAAAAATACTGGGGCCATTCGTCATCCATGGATTCCTCAATGCCGCTGGACATCTGAAATCGCTAGACAATTCAGATTTCCAGTGGCACTGAGATTTCAATTGATGAAAATTAATTAATTTTTGTGTTCCAACAGTCTTGGAGGGATCTATCCACTGTGGGTTAGTGTCAGACCAATAGCGGTGGTTTTGTTTGTTAACTTCACCATTCCCAAAAAAGTTTGCCTCATCACTCATCTGAAGTAATTGTCTATGCTGGGAAGAAAGCAATATGTGCAGCATCTGAAACAACGGATACTGGAAGCCTCTGCTAGCATTTCTTCTGCAGTGCTGCTATCAGTGTGTCAAGAGTGGAAGAAGAGGGTTGAATTGACAATCCAACACAACGGCCAGCACTTTGAACACATTTTAAAATTGGACATAAACTTATAAATAACTCATGAAAGAATAAAGTTAAATTAAAACCAAGCACACCATTGTTTTTCTAACGAAATTCTCAATAAGTTTGATATGTCACATGACCCTCTTCCAATTGAAAAAAATAAAGTTGGATCCAAAATGGCCAACTTCAAAATGGCCGCCATGGTCACCACCCATCTGGAAAAGTTTTCTCCCTCCCATATACTAATGTGCCACAAACTTGAAGTTGATATCACCAGCCATTCCCATTTAATTAGGTGCATCCATATAAATTGCCCACCCTGTCATATATACACACACATTATACAGTAACATATATACACGCACCACACATACACATATACATACACACACATATACACACACACTTATATTTTTTTAAAATCAGCACTGACAGTTTACAGGTAATTGTTTAGCTATCAGAGATCAGAGTTGGCCCTTATTCTGTGTTCGCTGGCAAGAATTACTAAATCCGCATTCCGCACTCACTTCTATGATTAACATTTAACTTGTGAGATTTTAGGTGAAGTGTCAGCAGACTCTCTCAACAGAAAGTCATATTTTACGGTTGTCAGACATTCTCTCATCAGTAATGGGTCAGGCTGTAATTACTTTCCATCTGATAAATGTCTTGTAACATGTGCATCTATTTAAAGGAAGCAGACACAAATTTTGTTTGGGCTGTCGAATCGTTTGCCATGACATAATATAGGGAACAGACTGAAATTTCTTAATGGCAGAGAGTGCCAAGCACAATTTAATTGGGGGAGTAGACTGAACCGTATTAGTGAAATTCATTTCCTAAATAGTTCATTTCTTAGTATTGCACCAAGCTACAGTTTCACATGTTCAGATTACATTTAGTGTAAATCTCAGCCTATCTAAACAGCAGTAAATGTATCTGCCAGAACTGAGCCCTGGATAATGCTCTCATTAAACCTTTGTAGTGAGTGGGGCTGGTAGGGATTTGGCTACTGTTCCTTTTATACAGGAAGATGGAAAAGAGCAGCAAATAAATACTCCCATCTATTTCTAAACTATATTACTACCAGAATCCATCACTGGACTAGAGCAGAGAGTAGGTTAATTACACTAAACCTGGTGATCTAAAGCAGGGGACAGATTACTGTGGGCCTTCCTTATAATCTGGATTAGAGAAGGCCACTGCCAGAATCTACTGTGGTCTAGGGCATAGAAGTAGCTTATTCTCCGCACACCCGGTGGTCTAGGGCAAAGACCATGGTAATGATGACATTATCCATAGTAATATAGAGCAGAGACGGTGATAAAGTTTGCCACCCTTGTCATCTTCGGCAGAGGTGGGCACATACGTTTCTCAAGGAGCCCCATAAGAAACTGGGACTGTTGTGAAGAGCAAATTTAACAGACTGAACATAAGGCTGACTTCAGACTGTTGCATTAAAAACAAATAGGCCACACACAATTGTGAATTGTGGACATGACTGAATCACTTGCTCGCATTATGGATGAATGCTGAAACTTCTTTACTCATTTTTTCCCTGTTAAACATTGGTCAATGTTGTCACCTTGGAAAAATGGTTGTGTGCACTGGTACACCGGCTACAGGGGGCCTGTGTGGCACACATGGACTGATTATATGCTCATGTGAACAAGAGAAAATTGTACTTAGAATTAATGATATTACTAAAGTCACTCATTAGGCTCAGTGTAGGGATATAAAAGAACAGTCTATTGCCGGCGCTCCCGAAAATCACATGATGTGCTATATAAACTTATGTAGAAATTTTTATTTTTTAAATTATTCTATACATACAAGTTAAAAACAATATGTTTCGGCTTGAAAAGAGCAAAAGCCTTCATCAGGTAGATTATACTTCCATGTTTTTACCTTATATGTGTAGAATAATACATATTTTTTTCTAAATAGGCTTATATAGCACATCATATCATCTTTCGGGAGCGCCATCAATAGACTGTTCTTTTTATATCTTTTCATTCTGACCTGCAGACGATTGAGGATCATCTCGTGTACCAGGAGCTGTGTAGCAGACCGAAACACTAGGGCCTTGGTTGGAATCTCCTTCCAGGGTCAATACGCTGTTTTTTCCAACCTAAATTGAGTGAGTGCATCAGCTCTGTACTTTTAATCTCTGATCTTTTTAAACTGCGCTTAGATCCTGTGTGGCGCTGTCCCCTTTGTTTAGCCCTATCCTCAGGGTATTGTATGAGAATCATTAGGCTCAGTGACTGGCTTATTGGCTGCAGCTGTCACATGACATTATGTCACAGAAACAGTGAGGGACACAGGGCCCAGAGCGCAGAATGGAGCCAGTGCAAGGAGGCAAGTATTATTTTTTAAAAAAGAAGTTTGAAAGCATTTAAAAGGTGATGTCCAGTAAAGAAAAACCCTTTAGGTCAGAGGACTCAAACACGCGGCCTAGCGGCCGCCTGGGGTCCCCGGGGCTTCAAAGTGCAGCCCGCGGCACCACAGGCAATGTAAGGATGCCGGGATCCACCGTGCAGGGGACCGCCACGGTGCGCTGTGTAAGGGCCGCCGCGGTGCAGTGTGTTGGGGACAGTGTCTTTATTATCATGTGTATGTGAGTGAGTGTGTGTGTGTGTATGAGAGTGTGTGTGTATGAGAATGTGTGCGTATGTGACCAGTCCAGGCCGGGGTACTCAGAGCTCGGGCACGGTGTAAGGGGGACATTATCACGGGTGGCTGCACCTGAGTCCGTGGCTCTGGGGGTCGGTGACTTCTAAAATATAGTTTGTGTTAGAATGGTTTGTGACGCCACCTGTAGTACCTGGTGAGGGATCACCAGCGCCGCCACAGTCCTCCGGAGGGTGTTGGAATTGTGGCTAGGGTGGTATAGCTTCCTATAGGTGAAGCTGGGCCTCCGGGGCAGCGTTGAGTGGGCAGTTCGGAGTAGGGGCTTGGGCCAAGGTAATGGAGAGTGATGCAGTTTCTATGGAGCATGGGAACAGGGAGGAATAATGCACACACACCGCTGAGTGTCTCTTTACCTTTTATTGGTGAAACTGCAGGTAATACGTCCAGAGCACTGTCGGGTGACCAGAGCACAGTTGAACTTCCATAGAGAGAGTGGGTATAAGGCATCCTTAAGTTCTCTCTCCTGTTGTTGAAGCCCTGCCCTTGTATAACCTGGCTGGCCTCCTCACTTCTCTCTCTCTCCTCCTGCGCGGTGTGCGGGTTACCCTTGATGATCACCGTTGGCCTCTCCTCACTACGGTGCCTGGCTCTTTTTATGTTGATTATGCAGGGGGACCGGGTGACTGAAGTGTCCACGGTGTGTCGGGGTTTTCTGCTGGCTTGAAGCACTACTGCAGGTGTGGACGCCCTAAGTCCGGTGTTTACTTGCGCGAACCTCCACTGGCTCCTCTACTCCCACTGTTCTCTGTACTCCTCGCCTTTCGATCCCACTCCTGGGCCTGGCTGGATGGCAGAAGGGCTACTTCGGGTCACTGGTTCGGGCCTAGCATGGCACCGAGCACCAGATTGTCTTCGCAGCTCTCCTAGAGTCTGCACACTCTGCCCAACTCCTCCTCCAGCACCAGTATTTATAGGGGATCTCGCCTAAAGTCAGCGAGTTAGGCTCCCCCTACTGTGCTGGAGTGGAAGGTGTTGTTTGTAGGTGGCACCCTCTGTGGAAATCCAGCCGTGCACTAGGGAAGCTTGTGGTTACCTATGGGAGCAGGGTGCCACATTCCCCCTAGTTAACGTCAGTACTCCTGGACTGAGACATTTTGTTTTCAGCAAGGAAATAACATTTTCAACAATAACAACTGGTAAACTATTTACAGAGTCTCAAAATTGAAAAATTTCCAAAAAGCACTGACAAATGGTAAAACAGGTAAAGTCCGTATGGTGCTAGTCCATCCACCGCAGGCTTTTTGAAAAAGAAGTTTGTTGTCACAACCAGTCCTGTGACTATGGTACTTTAAAATGTATAAAGTGGGGGAAAAGTTGCAAGGAAAAGGTTGGTCTAAAGATTCTATACAGTAGAGTCTCTGTATGCTCTGGGTAAGAAAAGGGAAGAGTCTTTCAAAGTCCACATTTTTTCAATAAAACACACATTTTAAAACCACAACATGTTCCTATGGGTGTCTAGGCTTAGGAGACCTGGTATTCCTCCACCCCAGGCACTTTCTGTTCTTAACTGAATGTGCATGGGACTGGGCCCAGTTCCTCCACCCTTCTGTACACTACTATTTATATGTTTACAAGGGCTGCTATTTACAGGTTACCTTTCACTGTGTATGACTTTACACTTTTATTGTGCCCATTCTCTATACCTAGACGGGGGTTGACCTTGTGTGCTCCTATTAGATCTGCGCACTACGGGTGTCAGCGTCTCAGGTGATGTAGGTAATGCAGGGCATGATGAAGGTAAATAAGGTTAACGTCTACGTGGCCTTAGTCTCACTACAGGGCTAGCAGGTGCACAGATTGCAGCATCCTCAGATTCTCTTGCAACAGGTATTTCTTCCTGACTTCTTTGCACTTCTTCTTGGGGCTGGTAAAAATTGAGCAAGGGCACTAAAATTGCTCCATCTTGTTGAGGCCAATCTTCTGAGAAGTCTCCTAAGATAGTGAATATACCCTTTTCTTTTGGTTTTTCACATGGAGTTAGGTCTTCTTCAGGTTCTGGTTCTTCTTCAGAATGTATTGAGAAATTTTCCCATTCTGTTGGACACTTTTTCAGATGATCTCTTGACATGGTTTGTGTAGTCTTTCCTCCATTTTTACTGATAAGACACACTTTACTGTTGTTAAAGCTAGATTCTAACAGTATGTGGGGTTCTTGTTCCCACTGATCATCTAACTTATGCTTTTTCCTCTTTCTTTTCAAAAGAACACTTCCTGGTAAGATGGGTTCTGCTGGTGCACTTTTGTTGAAGTCCCTTTCTTGTTTTTCTCGAGCCTTTTCAAGGTTGTCTTCAACGCAAGCTTGAGCCTGTCTGTATTGTTCTAGACGGTTAACGTTCCAGCTGGACTGGGAAGCATCTGCTTTGGGTTCTACAACTCTGAGTTCTAGATATACAGGTAATCTTTCTGTACGGGCTCTCATGAGGAGAGCGGGTGTATATGTGGCGCCCCGCAACGAGTGCGTCACAGGAGGGTATTGCAGCCATAAATGCAGCAGCAATATTCTCTGACCCAGCAGTCATTGGGTTAACTTAGAGATCCAAACCCTGCATGCATCACTTAACATAGAGGGCCAATCCAAGGTCCTGGTGGGCGGAGTGCAAGGGTAGTGTGTAGGAGAAGTACAGACACTTAGCTAGTAGAGTAGAGTCTAGTCTGGAAGAGAGAGAGACTTGAACTTGAAGTAGGAGCGGGGGCTCTGCACCGCTGTGCAGCCCCTGGGCCGTCACCGGTCGGGTGTTAGCACCTGAGGCCTGAACAACCGGGATCGGGCATCACCAACCACGGGTTCCAAAAGACTCCCGTGCCCAACTCACAGCCGGTTCACTGGTACCGAAGCTGGCAGCAGTTCACCTCTGCTACGCGAACCAGAAGCGTGGAGGAGCAGCTTCACAGGAGCACCCCACCACCCGCCAAATTCTAGTCGTCTAACCAGCGGTGTACCCACCGAGGGATCCAAGGCTCCCCAGAACACCCATAACGTACATTTTGGATAGGGATTGAAGCAGTCTCCCCGTACCCGACCTGGTATTCCTGGGCGACAATGGCAAATACTTAGTTAGAATGGAGGAACACTACGGATCTCTGAGGGACACCTATCACTGCTGAGTCCACCCGGTCCACTACCCGTTAACTGTATGCCATGTACTGCCTGCTGGTTACAGTAAAGACCCGTTACAGAGACTTTCAGAGTTCGTGCTTCCTTATGATTGCATCCATCCGCACACAAGGTAACCGCATCTGCCGCACAACATCTTAAGCAGCTCCAGCCTCCGGGGATCACCGCTCAGCCTGTGGGGAGCGTTCCATCTTGCTGCTATCCATCCCCCAGAGGTTCCGCAGCGTCGGTAGGACTTACCGAACTACTCATAGGTGGCGTCACGAATAAATTAATCCCTTTAATCTGTTCCTACAAGACGTCTTCGACTTTTGATCTGCACTCCACCGGGCCCCACTACTGGCAGGCGCGGTCCACCCGTGACAAGGAGGAAGGAGCTACAGCCTGTCTAAACCGGAGTCCCCGGCCACGGTGAGTCATATAGTTTGTAAAACTCACTGGAATGTGGTTATACATGTTGACTAAATCTGGTAGTTTCTCCGGCCATTGACTTCTTTCTTCCAGAAGTAATATTTTCAGCATGTCATTTTCTCGCATAACCCATTGGTTTGGGGATGAAATGGTGTAGTTCTTATCTTTTTACAACCATACATATGGCAAAATTCTTGGAAGATTTCTGCTTCAAAAGCTCCACCTTTGTCAGTCAGAATCTGCTCTGGATATCCCAGTGGCCTGCAGAAGACATTCTTGAATGTTCTTGCAACTGTTGCAGCCATTAAGTCTTTCACGGGTGCGACCATCTGGAATCTAGAGTAATGGTCCACAATTGTCAACGCATACGTGTAGCTGGATCTGCTTGGAGTCAGTTTCTTTTGGTTTTTCACATGGAGTTGGGTCTTCAGGTTCTGGTTCTTCTTCAGAATGTATTGAGAAGTTCTGATTTTCCCATTCTGTTGGACGCTTTTTTAGATGATCTCTTGACATGGTTTGTGTAGTCTTTCCTCCATTTTTACTGATAAGACACACTTTACTGTTGTTAAAGTTAGATTCTAACAGTATGTAGGGTTCTTGTTCCCACTGATCATCTAACTTATGCTTCTTCCTCTTTCTTTTCAAAACAACACTTCCTGGTAAGATGGGTTCTGCTGGTGCACTTTTGTTGAAGTCCCTTTCTTGTTTTTCTCGAGCCTTTTCAAGGTTGTCTTCAATGCAAGCTTGAGCCTGTCTGTATTGTTCCAGACGGTTAACGTTCCAGCTGGACTGGGAAGCATCTGCTTTGGGTTCTACAACTCTGAGTTCTAGATATACAGGTAATCTTCCTGTACGGGCTCTCATGAGGAGAGCGGGTGTATAGTTTGTAGAACTCACTGGAATGTGGTTATACATGTCGACTAAATCTGGCAGTTTCTCCGGCCATTGACTTCTTTCTTCCAGAGGTAATATTTTCAGCATGTCAGTTTCTTGCATAACCCATTGGTTTGGGGATGAAATGGTGTAGTTCTTATCTTTTTACAACCATACATATGGCAAAATTCTTGGAAGATTTCTGCTTCAAAAGCTCCACCTCTGTCTGTCAGAATCTGCTCTGGATATCCCAGTGGCCTGCAGAAGACATTCTGGAATGTTCTTGCAACTGTTGCAGCCATTAAGTCTTTCACGGGTGCGACCATCTGGAATCTAGAGTAATGGTCCACAATTGTCAACGCATACGTGTAGCCGGATCTGCTTGGAGTCAGTTTCACGTGGTCCAAGGCTACGATTTCTAGTGGTTGTTTTGTCACTATAGACTGGAGTGGTGCTCTCTGGCTTTGCAGGTCCTTTCTTCTTAGATTACAGGGTCCACAGTCTTTACACCACCTCTCTATGGATCCATGTATGCCGACCCAAAAGAACCTGTGCTTAAGTAGCATCTTCAGTTTCTTCCACCCGAAATGACTGGTTTGGTTATGATAGGCATTCAATACCATCTGGATCTCTGTTTTTGGTACTATGATCTGCCATACCATTTCATGGGTTCGCAGATTGATGTGCCTTCTACAAAGCTTTTCCTGGTAGATGAACAGCTTCCTTCTCTCGTTCCACAGGTGTTTAGCTTCTGGTGGAGGGTTCAATGGCAACTTTGCTGACTCCTGCGTTATCAGTACTTTCACCAAACTTATAGCCGGGTTACTGTCTTGCACTTCCTTACAACCAAAGTGTGGTAACGGGTTCACTACCCCCCTCAGGGGGATCTTCATGGACTTGTTGGCACTGTGTTACCCTTAACTGATGGAATGCAGGTAGCTCCACTTCTTCCAACTCATCTTCATCCACTCCCATGTCCGACAGGTGAGGCATTCTGGATAAGGCATCTGCGTTGCCGTTGCTACGCCCAGCCCAGTACTTGATGGTGAACTGATAGTTGGATAATCGGGTCATCCATCTCTGTTCCATGGCTTCCAACTTTGCAGTCTCCAGGTGGGTCAGCGGATTGTTATCCGTATAGGCAGTGAACTTGCTGGATGCCAGGTAATGTTTAAACCTCTCAGTAACGGCCCATACCAACGCCAGGAACTCCAGCTTGAAAGAACTGTAGTTTTCCAGGTTTCTGTCTGTGGGGCGAAGCTTTCTACTCGCTTAGGCAATCACTCTTTCCTTGCCTCCTTGCTTTTGAGAGAGCATCCGCTCCTAATCCCACATTGCTGGCATCGGTATATAGGAGGAATGGAAGGTTGTAGTCCGGGTAAGCGAGGATCTCTTCTCCTGTTAGGGCCTCTTTCATCATCTGGAATGACTCTTCTTGTTCCTTGCCCCACTCAAAGGGAGGAGCGGGTTTTGGTTTCGCGCTCTACAGGCCGACACGCCCTCTTTCTTCCCGCTCTGTAGCGCGGTAATGGCGGCTTAGTTTGACAGTCACACAACACAGTTCAAATCATGGCACACAGTACCTGGTTGTACCGGGCACGAGATCCTGTTCATGAGCGCCAGAAGAAAGTCGTATGACCCGGGTACTCAGAGCTCGGGCACGGTGTAAGGGGACACTAGCACGGGTGGTTGCACCCGAGTCCGTGGCTCTGGGGGTCAGTGACTTCTAAAATACAGTTTGTGTTAGAATGGTTTGTGACGCCACCTGTAGTACCTGGTGAGGGATCACCAGCGCCGCCACAGTCCTCCGGAGGGCGTTGGAATTGCGGCTAGGGTGGTATAGCTTCCTACAGGTGAAGCAGGGCCTCCGGGGCAGCGTTGAGTGGGCAGTTCAGAGTAGGGGCTTGGCCAAGGTAATGGAGAGTGAAGCAGTCTCTACGGAGCATGGGAACAGGGAGGAATAACGCACACACACACCGCTGAGTGTCTCTTTACCTTTTACTGGTGAAACTGCAGGTAATGCATCAAGAGCACTGTCGGGTGACCAGAGCACAGTTGAACTTCCACAGAGAGAGTGGGTATAAGGCATCCTTAAGTTCTCTCTCCTGTTGTTGAAGCCATGCCCATGTATAACCTGGCTGGCCTCCTCACTTCTCTCTCTCTCCTCCTGCACGGTCAGCAGGTTACCCTCAATGATCACCATTGCCCTCTCCTCACTACGGTGTCTGGCTCCTTTTATGTTGAGTATGCAGGGGGACCGGGTGACTCAAGTTTCCACGGTGTCGGGATTTTCTGCTGGCTTGAAGCACTACTGCAGGTGCGGTCCTCCGAAGTGCAGTGTTTACTTGGGCGAACCTCCACTGGCTCCTCTACTCCACTGCTCTCTGTACTCCTCGGCTTTCGATCCCACTCCTGGGCCTGGCTGGACAGCAAAAGGGCTACTCTGGGTCACTGGTTCGGGCCTAGCATGGCACCGAGCACCAGATCGTCTTCGCAGATCTCCTAGCATCTGCACATTCTGCCTAACTCCTCCCCCAGCACCAGTATTTGTCGGGGATTTTGCCTAAGGTCAGTGAGTTGGGCTCCCCTTACCGTGCTGGGGTGGAAGGTGTTGTTTGTAGGTGGTACCCTCTGAGGAAATCCAGCTGTGCACTAGGGAAGCTTGTGGTTACCTGTGGAAGCAGGGCACCACATATGAGAGTGTGTGTGTATGAGAGTGTGTGTGTGTATGAGCATGTGTGCATGTGTGTATGAGCGTGTGTGTGTATGAGTGTGTGTGTGTGTGGAGTGTATGAGAGACTGTGTGTATGAGTGTGTGTATAAGAGTGGGTGTACATGAGTGAGAGTGTGTATCAGAATGTGTATGAGTGTGTGTATCTGTGTGTGTGTCTGTGTATGAGAGTGTGTATGAGAGTGTGTGTATCAGTGTGTATGTGCGTGTATGAAAGTGTGTGTATGAGCGTGTGTGAGTGTGTATGAGAGACTGTGTGTGCGCAAAAAGAAGAGAGACCAGGTTAGGACATCACTACAAAGTGGCATCAGGATGGGGACATTACTACAAGAGGACCAGGATGAGGACATTACTACATGATGAGGACCAAGATGGTGACATTAGTACAAGATCGGGATGGGGACCTTACTACAAGAAGGGCCAGAATGGGGGACATTAATATAGGATGGGGACCAGTATGAGGACATTATTACAAGAAGGGGACCAGAATGGGGACATTACTACAAGGGAAGACCAGGATGAGAACATTACACAAGATGAGGACCAGGATGGGGACATTACTACAAGAAGGGAACCACGGTGGGGACATTACTAAAAGGAGATCAGGATTTGAACATTACTACATTGAGCGAAAAATTCTGGAATTACTAAAAATGTCACTTAGTATTGCTGCCCCCCGAAATAAATTTTTTTCTATGTGCGGCCCACCAACTCAGCCGAGTTTGAGACCCCTGCTTTAGGCTAACTGCACATGTTGAGTATTTGGTGAGTTTTTACATCAGCATTTGTAAACCAAAGCCAGGAGTGGCACAATAAGAGGAAAAATAGAATATAAACACATCACCACTTCTGTATTTTTTACCTGTCTCCTGGTTTTGTATTCCAAATACTGAAGTAAAACACTGACCCAATACTGAATGTGTGTACATGGCCTAAGGGAGAATACACATTAAAATGACATAATTGATATGCATTTTTCAACTTCTTGCTTAAAGGTCCTAATAAACTTGTAGAGTGGATATAAGGCAAAGGGTCACACTTTCCAAAGTCTAAGTCCCCTGCATTGTTTGCTGAGAACCTAGAATTTTTTTCTCCCTTCGCAGCCTTCACGCAGGCTGCAGAGCGGAGAACGCGGCCCCTAGCAACCCGCTGTTTATCATGGATACCAGCCACACAGCGGGCTGCGGGAAGTCCGATTTCCACCACGCACAGGGGAATGCAGCATGATGAGACCACTAGATCATGCAGTTATCACCTGAATTCTGGGTCAAAATTGTTTAAAATGTTGCAAAATTTTACAACTTTTCGCATTTTAATAAAAGTTTCAGCCAGCTGCAGCAGCTTTAAGAAAAATGTCCTTTTTACGTCATCATTGAATCCCCCATAAAGAGGAGTAAATTAGAATAGATATGTTTGCCAGACCCTGGCTAGTCTGCATTTCAAGAGACAGAAAATGGAATATGAAAGATATGAGAAATTAATTTGAGTGGTATGTCTCCCAATGAATTTCTTTCTGCAGCACTAACTTCACAAACACTAGTGTACAAAAAGCCCACCTTAATGAGTCGGGTCCAATGTCTGTAACTCAAGTGGATTACTGTGTTTGATGGTCTAGTGCAGAGCAAGGGTTAAGTCCAATAACCTCAGCAGGGGCTGGCTGGGGCATCCGGCACCGGGTGGCAGTTCTGGACTGCCAGCCCTCAGTTGAGAAGCGGGGGAGGGGGTGCTATCAGAAATTTTTGAGGACGGGGGGCGGGGCTATCAGAAATTTGGTCTGGTCTTACCAGCTCCGTCGCCATCTACTGCTGGATCACCGCGCTGGCCGCAAAGTGCCGCCCGCGGCCGGCCCATTTCTGTAGGGGGCGGCCCTAGATGTGGGCTATATCACCAGCCCAGGGGGCACTTGCCCCCTTGCCATCTGGGCCAGTCCGCCCCTGATCCTCAGGGTCTAGAGCTGTGAAAGGGCTAACCCTTTACATTTGATGTATGCAAATTGTCTCTTTAGAGAGGAACTAGACTTGAACTCTAGTGGAAGTATTAGAAGTAGCAATCCTATAAGTTAAAAGTGACCCTTTAATGACCCTTGTCAAATGACTTAGAATTTATACCAGATCAGAACCTCAATTTGCAAATTAGAATGGAAGTGTATGCCAGACCCTGGATGGTGTGCATTTGTGAAGGTATTAGATGGCATATTAAATCTACTTCCTCTCTGAAGAGACAGCTTGCATATTTTATTTCCCAGAGGAGCATTGTAGTTTTTAAGCCTCTTCATTACGGGCATACAGGATCAGGTGTGTCATTCTCTGCAAGGAGAAGCAATCACTGATCTCAGGGTCATCACCCACCTAGCCAGAATCCTACTGATTACTGATGCGGGGCAACACCCTGAAACAGCTGTCTGTGGATGGATATGTGGCACCCCATGGGTTAATGTGCCACAATAACATCACATGGGTTCTCTCCCCACTACACACTGACAAACACTACCACCTCTGGGCCAAGAGGGGAGCACAACCTGCTTCCTTATATACTCTTGCCCATGAGGAAGAGGTCAGTTTAGCTCGGAGCAGGGCTGTGAAGAGCACACAGAGAGCAGAGTTAGCTCAGTGCAGACCTAGTGAGGGTCAGAGGAACAGGAGAACGACAGACTGAGGAACACGTCTGGGAGCTGGAGTGATACCTTCACTTGCCCCAGAAGAACGCACAGAAACGGACACTGGATCCGGTACTGTGTCTGGCACCCACAGCACAGTGAATCCCGGAACAGTGGGATCTCTAGATGCCCCTAGTACCAGAGCGTAGCAACACGGAGGGGTCAGCACAGCACAGAGGACTCAAGTTGCCTAGCCAAGTGGTATAAGCAGAATACAGAGAGAGAGACGTGAGGAATCCCAGCAGCTCAGCTAATAGCAGCAGCCAGGACACACACACAGTGCAGCATAAGGACGCTGACAACCCCGGAAAGGGGGGGAAGAGAGCTCAGCCCCATTACAGACTCCGTGGACTATAATCTGCAGTAACATCAGTAGTAAAGCTTTGGAAAACAGCAAAACTGTGAGTCTGTGTATTGATTGCGACCTTTGCTCCAGATTCAGCACAGAGAGCTTCCCCCTGCTACAAGCCTGTCAGCTCTGCCGCCTCAGGAGAGAAGGAGAAGGGCACCAGTGTCTACCAAATGTGAGTGTGTGTCCTTTAACCCCGTCTCCACCATCTATAACCCCAATAGACTTTAACCCTTACTGCCCCGGGGGATACAGTTCTCCCCACTGGAACTACACCATCTCTGCTGCCATCACATCACCCCCGGAGGTTCTGCGGCAGCGGCAGCCCCATCACTGGCCGCACCAAGTGGGTGGCGTCACCCGTGACAAATCCCTTTGTAAATATTCCCCATCTAATTGTGTGGGCCCAGGGACACGGTCCGGACCAAGCCACCCGTGACTTCCCCGACACCGACCGGTCCGGCACCGAGTACCCCCGTCCCGTGGGGGCTCCACAATCTGGCTTCACGAACAGGATCTACCCAGTCCAAAAGAATTGGACCCTGTGCGCCATCTGAACTGTATATTTGAGAATCCGCCATTTTGGAGCGTGCGGCGCCCGGGAAAAGAAAGGGGGCGGTACCCTACATTGGCGCGAACCCAGCCTCCTCCCTTGGTGCTGACGACATCCAGCGGGGAAGGAGATCCCTGTTGCACCGCGGAACCTCCCATAGACATCCGGACGGAAGCGGAAGACGGAGGGCGCATATTAACTAAGCGGGCCCAAGATGTCGCAGCCCGGTGCACAAGACGGCAACGGAGCAGCCGGTGGAGCTGAAGCGCCGAACCCAGTGATAGTACCCGGCGGTGCAGCGGCGCAAGGAACATCATCCATAATGCCATTCCTGATGCCGTATACTCCAAGGGCAATGTGGCTGCCCCAATACTCCGGTGAGCCTAATACTTTAACTGACTTTATGCAAAAGATTAAAGAGTATTATCTGATGTATCCCCTCACTGAAGCCCAGCATGTAGGAATGATAATGGGACAGTTAACGGGCAATTCACGGCGTGAGGTTGCGTCCTGGCTGGACACAGATAAGGACACTGTAGAACATCTAGTAGCCAGACTGAAAGCAACGTTTGAATCTGCTGTTGATACCCGGGCTAAGATGAGGTTCTTTGCATGCCACCAGAAACCTAAACAGAGTGCCAGAGACTTTGCCTTGAACCTGCAGGAAGCACTCAAAGCCCTTAAGCTGGCAGAACCTGCTTTAGCCCCGGGGGCTGATAAAATGCTATTTGACCAATTCATAGAGGGCCTCCTTTCCCCTTCCCATCGAGGACAGTTAAGCATGATACTGCTGCAGAACCCCGACATGACATTTACTGAGCTGAAAGATCGAGCTATCCGTCTGCAGCAGCTGGAAGAGCCACGGGAATTAACACCTGTGCCCGACACTGCAGCAGCACCTCAGCAGCCGGCAGCGCCAGCGACATCTGCTATGTCAGCGACTGCTGCTGAGGCTGGGGAATATATCTCAAATGCAGCCCTCAACCAAGAGCTAGATGCCCTGACAGACATTATGATCTCCATGGCCAAGGTCATCAAGGAACTGCGAGAGTCAAAACCTGCACCCAGGATCGAGTTGGCGACCAGCAGAGAGGATGTTCCGTGGATGAGGCCCAGAAGATACCCAGCAGCAAGAGGACGACCCAGCGATCGCTACCAACCAGATGGACAGCCCATTTGCCGCCGTTGCCAGAAATCAGGCCATCTTGCTCGTGAGTGTCCTTTAAACAACGATTCCCTGGGCAGGCGGGCCGCTCCCCAGGAATGAAAGCTCAAGGCCCCTCCGCCTGGTATGACAAATTTGTGGGAGGAAAGCCGGTGATCCCTATCGTGTTGGATGGCATCCTCTTTAGTGCCCTGCTGGATACCGGATCCCAAATAACATCCATCCCACATGTTCTATATAAAAGGTACTGGGCTGATTCAGACATTACTAATGCGCCAGATGACTTTAACTTTGATATATGGGCTAGTAATGGACAGGTAATACCAAAGGTTGGATTTAGAGAGATGAATATTCAGGTTGGGAAGGTAGAATTGCAGAACCAGGGTATTATAATCATAGATGTTAACCGGCGAGACCGTGAACCCGTGATGCTGGTAGGAATGAATGTAATTGAGAAATGTTTTTCCGAAGTGTTAAGTGTTTTGCAGCAAATCGCCGAGACTGCCGGAACTGGACAACAGAGGCTTCTGCACAAAGAGGTCAAAGCCCTGATGTTGAAGCAGCAGGTAGAAATCTCCGGAGGTGAGATCGGAAGTGTACGAGTAAGTGACCCAATACCCATTGTAATTCCTCCCAAAACTGAAATGTTGGTATGGTATAGAGCCGCAATAGGCATTAAAGGGCGAGACTATCAGACCCTGGTAGAACCCTTGTACTCAGACAGTAGGCTGACCATACTCACTGCTAGAGGAGTAGTTGACGTACACAGGGGAAGAGTGCCATTACGCCTATTAATTTGCGGAGATGATGAGACCATGTTACCAAAGTATCCTATCATGGCTAAGTTGTACACGGTTGATAACAACAACATCACAGCCGTCGAGCCCTTGAACTCATCAAGTCAGGCAGATGATAATGGCTCAGGAGAGAAGCTGGATGATTGGTGCCAAAAGTTGCATGTAGGCACCAGTTCTACACCTCCCCGTCACAAGCATGGAGTATACCGGGTAGTGAAGGAATATGAACAGATATTCAGTAAACACCCGTTAGACTTTGGGCAGATCAAAGGGGTAGAGCACACTATACCCACAGGTAACCATCAACCTATAAAAGAGAAGTATAGACCCTTACCACCAGCTCACTACCAAACCACCAAAGACATGCTCAGAGAAATGAAATCTGCAGGGGTAATAAGAGACAGTTGTAGCCCCTGGGCAGCACCTCTAGTGTTAGTTAAAAAGAAGGATGGGACCATGAGAATGTGCGTAGATTACCGGCAGATTAACCGCATCATACATAAGGACACATACCCATTACCTAGGATTGAGGAGTCATTAGCTGCATTAAAAACTGCTAACTACTTTTCCATCCTTGATCTGACTAGTGGGTACTGGCAGGTTCCTGTGGCCGAGGCCGACAAGGAGAAGACAGCGTTTACTACGCCGATGGGCCTCTGTGAGTTTAATTGTATGCCGTTCGGACTCTGCAACGCATCCGGGACCTTCCAACGTCTGATGGAGAGCTGCCTCGGGCACAAGAACTTTGAAACTGTCCTGTACCTGGATGACGTCATAGTCTACTCGAAGACGTACGAGCAACATCTACAAGACTTGGCAGAAGTGTTCGAAGCTTTATCGAAATATGGCATGAAAATCAAGCCATCCAAGTGTCACCTTCTCAAACCAAAGGTACAGTACCTGGGACATGTCGTGAGTTCAGAGGGAGTAGCACCGGATCCTGATAAAGTCACAGTGATAAGGGATTGGCCAAGACCTACGAACGTGAAAGAAGTAAGGCAATTCCTGGGCCTGGTAGGCTATTATAGAAGATTTATCCGAGGATTCACGAGGCTAGCAGCTCCTCTGCAAGACATTCTGGTAGGACGATCAAAGAAGACTTCAAACTGTAATTTACTGACACGGTGGGATGAGGAAAGAGAAGATTCCTTCAACAAGCTGAAAAGTGTGCTGACGGGAGAAGAGATCCTGGCATACCCTGATTACCATCAACCCTTCATTCTATACACGGATGCCAGCAACGTGGGACTGGAAGCAGAATTGTCGCAGAAGCAAGGAGGCAAAGAAAGAGTTATTGCCTTTGCAAGTAGGAAGCTCCGGCCTACAGAAAGAAATCCGAGAACTACAGCTCCTTCAAGCTACTGGCAGTAGTTTGGGCTGTGACTGAACGCTTTAAACATTACTTGGCAGGTGCAGAATTCACCATCTACACGGATAACAACCCGTTGACTCACCTGGATACAGCAAAATTAGGTGCTCTGGAGCAGCGATGGATAGCCCGGATATCTAACTATAACTTTGTCATCAAATATCGGGCAGGCCGCAAGAATGGGAACGCAGATGCCTTATCCCGAATGCCGCACCTGAAAGACGTGGAAGAGGAACCGGAAGAGTTGGAAGAGATTGAACTACCGGCCTTTCATCGTTCAAAGGTACAAGATTATCAGCCCGGCGCCTACCAAAGAAAGCAGGAAGTAAATCTTAACCCGTTAAGACACTACGAATGGGCCGAAACCCAAGATAACGATCCGGCCGTGAAGCTAGTGAAAGACCTGCTTACGCAACAAAGCGCACACCCTGATCAGAATGCCCCAGCTGAAGCTATACAGCTATGGAAGGATAGAGGCAAGTTGTTCCTGCATCAAGGGAAGCTCTGTAGAACGCATACCAATCCTAAAACGCATGAACTGGTCTGGCAGATTATCGTGCCCAAGCGAGCCACTCAAATGGTCTTAGAAGCTTATCATGACGGCTAAAGCTCCTGCACCAAAAGCCACAAAACGACACCAGAAAGGGGCACAGATTGCCTAAAAACCGGAGATTTCGACTCCCTTATGCCTGAAGAGCAGGAAGGACCTCATCCCCCCTGGTGAGGACCCGGAGACTGCAGCCCGGGAGCCCCTGGGGCGCCGGGAGAGAGAGCGAGCGGCGCGTACAGAGGCGCCATCTTATTGTTAGACCCAACTCGTGGGTCTCCTGCCTCCACATACTGAAGTAACAGCGGCTGGAGCGGCGGAGAGAGAGAGCCCGGGAGCCAGCGGGCGGAGCAGAACACAGACGGCGCCGCCGGAGAGAAGCATCAAAGGAGATAAGGTGCGGAGACGGAGGTGGCGGGAAGAGGAGTGGAGGGGGCTGAGGGGAGAGGAGGGAAGTTGGAGGAGACCGGCCGGGAAGGACGAACGGAGAAGTAGTGGGAGAGCAGCGCTGAAAACGATTGCACATATAAGGAGACACCAGAGTGCCCCAGAAGTTGCAAATCACCCAGCTACCAGGGAAGGATTTAATAAAGTGAATGTGCCATAGTAAAGAAAGACTCCCTCCCCTGCAGCTTCCCCACTAGAAACAGCCTCCATATTGTGGTGTAAAAGAGAACAGATTAGAGACGCCACCTGGTGGTCACTCTAAGACTTTATCTATCACCTATTCTGCACATTAAGACTGCCACCTTGTGACCGGTGAGAGATATTACACCGAATAGCATTACTGCACCCTGTAAAGATAACAAATAATCTGCGGACGCCGTCTGAGGGCTCTCTAGCTGTTTGGCCAGTAGTCAACTTGAAGCCCTTCTGAAATCATAAAATGCTAGTTTCTTCAAAGAAAGCATATAAAACATGAATATGATGCCATAAACTGTAAACCTCAAGTGGTGATACACTAAAGCCTGATCAATATAGTTCAACAATGGTGCGCACACAGTCAGATCAGGCAAAAAGCTTAACGAGACAAAATACAACATTGGGAGACTCCAATCCCCAAGGGGAACTTGACAAATACTTAACAAAAAAAAAGGACCACGTAGCATCTCAATCAAAATTTAAACCACAGAATATCCAATCTGCCCAGGCTACGAGACATTCTGATCTAAGTATGGAGGACTCTATTGTGATTCCATAACAGAAGAGCCTTTAACTCGCTCATTTATGAGAAAACTAATGGCAGAGACCACAAAACAATTGTCACAAGAGATTAACGCTATGCGCGCAGATCTACAACAAATGGGCCATAGAGTGGAGGCTGTGGAAAATAACCAGACAAACATAATAGATGCATCTCACACGCTGAAGGACCATGTCCTGGTTCACCAGAAACATTTACACACAATTTTTTTATCCATAGAAGACCAAGAGAACAGAAGCAGACGCAAAAACGTACGCTTGAGGGGCATCCCAGAGTCCTTTGCTCCTGAGGCATTAAATAAAGTCTCAATGGAAATATTCACGAACATTTTAGGCCCTGATAGAGCCAAGGCCATAATCATAGAGCGCGTACACAGGGCACTGAGACCAAAGCCGGCGAGGGAGAAACACCAAGAGATGTGATATGCGGGCTGCTCAATTATCTCAACACAGCCGCCATCATTATGGGGGCAAGAGAAACTTCCTCCTTAAGCTATGACAACACAGCAATCCAGATCTACCAAGACATCTCGCCAATCACACTGGCGAAACGTAGAATTCTAAAGCCCTTGACTGATGCTCTCGTCGCGAAGGGGCTGAGATTTAGATGGCTATTTCCGTTTGGCCTGGGAATATCCAAAGATGGACGTCAAATTACAATAAGGACACCAGAAGACCTTTCAGAACCATGGGAACAGCTTCAAATAACACCTATAAAGATCCCATCCTGGCTTCCGGTGGACATGGGTGTGGACTTTCCAACGCTAACCAGGCCGACAGAGTGGTCAGTCAAGAAGAAAACATCCTCTCCAAAATCTAAGAAGAACACGAACAAAAGGGATCCTACTTGACTGAGACAATGCTACAGATCTTAGAAAAGAAGTCAAATCTTGTTCTCTTTTCGTGTCTGAAGGACACAACGACAGAAACGATCTAATCTTTCAGACGGAGGTCTCTGGACTTACGATTGGATCAGTCTCAAAACTGTTTACGTTCATTATATTAACACTGATTTTTACGGATTTGCAGTCTAAAATTATATACCTAGGCCTTTCTGAGTATCCCTCTCCCCTCCCTATGCTGCTTTACCCCTCCCCCCCTCCCCTCTTTCTGCCTTGCTCTTATATTTTTCCTTTCCTGCGCTTTCCCCCCCAGACCCCTAGCTCTTCTTGACTGCCTCAAACATACCCTAATGGTTTCTACTATACAAAACTATTGAGGATAGCTTTGAAACATCTGGGAACTGGGAAAATAATACGGTTCAGGTCTTTTTTTTCTTCTTTCTCGCTAAACTGAGAGAATCTTCTCTCCCGTATAATTGAGAATTATCTTGTTATATTGACGTTATATTAATCGCTTCCACCACCCGAGGTTTTACAATATGTACTCATCTTCCTAAATTGGGAACTTCACCCCCCCCCCGCGAAAGATGAGTCTAAATCACTCATATGTAAATAGTTCAGTATATGTTCTAATGGTTTTCTCTTTCAGATACAAGATACAAACGGCACCACTCAACAACTCCCATGGCTGTGGCTGATGGAGGGACAGGGGGAACGGTCGTTGTGGCTTCCTACAACGTGAAAGGTTTGAACTCACCGGCCAAACGTAGCCAGATTCTACACACATTACACAAAAAAAATGCACAAATTATTTTCTTTCAAGAAACACATTTTAAAAAGGGACGAACGCCTAATACCGCCTTCTCTCGCTACCCCACTTGGATTCATAGCTGCTCTACCACTGCGTCAAAAGGGGTGAGCATAGCATTTAAGAAGGGATGCCCATTTAAAGTAAAGGACCAGTTATCCGATGCAGAGGGCAGATATATTTTTGTAAAAGGGGTACTGGCTAATACAACAATTACCCTGGCCAATCTCTATGTACCCAATCAGGGACAAATACACTGGCTGCTAAAGACCCTGGACACACTTAACCTGTTCACGGAAGGAATTTTGATAGTGGGAGGCGATTTTAACCTGACATTACACCCACTGTTTAACGCTTCAAACGGGAAATCTTCCATCTCCTTAAAACAAAGAAAGGGCTTGCTAAACAGACTAAGGGAGTTACACTTGGTAGATCCATGGAGAATAGAACACCCCACAACAAAAGATTACACGTATTTCTCAATCCCACATAATACATATCACAGGCTGGATCATCTCTTAATACAAGAAAAATGTCTTAAACTAGCACGTAGCACCTCGATAGGTAATATCACGATCTCTGACCACGCACCTGTGTTGCTAGAGATGGAAATATCCACCCTTCCCCGACGAAGCCTGTCCTGGAGGTTGAACGAATCTTTACTAGGGAACCCTGATCACTTGGCTCAAATTAAATTTTCACTGACCAGATTTTTTAGAGAAAACGTAGTAAACAATACGGTTACCCCGATAGTCTGGGAAACGCACAAAGCGATACAGAGGGGAGAGTTGATATCTCTTGGCTCCCATATCAAACGACAGAGAGAGAAAGAAATCTCTTCCGTATTACATCAGATTAACATAACAGAAAAACTACATAAGAACAAGCAAAGCAATGTGACACTCTCAGACCTGACATCACTTCGCGGCAGACTGAAGGATTTGCTGAACTTCAACTCGGCTAAAACATTTGCCCGCTGTAGACATAAGATATATATGCACGGCAACAAGGGTAGCAAATTAACATCAAAACTACTTAAAAAACAAGAGAGTTGCTTTGTTCGGCGAATCCGGAAGGTTGGTGCAGGCGACTTAGTTGACTCTGAAGACATTGCAGAGGCTTTTAGACAATATTACGACTCCCTATATAATTTAAGCCCCTCGAAATCAATGTCAGACCCCATCATGACGGATGAAAAAATCCAAACATTTCTCAATACGCTTAAACTCCCGACAATAACTCCTGAAGGCCAATTATTACTCCAGGCTAGAGTTTCAAGAAAGGAGGTGGAGGAGACTCTAGCATCTATTCCGAATAGAAAAGCACCAGGCCTTGACGGGTTTCCTATAATTTATTATAAGAAATTTGCGGATATATTAATACCACACATAGAAAATTTATTCAACAACTTACTGTCGGGCTCTACTCCACCGCCGCAGGCATTGGAAGCCTACATCACTATAATACCAAAGGAGGGGAGAGATGGCACCCTTTGCAATAATTACAGACCAATTTCATTATTAAATACAGACGTGAAACTCTGGGCAAAACTCTTAGCAAACAGAATTAACTTGGTCCTGGGGGATCTTATTCATCCTGACCAGGCCGGATTTGTGAGGGGCAGGGAGGGAAAGGACAACTCAACTAAAGCCCTTCAAGCTGTCTCGTATGCTAGGCGCACCGGGAGGCCTCTCTTCGTCCTATCAACGGACGCCGAGAAGGCCTTCGATCGAGTAAGCTGGCAATTCATGAACAGCGCATTGCGCAAATTTGCCTTTCCTCCTCCCCTCATAGAAGCAATTTTAGGCTTATACACCTCTCCCACGGCAAGAGTCAGGGTGAATGGCCTACTGTCTAATAAATTTAAAATTCGCAACGGGACCAGGCAGGGCTGCCCTCTGTCCCCGACCTTATTTGTAGTGGTAATGGAAATGCTAATTCAGGCGATCCGCCAAAATGACAAAATACAAGGAATTAAAATTGGAGATGTCCAGATAAAGGCAGCAGCGTTTGCTGACGACTTGTTGTTGATGATATCTAACCCGTCGGTGGCGGTGCCGGAGCTCCTTGGCCTCCTGGAGACTTTTGGGGAATTGTCTAATTTTAAAATCAACCTAGACAAAACGTAAGCGCTTAATATAACAGCCTCCAGGACAGAAGTGCAGGCACTACAAAAAACAACACTCTTTAAATGGCCCCAAGATAAAATTAAATACTTAGGAATACAAATTACGAGAGACCCCAACTCATTATACACACACAACTTCATCCCGCTTATCAGTAATATCAAAAATACACTGAAGACATATAATTTGCCAATGCTTTCATGGATGGGAAGAATCAACATTATAAAATCTTATATTCTCCCCAAAATATTTTATGTTATGAATATGGTTCCGGTTGCCTTGCCCAATCCTTTCTTTCAGGCTCTAAACCGAATAATATCCCAATTTGTATGGAAACAAAAGAAAGCCAGGATTTCATTCAGAATCCTTGTGCTCCCTAAAAGACGAGGGGCATGGGCTTACCGGACCTCATTTCTTATCATAAAGCTATTCACTTAGCGAGATGGCTGAAACTTACTCATATGGCCTCCCAAAATAAAAGACAACACATAGAAATGCAGTTATTAGATACCAAGGTACACAAACTGTTGTGGACAGACAGCATGCCAGATAAGGATAATTTTGATGAAATTCTTGCCACTACACTAGCTATACGACGAAAACTAGTCCCGACTCACTTCCCAGACTGTGGCTTCTTAGACATAATGCCGATGCAGCTGATACCATATCTGATAGATGCAGATTTTACAGACCCATATAATCTTTGGAAGACCCTCCCAAATAAACCCATCTCAGCATTACTGCGAGGAAAAATCCCATGCAGGAATAAGTGGCCAATAGAAGCTACACAGCAACCACAGACGTTCTTATAAGAACTACATGTGGCCCACTACATGAAAAAGATCAAGAGCCCAATGACGGTCTCCATGAGATGGAAGTGGCTGGAAATACTAGCAAAACTAAAACCACCAATCCCTAAAATAATCTCTATGATATATCATAATTTACTTGATAACACACAGCCCACTTTCCCACTCTTTCTACGCTCTTGGGAGATTGAACTAGGGGTCATGTTTTCTAATGAGGGCAAAGTAAAACTCTGCCAGAACTCACATGGCTTCTCCAGGTGTGTCCTACTGCAGGAAACGTCCTTTAAGCTCCTATCGAGGTGGTATTACACCCCTGAGAGATTGTTTCACCTAGGGATAGCAGAGTCCCCAAATTGCTTATGTGAGAATTCGAGAGGAAACTTAACCCACATATTCTGGACATGTCAGAAATTAACAAAATTCTGGTTAGGAGTAAACACGACTTTAAAATCTATGAACCTCATAAGATCTAAGTTAACCGCAGCAGAAGCGCTTCTATCGCTCCCATCAAAAAACTACAACCCCAAAAAACATGGGCTAGCCCCTATTATGATAGGAGCAGCAAAGCACCTAATAGCCCAAAAATGGAAGCAACAACATGCACCCACGGAGAAGGAATGGTTAGCCAAAGTATCAGATCTATACAGACTAGAAGAATTATCCAGCTGGAAAATGAACTCCCACGACTTATTTCTTAAAAAGTGGAAGCCGTGGAGAGAGAGGGCGGAGAGTGGTGATATTAATAATTGACCAGAGGACCGCAGCGACCGTTAGATAACCCCCAAACCATATGCAATATCATGCTATTGTCTTAGGGGAGCCCGAGGAGGACCCCCTGGAGGTGACGAATGTGCCCGCCGGTCAACAGCCATGGGAGGATAATATCTTTATAGGCACATAGTTTCACTGTCATGATTTAATTGGACTTCATAACCGAACAATTTAAAAAAAAAAAAAAAAAGCATAGTAGATATGGAGCCGTTTGAATATCTAAGAAAACTGAGAAACCAACTGTTTAGGTTGTACATTATGTTTATTTTGTTAATATAAAGGTACTGCTTGATTCCAGAAGCATATACAACAATATGTTTTATGTACCATGTTATGGTAAACATCAAAATTAAATAAAGAATGGAAAAAAAAAAAAAAGAAGCTCATCATGACAACGCAGGTCATTTCGGATGGAAGACGTTAGAAGCAATCCTGAGAGACAGATTCTATTGGGTTGGCATGAGAAGATCCATTGAACTATGGTGCAGAAGATGTGCCGCATGCAACCTCAGAAGGAAAGATCCACAGAAAGCTCTGCTTCAACCAATAGTAACCAAGCAGCCCCTTGAACTAGTCGCATTAGATCACGTCAAGTTGTCACCAAGCCAGTCAGGCTATGTCTATGCCTTAACCATCGTGGACCATTACTCACGCTTCTTAGTGGTGGTACCAGTCAAAGACTTGACAGCGAAGACTGCAGCAAAAGCATTCCAGACGCATTTCTGTAGACCACATGGTTACCCAGAACAAGTCCTTGCAGACCAAGGTCCAGCTTTGGAATCAGAGTTATTCAAGGAATTCTGCAACATGTACGGTTGTAAGAAGATCCACACAACAACGTACCATCCCCAAACGAATGGTTTATGCGAGAAGATGAATCATATCGTAAAGACTTTACCAGAATCAGAAAGAAACCAGTGGCCAGATAAATTACCTGACTTGGTAGACTTATACAACCATGTCCCCGTGAGTTCTACAAACTGCACTCCAGCATACCTTATGCGCGCAAGACCCGGTAAATTACCAATTGATCTAGACATGGGAATTGAAAAACCAGATACAGAAGTAGAAGAAACGGATTGGGATACCAAACGTCAAAAACAGTATCAACAAGTGCAAGAATGTGTAGAGAGGAACCTACAACAAGCAAGAGCAAGACAAGAGAAGACCTTTAACAAACATGCTCAAGCAATGCCATTACAAGAAGGTGATCAAGTTCTCAAGAGAAAGAGACGCACAAACAAACTGGATAATCAGTGGGAAACAGTCCCATACACAGTCTTACCATCTAATCTAGACAATGTTAAAACCTGTTTGATAAGCAAAGATGAAGGAAGAACTTCACAAGTCGTATCTCGTGATCAGCTAAAATTGTGTCCTGAAACCCTGAAGACACCTGAAGTCATAGAACCCGTACAGGTCCAACCTATCCAAGAGAAAGAAAAAGAAGAAGAAGTATTCCACACGGTACTAGGAGATTTCCCCAAAACATGGCCAAATTACCATGTAGCAGTTGTCGTACCAATGATTGCATTCCCTTCAGTGGTGGACCCAAAACCAGAACCTGTGTTACCAGAACCTGTGTTACCAGAACCCGTGTTACCAGAAGAAGACCCAAGACTTGAAGAACTGGAAGTAGAATCCGAAGAGGAAGAACAAATTCCTGGTCCCAGTGAACTTGCCAGTCCTGCAGTCAGATACCCATCTGCCATAATACCAAGCACCCCAAATAGGTACACGTCTACTCACACTTTCAGACTAACTCCACCAACGTTGCGCAGATCAGTGCGTAGTACGCAAGGTCAGTTACCAGCTAGGTACAAAGATTAAGATACAGAATTAAATGTGTGTAATGTAAATATGTTTGTTTAAATGTAAAGTAAACGTAAATCAAGCTAGTAGACTGTGTCCAAGAGTGTGGAGGAACTGGATTGACCCCCATGTACATTAAGTTAGGGAAAGAAAGTGCCTGGGGATGGTGTAGCGAATTCAGGCCTCCTAAGCAGAAACGCCCGTGGACAAATGTATATAGTTATTGCAACGTTAAAAAAAAAAAAAAAAAGCCCAGTACCTACAGAGACTATCCTGTATGAACTTTGAACTTTTCTTATTTACTTATGGACCATATATACCACGTAGTGATGGGCGAATCCTAAATTACTCGGACTCGCTTGACTCTAGCGAGTACGAGCCCGGGACTCGCTACTCGTTGCGAGTCTAGCGAGTCCAATGTTAATGAATGGGGAAGCGAGTAATAGCAAGTAATGTGTGATTTAAAAATCGCAGATGTGTGTCGGAAAGCGCTCGCATTGCCGTGTCGGAAGCCCCACTCGCAACTGTATTTTGCTGCTGTCTCCGAGGCCAAAGTCGCATGTGTTTGAGGCGAGGCAAGCGATTTTCTGCAGCAAACCCCATGCTTTGTGCAAACAGGAAATAAGCCGACTCGAGCTTCCTGGCTGGACGCGCAGAAAGTCACAGCGAGGAAGCATGGCCCCTCTCGACACCCTGCAATTAATTGCTCTGGTGGAGGCTCGGCCCCTGCTTTGGCTGCCCACTGACCCTGCGTATGGGGATAATGTCCAGCGGACTACGGCCTGGAGGGAGATCGCACAGGGCGTTTTCCCAACGTTTCATCGTTGTGGCCATGATGTGCAGAGCAATATGGGTGAGTTAAATGTGTTCACACGTTATATTGCATTTACCGTATATAGTCGTGTATAAACCGACCCGTGTATAAGCCGACCCCCCTACTTTAGCCCCAAAAAAGTGGGAAACCATATTGACCGCCATCCTTGTATACAGCGGCTATCACTGTTAGACAGCCCCCCAGCAGAGTATACAGCTCCACCTTCAGAGTATACAGGCCCCCCCAGTGTGTATATATGCCACCGATATTAGGGTATACAGACCCCCCGTGGGTACACAGGCCCCCCAGCACTGGGTATACAGGGCCCCCAGTGGTTATACAGGGCCCTCATAGTAGGGTCTACAGCCCCCCCGTGGGTATACAAGACCCCAGCAGTGGGTATACAGGGCCCCCGTGGGTATACAGGGCCCCCAAAGTAGGGTATATAGGGCCCTCAATGTGTTATAATGCGCCATCGCATGGTTGCCTATATTTGGATGGGGTCACAATAGTACACTTAGTTTAAGGGCTGTTCCTCCTGGCTCTGAAGGCCAGGGGGTTGGGTGTATATAAATACCACTAATGAGCGGAGTCTGGTGCCCGCACTATTACATTCTCTATGCGTTGACATGTGCCCTGCCCCATTTGTGATTGTGGTCACGTGAGCTCAATGTCCGTAATGCTGTTGATGATGTTCCACACTGTCGTTTCCATGTGCCTTGTATACACATTACACACACAACATGATTAAAATGTTTATTGTTGATTTGTACACATACTTTTAGTGTTTCAAATGTTACAGAGGTCTAAACCCGGTTTGAAATCATTTCACAGTTGACCACATTATGAAGCGATGGAGGAGCTGCCGCGACCAATTCAAGCGGCAACACCGGAGGATCATGGAGGGGGGCCCGGAAGCTGGTCACGGGATAATATATTGCCACTATGAACGGCTGTCATTTCTGGAACCGGTGGCCCGTATGCCAAGGTATGTGTCTGCCGCACTGTTGTTTACTATTATTGTTATTATTATTTATTTATATAGCGCCATTAGGTTCCATGGCACTTTATGTTCAATCTGTGTTTATTAACAAGGAAACAAACAAACAAAGAAACAAACAAGCACACATACAAATAGTCATGTACGCAAGTACAGTTGCATTTGTTTACAATTTTCACTAAACTCCGTTACAATTGTACCAGTCTGTCATGCATTATCGAGGTATTAAATATCCAATTTGGCTAGGGCCACAGCATGGCTGGACTAATATTTCGGATCTGGTCGATCGTCTTATCATCTGGCTCATCTGAAAGTCCCAAATGCGTGGGAGCAAACAAAGTCTATTAACCTCCTCCTGTTTGTCCATATCAATTTGGTACAATAGCATCTTGCATCGGGATACAACTTAAACCTTACCCTGAGCAAGTTTAGGATATTGGGCTCGTATCTTAAGTGTCTAATTCTAGGTTACGGTTTCCGGCTTTCCATTAAGAATATACTTGTGTACTTAAAGACCTTTGTACCATTAACTCTGTTCACATATTCAAATCATTAAAGCAAAAACTATAGTTAAACCTTGGAGAATGTACTAATATGGTATACATTTTTCAGGAAATAATAGATCTGAGCACTAGATAGGAGAAAAGGAGAAGAGAAAAGAAAAAAGAACGAGAAAATAAGAATAAAAATAAATAAATAAGTAAGTAAGTAAACATAACCAGAGTACTATCAATAGGTAAGAGTGAGATATACCGAATACTGTTGTTTTTGGCATACAAGGAGAGCAAAGTGAAGAAAAGAGAATGGGGGGGGTCTAAGATATGGATATGTAGGGGGAAATAGCGAGGAAGAAAGAAAGACGAGGGGTTTCCTCTGGGTCCCTGGGTATCTAGGAGGAGGCAGGCCCCCTTTTGCCTCTGGTGCCTACTCACCTCCATCCGCAAACACTGTCTCAAACTCAGGGGATCCAAGGAACAACACCCACGGACTCCATATTCTCAGGTATCTATCCCTGGCGTCGGTGACTTCTGCTGTGAGCTCCTCCATCCGATGAATTTTAGTCATCTCCATCAACCACTCAGTTAGCTCGGGATGGTGAGTTGTTTTCCAATGTCTGGGTATCACCGCTCTTGCTGCAGTCATGCAAAATCTGAGGAGGTCTGATTTAATATATTTAAAGGATCCAGGAAAGAGCGATATCAGTGCCAACTGCGGAGTCCTCTCCGGAATCATACCACTTATTGTCTCATAGATCTCAAACACTGAGTTCCAGAAAGGCTGGATTCTGCTGCACTCCCACCATATATGTATCATGGTACCACGTTCCGTTTCACATCTCCAGCACCTGTCAGAGATGGAGGGGAAGGCTGCATGGAGAGTGTCCGGGCATCTGTACCACCTCGATAAAATTTTGTAACTCTTCTCCTGAGCAGAACATGCCATGGAGAGCTTATGGGTGAGGGAGCACGCCTTTTTCCATTCCCTTTCGGACAACTCATAGTTCAGTTCTGTCTCCCATTTCAGAAAGAATCTCGGCTTATCGTTACCTCTATTGTCGTTTAATACTGAATATAATGCAGATACTACATGTCTGGGCGGGGACTCTAGCATGAATAGTTTTTCAATAGGCATCTGGTCCACCCTCAACCCCTCCACTAAGCTCCGTTTGGATGCATATGACCGTAATTGTGCGTACTCTAACCAGGATGATCCCCTCTGCTCTCCAGCCAGGGATCCGAAGGGGACCATGGCCCCGTTTTTAAAAATATGTATAAAACGTGGCTCATCCACCTTTTGCCATCTTAGGAATGAGTCGACCTTCTGTGTCGGGGGGAAGGACGGGTTGTGGAAAATTGGGGCCAGGAGTTCCCTCCTTTTTCGACTTTCTCCTCTCCCTACTTCCCTATCCCAGATCTTCAGTGCGTTGGATATCAGTACCCCCTCCTCATTCAGTTTAGGTCTATCATCCGGAGACAACCAGGGCAAGCACCACAGCGGATAGTCTACCAGTCCCTGTTCTACTGCCACCCATTGTTTGGAGCTTCGTTGATATTGCCAATCTAGTAGTCTCGTCAATATGACCGCCTTATAGTAATTTTTGAAGTTGGGCACACCCGCTCCCCCTTTAAGTTTGTGGCGACAGAGTGTATGTATGTTTATTCTTGATTTTCTACTTCCCCAAATAAACCGAGAAATTGTCGTTTGTAATTTATTGAAATAGTATGGCGGGGCATAAATAGGGGCTGTCTGGAATATGAATAAAAATTTGGGTAAGATGTCCATTTTTATCACATTTATACGTCCGAACCAAGATAGTTTTCGTTTGTCGTAATTCTGTAAGTCCTTAACCGTTCTCTGAAGTAGAGTCAAATAGTTGAGGGCAAACCACTCAGAGGGATCTCGAGGCACCATGACTCCCAGATATTTGAGAGCTTTGGTCTGCCACCTGAAAGGGAAATGGTCAGCCAGGTGCCTCTTCTCAATCTCCGGGAGGGAGATATTAAGGGCCTCTGTCTTAGTTATGTTTACTTTAAAGTTGCTATAGTTTCCAAATGTGTCAAAGACTTTGAGTAAGGAGGGGAAGGAAATACGTTGATGAGCAATAAATAACAGTAGGTCATCTGCAAATAACGCTGCCTTGTATTGATTATTGTTATATTCTATCCCCCTGATATTTGGGTTCTGTCTAATTGCCGTGGCAAGGTGTTCCATAATCACGATATATATCAATGGGGACAATGGGCACCCCTGCCTAGTTCCATTGTGGATCAGGAAGGGCTGAGATAAACCTCCGTTTGCTCTAACCCTTGCCGCGGGGCAGCTGTATAGTGACAGAATCCTCTGCAAGCACCTGGTTCCCAGGCCGATCCTCCCCAAGGATGCCCTCATAAATTGCCAACTGACTCGGTCGAAGGCTTTTTCAGCGTCTACCGAGAGTAAGCACATTGGTAGCGCTCGAGCCCTCGAGCTTGCCGTGAGCAATAGTAATTTATTAGTGTTATCCCTAGCTTCTCTCCCTTGGACAAAACCCACTTGATCATTGTGGATTATTGTAGGGAGTAGGGGGGCTAATCGGTTAGCAAGCAGCTTGGAGAATAATTTAATGTCCACATTTATTAGGGATATAGGCCAGTAATTCGCTGCCTCTAAGTGATCCTTTCCTGGCTTAGGGATAACACTAATATATGCCTCAAGGGATTGGGGGGCCCAAGAATTCTCGGGAGAAATTGAGTTGAATACCTTCGTTAGGAATGGAGCAACCAGGGAACCGTATTGCTTGAAAAACTTGGGGTAAAACCGTCCGGTCCCGGACTCTTCCCCCCCGGAGATTGCTTAATTGCTTCTATTACCTCTACTTCAGAGAAGTCGGTCTCTAAGATATCCGCGTCTGTGGGGTTTAACACTGGCAGTGCCGTCTCGTCAAGGTATGTTGCCGTCTTTTCTTCTAGTCTCGTGGGGTCCATGTCATCGTAGTGTCCTTTTATGTTATAAAGTCTACTGTAGTATTCCCTAAACGTCGATAAGATGTCATCTGGGTTTTGGGTGATTTCACCATCCGAGCGTCTGATTTGTGGGACTCGTCCAGGCGCTCCCCTGGGATGTAACATCCTCGCTAGCGGTCTACCGCATTTGTCCCCATGTTCGTATAAAAATCTGTGTAGCCTCTCCTGTCCCTTTAGGTACTTTTGATCTACCAGGGCTTTTAGTTCATCTCTAGCTACCACTAGGTCTGCTAGGGTCTGTTTGGACAGGGTCTGCTTATGTGAACACTCCAGTCAGTTATTCTCTGTGATAGTGATTCTATTTTTGCTATTTTTTTCTTTTTTAAGTCTAGAGCCATGTTTCAGGAGGATCCCCCTAACTACACATTTTAAGGCCTCCCATTGGAGAGGAGCAGCCGTGGGTCCTCAGCATGTATTGAGATGAAATCTTTGATGGTAGACTGTACTTCTGTATTACATAATGTGTCATTTAGTATGTTGTCATTTAGTCTCCATGTCCACTGCCTCGCTGAACTTCCGGGTATGAGGAACCTACAGAAAATGGGGGCATGATCAGATAAGCCTATCTGTCCTATCTGGGCCTGCATTTGCCATGGCAGGATCCTCTGGCTGGAGAGGAACAAGTCGATCCTGCTGTAAGATCCGTGGGTAGGCGAGAAATATGTATAGTCCCTGTCTTTTGGGTGCATGGCCCTCCACAAGTCAACCAATCCTAGGTTTTGTATGGCCCTCCTGACCGCATTCAGTCTCGTTTTAGTTACCCCATGTCCTCCCGGTGCATTATCAACCGCAGGGTTTTAGTGTGAAATTAAAGTCGCCACCTATCAGAATAGCTCCCTCAGCGAAATTTGCAAGTGCAGCCAGGAGCGCCAGACATTTTTTGTCTGGGTCTTTATTTGGTAAATACCAATTTACAATGGTGAATACATTGGCATGAATTCTGATTTTCAAAAAAATGAATCTTCCATTCTCATCTACCATTGTATCAATTATTGTATGTGCCAGAGAGTTATGTACCGCAATTGATACTCCGCCCGACCTCGCCTCCGGATTAGTGCCGTGAACCCAGACATTGTAGCGTCGGCCACCGATACCAGGGAGATGATCCTTTTTGAAGTGGGTCTCCTGTAATAACAATAATAGAACACCTTGTCTATGCATTTCCTCTAATATTTGAGTCCTTTTTTGCGGGGTATTAAATCCCCTTACATTGTAAGAGCAAATTTTAAGCTGAGACATCCTCGCTTACTGATATAATCAGGCAATCAGATATACTATAGGATACGGCTCCCTCCAATGGAGGCTCAATTTCAACACCAGAACCTCTCAAGGACCCAGAGGAAAGTGAGGTGATAGTTAGGAAGAAAAGGTGTAATTAGAGAGGGAATAGGGATGTTACTTGGGGAGAACGAGAAGAGAGAAGAAGAAAAGGAGGAGAGTAGAAGAAATAAGATGATACGCTTCCTATCAGTAGTATTCTACCAACAATTATTAATGAGATATGGTATCGGTTGTAATACCTTTAACTTGAATGGAAGTGGGAAATTGTGTCTCAACGCACCTGCGCAGTCGAGAATCCCTAAAGGGGTATAGGCCTTCTACATAGGAGCCTCCCTTTTTAGGCAAATAGTGTACCATTAGTCATCTCTAATAAATGATAATAGCAAAATACAAACAGAACCTAAAGAATTATAACTGGTCTGGATATACAGACAACTCTAAGAGATATAGATATCTTATACCAAAACTGGTTGCGGTATAAGTACCTCAGATTTTCACCCTTCAACCTCTTCCACTAGTATGGCTTTTGAGCATTGTTATCAGATAAATACCAGACCCGTCCTGTTCCTGTTATCCGATTCGTGATCTGCTACGTAAAAATGAGGGCAGGGGATGGGATAGGGATAGGAGGTAAGGGAGGTGAGGGGAGGCCAGGGGGGAAAGAGGGATCAGGGGAGGGACAAGGAGAGGGGAAAAAGAAGGGAGGGAGGTTGAAGAGGGCGGGAAGGGGGGGTGAGGGAGGGGGAGCGGGGAAAGGGGTGGTAAGAAAAGGAGGGAAAACCCCCCCCCAAAAAACACAATTCCCCTCCCCCCTGCTGGGATATTTTTATATACTGTACTGTATGTAGAATAGCATTAGGAGGACGGTAGAGGTTATAAAGTTTGCTAAAGGAATGCAACATCATTGCTTGAGGTTGCTATCAGGGTCTAACTGATCTGCATCTCTACTATGAACCGCAAGGGAAGGAGATAGTTAAGTCAACGTCCTCCTTGTCAGCGTCGTGGCCCACGTTCTCCGTTTCCTCCTTGTCGGCTTCTGTACACCTCTCCTGGTCTCCTTGGTCCCTCCGGAATCCTCAGCGGAAACTCCGGCCATCCCGGGGTAGATACCGGCGGTACCTCAAGGGCAGATGTGAATGAGGGTATATTAGCCGGAGATCGTAGGACATGGATCCGGCCATTTTTCCTTACTTGTAGTTTAAAGGGGAATCCCCAGGTGTATGGTAGATCGTAGTCTCTGAGTACATCCAGTAGAGGGCGTAAGGCTCTCCTTTTTTGCAGGGTCAGTCTCGAGAGGTCTGGGAGAATAGCTAGGTTTTTATCTTGAAATTTGCATGGTCTTCCATTTCTTATCCGGGTCATAATTGCATCTTTGATAACATAACGATGGACTCTGCAAATGACGTCTCGGGGCCACTCGGGGTCTGCCGGCCGGGGACCTAGGGCTCTATGTGCACGGTCAAGCTCAATTACTGTTGAGGGGGGATCTCCCAATACTCCATTAAAGATTGATTGCAACACACCAGGGAGGTCACGGGACTCCACAGATTCTGGCAGCCCTCTGATTCTTATATTGTTTCGTCGTCCCCTGTTTTCTCCATCATCTAGGGCATCTACCAGGTGCATAATCTGCGTGGATTGAGTCTGCAGCGTCTCTTGTTGGGACCGACACATCTCCTCAAGGGCCGATATTCTGAGGGCATGGTCTTGGCCCTGGCTGTCTACTCTCGTTACTTCACCCCTTAAACAAGAGAGCTCGCTTCTGTATGCTTGTTCTAAGCGGGTGATATAGGCCTCCATGTCCTCCCTGGTGGGTATGGAGGACATGCGTGCACGTAAGTCTCCAAGCTCGGCTAACACACTGACGTTCTGCATACTGTCCTCATGCATGAAAGTAATTGGGGGTGCCATAGCCCCCAGTGTGGGCCCCTGTCTCCCAGACTCTCCAAAGGGGGGTAGACTATGCACACTAATCATATCAGAGTCCATTGCCAATGAGGCACAAGGGGTCCCCTCATGGTGTCCCCTTACGGGTTCAGTATTGTCTTTATGGGGGACTAAAGCTGTATGAGTGTCTGTTTCTCTTTCTCCTCCTCCCCCAGCCTGCTGCGCACTTATCTGCTGTGTGGGAGCCTCCGTTTCCTCCCGGGACCGCGGTCCTTCGTCCATCACTGCCGCCGCTGTTCTGCTGCTTGTGCCTCTTGTCTGAACGCCTCCAGGGCGTCTGGCGTCTGGCCCGGAGGGATGGTTAGCAAATCCGCGGGTCTGCTGGGATGAAGTTGCTTCTGCCTCCATGCCGCGCTCCCCTGGCGAGGTACTCTTCCTCATCGCGGCCATCTTGGGAATGGTTGTTCTGGCGGGAGTCTGGTCCCGTTTGGTGAAAAACCGTTTTATGGATCCTCCAGGAGGTATTTGGGCCGGGGAGTCGATTCCTGAGGAGTTTCCCCGTCTCCCCCTTCTCATGATCGTCCCGGAGCCGCTGTATGTCGCCAGCTTAGTGCTATTTTCTGTGCCTAAGAGCGGGAGCAGAGTCGCTTAGCTTCCTCTCTCCTCCATAGCTAGGCCACGCCTCCATGGCACTTTACATGAGGATAAGGGTTAACGACAAAAAACAGTACATGAAGACAATCAGGACATACAGGTACAAGAGGAGAGGACCCTGTCCACGAGGGCACACAATGTACGTATGAAGCTCTATAATGAGTGTGCTGGTTTACATACCCACACTGGGGTTTTGTTTCTGCCATGGTGCAACACAATTTTATTACCTTTGGCAATGATCCAATATCCCTGAGGAAGGCACTAGGACAGTGACGAAACGCGTAGCAAAGGAATAAATGGATGATTGATGCAACCTACATCTGGTTTCTGGATCGTTTTCTTGGGATTTCAGCAGCGCGGACACTGATACACCATTTCCCCTGAAGTAGCTATTATTGTTGGCATATTTGTGGAACAAAGCCATGTTCTTCCCTGCAATGGCCTCTAAGGTGTGTGTGCCCTGTCTGGTTTGCCTGTCATAAGCCTCATTTGTATCAGTTCCTAATGGCCTCGACTTGCATAAGGGCCACATACATCCCTACACATTTAGTTGTGGTGTTTTTTTCGGCTAAATAACGTTGCAAGGATATACCCCTTTTGCACTAAACTGTTTGTACACCATCCCAGATTGTTGACACATTCACACACATTTCAGAACATACCCTGTATCACTACAAATATGTGTGGTTCAGTTTTCCCATGGGTTTATTTGGGGCTGCAAGGTGATGGTGTAGATATTAGGGCCCACATGTGAATTTTAGTTTTTTTGTCGTTAACTCATGGCCACATTACGAATCCTCCGGAAAAGATAGCGTATTAATGCTGTATAAAATCAAACTAAAGAGGGCCATATTTAAGTGCAACAGCCTTTTATGTCCAAGGTCCTTTAGGAAACCCGAGGTTTGTCCTTGCTGCTCCCGTTTTTTTGTTCGGCCCCGTTGGAATAACTAAAACTGTCCATATGTGCATACCATCTTGTTTGGCACCAACGATGTGTGACCTGCTGCTCAAAAACAACCCCATACTCTATGTCCATTACAGTCGTTTCAAATCCCAACCCATCTGTTTGGTGTGTTTTATTTACCAAGATATTCCTGATTAGCATACATGGCAGCAACAAGGAGTGTAGGCCACTAACGCCAAATGCTCATGTGTCACCTATGCTGCATGATTCCATTTCCTGTCTTGCTCACCTGCCCTATAGATCTGGGTTATGTGCATTGAGACCAAGGCCGTCCACACTGTGTGTTTTTGTGTCCATCTGATGGCAAACAACCCTGAATAATGTGTTTGCCTCACAGTGTCAGGCTATAGCTTTGTCCACATAAAGTTTCCACAAAAAGTCTAAACAATAGTTGTGGCCACTAATATGTCTTCAAGTGACTACATAGCTGTCCTGCCTAAGGCAGGGCACAGTGTAATAGTGCGGACAAATTTAAAAATTTGTAATGTAATGGCAAAAAATCGTGGAGCAACACTACCCACACATAGAATATAGTTTGAGGCATGAGCCAAAAATGTAATTAATTTATTTGCTGCAATTCCATCTTAAGGGCAACAATGAAAAGACACAGAATACACAGATACACTGAGTCAAAAAAGCGTGCACGTTATGTTTGGCCTATGGTTTTGTTTCCAAACGCAACCCATTCACCACATGTTTTTTATATTTACCCACAGAGCTGCTCACTTTCGGAGGCGGCGGCGTCACCAGCCAGCAGAGCTGCCTGAGGAGGGGAGGGAGGCCCCTCAACCCCCACCAGATGAGGAGGAGGGTGTAGCACCACCACCTCCGCCACCACCACCACCACCTTTGGGGCCGCAGATACAAGAAGAGGAGGATGAAGGGCCACACCAGCGCCCTCCACTGCCGACTGCCAGCAGCAGTGTGGGGAGTCACTGGAACCCCAGCAGCCCTGCTCTGATCCCGGGGGCACCACAAGACCGCAGAGGACAGTGTAGTGCTGACTTTGCCCGCAGTCTCATACCGTTCTTGGATGACATTCCATTCGAGAGACGACTGCGGGCATGGTCAGCAATACACATTGTCCTCGATGCGTGTAGGCCCCCAAACCACCCTGGGCAGGTGTTTATTTTTTTGGAGGAGTGGCAGCTCAGCAGATCAAACATCCTGGACAGGGCCACACCCCGGGACAGGTATGTGGCGACCCAGAGGTGGTGTCCAACAGTCAGGGGCCTACCAAGCCAAGGCCAACCGGCACAGATGCCCCAGCCTACAGGCTTCCAACCACTGGGTGAGGTACTGCATGGGGCCCTGGACCTCCTCAACGACCAGGGTGATGGTGCCACGTTACAGGCAAGCCCGGAGGATGCGGCAACCTACCACCAGCTGTATACCCCCTTTTTTTTTTTTTGTTTATTTTTTGTTCCTGTGCATTGCACAATTTCTTTGTTATCTTATTATTTGTTTTTACAAAGTTATAACCAAAAAAAAAAAATTCTGACATCTTTGCCATTATGGCGAAATAATACCCAGTTGACAAAAACTGCTTTGTGTCTGTCTTTTTTCAGGGAATGAATGTGTAGGTTTTTTTTGTGGGTGGGCGTAAAGTCATCATCATTAGCAAGTACTTTACGGCCCGCATGGCGCATGAAGGCACCTTGGTTATTATGTGCAAAATCATGACTGCACATACAAATGTTGCTGACAAATAAATAGTGCCTGTGTTTGTGGGGGGGTTACTTAATGACTCGGTATGGCAACAACACTGGGAACACAGATGTGATAGGCTGGGACGTCTACTTGCAACAGAGCGCGTCTACGCGTTATCTCCGTAGCGTACAGTGGGACCCTTCGCCATGCTCCAGCAGGATCTTAGTACAAGCCACGTCTTCGATGCAGGCATAGGTATGTTGCCACAAAAAATTAGCCCAAGGGGCGGGATCAACTCTATTTAGAAGTAGAGGAGGGTGCGTGGCCCATACTATATTCTTGCTTGTCCTGAGAGCATAGTACAAGCAAGTAATTCTATGTAGGCATAGGCTTGTTGCCTCAAAAAATTAGCCCAAGGGGCGAGATCAACTCTATTTTGAAGTTGAGGAGGGCGCGTGGCCCATACTATTTGCTTGTCCTGAGAGCATAGTACAAGCAACGTATTCGATGCAGGTATAGGCTTGTTGCCTCAAAAAATTAGCCCAAGGGGCTTGATGAACTCTGTTTAGATATAGAGGAGGGAGCGTGGCCCATAATATAGTCTTGCTTGTCCTGAGAGCATAGTACAAGCAACATATTCGATGCAGGTATAGGCTTGTTGCCTCAAAAAATTAGCCCAAGGGGCTTGATGAACTGTTTTTAGATATAGAGGAGGGAGCGTGGCCCATAGTATAGTCTTGCTTGTCCTGAGAGCATAGTACAAGCAACGTATTCGATGCAGGTATAGGCTTGTTGCCTCAAAAAATTAGCCCAAGGGGCGAGATCAACTCTATTTTGAAGTTGAGGAGGGCGCGTGGCCCATACTATTTGCTTGTCCTGAGAGCATAGTACAAGCAACGTATTCGATGCAGGTATAGGCTTGTTGCCTCAAAAAATTAGCCCAAGGGGCGAGATCAACTCTATTTTGAAGTTGAGGAGGGCGCGTGGCCCATACTATTTGCTTGTCCTGAGAGCATAGTACAAGCAACGTATTCGATGCAGGTATAGGCTTGTTGCCTCAAAAAATTAGCCCAAGGGGCTTGATGAACTGTTTTTAGATATAGAGGAGGGAGCGTGGCCCATAGTATAGTCTTGCTTGTCCTGAGAGCATAGTACAAGCAACGTATTCGATGCTGGTATAGGCTTGTTGCCTCAAAAAATTAGCCCAAGGGGCGAGATCAACTCTATTTTGAAGTTGAGGAGGGCGCGTGGCCCATACTATTTGCTTGTCCTGAGAGCATAGTACAAGCAACGTATTCGATGCAGGTATAGGCTTGTTGCCTCAAAAAATTAGCCCAAGGGGCGAGATCAACTCTATTTTGAAGTTGAGGAGGGCGCGTGGCCCATACTATATTCTTGCTTGTCCTGAGAGCATAGTACAAGCAACGTATTCGATGCAGGTATAGGCTTGTTGCCTCAAAAAATTAGCCCAAGGGGCTTGATGAACTGTTTTTAGATATAGAGGAGGGAGAGTGGCCCATAGTATAGTCTTGCTTGTCCTGAGAGCATAGTACAAGCAACGTATTCGATGCAGGTATAGGCTTGTTGCCTCAAAAAATTAGCCCAAGGGGCGAGATCAACTCTATTTTGAAGTTGAGGAGGGCGCGTGGCCCATACTATTTGCTTGTCCTGAGAGCATAGTACAAGCAACGTATTCGATGCAGGTATAGGCTTGTTGCCTCAAAAAATTAGCCCAAGGGGCTTGATGAACTGTTTTTAGATATAGAGGAGGGACCGTGGCCCATAGTATAGTCTTGCTTGTCCTGAGAGCATAGTACAAGCAACGTATTCGATGCAGGTATAGGCTTGTTGCCTCAAAAAATTAGCCCAAGGGGCAAGATCAACTCTATTTTGAAGTTGAGGAGGGCGCGTGGCCCATACTATTTGCTTGTCCTGAGAGCATAGTACAAGCAACGTATTCGATGCAGGTATAGGCTTGTTGCCTCAAAAAATTAGCCCAAGGGGCTTGATGAACTGTTTTTAGATATAGAGGAGGGAGCGTGGCCCATAGTATAGTCTTGCTTGTCCTGAGAGCATAGTACAAGTAACGTATTCGATGCAGGTATAGGCTTGTTGCCTCAAAAAATTAGCCCAAGGGGCGAGATCAACTCTATTTTGAAGTTGAGGAGGGAGCGTGGCCCATACTATTTGCTTGTCCTGAGAGCATAGTACAAGCAACGTATTCGATGCAGGTATAGGCTTGTTGCCTCAAAAAATTAGCCCAAGGGGCGGGATCAACATTTTTAAAATTTATGCAAGGCACTTGAGCCAAACTATATGTTTTATTTCAGTTTGAGAAATGTCGACAATGCAGGCATAGGCTTGTTGCCTTAAAAAATTCAGCCAAGAGACTGTATTGGATTGTCTGACATAAATCAACGGTCAAAAATCATCACAAGTGCATGCATTATTAAAGTAACATTACTGACACTGATTGTGTAGTTTTGTTGTCATGCAGCAAGTGTAGCAGGAACATTATTTATCCAATCTTCTTAGCAGAGGCACATTGTTTATCCTTTGTGTCAGAAGAGGACATAATGTTTAAACCGCACTCAGCCAAACGTAACAAATTTGAAAATGTCCCTCTAGGTTTGGGTACTGTCGTCTGAAGGGGTTAAGAACTTTGATGATATCCAGTCCTTGTTAAACTTAATGAGAGTGAGTCTGTCGGCATTTTCTGTAGTCAGCCGTGACCTTCTATCAGTGACAATTCCCCCAGCGGCACTAAAAACACGCTCGGATGTCACACTAGCAGCTGGGCAGGCCAGCAACTCCAAGGCATACAAAGACAGCTCAGTCCAAGCGTGAAGCTTGGAAACCCAGTAATTAAAGGGTACAGAGGGGTCGGTTAAGAAGCTGGTAGTGTCACACACATACTCGTTCAACATGTTTGACAATGTTTGTCTCCTAGACAAGGGGACCGTAGGCACAATCCGTTGCAGATTGGAAGGTCTGTTGAACATCGCCCAGTTGGTGGACATCTTACCACCACCTCTTCTTGACAATGTGGCCGTTTGTGTTCGAACCAAAGGCTGCTGTGACCAAGAGCTACTTGTTCGTGGTATAGCGGAGTCAGATGGTGAAATTGACATTAAATTGTCAACAACCACACTTTTGAAATGATCCATCGTTAAGCCCCTTGGTGACTGCAACAGCAGCGATGGAAACTTGTCTTTGTAGCGTGGGTCAAGGAATGTTGACAACCAGTAGAGGTCGCTGTCATAGATGTTAATGACGCGTGGATCTTGGAACAGACATTGAGACATGAAGTCAGACATGTGTGCTAGGCTACAAAGACTCATGTCTTCTGTGTCACCTGACTGATGAACAATAGGCATCATGGTCTCAAAATCGGTCTCCGCCTCCTGCTCTTCAGCCCACCCATGCTGTACCGAAATAAAACTGGGGTTGGGAGTTCCATCAGGGTGCACCTCAGTACCATGGAGAAATAAATCGTCTTCATCTTCCTCATCACTGTTTTGTTCTGCAGCCAATGTTGCCGGCTGAAATTGGCTTTGCTGGCTCTGATCCTGGATGTTAAAATGTGGATCCATAGCCCTCTGCTGTGCCCTCAATTATTCTGTTTTAAGATTCAGGAGAGAATCTTTAAGCAAACAGAGCATGGGGATGGTGAGACTAATAATGGACTCATCACCGCTGACCAGTTTTGTGCAGTAATCGAAGTTCTCTAGAACCTCGCAAAGGTCAGCGATCCAGACCCACTCCATCGTACCAATGTGTCTTGTATTACTTCCTGGGTGACGGGCATGTTGCAGCTGATATTCCGCTATAGCCCTCTGCTGCTCATTGAACCTAGCCAACATATGGAATGTAGAATTCCATCGTGTGGGCATGTCGCAAATTAATCTGTTTGGGCAAATTAAATTGCTGTTGAAGGGCAGATAGACTTGCAAGTGCCATTGATGAATGTCGGAAATGTCCGCAATTTCTACGCACCTTCTCTAGTAGATCAGATAACTCTGGGTAATTTTTCAAGAATTTCTGAACTACAAGATTCAGTACGTGAGCCATGCAAGGCACGTGTTGAAGGTTACCGAGCTTTATTGCTGCAACAAGGTTTCGTCCGTTATCACTGACAACAAGACCTGCTTGTAGTTGCAGTGGGGCCAGCCACTCATCTGTCTGTTGCTTAACACCTTTCCACAGCTCGTTTGCAGTGTGAGGTGTGTCACCTAGACAGATGAGCTTAAGAAGAGCCTGTTGTCGCCTGGCTGATGCAGTACTGCAAAGCTCCCAACTTTGACGTGATGTTGCGGACAAATCAGCAGTGGTCAAGGAAGTAGAAGACGCACATTGTGTTGTAGAAGTATATGAGGACGCGGACACCCGGAATGATGCTGTGCCCGCTATTCGTGGAGTTGGTAGGATCGCAGATATTCCACTATTACACTTTGGGACACTCTCGACAAGGTTGATCCAGTGAGCCGTTAGAGATATGTATCTGCCCTGTCCACAACTACTTGTCCAGGTGTCAGTTGTCAGGTGAACTTTTCCGCTCACAGCATTTGTCAGTGCACGCTTCAAGTTGTTAACCACGTGCTGATGTAACGCGGGTATGGCAATACGTGAAAAAAATTGCGACTGGGGACAGTGTATCGTGGTGCTGCCACAGCCAACAACTCCCGAAAAGCCTCAGTATCCACAAGCCTAAATGGCAGCATTTCTACAGCTAACAGCTTAGAAATTTGCGCTGTCATTTGTCGAGAAAAAGGGTGTGTGGATGGGTGCTTCCGCTGCCTCTCATACAGCTGTGGAACAGACAACTGGACATTTGGCGCAGACTCACAAGTCACTTGACTACTGTCATATCTCTGGTCTAACGCAGCTTGTGAGGAGATTGTATGAGTAGGAGCTGCTGCATGAACAGTAGATGGTGAAGGACGATTCGGAGGTGGCATAACGGTGTTGAGGTCAGAAGGCCCTGATGTCGAACCCTGATGGGCCAACCACTGACTTGGGTGCTTAAGAGTCATGTGCTTTCGCATACTGCTGGTGCTCAAGTTTGATTTGCCCTGGCCTCTGCTCAGCCTGGCATAGCAGATGTTACATATAACGACATTTGCTACTGATGGGCTATCTTTAAAAAAATTTCCAGACAATGGATGTTCGTCCTTTAGGTTGTGGTGTAGGAACTGGAGGATGAGTCTGGCCAACACAAACTGTAGACACATTTTGGCCAACTGTTGTTAAAGTTGGGGCAACAGTTGGTACAGTTTGTGCAACAGTTGACACAATTTGGGCTACTGTTGTCACAGCTTGGATTCTGGATAAAGGAGTAAGCCTGGGTGCTTTAGGCGGTGGTACATAACCACTTTCCTCCTCCTGGCTGCTCTGTTGGCTCTGCATGTCAAGTGTCCAGGTTGGATCAGTGGTCTCATCATCCACCCCCTCCTCCTCAAAGTCTTCTGGATAACGTGACTGGTCAGGCTGGCCAGATGAGATGTGTGTCTCATCATCATCATCATCCTCCACCTCCTGAGACGGTCTATGGCTTTGTTGAAAGGGACGTTCTTCAGGACGAGGTGAATCCAAACTTTGTCCATAGATAGAATGTACGTCTGGTTCAAGTATCTGTTCAGGTAGTGACAAAGAAAGGTCAGGTTGTATGAATGGCTGATAAGAACCAAATAAATCTTCCGAATGTCCAAGTTCGCGGTCTAAATTTTCCTCCGTCTGTCGATGGCTTGAGGAAATAGGAAGATTTTGTGGATTAGATGACCCGCGTTGTCAGTAGCGGCACTTGAATATGGTGTCAAGGATGATTGTGTGCTGCCAGAACCCGTGGTTGAGGTCTTGTCAGCCATCCAAGATGTTATTTGGTCTTGTTCTTCCGGCCTCAAGACACGTTTCGGTTGAGTACTGGGAAATTTAGACAGCAGGAAGGTGGATCGATCAATCCTCGTCTGTCTACTTCTACCAGTGCCTTGTTGTTCACGACTGCTAGGGCCCCGACCTCGTCCCTGTCCCTTTGCAGACTGGTTTTTGGGAATTTGGTGTTTTTGGGACATTGTTGACAAATGCACAGCCACCGAGATGGAGTTAGGTGTTGATGCAGGCGTCACTTACTGGCGGGTTAAGTGTGTGCTAACACTTGACAGTGAAGCACCACACTAGTCCCTGGAAAAATTAGAAAGTGCGCACAGCCACCGAGATGGAGTTTGGTGTTGCTGCAGGCGTCACTTACTGGCGGGTTAAGTGTGTGCTAACACTTGACAGTGAAGCAGCACACTAGTCCCTGAAAAAATTAGAAAGTGCGCACAGCCACCGAGATGGAGTTTGGTGTTGCTGCAGGCGTCACTTACTGGCGGGTTAAGTGTGTGCTAACACTTGACAGTGAAGCAGCACACTAGTCCCTGAAAAAATTAGAAAGTGCGCACAGCCACCGAGATGGAGTTTGGTGTTGCTGCAGGCGTCACTTACTGGCGGGTTAAGTGTGTGCTAACACTTGACAGTGAAGCAGCACACTAGTCCCTGAAAAAATTAGAAAGTGCGCACAGCCACCGAGATGGAGTTTGGTGTTGCTGCAGGCGTCACTTACTGGCGGGTTAAGTGTGTGCTAACACTTGACAGTGAAGCAGCACACTAGTCCCTGAAAAAATTAGAAAGTGCGCACAGCCACCGAGATGGAGTTTGGTGTTGCTGCAGGCGTCACTTACTGGCGGGTTAAGTGTGTGCTAACACTTGACAGTGAAGCAGCACACTAGTCCCTGACAAAATTTGAAAGTGCGCACAGCCACCGAGATGGAGTTTGGTGTTGCTGCAGGCGTCACTTACTGGCGGGTTAAGTGTGTGCTAACACTTGACAGTGAAGCAGCACACTAGTCCCTGAAAAAATTAGAAAGTGCGCACAGCCACCGAGATGGAGTTTGGTGTTGCTTTAGGCGTCACTTACTGGCGGGTTAAGTGTGTGCTAACACTTGACAGTGAAGCAGCACACTAGTCCCTGAAAAAATTAGAAAGTGCGCACAGCCACCGAGATGGAGTTTGGTGTTGCTGCAGGTGTCACTTACTGGCGGGTTAAGTGTGTGCTAGCACTTGGCAGTGAAGCAGCACACTAGTCCCTGAAAAAATTAGAAAGTGCGCACAGCCACCGAGATGGAGTTTGGTGTTGCTGCAGGCGTCACTTACTGGCGGGTTAAGTGTGTGCTAACACTTGACAGTGAAGCAGCACACTAGTCCCTGAAAAAATTAGAAAGTGCGCACAGCCACCGAGATGGAGTTTGGTGTTGCTGCAGGCGTCACTTACTGGCGGGTTAAGTGTGTGCTAGCACTTGGCAGTGAAGCAGCACACTAGTCCCTGAAAAAATTAGAAAGTGCGCATAGCCACGAGATGGAGTTTGGTGTTGCTGCAGGCGTCACTTACTGGCGGGTTAAGTGTGTGCTAACACTTGACAGTGAAGCAGCACACTAGTCCCTGAAAAAATTAGAAAGTGCGCACAGCCACCGAGATGGAGTTTGGTGTTGCTGCAGGCGTCACTTACTGGCGGGTTAAGTGTGTGCTAGCACTTGGCAGTGAAGCAGCACACTAGTCCCTGAAAAAATTAGAAAGTGCGCACAGCCACCGAGATGGAGTTTGGTGTTGCTTTAGGCGTCACTTACTGGCGGGTTAAGTGTGTGCTAACACTTGACAGTGAAGCAGCACACTGGTCCCTGAAAAAATTATTAAGTGCGCACAAGTAGTCGCACAAGTAGGTGGCGTACGTGCTATTTGCAGCTAGGAGAGCAGCAACGCACTGTTCTGCCACAGACAAAATAACGCTGAAGGGGTTTTTAGGACCCAAAATCTATCAGCTGCCAAAAAATTGTTAATAGTACCTCAGCTAAGCCTCTCACTTCAGCTATTAGAACAGCTGAGTGAGTAAGCGAAGCTATGAGGTCGCTCCTGTGAAGACACTGTAGGGCTGCAGCTCCCTGCTTCCCTGCCTGCCTACAGTCTCACAGTACACTGTACTCCTCTGTCCTCCTGCTAGCTCTCACAAGAGCTGTTTGGGGTTAATATAAGGAATCTTGAAGTTTCCCTACACTCACTGACAATCCCTATGATCTGCTCCAGAATCTACCTCACCCTGCTCTAGCTCAGATCTTCAGAGAAATGTGCTCAAAATGGTGGTGGCAAGGCTTATATACAGCCTTGCCTGTCATCGATGACATAGCCATCACGATGGACAGCAGCCAATCATAGTAATGCCACAATGAAGAGGGCTGTGGCGTTACTGAATAAGATTGGCTAACATGCTTGTCCATCTTCACAAGTTTGTCTGACCTAACACGCTAGGCTGTCTCGGAAGCTTTGTCGGAACATAACAGATTCTGTATTCGCGAGTCCCGAATACAGAATACAGGACTCGGATTCGTAGACTCGCTAGGAATTGCTAAGACTCGCTCAGACTCGCTTTGGAATCGCTGCTTACAGCGGGTATCCGTGAAGCGGTGCGATTCCTGTAAACGATTTTGGGGACATAGCGAGTGATATGCGAGTCTAGTAAAACTAGGATTGCCATTTACTTGCATTGGACTCGCTACTTTGCGAGTCCTCGCTGGAAAACTCGCCGAGTAGCGAGTCCTGCGAGTCCCTTACTACTCGCCGAGTAACGAGTCCTAGCGAGTAGATTCGCCCATCACTAATACCACGGACTGGTTGTGGTAAGAACTCTCTTGTATATATTCATCAGCCCGGAGGCAATAGACTAAACCCCCGGAAAGACTGCTTTTTGACTTTTCGAACTCTTTTTCACATTTTAGTGATTTTTGTACTTTTTCATTTTAAGTTTAAGTTTATGTCAATATTAATTGTGTTTAATTGTTGTTTACTTGTTTTTCCACAGTCTCAGAGTACTGTATTTAACTAAGGGGGAATGTGGCACCCCATGGGTTAATGTGCCACAATAACATCACATGGGTTCTCTCCCCAATACATACTGACAAACACTACCACCTCTGGGCCAAGAGGGGGAGCACAACCTGTTTCCTTATATACTCTTGCCCATGAGGGAGAGCTCAGCTCAGCTCGGAGCAGGGCTGTGAAGAGCACACAGAGAGCAGAGTTAGCTCAGTGCAGACCTAGTGAGGGTCATAGGAACAGGAGAATGACAGACTGAGGAACACGTCTGGGAGCTGGAGTGATACCTTCACTTGCCCCAGAAGAACGCACAGAAACGGACACCGGATCCGGTACTGTGTCTGGCACCCACAGCACAGTGAATCCCGGAACAGTGGGATCTCTAGATGCCCCTAGTACCAGAGCGAAGCAACACGGAGGGGTCAGCACAGCACAGAGGACTCAAGTTGCCTAGCCAAGTGGTACCAGAATACAGAGAGAGAGAGACATGAGGAATCCCAGCAGCTCAGCTAATAGCAGCAGCCAGGACACACACACAGTGCAGCATAAGGACGCTGACGACCCCGGAGAGGGGGGAAAGAGAGCTCAGCCCCATTACAGACTCCATGGACTATAATCTGCAGTAACATCAGTAGTAAAGCTTTGGAAAACAGCAAAACTGTGAGTCTGTGTATTGATTGCGACCTTTGCTCCAGATTCAGCACAGAGAGCTTCCCCCTGCTACAAGCCTGTCAGCTCTGCCGCCTCAGGAGAGAAGGAGGGCACCAGTGTCTACCAAACATGAGTGTGTGTCCTTTAACCCCGTCTCCACCATCTATAACCCCAATAGACTTCAACCCTTACTGCCCCGGGGGATACAGTTCTCCCCACTGGAACTACACCATCTCCGCTGCCATCACATCACCCCCGGAGGTTCTGCGGCAGCGGCGCCCCATCACTGGCCGCACCAAGTGGGTGGCGTCACCCGTGACAAATCCCCTTGCAAATATTCCCTATCTTATTGTGCGGGCCCAGGGACACGGTCTGGACCAAGCCACCCGTGACTTCCCCGGCACCGACCGGTCCGGCACCGAGTACCCCCGTCCCGTGGGGGCTCCACAGATACCTGGCCTTGGTATTACCTTGTCATATCTTTAAGCTTGTAAAAAGCTGGATATTGACTCAAAGGGCAACTTAATATGGTGGTTATGGTGGTCTCCTCAAAGAGCCACCGCACGGCTTGGTCCTTCCCTGGAGGGATATCTGGCTAGTCCTGTGTTGAGACCCCTAAACGATGCTACACAGACTTTTTTTGCATCACAAGGAGAAAAGCTTACCCCTTAGACACTTGGTATTTAGAATGCTATTAATCTATCCATGCTTCAGCATTGTCCTTGAGTCTGTTCTCTCTGTTCACTCATCATAAAGAATAGTGCAGGGAGGAGACAAACAGGACTGTGCAAATCTAATTACAAAAATTGTCACAGACTATTTTTTCATATGGAACTTAATGACAGGTAGCTGCCAACTACCTGCTTGTTCTGCCCGTTGTTGATCTCTGTCAGCTCAGAGCAGTCACGGACTGCTCCTGATGGTGATTCTTCTTCATTTATGATGTCACGATGATTGACAGCAGGTACCTTGCTGCATAGCTGCAATGACAACGTGTCAACAGAGCAGACCTGAAAAACAAAAAGAGTTGCTCTGTTGACGTGAGGTCAAACAAAGCAAATGGGTCATCGATCAGAGCCAGAACATAGTTGGAAGCGGAAGATACAGGTAGTTAGTAGCTACCTGCCAGTAAATTGCAAATGGATCATTGTTCTGAGCCGAGACATATTGTTTTCAAGAAGATACAGGTTGTTAGCAGCTACCTGCCAGTAAATTGCAGATTGGTTATCGATCTGAACTGGAACATATTGTCATCAAGCAGCATATAATATATAGGCAGTTAGCAACTGCCTGCCAGTAAATTGCAGATGGGTTATCAATCTGAGTCGGAAGATATTGTTGTCAAGCAGAAGATACAGGTTATTAGCAGCTACCTGCCAGTAAATTTTTAGATCCATATGAAAAATAACCAAAGTCCTAAAAACAATATAACAGCCACACATTTATCTCTATGATCGAGAAAAGTCCTATCAAAATTACAATCATATTAGATATGTCTAAACAAACTCTCTGTCCAACATATATATAAATCCATTTCACATCATATTTCTGAACACAGGTTATGACTTCTTTATTTCTTGTCATACTTTACACTTCAGAACTGCTTGTTCAGAGTGGCTTTTATATATAAAAATTTCCTAAACCACCACAACAAAACAATACTCTGAACCATCACACATACACTGAGATACATCACCCTCATTAAAGCGGAGGCATGTATATGTATGTGGGAGGTAGAGATAGACAAACTGATTCAACGCTGTTCGAGTTTGTGTAGTATTCCTAGGAATTTGATGAGTCCAGAGAATTTAAACCTTTTGGTATTTGATTTATGCAAATTAACAAGTTGGCCTTCACTTTCCACATAATTCTTTTTAGCTTTCTAGTTTTTCACACATTATAGTACAGCCAATCAGGAAAGACTACAATAACCTTAAAGCTGAGGAATGGAATGCAGCAGTCATTTTGGGATGAATCTGGATAGTGAGAGGATGTCAAAGTTTACAGCTTAGCAATAGGGATGGGAAGAACAAGCCAAAATAGTGAATATACATTAAAAGCAGCTTGTGACATCACAGCAGTGAAGAACGGTTCCCTCATGGGTAACCAACCAATCACCATTTATATTAAAGGCACTTTGACTTCACTAAGGCTTTGTTTGCATTAAATAGCTTGAAAAGGACACATTTCAGGGCAATTGGAGCTTTTTTGAACAATTTCCTGGAGCTTGAAAACATTAAAATTTCAAAAGATTGGCTCATCTCTAGTGATTGAGGATCCAGAGCTCTTCAAAGTAATGGGACATTTTGTCTTTGTCCTATATAACAGAAATCAGCTGTATTACAGATTATTTCATTCTTTATAATTTGTAATTTCCATTTTTTGTTTATAAAATTGACACATTATATTGTGTGATGAGTCCACATTGAGCTATGTATAATGAGTCTTTGGTGTTTAAAAATCAAACATGAAAACCAGATAGAAAAACCATTGTAATTTATTCACTAAATTGATTTGGTGGATTGTTAAATCTTTCAAGTTTTAAATTACAGAAATGCACAGAATGAGACTAGAGACCATAGTTATGTTAATAGGGATAGGGAGACACAGAAATATACACAATAAAAGTTGTCTGATACTCGATGCTGCGCTCTATGCTGTATGATAAAGCTTTCACTTTCATTCTGTAGGTCTCCGGCTCTTTTAGTGGTCGGTTGGTAAAAACCACTCCTTTCATATGTTCTTCTCTTATAGAGAATGGCAGCATGGGGTCTTCATCTAGTATAAGGAATGTTGTTCTTGGGTGTAATATTCCATCCTGTGTGTATGCAACCAAGCGAATCAAGTCTTGATTGGCAGCAATGCCAAACGGAAGTGAGACCAGTTTGTACTGCAAGGCATATGGGCTGAGAGCACACTCCAAGTCATTCGGCGCACAATTCTTCAAACAGTACCTGTTGATACACAAACATCATGTGAATGGCATTAGTCATATAATAACAAATAACTTAAGAGCTTTAATTCAATCTGATTTTTTTTTTCTTCTAAATACAACTCTTCCCAATGGCTGAGGTCTGACATCTTACCATTTAAATGGAACTAAGGCCGGCTTCACACCACAATTTCTGACTGTCAGGTTCTGTCCAGTGTTTTGCAGGATGCACAGGACAGAACCTGACAGCCACAAACGAGAAGAACCTGCTTTTTGCCGGCTTAGTTTGTGCCACTGACCAGTGCTGAAATTTCAGCACCGCGGCAGCAGGGGAGCTGGCTGCAGTGCTGAAATGTCAGCTGTGGAGCTCTCCAGGTGCTGAAATTCAGTGGCGGCTGTTTTTAACACCATTTTCAGCACCAGGTGTCCGGGGGCGGGCACAATTTTTTGCAGAATCCGGCGCCCATAGACTATCATGCTATGGGTGCTGGATCCGGAAGTATCCAGCTTTATCCGATTTTAGCATTGGACACAAAAAATGCTGCAGACTCCGGTTTTGTGTCCGATGCAAAAATCGGCCGAGACTCGGATCAGTGACCCTGAACGGCGTCTCCCTCTCTGGACGGGAGTGTCAGCTGTTTGTGTTTTTGTGCAGCTTCACACCCCATCCAGAGAGGGAGAGTCCATTCAGGTTCACTGATCTGAGTGTCATCCAAGAGACTCGCATGTAAGTGGGAATGTGTGTTTCCAGCCTATGGACAAAAGTTACAGTGCGCCAAAAGCCTGTAAAGATGATCGCACACATGTACGGCAGTTGTGTTCTTTCACAGGAAATGAGTTCACTTCAAGCAGCACGAGTGATGACTTTCAGCAACAACCTGATCTTTCAGAATCCAGTTTTTTTGCCCATATACTTTAATGGTGTCAGGTAGAATCCTGTTACTTCAGGTTGCTACCTGACACTATTAGGGTATGTGCTCACAGTCCGGAGGAGCTGCGTGTCGGACGCAGCTCCTCCGGACCTGAGGGAAGCCACGGGTGGCCGCAGAGAGACCGCAGCCGCCCCGTACTCACCATGTGCGGAGGGTGCGGGGCGGCTTCTCCCTGCAGTCTCTCTGTGGCAGCCGCTTCAGACTCCGCAGCATGAAATGAACATGCTGCGGAGGAGCGGACTGCCGGCAACCCGAACAGCAGCTCCAAAGACGCTGCGGGCGGGTTATGCATAGTGAGGTTGGGGATTTCTTGAAATCCCATCCACTATGCTGATACTGTACTACGCAGCGTTTTGGACGCAGTGCAAAGACGCTGCGTCCAAAACGGTGTGTATCTTGATCGTGTGCACGCACCCTTAAAGTGAATGGGCAAAAAACTGGATCCTGAAAGGATCAGGTTTTGCTGAAAAACCGAACTTGCCTGATGTCCGGGCATTTTTTATATTATGGGGCCTGCGAGTTGGGGGCTGTGGAGGCATCATACTGTGTGTAAAGGGCTGTGCAATCTATCATACTGTATAAAGAGGGCAGTGGTCCATCATACTATGCAAGGGAAACTGTGGGGTCCATTCTACTGTGTATGGGAGCCTGTGGATTCAATCCTAGTGTGTTTGGAAACTGCAATGACTATCATCCTGTGGCAGAGGTGGCCATCACACTGTGTTTAAAGGGAACCAACCACCTCAGATGACGTGTATAAGCTGTTAATACATGTCCCTGGACCCTACGTACACCATTGCAGCTATGTTTTTGCTAAGAATATTGATAACAGCAAACCGAAATAAACAGTTTATAAACTTACATGATTTAGTACTTGAGGGCGTCTCCCTCGGGCTTTAGTACGAGAGGGCTGTGTCTCCAGCAGCTTGAGTGGCTTTCCTCCCCCTCCCTCTCTGTTTGCAGGACGTCACTGAGAAGACGTGCACGGACGGGAGCTGCCTTGCGTGCCCGCCCACACCAAGATAATATCACGCCCTTCAGTGACGTCCTGCAAACAGAGAGGGAGGGGGAGGAAAGCCACTCAAGCTGCTGGAGACACAGCCCTCTCGTACTAAAGCCCGAGGGAGACGCCCTCAAGTACTAAATCATGTAAGTTTATAAACTGTTTATTTCGGTTTGCTGTTATCAATATTCTTAGCAAAAACATAGCTGCAATGGTGTACATAGGGTCCAGGGACATGTATTAACAGCTTATACACGTCATCTGAGGTGGTTGGTTCCCTTTAAGGGGCTGTGGGGGCCATTTTACTGTGAACAGGAGTGTGTGGTCTGTCCTACTGTGTATGGGGGGCTTTGGGGTCTATCCAACTGTGTTTAGAGACTGTATTAACCATCATACTGTATATGGGAGAGTACAAGGTTATCATACTGTCTAATGATGGATATGGTATCAACCGTGTGTTTTTACGGGGCTACTTGTTCAGTGATGTTACAGAGGGGAGGAAGAATCCTGTTCCTCCTCCCCTGTGTGACATCTGTCACAGCCCCATTTGATTTCGCAGTGCATTATACACTGCAAAATCAAATGTAAAATTCAGTCAAATATATTAAAAATAATAAAGATTGTTATACTTACCCTCTGCTGGGTGATCGGTAACCGGGAGCAGGAGCAGGCATTGACCTGCAAGGACCTTGCATAATGTCAGAATGACATCAGCGTTCGGCGCTGTGATTGGCCCGCTCGCGGTCATGTGATATGTGATGCGCATATCACATGACCGCGAGCGGGCCAATCACAGCGCTGATGTCATTCTGACATCATGCAAGGTCCTAGCAGGTCAATGCCTGCTCCTGCTTCCGGTTACCGATCACCTGGCGGAGGGTAAGTATAACAATCTTTATTATTTGGAATACATCTGGCTGAATTTTACATTTGATTTTGCAGTGTATAATGCACTGCGAAATCAAATGGGGCTGTGACAGATGTGACACAGGGGAGGAGGAACAGGATTCTTCCTCCCCTGTGTGACATTAGCACTGGCGTATTTCCACTGGAATTACACATCGTCTGAACGGCGATGCGTAATTCCAGCTTTATAATGGGGCCTATGAGAGAAAGTGCGCGCAAAAAGGCAGAAAGAATGAACATGTTCATTCTTTTTATGCACGTGCTTTCTCCCATAAAAGCGCAGCTGAAAATTTCACTGCGTGTGAACAGCAAAAGTGAAAGTCCATTCACTTTGCTGTGACACACAGACGTAGGTGCGTTTTGGGGGGAAAAAGTGTGCGCAATAATGCGCGCAAAATACGCACTGTGTGAACGAGGCCTTAGATGGATGAAAATGATAGTTCTGAGGAATAAGTTGAGATACAGGAAAAAAATGTTTATATATACATAAAAAAGAAAAAAAAATAATGTTGTTACTAGACTAAACTAAACATACAGTGTTGGCCAAAAGTATTGACACCCCTGCAATTCTGTCAGATAATACTCAGTTTCTTCCTGAAAATGATTGCAATCACAAATTCTTTGGTATTATTATCTTCATTTAATTTGTCTTCAATGAAAAAACCCAAAAGAGAATGAAGCAAAAAGCAAAACATTGATCATTTCACACAAAACTCCAAAACTGGGCCGGACAAAAGTATTGGCACCCTCAGCCTAATACTTGGTTGCACAACCTTCAGCCAAAATAACTGCGATCAACCGCTTCCGGTAACCATCAATGAGTTTCTTACAATGCTCTGCTGGAATTTTACACCATTCTTCTTTGGCAAACTGCTCCAGGCCCCTGATATTTGAAGGGTGCCTTCTCCAAACTGCCATTTTTAGATCTCTCCACAGGTGTTCTATGGGATTCAGGTCTGGACTCATTGCTGGCCACCTTAGAAGTCTCCAGTGCATTCTCTCAAACCATTTTCTAGTGCTTTTTGAAGTGTGTTTTGGGTCATTGTCCTGCTGGAAGACCCATGACCTCTGAGGGAGACCCAGCTTTCTCACACTGGGTCCTACATTATGAGGTAAAATTTGTTGGTAGTCTTCAGACTTCATAATGCCATGCACACGGTCAAGCAGTCCAGTGCCAGAGGCAGCAAAGCAACCCCAAAACATCAGGGAACCTCCGCCATGTTTGACTGTAGGGACCGTGTTCTTTTCTTTGAATGCCTCTTTTTTTCTCCTGTAAACTCTATGTTGATACCTTTGCCCAAAAAAGAGAGAACATTCTTCCAAAACATTTTAGGCTTTCTCAGGTAAGTTTTGGCAAACTCCAGCCTGGCTTTTTTATGTCTCGGGGTAAGAAGTGGGGTCTTCCTGCGTCTCCTACTATACAGTCCCTTTTCATTCAGATGCCGACGGATAGTACGGGTTGACACTGTTGTACCCTCGGACTGCAGGGCAGCTTGAACTTGTTTGGATGTTAGTCGAGGTTCTTTATCCACCATACGCACAATCTTGCGTTGAAATCTCTCGTCAATTTTTCTTTTCCGTCCACATCTGTGGAGGTTAGCCACAGTGCCATGAGCTTTAAACGTCCTGATGACACTGCGCACGGTAGACACAGGAACATTCAGGTCTTTGGAGATGGACTTGTAGCCTTGAGATTGCTCATGCTTCCTCACAATTTGGTTTCTCAAGTCCTCAGACAGTTCTTTGGTCTTCTTTCTTTTCTCCATGCTCAATGTGGTACACACTAGGACACAGGACAGAGGTTGAGTCAACTTTAATCCATGTCAACTGGCTGCAAGTGTGATTTAGTTATTGCCAACACCTGTTAGATGCCACAGGTAAGTTACAGGTGCTGTTAATTACACAAATTAGAGAAGCATCACATGAGTTTTCTAAGGGTGCCAATACTTTTGTCCACCCCCTTTTTTATGTTTATTGTGGAATTATATCCAATTTGGCTTTAGGACAATTCTTTTTGTGTTTTTTTCATTGAAGACAAATTAAATGAAGATAATAATACCAAAGAATTTGTGATTGCAATCATTTTCAGGAAGAAACTGAGTATTATCTGACAGAATGGCAGGGGTGTCAATACTTTTGGCCAACACTGTATGTAATGAATAAGAGCAGAGGGAAACAAGAAAAGGGAAAAATAATTTGTTGAATTAAAGCCATAAGAATAGAAAGTACCCAGATTAACTTGATACAGAGCGTGAAAAAGGAAATCTCCATTCAAGAATTGACCGTGAGCCATGAGAAAGGAATATACAGATTTATTGGGTTGTTTAAATCTGAAGGGCCACAGGGAAACCAATGACTAATTTACATTTTGAATGGCAAATGAACTAAAGATAGAAGCTTCTGGTCAATCGCACACATCTTATATGGGCGTTTCCCGCTATGATGCTTTTTTTACATTTTCTAACTTTTGAAGCCCTTGTACTGCGACTCTGCACCACGTTTGTGATTCTCCTGATGATGAAGTTTGTTATTTTCAAAACGCATTGAGAATAAAACTGCATAGACACCCCGGTACCACTTTTTGTGCTTTTGGCTGTGTATACAAAACCAGCAACTCAGATCACCCACTTCCCCAATATATTGTCAATCACAGAAGACTCACTTGACCTCAGGTGCAATCATGTGGATTTCCCCATAATGTCTTACAAATATCACATCACATGGTATAGAGCAACCAATCAGGATGGACTATTATAACCAGTATAAAAGCCGAGGCAAGGAACACAGCAACCATTTTAGTGTGATTTATGATGGCTAAAAAAATGCAAAATTCCACAACTAAAAGGCCTGTTACACGCTACGATATCGTTAACGATATCGTTGAAACGTCACGGGTTTTCAGTTGGTTAAACGACGTCATAACGATGTCGTTGCGTGTGACACGTCGATTCAACCAACGATAAGTCGGCTTATCGTTCATCGGAAGTTTTTGAACCGGACCTGAAACCAGATAATGTTCATCCATCCAACCTGCAGCATCGGTGTGTGTGACACCCTGATAACGATGTTGTTAACGACTTTGCCTATTCAGAACTGAAGGAATAGGCGATCAAATTACCACAAGTATCGTTCGCTTGTCGCGGAATTATTGCTGCGTCGTTAAAGATATCTGTACGTGTAACATTTCTTTAGCGATCACTGAACGACGTTCAAGCGATCTAGGTCAAGTTGGATCGTTGGTCGGCTCGTTCGACCATTGAAGCGTGTAATGGGGATTAAGACAGGAAGAGAGAGCCCTAAAACAACAAACATTTGGACAAATAATACAAGGCAATTGGAAGCTTTTAAGTATTGCAATTAAAAGCAAATCAGTTTGCTACTTTTTGGATAAAGAATTCATCAAGCCTAATGAAACTTAAAACATTTTGATCATCTCTACAGGTTATAGTTATTTACTAATATGGGAGGGAAAAAACATAGCTATACCTTTACAAGCATAACAAGTACAATATGCTCAGAAAAAAGCTAATAAGTATACCATACCCAGAAGAAGAATCTCGCAGGTAGTTTGGAGGGCAAGGGGTATCAATGCATTGGTGACTTCCTCTCATGTTAAAGCACATCTGGTTTACATCACACTGAATATTTTGTAGAAGGCATTCATCAATATCTGAGTAAATGTACAAATGACGTAGTTGTTAGAAAACATAAATTTGCTTCAGTTAGAAATAACAGACGTTGTTCAAAGAAACCCATCATTGACACACCCTTCATATAACCTCTTTACTCTGGCACTCTATCTGTCTGAATCCCTCAAAAATAAGGAAATGACACATTCTTGACTGTATGAAGACTGAAAGGATTAGACATAACAGTAGACGCACCGTGAGCTGCATGTATGTTACAGGCTGAAATAATTACTGAACAAGTGACAGAATTTCTAAGTAAATATATTTCTAAAGGTGATATTGATATACATTTCTCACCAGATGTTAGTAACAACCCATGCAATCCCCAGAGGCAAAGAAATCAAACCACAGATACATTTAGTGATGTGTAATAATTGGAAATGACACAGGGTAAAAGTGTTGAACACATGTACTGAAATGTATTTAATACTTAGTAAAAAAAAACCTTTGTTGGTGATGAGAGCTTTGTTGGTAGATGATTCCCCATCCTGTTAGATTGACCTCCATCCTGGTATATGGTCCCCATTCTGGTACATGGCCCCATCATGTTACATGACTCCCCCCATCCTGGTACATGGTACATTTTATTGAATTATTACAGCTTTGACCCACACTTATGTTAAAGAATGACAGTTCATTACTGAATTTACCTTTATGGGAAAGCCCAAAAAAACAAAATTATTTTTTTGGTGTAAAATGTTGCTGTTTTCAAGCTATAATTAATTATCTGTTATAAGAACTCTTCCACATATGACTGCATTATGCAGAACTTTAGCATATTAAGTACTACTGCCAGAGATGTAACTAAAGTACTGTGGGCCTTCTGGCAATTTTTTTGGATGAAGGCCTCTACTCACCAGGATTTTGTTTGAATGCATGACCCAGTTGCATTGCTTTGGTCTATAAGCATGTTTGGTCCCTTTTGGTACCAAACAGATTATTGGTACCACCTCATTTTGTGCCCAACAATTGATACCACATACATTTAAGTTGTACTCAGTTGTGTACCTACAAAGTGATTTGCTCACTTTTGAGCTTGCTACATAGTAATGCTCTTTGTCTTCCATAACAGGGCCCTTACTCCTCAAATATAGTCAAGAATCCCATCTACCGTCAATCCAACCACTAATTCACTTTATAAAGAGAGGGTGAAGGACTAAATTTAGACAATGCTTCAGTCTCCAGCAGCTCCACATGAATAATAATTTTTTATTTATATAGCGCCAACATATTTCGCAGAACTTTACAATTCACAGGTTCATATACAAAACGTTATAAGACACAATTATAAGAAAAAAATACTGTAATTAAAGGAAAAAATAATGATGACCCTGCTTGTGAGAGCTTGCAATCTAACAAAGCGGTGGGGGTGACATAAAGTACAGGTGCTTATTTACAATGATGGTCCAGCCAATTTGAGGGGATGCAGAGTAGATAAGAGAAGCATAAGTTGCCACCAGCCAATCTGTGTAGACCTTTTGGGTCTGGTGGAGTTTGACAGATTTATGTTCAGAGCAATGGTGGATGCCCTATGTCTAAATGACAACGATTACTGAGAATGAAAGGCCGCCCTAAAAAGATGTATTTTTAGGGAGTGCCTAAATATGTGTAAATTGTAGATAGTCCTAATTTCTCGAGGTAGAGCATTCCAGAGAATTGGTGCAGCTCGGGAGAAGTCTTTGAGCCTTTGAGAGGGAGGTTCGCATTAGTGCAGATGTTAGTATAAAGACGCTTCCAGTGCAAAGAGAACAGGTAGGGTGATAGATAGAGAAGAGGGAAGATATGTAGAAAGGTGGTGCACTGTGAAGAGCTTTGTGGGTGAGAACAAACAATTTGAATTCGATCCTATAATGTATGGGCAGCCAGTGCAATGACTGGCACAGATCGGAAGCATCTGAATAATGGTTAACCAGATAGGTGTCCCTGGCTGCTGCATTAAGGATCGACTGGAGAGGGGAAAGCCTACTGAGGAGGAGGCTAATTAATAAATACTTATAATTATCAAGGTGGGAATGGATCAGGGCCACAGAGAGGGTTTTAGTTATTTCCATGGTGAGGAGTGGGTGAATTCTGGAGATGTTTTTCAGGTGCAGACAAGAGCAGGTGAGAGATTGTATACAGGAGGTGAAGGAAAGATTGGTGTCAAACATAACACACAGACAGCAAGCCTGCTGCCTAGGCGTTATCGTGGTGCCGCACACTGAGAGGGAGATGTTAGATTTCAAGTGGTTAGTGGAGGGTGTGATGAGAAGAAATGCTGCACTATGGATTCATGTGACATTGCCAGCCAATGTTTCCCCTTCACTTCTATGTGAGAGAAATGTTGCTGCCTGTGAAAAATGTATTATGTCACTGCCATTTGCCACGAAGTCAAAATGATGTGGTGAAGTCTTACAAGGCTACAGGATTAAAATGGGTGCACTGATGCTAAGGAAAGTTCTGTGGATGCATTTTTTATTTTGAGAAGGTTTACTATTTATTACCATAGTTATTTCATCAAAGCATTTCAGGGTCTGACCGACTTCTTCATCAAGATGAATCAAAACTTTACCAACACAGTGCAAAGGCAGCAACATCACAATCACTCAGAACTTTTATGAAAATATTGGCTTGTGATGCCACATAGATTCAGATGACAGCATTCATGTGGATCACATGTCCAGGGCTGTTACAGGAATAAGTACTGCCACCTTGTCATGTAAGTGCAAGCACAGTATAGGCCAGGGGTCTCAAACTCCAGGCCTCGAGGGCCGCACACAGTCCAGGTTTTCAGGATTTCCTTAGAATTTGACAGTTGGTCATTTGACTACCAACTGTCAAATACTATGGAAATCCTGAAAACCTGCACTGTGTGCGGGCCTCGAGGCCTGGAGTTTGAGACCCCTGGTATAGGCTCTCTTTCTCAAGTAGCATGTCTCATCAGTGTGGGTCTATTCGGGGTGGCATTTCTTGCCATCGTGATTGTTATGCCACTTAATACTGCCTGGTCATACCTTGACATGACTTTCCATTGGCCATGAGTTGATAACCAGATGGGCAGACACACTGGTAGCTTCCTCGAACATTTATGCATTCATGTTGACATACATCTTGGTTGTCGCATTCATTAATGTCTGCAGAATAAAACAAAATTAATGGAATGATTATTAGAGTGTACCAATATTATAATGCAGAAATTAAATACTGACCTCAGGGTACATGTGACTTACCTACACAAGATTTCCCGGGACCTTCTAACCTGAAACCTCGTGGACAAATACAGACATAACTACCATGTGTATTTTCACATATTTGATTATTTTTACACTGATGTGCAGCCTCTATGCACTCATTAATATCTAAAACAAAAGAAAAAAGGAGTTTTTATATTCAACCATAAATATTAGCATTTTATGATTATGGCAAAACCACATGCACGGACCTGAACCTTACGACCCTTCAGCAATATTATTCTTTATGAATTTGATATGAAAAAAGAAACTATAGACTACCAGCAAACACCTGGATAATGCATTTTTTGTAATATGCTCTTAGACTGAAAGAAAACATGGACTGAATTTTGTGTGTGACGGCAGCTCTGTGAAGTTTAGTAATATCCTTTGTGTGCTGATTGCGTGAAGTCGGCTATGCGCATAAATGAAGGGTTCTGAGGTCATCAAAGACGATGAGATTGAAATGAAAACCACTTGAGGAAACTGTCTCATTTTTTGTTTCCACTTTTGAAGAATTTTTGAAGTGTTTTGCAGAATATTTTTTACAAAGGATCTTCTGCAATGTTCTAATGTTTGTGTATATAATTGTTTTAAAGAAGCTCCTAATATTATGCACTCATTCATTTTTTTAACTAGGTGTTTTTAAAAACCTGAAACAAAAAAAAAATTACAAATGCTGAACATATCAGCATCAAAGTGGTTTTACATTAGAAATGAGTATTTTCAGCATTTTTTAAGCTATGTGCAGATAGAAAGTTTTGTATAAATTTTTTTATAGCAGAAACTGAGCAGAAACTCTTCAAATTCTTCTCCAAATCTCAAGACACCTCCAAAAATTGAAGTCTCCTATCAGTTTCTGCTCTGAAAACTTTCTTTGCAAAAAGATTCTGTGTGTAAATCAACCCATAAGAAGGATTCTTAGAGATGGGGGAACCCGCCGATGTTCCAAATTGAGTCCGAACCGCGAACCCGGACTTTAAAGTTATGAAATGGTAGCTCGGGGGCTGGAAAAAGATGTTTCTTTTTCCAGCCCCCGAGCTACCATTTCACAAAAAAAACAAAGCATTGATCAAACATCAGCTCATACTTACCAGGGTCTGGCCACTTGCACTCATTAACTTCCTGATTATTCACCATGAGGGACGCAACAGCCAATCACAGATGCTGTCACAGAGAGTGGGCATCTGTTGTTGGCTGTTGGATCCGGGCAGTAACCTGGAAACAACCCATACATTCGACATCTACCCTGCATGTGTGGCACCCTGCCAGTACAGGTAACCACAGACCTACCTAAAACATGGATGCATTTCCACAGTGGGTACCCCATATACATACAACACCTTCCACCCCAGACCTCTAGGGGGAGTCCCACTTGCTGCCTTTAAGCAAGTATAAATACCGATGCTGGGAGCGGAGTTAGTCAGAGTGTGTAGTCGCAAGGAGAATTGTGAAGACGTCCTGGTGTGTCAGAGCCATGCTAAGCCCGAGCCAGTTGACAACCGAACTGTTAGCAGCCTAGCCAGTGCAGGGGCCTAAGAGTGATCTCAAAGGCAAGGCATAAAGTCAGAGAGAAACGGCAGACTGGGGGCAGAGGAGCCATACTGGTTCACCCCCAAAAGCCACCCAGACACCGGAGTCCGAGTCTGCAGGAGAGCATCTAGCCCAGCAGAGATACCGGTTCACAGTGGAGACTCCAGTCTCCCGGGCATCTGTGTAGCAACCAAGAAGGGAGCCAGGCACCGCAGGAGAGGATACAGCGGTAGTCCACACAAAGGTTTCCCACTACAACACACAGGTGACAGAAGAGCAGAGGAGGCCAGGCCAAGTTACACACAGGTCAGGGGCTTCACAAAAGGAAAAGAGATGAGGAGGCCTTATACCCACTCACTGTGGAGATCCAGAAGTGTTTCCCGACCACCAGAGAGTGCCCTGGACATTACCTGCAATTACACCAGTAAAGGTACAGAAACAACTTACGGTGTGTGTGTCGATTCCTCAGTCCCTGACCCCGTCCACTACAGAGGCTGCCATAGCTGACAGGCAGCACAGCCAACTCCCTGCATCAATTCCTGTCACCTCATTACAGCCCCGGGGACCCTGCTCTGCCTGTGGGGAGCTATAGCACCCAGCTGCCCGTACATCTTTCCCGGAAACCCACAGCAGTGCTGGTGCATTCATCAGAAACCACAGGTGGCATCACGACAAACTTTTCTTTTTCTTTTATTCCATTTCTACATTTCTCTAATTTTTGGGCTGACCACCAGGGCTATGGGTCTGGGCGGGCCACCAGTGACATCCCTCCAACTCCAAGCCCAGGTTCCAAGTTCCCATTGACCCCTGGGTGAGTCCGCTTTCTGGCATCACAAACAGGATTTCGTGCCCAGTGTAACCGGGTATTGTGTGCCGTGTGTATAAACTGTGCTTCGTCAACTGTTAACGCTGTGCCGCCATTACTGCGCCATCGAGCGGGAAAGAAAGGGGGCGTAACAGCTGAAAGAGCATGAAGACAAACCCCGCCCCACTCTCTGCCAAGTACTGACAAGGCACAGCGGCCTAATCCGGAAACTCCCGAACGCTTAATTCCCTGCCTGGGGAGCCATCACTTGTTTAACTATACAAAGACTGGCTGTGATTCACTAGGGGGGCCCCAAGATGTCATCTACATCGAGCGACGACAAAACCCCCTTCCTAGACTCTGCGAATGAGCCCAGACAAAGTATGTCCGCAGCCAGTAGAGCATCCGCCCCACTGGGCGCCATAGCCCCGATCATGCCGATCTCGCTACCGTATGTTGCGGGGGCTAAGTGGCTACCCCAGTATGATGGCCATCCAGATACCTTGTCAGCATTTAAAAGAAAGATCTGCAGCATGCTAGACATGTACGCAATGACCGGCAAGCAGAGGGCTGCTGTTGTGTTGTGAAAGTTAACCAGTGCAGCAGAGCGGTAGATTGAAACCTGGTGCGCGGCTGAGCAAGAATCAGTAATCATAATCTTTGATAAGCTGAAAATTGCTTTTGAGGCTGTAATGAGACTGACATCCGAATGCGCTTTTACCACTGTTACCAGCAGCCGGAAGATGACATCAGAGCCTATGTCTGGCGTCTGCAGGAGACGCTGCGAGCTTTGAAACAAGTCAGTCCTGTTAGTGTACCGGATGAGAATAAGATGTTAATTGAGCAGTTCACCCGGGGATACGGTCACCAGAGGACAATAAAACCGTGCGCTGGTGGTCCCTAAGCAACCCGGATGCCGATTTTCACACTTTAAAGGACATGGCTATTAAGGGGTTACGAACCATAGAAACCCCTGAGGCTGCAATCCAGCGGTGGCAGAGTGGCAATGCGCAGGCAACAGTAACACCAGCTCCCTTACCTGCAGCTGAAAACAACATGCAGGCTACAACGCCTAACCAGATTGACAGCTTGTGCACCGAGGTGCACCAGCTGAATAGGAACACGGCCACAGTCATGGAAGCACTGCAGCTGCAAGCAGAGCCTAAGCTTAAACCTCAGCCACAACCTTTGATCCAGTTTTCCGATAGCCCAGAGGATGTCCCGTGGATGAAGGGCGGGAAGACCACATCGCTCTGAGGGAGGACAACCGACTGCTACAGCTCTACGGGAGAACCCATCTGTCGTCACTGCAACAAGACTGGCCATATTGCAAGGTACTCCACACTGATGAGGGGCAACACCCCGAAACAGCTGTATGTGGATGGATACCTGGCCTTGGTATTCCCTTGTCATATCTGTAAACTTGTAAAAGAGTTGGATATTGACTTAAAGGGCCACTTCATATGGTGGTTATGGTGTTCTCCGCAAGGAGCCACCCCTTGGCTGGGTCCTTCCCTGGAGGGATATATGGCTAGTCCTGTGTTTGAGACTCCTAACCGAGGCTCCACAGACTCTATTTGCATGTTCATATTGCAAGGTACTGTCCTTTAAACGAGCAAACCCTGTGGGCCGGGGCCAAACCTCAGGAGTAAACCAACCAGGCCCATCAGACTGGTATGATACCTACATTGGACAAAGACCGTCCCTGTCTATTATATTAGATGGCATCTCAACACCTGCCTTGTTGGACACTGGGTCACAAGTGACCACCATACCACATATCCTTTATAAGAGATTCTGGTCATGTGATGAACTAAACCCAGCAGACCCAAACCTCACCATTTATGCTTCTAATGGTGCACCTCTTTCCATAGTTGGGGTCAGAGAGGAGCCAATAAAAGTGGGGAGGATGGAGCTGGAAGACCAGGGGCTTATTGTGTTAGCAAAGAACCCAAATGATCAAGATCCTTCAATTATTCTTGGTACTAATGTTGTTAGTAATTGTTTGAATGAAGTGTTGTTCTTACTGCAGCAGATAGCGGACACTGCCAAACCTGGGCAGCGGAAGGTTCTCCAGAGAGAGATCAGAGCCCTCCTGCATCAACAACAGGTAAAACTGACCGGTGGTGAAATTGATAGTGCATGGGTAAAAGACCCAATTCCTATTGTGGTACCCCAAGGAGTGAAATGATGATTTAGTGCCGAGCCGGTGGACAAGACTACCAGGCAGTAGCAGAGCCCGTCAGCTCAGAAAACAGGCCTACACTCTTGGCAGCCAGGGGGGTGGTCGATGTACGTAAGGGAAGGGTACCCATCTGCATCTTAAATTGTGGGGAGTACGAGGTCAAACTACCCAGATATTCAACCGTTGCTAAGCTGTGCAATGTACACAATAACAAAATACAAGCAGTGGGACCCTTGACTCCACCAGATTTGGTGGAGGACAACAGCTCCAAGGGACAGCTAGAGGACTGGTGTCAGCAGCTCCATGTTGGAACTGACTCCACTCCCACACATAAAAAGCATGGTGTCTATCGGGTAGTCCAGGAGTACGGATGGGTATTTAGTAAGCATCCACTTGATTTTGGTACGATAAAAGGGGTACATTATCATATACCCACAGGTACACATCCACCAATCAAAGAGCGATGCAGGCCTATTCCACCAGCACATTATCAGCGTGCCAAAGAAATCTTACAGGATATGAAGGATGCAGTGGTCATAAGAGATAGATGCAGTCCCTGGGCAGCTCCACTAGTCCTGGTCAAAAGAAGGATGGCAGCATGAGAACGTGTGTAGACTATAGGCAGATAAATCGCATAACACATAAAGATGCTTACCCGTTACCCCGCAGAGAGGAATCACTATCTGCATTGAAGTCTGCTAATTACTTTTCAACCCTGGATCTCACTAGGGGGTATTGGCAGGTCTCAGTTGCAAAAGAAGACAGTGAGAAGACAGCATTTACGACTCCCATGGGCTTATGCGAGTTCAACAACATGCCATTCGGGCTATGTAATGCACCCGGAACGTTCCCGAGGCTGATGGAATGTTGCCTGGGGCACAAAAACTTCGAGACTGTACTACTCTATCTAGATGACGTCATAGTGTACTCAAAAACCTATGAAGAACAAGTGATACAACTGGCAGACTTATTTGAAGCGTTATCCAAGTATGGGATGAAGCTAAAACCATCCAAATGCCACCTACTGAAGCCAAAGGTCCAGTATCTAGGTCACGTAGTCAGTTCTGAAGGTGTGGCCCTAGACCCAGACAAGGTATCCGTCATCAGGGAATGGCCGGGCCAAGAAGCATCAGGGAAATACATCAGTTCCTGGGACTGGTAGGGTACTACAGGAGATTCATTAAGGAGTATACCAAATAGACAGCACCTTTACAAAATCTCCTAGTAGGCCAGCCAAGAAAAGCAAGTCCGGGGGTCCTCCATTCAAGTGGGGTAAGGAACAAGAAGAATCTTTCCAGCAGATGAAAGAGGCCCTGACGGGTGAAGAGATCCTGGCTTACCCTGACTACAAACAACCATTCTTGCTATACACCGATGCTAGTAATGTGGGGTTAGGAGCTGTGTTAGCGCAGAAGCAAAGTGGCAAAGAAAGAGTGATTGCCTATGGCAGCAGGAAGCTTCGCCCTACAGAAAGGAACCCTGAGAATTACAGTTCCTTCATGTTGACGTTCCTGGCCTTGGTCTAGGCCATCACAGAGCGGTTCAAGCATTACCTGGCATCTACAAAGTTCACCGTCTTCACAGATAATAATCCTTTAACACACCTGGAAACCGGAAAGTTAGGTGCTATGGAACAACGCTGGATGGCCAGGTTGCCCAATTACCAGTTTACCATCAAGTACCGGGCTGGCAATGACAATGCCAACGCTGATGCCTTGTCAAGGATGCCTCACCTGGCAGAAATGGGAGAAGATGTGGATAAGCTAGAAGATGTAGAGCTACCCACCTTCCATCGCTACAGAGCATCCCAATGTCAGCAAGCCAACAGAAAATTCCCTGAAAGAACAATAAATCCATTGCCTCACTTTGGTTGGAAAGAGTCCCAAGACAATGACCAGGCTATCAGTTTAGTTAAAGGACTGGTAGTCTAGAAAGGTTCCCATCTTGCTCCAGATGCTTCACCAGAGGCAAAACATGTATGAGATGAAATAGGCAAACTATTCGTATACCAGGAAAAGCTTGGCAAATGTTACATCAATCCCAGAACCCATAAAATGGTTTGGCAAGTAGTGGTGCCCAAGAAGGAAGTCCAGATAGTGCTGAATGCATATCACAACCAAACAGGACACTTTGGATGGAAGAAGCTCGAGATGATGCTCAAAGACAGATTCTATCGAGTTGGCATGAGAGGATCCATAGAGAGATGGTGTAAAAACTGTGGACCATGCAACTTAAGGAGAAAAGATTGAGAGAGTCAACGAGCATCACTCCATCCAATTATCACAACTCAACCACTTCAAATAGTAGCCTTAGATCATGTGAAATTAACGCCAAGCAGATCAGGTTACACCTACCGTGTTTCCCCGATAGTAAGGCCCCCCCGATTGTAAGGCCGCCTAGGGGTAAAGGGGGGGCCTGCTAATGTAAGGCCTCCCCCGATTATAAGGCCTTACAACCGGGGGGGCCAATGTAAGGCCCCTTGAGGGGGGGGTGGGGGAGCGGGAGCGGGTCGCACGTCACGTGCGCCCGCTCATTACATATGCACTGCATCCCCTGTCAATCAGCGACAGGGGGAGCAGTGCATTATACTGTATATATGGGCCCCCTATTGCTGGCACACTACCCCCCTGTTCTGAGGCCCCCACCGCTGCTGCTGCTGCAGAGATCTTACCCTCCAGGGTCTTCTTGCAGCAGCCAGCGCGTCCGTCCTCTGTCCTCGGCTGTCTTCCGGATCATGTGACCCGTCGCAGCGCATGACGTCATCGCGACTGCGACGGCCGGTCACATGATCCGGAAGACAGCCGAAGACAGAGGACGGACGCGCTGGCTGCTGCAAGAAGACCCTGGAGGGTAAGATCTCTGCAGCAGCAGCAGCGGTGGGGGCCTCAGAACAGGGGGGTAGTGAGCCAGCAATAGGGGGCCCATATATACAGTATAATGCACTGCTCCCCCTGTCGCTGATTGACAGGGGGATGCAGTGCATATGTAATGAGCGGGCGCACGTGACGTGCGACCCGCTCCTCAGTGTCCCAGCAGTAGGGGGCCTGTAGGCCACACTGCTGGGGCACCCAATGTAAGGCCCCCCCCGAAAGTAAGACCGGGGGCCACTTTTGGCCCCCAAAAAAATGTAAGACAGGGTCTTACTTTCGGGGAAACACGGTATGTATTGACGATGGTAGAGCACTACTCAAGATCATGGTGGTTGCTCCAGTGAAAGACTTGACAGCTGAAACCCCGCAAAGACCTTTCAAGCCTATTTCTGTAGACCACACAGGTATCCAGAACAGGTACTGACTGACAGAGGTTCTGCATTTGAAGCTGAAATTTTCCAAGAATTTTGTCATCTTTATGGGTGCAAGAAGATAAGGACCACACCGTACCATCCACAAACAAACGGCATGTGCGAAAAGATGAACAACATAGTTATAGACATGTTAAAAACATTGCCTTTGGAAGAGAGAAATCAGTGGCCTGATAAATTGCCTTACTTAGTGGACATGTATAACAACATACCTGTGAGTTCCACCAATTACACACAAGCTTATCTAATGCGAGCGCATCCTGAAAAGTTACCAGTTGACTTATAAAAGGGAATCGTAGAACCAGAAGCAGAAACATCCAATTCTGACTGGAACACCACTCGTCAAGAACAGTACAAACTTATCCAACCTGCGTTGAAGATAATCTCAATAAAGCCAGGGAGAAACAGGAAAGAGGCTTCAACAAAAGTGCACAAGCTGAACCCTTAACACCAGGAACAGTTGTACTTAAAAGAAAGAGAAGGCGTCATAAGCTTGATGATCAGTGAGAGAAAGAGCCCTATACTGTATTAGACTTCGATAACACCAAAACCTGTTTAGTCACTAAAGATGGAGGACAAACAACCAATACAGTGTGTCAAGAGACCATTTGAAAGTTTGTGCAGAACAGTTGAGGATACAAGAACGCAAGAAGAGGAAATACCTTGTAAGCCTCCACACCAACGAAAGGAAAAAGTGATTCATACCATCCTTGGAGACTTTCCAGGAGATTGGCCCCAATGTGAAGGAGCAGTGATAGTCCCCGTTAGTCACTTTTATCAACCACAAGAAGGACAAAGTACACTGGAAGAAACTTCAAGAGTTCCAGAAGTACCAGCTCAAGAAGAAACACCTGTTGTCAGCGAACCAGAGGATTCTGCAATTGATGCAACTGCCAGCCCTCTAGTGAGACTAAGGCCACACAGACGGTTACCTGAATTACCTACATTCAATACATCACCTGAGACACCAACACTACGTAGATCCAGTCATAGTAATCAGGGTCAACCCCTGTCCAGGTATGGAGATTGGGTGCAGTAGCTACAATATGTCCTTGCAGAAAGGTAACATGTAAATAGAAACTAGTCTTGTACAGTAAATGTAAATAGTTGTGTATAGAAGGGTGGAGGAACTGGGCCCAGCCCCATGCACATTAAGTTGGGAACAGAAAGTGCCTGGGGTGGAGAGGAGGTACCAGCTCTCCTAAGCAGAGACACCAATAGGGAAGATGTTTGGTTTACCAGTGTAAAGGACTTATTAGACTCTTGAGACACTTTAACCCCCTTTTTACCCGGAGCTTACAGAGACTATACTGTAAAGACTCTACAACATCTTCCCGGATTCTTCCCTGTTTTCAGTAAAAAGGACCATAATCACAGGACTGGTTGTGACAAAAAAAAAACAAAAAACTTCTTTTTACAGCCTGAGGCGGATGGACTAGCACCGTATACACCTCACCCTCTTTTGTCATTTTTTTGTGGTTTTTGTATATTTTTTCCTTTTGAGACTTTGTACATAATACCAATTATTGTCATTAATGTAATGTTTACTTGCTTGTTTGTAAAAATGTTTCTCAGTCCAGAAGTACTGATCTTACCTAGGGGGGAAAGTGGCGCCCTGCCAGTACAGGTAACCACAGACCTAAAACATGGATGGATTTCCACAGTGGGTACCTGATACACATACAACACCTTCCACCTCAGACCTGTAGGTGGAGCCCCACTTTCTGCCTTTAAGCAAGATCCCCTATAAATACTGGTGCTGGGGGCAGAGTTAGTCAGAGTGTGCAGTCGCTAGGAGAACTGTGAAGACGTCCTGGTGTGTCGGAGCCGCGCTAGGCCCGAGCCAGTTGACAACCAAACAGTTAGCAGCCTAGCCAGTGCAGGGGCCTAAGAGTATGGTCGAAGGCACGGCATAAAGTCACAGAGAAACGGCAGACTGGGGGCAGAGGAGCCATACTGGTTCACCCCAGAAAGCCACCCGGACACCGGAGTCCAAGTCTGCAGGAGAGCATCTAGCCCAGCAGAGATACTGGTTCACTGTGGAGACTCCAGTCTCCCGGGCATCTGTGTAGCAACCAAGAAAAGAGCCAGGTGCCACAGGAGAGCATGCAGCGGTAGTCCACACGAATGTTTCCCACTACAACACACAGGTGACTGAAGAGCAGAGGAGGCCAGGCCAAGTTACACACGTCAGGGGCTTCACAAAAGGAAAAGATACGAGAAGGCCTTATACCCACTCACTGTGGAGATCCAGAAGTGTTTCCCGACCACCGGAGAGTGCCCTGGACAATACCTGCAATTACACCAGTAAAGGTACAGAAAAAACTTACGGTGTGTGTGTCAATTTCTCAGTCCCTGACCCTGTCTAATACAGAGGCTGCCATAGCTGCTGGGCAGCACAGCCAACTCCCTGCATCAATCCCTGTCACCTCATCACAGCCCTGGGGACCCTGCTCTGCCTGTGGGGAGCTACACCACCAGCTGCCCGTCCATCATCCCCGGAGTCCCACAGCAGCACTGGTGCATTCATCAGAAACCACAGGTGGCATCACGACAAACTTTTATTCTCTTTTTCTTTTATTCCCTTTCTACATTTCCCCAATTTTTGGGCCGACCACCAGGGCTACGGGTCCTGGCGGGCCGCCAGTGACATCCCTCCAACTCCAAACCTGGGTTCCGAGTTCCCATAGACCCCTGGGTGAGTCACATGGTAGATGCTAGAATATAGTGGCTGTTTCCAGGTTACTGCAGTGGCTCCAGCAGCCAGTCATAGATGCCCACTCTCTGTGCAGCATCTGTAATTGGCTATGAAGCACCTCATCCATTGACTGACGTCATAGTAGTGGAAAAATGAATTAACAATAAAAAAAGACGTAGAACTTTTCTGTATTTTGATTCTCAATGCAGATAAAGTGGACAAGCTACCACCCCGAGCTGCTTGGCTGGCAATCAAGCTACAGGAAAACCTATTATTTTTTTTTTATTTGTAAGTGTTTAAATAAATGATTAAAAAAAAAAATGCTTGGGCTTTACCCTATTTTTGATTGCCAGCCAAGATATAACCCAGGCAGCTGGGGGCTGATATTCTTAGCGTGGTAAGACCCATACTTGTTGGCCCCCCAAGCTAAAGAATAGCAACCCACAACCACCTCAGAATTTGGCACATTCATTAGAAGCACCAATTCCGTGATGGCATTGGGGTGATAGAAGGGATTAATTACAGCTGAATATTAGCAGCTTGTCATTAAGCCCAGATTGATAATGTTCAGGCCTCTATAAGACCTGCCCATTATCAATCCTGTGAGCAAATAGTTAAAAAAACACAGACACAGAGAAAAATCCTTTATTTTTAATAAATCACATCCTTTATTTAGGTTAAATCACACAGACAACCCTCATTTTCCAATTTGTTATTACCCCACATATATCCCTCCAATGATAATCCACAATGATGGTTCCATGAAACTCACTCGCCCTGCTACTAGTGATGGGCGAATCCTAAATTACTCGGACTCGCTTGACTCTAGCGAGTCCGAGCCCGGGACTCGCTACTCGTTGCGAGTCTAGCGAGTCCAATGTTAATGAATGGGGAAGCGAGTAATAGCGAGTAATGTGTGATTTAAAAATCGCAGATGTGTGTCGGAAAGCGCTCGCATTGCCGTGTCGGAAGCCCCACTCACAACTGTATTTTGCTGCGGTCTCCGAGGCCAAACTCGCATGTGTTTGAGGCGAGGCAAGCGATTTTCTGCAGCAAACCCCCATGCTTTGTGCAAACAGGAAATAAGCCGACTCGAACTGCCTGGCTGGACGCGCAGAAAGTCACAGCGAGGAAGCATGGCCCCTGTCGACACCCTGCAATTAATTGCTCTGGTGGAGGCTCGGCCCCTGCTTTGGCTGCCCACTGACCCTGCGTATGGGGATAACGTTCAGCGGACCACAGCCTGGAGGGAGATCGCACAGGGCGTTTTCCCAACGTTTCATCGTTGTGGCCATGATGTGCAGAGCAATATGGGTGAGTTAAATGTGTTCACACGTTATATTGCATTTACCGTATATAGTCGTGTATAAGCCGACCCGTGTATAAGCCGACCCCCCTACTTTAGCCCCAAAAAAGTGGGAAACCATATTGACCGCCATCCTTGTATACAGCGGCTATCACTGTTAGACAGCCCCCCAGCAGAGTATACAGCTCCACCTGCAGAGTATACAGGCCCCCCCAGTGTGTATATATGCCACCGATATTAGGGTATACAGACCCCCCGTGGGTACACAGGCCGCCCAGCACTGGGTATACAGGGCCCCCAGTGGTTATACAGGGCCTTCATAGTAGGGTCTACAGCCCCCCCCGTGGGTATACAAGACCCCAGCAGTGGGTATACAGGGCCCCCGTGGGTATACAGGGCCCCCATAGTAGGGTATACAGGGCCCTCAATGTGTTATTAACCTTAACCTCTACTGTGGGTAAAATCCTAGAGGGTTTTCTAAGAGATGCTATACTGGAGTATCTGAAGAAAAATAACCTCATGACCCATTATCAACATGGTTTTACGAGGGACCGTTCCTGTCAAACTAATCTAATAAGCTTCTATGAAGAAGTAAGTTCTGGACTGGACCAAGGAAATGCAGTGGATGTGGTGTATATGGACTTTTCAAAAGCTTTTGATACGGTGCCACACAAAAGGTTGATACATAAAATGAGGGCAATGGGGATAGGGGAAAATATGTGTAAGTGGGTTAAGAACTGGCTTAGTGATAGGAAACAAAGGGTGGCTATTAATGGAACACACTCAGAATGGGTCACAGTTAACAGTGGGGTACCACAGGGGTCAGTGTTGGGCCCACTTCTATTTAATATATTTATTAATGACCTTGTAGGGGGCATACAGAGTAGAATCTCAATATTTGCAGATGACACTAAACTCTGCAGGGTAATCAATACAGAGGAGGACAATTTTATATTACAGGAGGATTTATGTAAACTAGAAGCTTGGGCTGCTAAATGGCAAATGCGCTTTAATGGGGATAAATGTAAAGTCATGCACTTGGGCAGAGGAAACAAAAGGTATAATTATGTGCTTAATTGTAAAACACTGGGCAAAACTGTCACTGAAAAAGACCTGGGTGTATGGGTAGATGACAAACTCACATTTAGGGGCCAGTGTCAGGCAGCTGCTGCAAAGGCAAATAAAATAATGGGATGTATTAAAAGAGGCATAGATGCTCATGAGGAGAACATAATTTTACCTCTATACAAGTCACTAGTGCGACCACACTTAGAATACTGTGTACAATTCTTGTCTCCGGTGTATAAGAAAGACATAGCTGAACTAGAGCGGGTCCAGAGAAGAGCGACAAAAGTCATTAGAGGACTAAGGGGTCTGCAATACCAAGACAGGTTATTAAACTTGGGGTTATTTAGCTTGGAAAAACGAAGGCTTAGGGGTGATCTTATAATAATGTATAAATATATGAGGGGGCAGTACAGAGACCTTTCTAATGATCTCTTTACTCTTAGGCCTGAGACCGGGACAAGGGGGCATCCTCTACGTCTGGAGGGAAGAAGGTTTAATCATAATCACAGACGCGGATTCTTTACTGTAAGAGCAGTGAGACTATGGAACTCTCTGCCACATGATGTTGTAATGAGTGAGTCACTACTAACATTTAAGAAGGGCCTGGATGCCTTTCTTGAAAACTATAACATTACCAGTTATATATACTAGATTCTTTGATAGGGCGTTGATCCAGGGAATTAGTCTGATTGCCGTATCTGGAGTCAGGAAGGAATTTTTTCCCCCAATGTGGAGATTAGTGTTGCCACATGGGGTTTTTTTTGCCTTCCTCTGGATCAACATGTTAGGCTATGGGTTGAACTAGATGGACTTAAAGTCTTCCTTCAACCTTAAAAACTATGTTACTATGTTACTATGTTACTATGTTATAATGCGCCGTCGCATGGTTGCCTATATTTGGATGGGGTCACAATAGTACACTTAGTTTAAGGGCTGGTCCTCCTGGCTCTGAAGGCCAGGGGGTTGGGTGTATATAAATACCACTAATGAGCGGAGTCTGGTGCCCGCACTATTACATTCTCTATGCGTTGACATGTGCCCTGCCCCATTTGTGATTGTGGCCACGTGAGCTCAATGTCCGTAATGCTGTTGATGATGTTCCACACTGTCGTGTCCATGTGCCTTGTATACACATTACACACACAACATGAATAAAATGTTATTGTTGATTTGTACACATACTTTTAGTGTTTCAAATGTTACAGAGGTCTAAACCCGGTTTGAAATCATTTCACAGTTGACCACATTATGAAGCGGTGGAGGAGCTGCCGCGACCAATTCAAGCGGCAACACCGGAGGATCATGGAGGGGGGCCCGGAAGCTGATCACGGGATAATATATTGCCACTATGAACGGCTGTCATTTCTGGAACCGGTGGCCCGTATGCCAAGGTATGTGTCTGCCGCACTGTTGTTTACTATTATTGTTATTATTATTTATTTATATAGCGCCATTAGGTTCCATGGCACTTTACATGAGGATAAGGGTTAACGACAAAAAACAGTACATGAAGACAATCAGGTCATACAGGTACAAGAGGAGAGGACCCTGTCCACGAGGGCACACAGTGTACGTATGAAGCTCTATAATGAGTGTGCTGGTTTACATACCCACACTGGGGTTTGTTTCTGCCATGGTGCAACACAATTCTATTACCTTTGGCAATGATCCAGGACATACACATTTATAGTCACATTGTGACGTTGGGACAAATAAGCAATGTTCTGCAGGGTGGTCAGACACAATGTTCCGTGACCTCACAATTAGCTATTATTGTTGGCATGTTTGTGGAACAAAGCCATGTTCTTCCCTGCAATGGCCTCTAAGGTGTGTGGCCCTGTCTGGTTTGCCTGTCATAAGCCTCATTTGTATCAGTTCCTAATGGCCTCGACTTGCATAAGGGCCACATACATCCCTACACGTTTAGTTGTGGGTGTTTTTTTCGGCTAAATAACGTTGCAAGGATATACCCCTTTTGCACTAAACTGTTTGTACACCATCCCAGATTGTTGACACATTCACACACATTTCAGAACATACCCTGTATCACTACAAATATGTGTGGTTCAGTTTTCCCATGGGTATATTTGGGGCTGCAAGGTGATGGTGTAGATATTAGGGCCCACATGTGAATTTTAGTTTTTTTGTCGTTAACTCCTGGCCACATTACGAATCCTCCGGAAAACATAGTGTATTAATGCTGTATAAAATCAAACTAAAGAGGGCCATATTTTAAGTGCAACAGGCTTTTATGTCCAAGGTCCTTTAGGAAACCCGAGGTTTGTCCTTGCTGCTCCCGGTTTTTTGTTCGGCCCCGTTGGAATAACTGTAAAACTGTCCATCTGTGCATACCACCTTGTTTGGAACCAACGATGTGTGACCTGCTGCTCAAAAACAACCCCATACTCTATGTCCATTACAGTCGTTTCAAAACCCAAGCCATCTGTTTGGTGTGTTTTATTTACCAAGACATTCCTGATTAGCATACATGGCAGCAAAAAGGAGTGTAGGCCACTAACGCCAAATGCTCATGTGTCACCTATGCTGCATGACTCCATTTCCTGTCTTGCTCACCTGCCCTATAGATCTGGGTTATGTGCATTGAGACCAAGGACGTCCACACTGTGTGTTTTTGTGTCCATCTGATGGCAAACAACCCTGAATAATGTGTTTGCCTCACAGTGTCAGGCTATAGCTTTGTCCACATAAAGTTTCCACAAAAAGTCTAAGCAATAGTTGTGGCCACTAATATGTCTTCAAGTGACTACATAGCTGTCCTGCCTAAGGCAGGGCACAGTGTAATAGTGCGGACAAATTTTTAAATTTGTAATGTAATGGCAAAAAATTGTGGAGCAACACTACCCACACATACAATATAGTTTGAGGCATGAGCCAAAAATGTCATTAATTTATTTGCTGCAATTCCATCTTAAGGGCAACAATGAAAAGACACAGAATACACAGATACACGGAGTCAAAAAAGCGTGCACATTGTAATATGATTACTGGTACCGTAAGGGATGGGAGATATGTTTCAGCCAGGTTGATGAACTCTGTTATGTGAGCTGGGGCTGATTCAGCATGTTCCTCCCTCCCTGAGGTGTGGTCAGAGAAGTTAAATGATCACCTCTGTTTTTTTTCTTTGGTGTGAGTTTAGAGTGGAGGAGAGCAGTGTGCAGCTCTGAGCCTAAGAAGCTGATCCCCAGTTTGGTTGTTTTTCATATGGTTTATGACAGAAATAAACCTGACATTTACCCGGCAAGGCTTCCTGTGTCTACCTGGAATTGGCAGCTGTGAGTGGCTCTATCACACTTGGTGGAGAATGCGGGCATAGACCCCCAGGAAGCGCCTGGATTGACTACAAACGACCTGCATGTCCTGGGTGAAGGCAGCCACAAGCCTGCAAACACAGTCAGACGGCATGGAGGACCTGATTAAGCACTTGGTGCAGATCCAACAGCAACAGCAGCAGCAGCAACACCAACAACAGCTTGCGCAACAGGAAACCAATCAACTCTTGATTCAGCAGTTGCAGCAGCAGCGGGAGCAGCAACAGGAACTCCTGACTGAGCTCGTCCGGGCAAGGGCAGCAGGCCCGTCTCCAGGTCCAGATGAGGATTCCGGCGTCAGGAAGGCGGTAAGACGGGCGCTCCAAAAGATGACCCCGGGGGATGATGTTGAAGCCTTTTTGACAATTTTTGAGAGGGTCGCAGAGCGAGAAAAGCTGCCACCGGCACAGTGGGCGGAGGTGTTGGCGCCGTTTTTAACGGGAGAGCCCCAAAAAGCTTACTATGACCTGGCTTTACAGGACGCTCGTGAGTATGGGAAGCTAAAAACTGAGATTTTAGCACGTCTGGGTGTGACTATGACTGTTAGAGCTCAGCGGGTCCATCAATGGGCCTATCATGGCAACAAACCCCCTCGCTCCCAGATGTTTGACTTGCTACATCTCGTGCAAAAATGGCTGCAGCCAGAAACCTCCACACCAGCGCAAATGGTGGAGCGGGTGGTAATGGACAGATTTGTGCATGCCCTCCCAAAGCCAGTGCAAACCTGGGTTGCTCAGGGTGACCCCCAGAATGCCGATGACCTAGTGGGACTGGTGGAGAGGTACCAGGTGGTGGAGAGTACCCAAGGGAAGCCACGGGACTTGCCAACTAAATATTGGGGGCTACAAACCGCGTCCGACACCCAAAGGAAGGGTAATAGAGCCACGGGTGGAGGGAGCCCGAGGTCACAAGGGGCAAGTGGAGGCGTAACAAAATCTCCAGCTGGTCCGTTAATCTGTTGGAGGTGTCAAGGCCCTGGTCATGTAGCCGCCCGTTGTCCCCTGACTACTGAGCAAATGGACTGTAGCCTGGGTCGGCGCTCCTCATATTATGCTTACCCGGTCTGCAGCATTGACAGGGAACCCCCTTTATGTCCAAGATTATGAGGGAACTGTGTAAAGCACTACAGATAACCCAATTGAAAACCTCAGTGTACCATCCGCAGACAGACGGTCTCGTGGAGAGATTCAACAAAACGTTGAAGTCCATGCTGAAGAAGGTGGTCGAGAAAGACGGTCGAGACTGGGACAGTCTCCTCCCATATCTGATGTTCTCTATCAGGGAGGTCCCCCAGGCCTCAACGGGATTCTCTCCATTTGAACTCTTGTATGGTCGTCATCCTCGAGGTCTCTTGGACATAGCAAAAGAGACATGGGAAGCGGAGGTGACCCCCCACCGTAGTGTCGTGGAGCATGTCGCTCAGATGCAGGCGAGAATCGCCGAGGTGATGCCCATCGTAAGAGACAATTTGCTCCGAGCGCAAGAGGCGCAAGCAAGGGTGTATAACCGCTCTGCAAGGGTGAGACAGTTCAGTCCTGGTGATCGTGTACTGGTATTGATCCCTACAGTTGAAAGTAAATTCCTCGCCAAGTGGCAAGGGCCTTATGAAGTGGTTGACAAAGTGGGCGAGGTGAACTATAAAATTCACCAACCTGGAAGAAGGAAGCCTTATCAGGTATACCACGTCAACCTGCTGAAGCCATGGCGGGATAGAGACCCTATGGAAACCCCCTGTCTGGTAGGGAAGATGGAGGCCGACATCAAAGAGGTCACAGTGGCGGACACACTGTCTAGAGCTCAAAAGCAACAGTGTCAAGAGGTGCTTCATCGGAACAGGGATCTCTTCACAGACCTGCCGGGATGTACCCAGGTTGTGGAACACGACATCCTCACTGAACCACACGTGAGTGTTAACCTGAAGCCGTACCGGATCCCTGAAGCTCGTCGAGAAGTGATCTCGAAGGAGGTGACAAGAATGTTGAATCTCGGTGTTATCGAAGAATCAAAAAGTGGCTGGTCCAGTCCCATCGTACTGGTGCCGAAACCGGACGGATCATGGCGGTTTTGTAATGACTATCGCAAGTTGAACGAAGTCTCCAAGTTTGATGCCTATCCGATGCCTCGAGTCGATGAGCTCATCGAGAGGTTAGGACCAGCAAGGTACATCACCACCCTTGACCTAACAAAAGGATACTGGCAGATACCTATGTCACAGAGTGCCAAGGAGAAGACGGCCTTTTCTACACCTGATGGTTGTTTCCAGTATACACGGATGCCATTCGGGCATCAGGGAGCCCCGGCCACCTTCCAGAGGGCCATGGACCGAATCCTAGCCCCCCATAAGAGGTACGCTGCAGCTTATTTGGACGACATAGTGATCTATACCTCGGACTGGGAAAGTCACCTGCAGAAGGTCCAGAGGGTGCTGGAGGCACTGAGAACTGCGGGGTTCACAATTAACCCGAAGAAGTGCGCCATCGGGAAGGAGGAGGCCAGGTATTTGGGTTATGTTGTCGGGAGAGGCCAGATCAAGCCACAACTAAATAAAGTGGAGGCAATCCA